>OY744481.1:298471761-299712465 GCA_963556165.1 Tipula helvola | reverse complement strand
TTATCTTTAGTTTTACTAGTGTACGTTAGATGTCTATAATTGTTGGCAGAGAAATACGAAAAAAAATTATTAAATCACACAATTATGAGACGTTCTTAATATTTTGAGAATTTGTTTTGCTTTTTCTACAATTTTTGAACTTTAAATTTTCCTAGGTGGTAATTTTTGGTACGATTTTTCAAAATGTTACTACCCACTGCCATCTATGTATATCGACTTAATGCACACGATTTGTAGTAAGCTTTTCTTTTTAATTTGACCAGAAAGCTGTTGTTATGAACTTTTTTTTATATTTTGGTTTAAATAAATCAATTATTACAAGAAAATGAAAACGATTTACTTAAACGAGATTTATATATGTTAAAATTTAAACATTTATGAAAATATTTCAGAAATCATAATTAAGAATTTGCAACGTTTTCATTTACAAATTTTTCTGAGGAAAAAAAGTGATTTCCCATATGTTTTGTGTGTTTTACTATGGAAATTTTGATTTTTTCGTCGTTTCTAATTCCCTTATAAAAGCTTCGTTTTTTAGATTATGGCTTGTATAATCAAGGTTGCTTTGGTTATATCAGAGCCTTCTAGAGTATAGAGCCATAATCATTATGACGTATTTTTTAGAAGCTTTTTTAGTGGAATAACTTTTCACTGATTTCCATACGAATCCATAGTAAAAATGGTGTTTTTTAGCTTCAAGTTTTTTAATGGAAAAAGCAAAAATGTTACAAAATGTTTATACAAAAGTGTTCTACATATCTTTAGCAGCAATACAGTGACTCTCATAATTGATCACGATTTCATAAGACGCTAATATTTTATTACACCAAAATAAAATAAAATTTTTTAGTTTTTCTTTTTAAATTCAACAGTTTATTAAATATGTATTTAACAAATTAAAAAAACAATTCATTTTCAACGTCACAAACATTAAAAATAAATTAACATAAAAATTATTAGGTGTGATCAATTATGAGAGTCACTATATATAAGAAGGGTATATTGGTATTAAGTAAATATTAATTGCAGAAATATTAAAATTAAATTATTACTAATTTTTCGAACTTTCATTTTGAAAAATACATCAAAGTTGGCTCGGACGAATTAAAATAATACTTGCTACATTTATCTTTAGTTTTACTAGTGTACGTTAGATGTCTCAGATTTATACAGAAAAATACGAAAAAAATTGTTTAATCACAAAATTATGACACGTTCTTAATATTTTGAGAATTTGTTTTGCTTTTCCTACAATTTTTGAAGACAAATTTCCCCAGGTAGCAATTTTTGGTACGATTTTTCAAAATGTTTACTACCCACTGCCATCTATGTACTTTGACTTAATGCACACGACTTGTAGTAAGCTTTTCTTTTTAATTTGACCAGAAAGCTATTGTTATCAACTTTTTTTTATATTTTGGTTAAAATAAATCAATTGTAACAAGAAAATAAAAACGATTTACTTAAACGAGATTTATATATGTTGAAATTCAAACATTTATGAAAATATTTCAGAAATCATAATAGAGAATTGGTAACGTTTTCATTTACAAATTTGTCTTTGTCTTTTCTGTTTGAACGTGTTTTAACCTTCACTTTGATATTTGATTGTATATACCCGGGTATAGATCTAAATTTTCACTATTGAATATTTCTGTGATTTTTTAACGGATTTAAATTGTTTAGACTCATTTACTAAATTTTCTAGTTTTTTTTTGAAAAAAGGAAAATTAAAAAAAAAATGTCACCTTCTTTTTACAATTTCTACTGTTTTTCTAACACCTTGACTGAGATATCGGTAGTATTATCGACAAAGTGAAGGATAAGAGCAAAGCAAAGGTTGAAGAGAAATCATTTTCCATCTTTCATTATATTGAATAAGATCACAGTCATTTACTAAAATAATGTTCTATATAAAATTGAACCAACTTAATTTTTAACAAATTGGTATTGGTGCCAAATAAACTGACAACTTTTTGAGTTCAATTTTTGCGTATTGCTTTGGTTAGTTTACAACAACAGTCACATTATACAGCAAAATATTTTTTGGCAGTTTTAAAAAATATTAGATTGGCGTAAATATAGGCAGAAATTTATTATTAAATTTAAGTTTGTTTCAAAATTGGTTTTGTTTTTAGCACAGAGGATTTTACTATAGTTTTCTGTGGTTTTACCACTGTTCCTAGATAATAAACAGACAGTAATGATTATCTTTGACACGCCACATCTATTGAAATAAGTTAGAAATATACTAATAAAATCGGATATTCGATGCCAAGATGGCTAATACCAAATACAATACTGCCAATGTAGTGTAAGTTTTTTGTTTGATTTTTATTTTACTTGCGGGATTCGAGACGGCGGTGCCATCTTACGAAACTATAGTAACTACTGCAAGTTTGAGCTGATATATGAACCAAAACTGAAACTTTTGGAACTTAATTGGGTCTTTACTGAGTATATATTTTATTCAATAAAATTATACTTGAAAGACAAAGAAAAGTATCTACAATGAGCTTATTATGTTAACACCAAATCAAATAACAAATATGTACATTATGCATATTTTGTGTGTTTATTGTAATTGTTGTTGTATGTGTGACTTTGCAAAGAATAAATCAATAAAAAAAATTATTTTTACGTAAATATGTAGCTAGGAATATTTTTTCAGGAAAACATTTTTTTAGGCGAGTGGATGATTTTTAAATTTTGAAAATTTTTTATTTTCTATTTGGAATTTGGTTTTTTGTAAAACTGTATTTGGAAAAACTGCTGATTTTTTTTAAAACAAATGCACATGTGAATAAGCTAATCAAGCTATTAAACGTTTTATTATTATATGTGATTTGTTTAATGCATTTTGGGTGATAGATAAAGTTTGCTTAAATTGATTACATCCATTTTTTTGTGTTTTATTAATAGAATTCTCACTACAACGGACATCGGCGGGACCAAAAAAGTTTTCCGTTGTAGTGAGGTGTTTGTAAAACTGTATTTGGTGAAACTGCTGATTTTTTTTTAACAAATACACATGTGAATAAGCTAATATAATTATGTATAAATTTTGGTTTATTTAATTTTAATTAAATGTTTTTTATAAAATCTTAAGATTAGCAAAATCAATAAAAAAACGATTATGTATCTACCATTATTTTCACCAAAATTGGTATAGAAATAGCTATGTTTCATTCTGAGTGGTTGTATATTCAGAATTTCATTTAAAAATCATTTCAAAATCCCGTTTTCATCACGTATGTATGTTGAATGGAAGAAATAGACAAATCCCCTACTAATTGGACTTATTACAGAAATTTGTCTTTCAAATGGTAAGTTCTATAATAGGGCCAATTGATAGTAATAAGGCCAAGTGCTGGACACGGAATTCGAAAATGATTTACAATGAACTGCAATTCAATCTACAACTTCGATTTTCTCTATGTAACCTTTCATGCTATCTAAAAATATCGAGTTCTCATCTAGCGTTAAGCGTGATAAAAAAGGGCTAAATTTTCGAAATACCATTAAATCTTTTAATGAATTTTTAAGAGCAGCTGGTGCGGATGGAATTTTCTCAGTTTCAAATTTATTTGAATGTATGTATACAGATACACTATACACATATCAATCGCAGCGGTAACCGAATTACTAAGAATTTGTGTGGCGTAACATCCTCTCATTTTTGCAAAACTTTTGGTTCCACATTGTTAAGTGTAAGTTTCGGACACATTTTTATTGTAGTTTTTCCATCTAAGTCGTTCATTTTTCTTATTATTTCAAATTTTACTTGTCCCTCGATTGACTTAATATCATTTTCAGGTAATATATTCCTTACGGATTTAATAAAGTTTGGCGTATAATAAAATCGTATATGTTCACGCCGTTATGAACAAAATATGGATTTTCGACGGTTAAACCGTATCTTCTAAATAACCGACGATTGTTAGATCCTTGGTCACAAACAAACGCTCTGACCGATATAATACGATCATAGCATTCATCGAAAATTCGCCCAATTAAAAGTAAGAAACAAACCACTTTTAATACCAGGATTGGTTAAGACCTGTGCTATAATTGAATTCTATGAAGATAAGAGTACTCGTCCTCCACTTTGTGTGAACGAGTACTTCCATCGGTACAAATGCCATCAATTTCATCGGATTGGATATTATATTCTAATGCCGGTTTAATGTAAATTTCATCAAAGACTAAATAAACACATTCTTTTTGAAAAACGTCATTTACTCCTTTCAATTATAATTTGAGGTTATTGAAGCTTTGGCAGTGAATTCCAATTATTGATTGAACTCCTTGAGCGCAAACGAAAAACTAAGTCTTTTGAATAAGTATAATATTGAGGTGATTTGAAGAAAATGGATAATGCTACTTTCCTTTCCCGTTCTTCTCACATTTATCTAATTGATTTGTTTCGAAAAACCATGGAATAAAATGCTTTTGTTGTTTTGTTTGGGTTTTGGGGCACAGGAATATTCGGAATCATTTGGCAACTGCTGTTTTGTTGTACCGAACATTAAATTTTATTAAAGTACGTTTTAACATTAGCACTTACTGACAGAGCTTTTGTACAAGGCAGTAAATCTGCCATTAAAACATAATCATTAGGCGATGTCATATGTATCGATGACAAACTTGATGTAAGATTATAGCCCAAATGAAGCGTTGGTTTTGCATTTGAAGTTAATATTTTATTTAATAAGCCAAAAGTCTGCCGTGCAAAATGTTTGCTACAAATAAAAAAAGTACCATGTCCGGGTTGAAAACCAATTAGCCTGTTCCAATTATAAAAGTTCTCGGATCCGCATTCGGGGTATATTATAAAATACACCGACGTACCTTCACAATTTGAAACAATGCATTGTTTTTTCCTAGGCATCCGCTGGAAGTTTGTAATTTAAAATATTTTATAACACTAATTATTTGAATATTAGCAATAGCCAATACAAGCACCTAAATTTTTTTAAGTAATACTGGGAACTGTATTTGGTGAAACCGTAAAATCAAATATTGAGCGCGTTTAATTGCAATGCAAAAAAAATCAAATACAACACGTACATATGTAAAATCAACTACAGTAACCCCTCGATCTGCGCGGTAGTTACGTTCTAAAAAAACCGCGCGCAATCCGAAATCGCGCACTGTGAATCCTATTTCGTATTAAATTAGGAGGATACCAAATCTTAAAATGCTCATGAAAAATTTAAATTTAAAGTTCATTTAAATAAGTGTTTATTCAGTGACTACATAGTTATAGGTATTAAAAATAAAGTGAAACATGAACAAAAAATAAAAATTTAAATTAATTCATAACAATGTAACAAAACCTTTAAATCACTTCATTTTCACAACTATCTTCTGATGAATTTAAAATTGTCGCAAAGCGTTTTGTAAAAAAAATTGTTAATAGTGATAGCTCACTATCTCTCGAATTATAAAGTTCATTATATGGCGCTAAAGTTACCGTCAAACGTCTACGGTATATTAAAGCACGCTCCAAATCAGGATCTAGGTGAATAGCTTCTTGACCAAGTTGATTGCCAAGTCTCAAAAATTCTGCTAATGCTTTGCTACTAAATTTTTTGTCTTGAACAATTTCGTAATCTTCATTCCCGTCATTTTCATCATTAATATTACCAATTAATGATTTTTCATCAATAAGTAAATAAGTCAACATGTCTTCAACAGAAAGATCTTCTTGAGTGCATTCTATAACTTCTGAAATATCTTTTGATGCTATATCATCAAATCCTTCCCCACCAATCGTTTTCTCAATTTCCACCAGTGCTGGCATATCGACAACAGCTTCTCTGATACATCACTCTGGCCATATTTTTTCCAAACAGCATTCATTGTTGAGTTCTTTACCTCATCCCACACAAATTTAATATTTTTTACGGCATCTAAGATGTTGTATTGTTGCCAATATTCACGAATTGAAAGGCTGTCTGGTCCACCAGCAGCTTCAATCAGTTGCAAAAAAGTTCTTCTAAGATAATAAAGTTTAAATGCAGCAATTACACCTTGGTCCATGTGTTGATTTAACGAGGTTGTATTCGAAGGAAGAATTATTACCTTAACATTTGGATGCAAATCAGCCAAATGCGCTGGATGATTTGGTGCGTTATCAAAAATGAGCAAAATCGACTTGGATGACTTGGTGCGTTATCATTGGAATGGATGACGTGGTGAGTTATCAAGAATGAGCAAGAATGTTTTAATTTTTGCAGTAAGTCTCAGCTTCTACGCAAAAGCATTTTAAAAACCAGTCTTCGAAAATCTTACCTGTCATCCAAGCTTTCTTGTTCGATTTCCAATGAACTGGCAGGAAACTTTTTGAAATTTATTTAAAAGCTCGAGGATTCTCAGATTTATAAGGCAAAATTATAACGCTTGGTTCTTATAATCACCAGCGGCATTTCCACACAGCACGAGTGATAATCTATCTTTTGCAACCAGCGAAATTTTGGGTCAGTTTTCTGATCATGCGGTGTAAAACGTTATCACGTCAATATATATTCCAAAACTTCGTTTAAAAATCATTTGAAAATTTCATCAAAATCAGATAAGAAATGGCCAAGTTTCTTCCTAATGGGCCATATTCCAGAACTTTATCTAAAAATCATTTTAGAACAACATTTCTATCATGCATGCTAAATTTCATCAAGATCGGATAAGAAATGGCCAAGTTCCTTCCTAATTGGCCATATTCCAGAACTTTGTCTACAAATGGTTTGAGAATCCCATTTCAATTGGAAATGCCGAATTTCATCAAAATCGGATAAGAAATTGAAGCCCAATAAAATTTTTATAAAAAAAAAACCACAAATCCTCACTACAACGGACAACTTTTTTGGTCCCGCCGATGTCCGTTGTAGTGAGAATTCTATTAATAAAACACAAAAAAATGGATGTAATCAATTTAAGCAAACTTTATCTATCACCCAAAATGCATTAAACAAATCACATATAATAATAAAACGTTTAATAGCTTGATTAGCTTATTCACATGTGCATTTGTTTTAAAAAAAATCAGCAGTTTTTCCAAATACAGTTTTACAAAAAAACAAATTCCAAATAGAAAATAAAAAATTTTCAAAATTTAAAAATCATCCACTCGCCTAAAAAAATGTTTTCCTGAAAAAATATTCCTAGCTACATATTTACGTAAAAATAATTTTTTTTTTTTGATTTATTCTTTGCAAAGTCACACATACAACAACAATTACAATAAACACACAAAATATGCATAATGTATTTGTTATTTGATTTGGTGTTAACATAATAAGCTCATTGTAGATACTTTTCTTTGTCTTTCAAGTATAATTTTATTGAATAAAATATATACTCAGTAAAGACCCAATTAAGTTCCAAAAGTTTCAGTTTTGGTTCATATATCAGCTCAAACTTGCAGTAGTTACTATAGTTTCGTAAGATGGCACCGCCGTCTCGAATCCCGCAAGTAAAATAAAAATCAAACAAAAAACTTACACTACATTGGCAGTATGTATTTGCTAATACCCTTGACAGACTAGGGATTAGCGAAGCGCGATTAGTGAACCAAGATTAGCTAATCTACCACAAATCCATTTGCGTTGACAGACTAGGGATTAGTTTCCTAGGCAGAGATCAGAGAATTAAAATACTTTGATGGTGATTCGCTCAAATATAACTAGTAAACCAGCTGGACTCGTTTTTTAATTCAATATTTATAAGATTTATACATGAAAACATACTACATAGTTTTCCTTTTTATAAATATAACCTCAAAATTTATTCAGCACAAATTGTTTAAGATGTCATTTATTTTACAACTTTCTATCATAACCTCACGCCGCTTATACTTCCAGCATGGTTGAAACCCAATACAACGAGATAAACTTCAAAATTTTCAAAGATTAGTGCACTAATTTCGATTAGCTAATCCTCAAATAAAACGAGATTAGCTAATCCCTATAGTCTGTCAAGAGTATTAGTGAGCTGGAAAGTACTAATTGAATAGAACAAAAGAAATTAGAACAAAATTTAATGATGAAATGTTACCCAAAAATTACATACATGCCGACATGCGTCTTTACCCGAATAATTTTGAATTAATGAGAGTACACTTAGCCACTCAAGTTTTTAGTAGAAACGTTGCTTCTGCCATTAAAACCGCAGTCCAACTTAACAAAATGTGCAACGAGACCTATAGCTACCTACTTACAATTGAACATTTTGATAAATTATTCGATTGTCTCAACTGTAGATCCAAATACATGGCAACATTTTTTATTGCTTCAAATGACTAACAAAACTATCAGAGAAGTACAGGAAGCGTCGAAACTAATTATATCCTTACAACAAGATCTGGTTAAATCTTGTGATTGATGCCATCATGGGATCAAAAATTGTAATGAGTTTAATCACAATATTGCCAGAATTACCACCACTAAAATATTGACACCATTTTCAAACTTGTCCTCTTGTGAATACGATTCGGATAGTCGTTTGCTTGAAACGACGGACAGTATGCCGAATATAGATTGGAATACCGAAATAAATTCATCAACACCTGAAAAGAGCGTAAATAAGATGGATGTCATCGACACAATTTCGGGTATGTTAGAAAATATTTTAATCTGGATGTTCCACTTCAAAAATCATCTATGAGGTATTTTGTGGGTTGTGTAGCCTTAAAGCAAATGCAAAAACTAATTGTCCAGATGCATAAAGATCTTCGTTAAGGACAATAAAATTTTGGAAAGTCCGTCAGAAATTTAAAGTCGAATAATTGTTCTAAACATGAAAACATCGAATCCAAAATTGAATATTTTTATTTATTAGTAGCTTTATTGATTTGATAAATTTAAAAAAAAATAAAACAATTACAACAACAATTGCATTGGGTAAATTCAAAATTGGTTTAGCTAAATGTTTGGTTTTTAGGAGTTAGTATGAGTATGCAGACGTTGTTTTTTTCTATTTAACAAAGCAATATAAAACTATTATAATTTTGTGAATCGCTTACTTTTACTTAGACAGTCGAATTTAAATATAACGTCGAAGTCGCCTTTTTTATTCCAAGCTGCTTTACGTCGTTTCTCTCGATAATTATATCTTAACACTTTAACACTTAATCAATACTCGTTTAAAACCCAATACCCATTTAAAAATTATATTTATTACCATTGCGTCTGTTCAAATTTACGGCAAAATAACTCAAATTTACTATAAACCATGCTTTTCAAATTTACGACGAAATATTAACTAATGTCTACGTTATAAGCAAGTTTTAGTAATTTCTCCCGGTAATTTTGTTGGCGTTTTGAAATCTTTTAAAATTTTTAAGCAGACATATGACTTCTTGTGCTAACCTACCTATCATTTGTACAAGTGCTCACCAAATTTAAAGAATAAATGCTAAGCAAAGGGTGTAGAAAATCATGAATTGTCAAAAATATTATAAGTCAAGATTTGGAGAAATATAAAGAAAAATGCTAAATCAAAATTAACAAAAATTCAATTTTGCACTGTTTTAGATATCGTTTTGAACAATTCTGAATTTTCATTTGACAACAAATTTTATAAACAAATTTTTGGCTCACCTATGGGCTCACCAATAAGTCATATCATAACAAATTTATTAATTGAAAATTTGGAAAATTCAGTTTAAATTCTTTAGATTTTCAACCTTTATTTTACTTTAGATTTGTGGACGATACAATTATGGCAATATCAATAAACAAAATTGATTCATTTTTGGAAACATTTAATTCGAAAAATAACACAATAAAATTTATCTTAGAAAAAGAAGTAGATAATAAAATTACATTTTTGGACATTCAGCTGATTCACGAACCAAATGGCAAAATTTTTTGTGATTGGTACCATAAATATACTTGGTCTGGTAGATATTTAAATTTTCATTCTTGGGTTCCCAACAATTATAAAATAATTACCACCATTAAAATTCTGACCCAAAAAAATTTAAAACTTTCTATCGGAAAAATTTCGCAATAAACATTTAAAAATTCTAAAAGATACATTATTTCGCAACCAGTATCCGGAGAAATTGGTAAACCACATAATATGGAATTATGGAAACAAAAAAATGCCCATAAAAATTGTACATATTTCTCGATCAATAAATGAAACCACCAATTATTTTGCCATTCCCTACGTTAAAAATCTTTACGAAGAAATCAAAAATCTTTCAAAAATTATAACTTTAAAATTATAGGATGTGCAGCCACAAGCTTAAATAACAACTTGTTTTCTAAAATTAAAGATATCATACCTTTAAAGAAACAATCAAACGTTGTTTATCAGGTACAATGTAGTTGCAACGCTATCTACACAGGACAGACGAAACAATTTTCAGAAAAAAGATTATGCCAACAAAAAAAGTGACATAAATAAAGATCAAAATTTAAGCATTAGTGCCCTTACACGACATCTGAAAAATACAAACCACCAAATAAGTTTATAGATAACATACAAATTCTCGTGAAACAAAAAAATTTTAGATAATCGATTTTGGAAATGCTACAAATTAAATCATAAAAAAAAATTGAATTATTGATAAATATTAATTAGCTCATAAAATTAAAAACTAAGTAAGATAACATTTCGTGCAGACTGAAGAATCGTGCACTCTTCATTAGGACGATTTAGGGAATCGGGTCGTGAAATCATAACGCAGTTAAATGATTAGGGCATAGCGACATCTTTAGTGTAATGAAGCCGTTCAGCGAAAATTCCAAACTAACCGAACAAATAAAACCAACAAAACTGATATGGGCGAAATACATCAGCACCCGAATTCCGGTTCGATGACAAATTTCTCATATGGGTTTTATCCAAACTCGTGAAGCACGATTCCGGTTTGATGACTGAGAAATTGAAACTCATAAAGAAGGTCAAAAAAACCTTGAAATATTTTTCTATGAGAAGTATTTTATTTAGATGATAACATCAATCAGTAAAAAATTGTGTCCACTTTTTAAATTTTAAAACCCAGAATTGAAATTTAGAAGTCTAAATCTATTGTGCTGTGTGTAAAACTTACTAACTCAAATAAAAGATATTAATTGGCCCGAAAGGGACTCACATACGACAACAGTTTCTTTTGTGTTGTTCCAATAGCAAGCCACAATCACAAAAGATAATAAATTACCCCAATTTGCATTTATAGGTACAAATGGGCCTATTAAATTATTCTGTTATAGTAAATCCCCAGCTGTTATTAGACTAAATACTATACAATTCAATTTGTAAACAAAACTATTGTAAAATTTAAATCATGAAACACAATTTTCCGGTTTGTAATAGAAACGCAAAATTTTGTGAATTATGTTATTTTTTACTTATAAATCTTTGGTATACGTTAGGTAGGAACCTAAAATTATTGTGGTGTGCCAAACTTGTCCCAAAAGAGACCCACATATGGCACAACAATTTTTTTTATGTTGTTTACAAGACTTACATATCACACAAAAATGCCTCTGGAACTCGGCGTTTGTTGTTGATCCAAATGGATCGCGTACGTCCCTTAAATTTCTGCGCATTTTTACGAGGCGAAATTTAGATAAGAAAAATAATTATGTACCTACATACTATATACAAATATTATACTATATACAATGTATATGTATTATAAATATAATTATTTACTTTTGATTTGAAGATCGCGTTATTATATACGTAAATGTATATATTCCATGATAACACTTTTTTGCAGTAAATTAAATATTTATTACAACTAGAAGAAAATAACGGCTACATGAATTAAAAAAGGCTGAATTAAAAAAATTCTTCAAAAATGAATTAAAAATGTTCATTAATAAAAAAAAGGGAATATCGTATGAAAAGGGAATAGTAATGTTCAATACAAAAATCAACTTTTTCAATTCATTTTTAAAAAACTTTTTTAAATAACAAATCTGAAAAATTATCGATCTAGTGAACGACCTTTTGAGGTCATATTTTGAAAAAATTATATTCATTCATCGGATGCATAAAAATGCATAGACAAAAATTATAACCAATAACCAAATACATATATACATAATAATCATAAAACCGCTTTTATAACAACAATAGCCATGAAAAAATCGTTTTTTCATTCATCAATCATCATATTTTTGCTTTTTACTAGGTAAGTGTTTATGTATGTAGTAGTGGAGATAATTAATGTTACCAATTTTTTTTCTTGTTGCTGCCTGTGCTGTGATAGCAAAAATAAAAAATTTACTATTTTCGCCTAGATGGCATAATGTGTCGGGTTACGATTTGTGTTTCTGCTACTGCCTATATTGCTATTGTCGCTTTTATCAGTCAATTAGTGCGGAGCCATGGGATTGTTCCCAATAGTTTATCTCTTTATTCTTATCTCTGGTTTTACTATGGAAATTTTGATTTTTTCGTCGTTTCTAATTCCCTTATAAAAGCTTCGTTTTTTAGATTATGGCTTGCTTGTATAATCAAGGTTGCCTTGGTTATATATAAAATAAACACAAAAATATTCTCATAAAAAAAAAAAAAAATTAAGACACGTCCACTCATGTAAAGAAAAAGCGCGTGTGTCAAATTTACCCAATTTTAATATTAATTTAAACTAAATAAGGGATCTTTCGTATTTAAACTTTTGGTTGGTCCAAAACCACTTTTCTCGACTTTCTGGATGTCTGTACCGGTGGTATCTCGAGAACGGCCTGTCCGATTTGGAATTTTTTTTCGCCAATCTGTTTCTATAGTCAAGGCGGAGATACGAAAATCCTTTGGAGACTGTACGTCAAGGGGGTGGGGTACCTGCCATACGAATTGACCCAAAATACCTTGTTTTATAAATATTTGCGATTTTTTTATATATTCTGGTTTCATTGTTGAATTGGGCATTGAATTTGAAATTAATTTGAAGGTTAAATTAGGGTCAACTTGCTGGTTGAGTTGAAGTTGAGTTGGAATTAAGTTGGGGTTGCATTAGGATGTAGTGAGTAGTTAACAAATTATTTATATGATAGAACTTGCCTATTTATCAACAGATTATTATGAAATTTGACATGTGTGTTGAAAATGGGAATCTAAAATGATTTTTGGATGAAGTTCTGGAATATGGCCAAGTATGATGAAACATGATTATTTCTCATCACATGTGCGTTAAAAATGAGATTCTAAAATTGTTTTGGATGAAGTTGTGCAATATGGCCTAGTATGATGGAACTTGCCCATTTCTCAACCGATTATGATGAAATTCGATATGTGTATTGGAAATGGGATTCTAAAATGAGTTTTGAATGAAATTATGGAATATAGCCAAGTGGGATGGAACTTGGCTATTCCTTAACCGGGTATCATCAAATTTGACATGTGTGTTGGGAATGGAATTCTAAACTAATTTTTGGATAAAGCTCTGGAATATGGTACGGTTAGAAATATCAGTAAAATTTTCTATACTACTTTCGATATAAAGTTCTAGAATACGATTTTCCGTGTTATTCATATTGGATGCCTGTACTCTGTTACTAAAGCTTCTGACCTGTTTGGCAGTTGTTGTATAAGTAAATACATAGTTGGTTAAAATAGAAATCAGGACTGTCAAAACTGTCACACCAACTTTATGACACAGGTGACAAGTGAATGCTATCCCCATTGAAAACACCAAAGACCAAAGTTCTGATCACCTCGTGAGGTTTCAGCCCTTTATATTTTTTAATTTTAAAATTTACTGGAAAATTGTGATTTAAATTCTAATGTTAAATTTAATTTTGTGGATTCCGGAATTTTAAAATAAAATTCTTCTTTTACAGAATTTCTGGAAAATTAAAATGTAATTTTAAATAGTCTGGAAAATTGAGATTTCAGGTTGGAAAGATAATCCCCATTTTCCAAAATGTTTCAAAATTAAATCTTACTGTTTTAGAAATTCGGCAAACATAATATTTTATTTTAAAATATTCTGGAATAAGGAGATTTAATTTTAACATTAGAATGGAAATATCTGTTTAAAATATTCAGGAAAACACTACACTCTTATTTTAACATATTCTGAAAAATGTGGAATGACATTCTAATTTTGAAATTATATCTTCCATTTCTAAAATATTTTAAAGTTAAATCTCCTTTTCCTAGAATTTATTGAAAAGTAGGCTTGAATTTTAAAATCCTCTGAAAACGGAGATTTTCATTCTAATGGTAAATCTGCTTATTCGAGAATATTGTAAAATAAAATAGAAAATTCTGGAAAATGAAGATTTACTTAATTGTAAAATTGGAATCTCCATTTTCCAGGATATTTTAGAATCCCTTTCCAGAATTTCTGGAAAAGGAAGATTTAGTTTTAAAATATTTTAGGAAGTGGAGATTTGCATTCTAGTTTTGAAATATTCTGGAAAATGGTGATTTATATTTTAAATTTAAAATCAAACCTCCATTTTCCATAATATTTTCTAATTAATTTTTTTCCCGAAAATGAAAATTTAATTTTTAAATCTGGAAAATGGAAAATGGAGATTTAAATTCTAATGTTAAAATTAAATCTGTGAATTTCAGTAAATTTTAAAAATCTTCCTTTTGTAGAATTTCTTGAAAATTAAAATGTAATTTTAAATAATTTGGAAAATCGCTATTTAAATTTCAAGTTGGAATGGAAATGAGATGTTCCAGAATATTTCAAAATTAAACCTTAGTTTTCTAGAAATTCTGCAAAAAAGAAGATTTTATTTTAAAATATTCTGGAATACTTAAGTAGTTTTAATTTTAACATTAGAATAGAAATCTGTTTAAAATATTCTGGAAGACATTCTAATTTTAAAATTAAATCTTAATGTTCCAGAATATTTAAAATTAAATTTTCCTTTTTCATAATTTCTTTAAAAGGAAGATTTAATTTTAAAATAATTTGGAAAATGGGGATTTACATTTCAATTTTTAAATTATATCTCCATTTTCCTGAATATTTTATAATTAAATCTACCTTTTTCGGAATTTGTGGAGAAGGAAAGTTTAATTTTTAAATGTTCTGGAAAACGGAGGTTCCCAGGCTAATTTTATAATATTCTGGAAGATGAAGGTTGACATTCTAATTATAAAATTAAGTCTCTAATCTCCGGAATATTTTAAAGTTAAATCTTGCTTTTCCAAGGCTATTTCTGAATTCGATTCGAACCTATTAGACTCTTCAAAGTATATAAGATTCGTATTTGATTTAAAATCTTCTTAAAATTGGAGATTTCCATTCTAATGTTAAAATTAAAACTGCTTATTCTAGAACATTTTAAAATAAAGCTTCTTTTCGCAGAGTTTCTGAAAAAATGGTTCCATTCTAATTTTAAATTATTCTGAAAAATGGAGATTTATATTTTACTTTTAAAATCAAACCTTTATTTTCCAAAATATTTTAAAGTTAAATTTTCTTTTCCAGGATTCCTTTAAAATGAAGATTTAATTTTGAAATCTACTGGAAAACGAAAATTTCTATTCTAATGGCAAAATTAAATCTTCCGTTTCCAGAAATTGTGAAACAGGAAGATTTAAAATTATAATCTACTGGAAAACGGAGATTCCCATTCTAATTTTAAAATATTCTGGAAAATTGAGTTTCCATTCTAATTTTTAAATTAGGGTGGACAAATTTATTTATTTCAGTTATTTGATTATTTTGTACAATTTTTTTCGTCACGCATAAATATCCAAAATAATTAGGGATTCATTTGATTGCTTTTGGGAAATTTATATGTTTATATCGGTCTCTTAAAGACTCAAACACAATGATGTCCGTTCCGTTCCGTTCGCTTTTTATCTGCTCCATCGTGTGAAATGTGATAGTTTTATGAACTAATCTATGAACAATCATCAATAAATGTTTATAATCATAATGATTGTTTCTTCAAATGCATAACTTTATCTTAATTAATTTTAATCAATTATTGAGACAATGTACTTATCTATTGTGTATACCATTACAGTTATAGTTACCACAGCAGTTAGTAATTACTCTATTCCTACAAAAATTACTACCTTGAAAATGCCTTTGATTCTTATGCTACAAATATTAAAAAAACATTTAATTTCACATTTGGTTATAAAACGGGCTATATTATATGTTGCTAAGCAAGGCGGCTCGAATTTCCAATTTCTTTCCTCTTTAGAACAAAACTTTGAACTTTAAAATGAAATGTTAATGTATTTGAAAAGAGAGTAAATCTATTCATAATCAAATATGAGAGCCTTAACTACATCTTTGAAACTTGTACACCAAAACTCGAAAAATCCAAGATCTCGATTTATGAAATTGATTGGTGTGTTGTTCGGTTAGGGGATTATTTAAGGTTTGATTTGGAGTTAGATTAAGGGTTGATTTGAAAGTTTATTTGGGGTTGTAAATTGAGTTGGAGGTTGAGCTGAAGATTGACTTTAGAGGTTTAGATTCCGGGATAGATTTGGGAGTTGAATTAATCTAGACCGAAGTTCTGATCACCTCAGGAGGTTTTAGCCTTTTATATTTTAATTATTACACTACAAACAATACAAATTAATTACATATAAATTTAAACATATACATATGTATATAAGCACTACATATTTTAAGAAAACAAATAAAATAAAACAAACTAAAATAAATTTGCGAAGAGGGCGACAAAAACACGTCCATCCACTTCGAGCGTACAACGCGCACCATATTTGTGAAAGTTCCGTTGAATTAAAATAAAATTTGCATCGAACGGAGCTACCTAGAATACTCACTATCGCCTTATTTATTTGATCGGTTCAAGAATACTTATTTTTTATTGTTAAACTAGAGACAATGTGTATCGCAAATCTCTCATTTTACTAAAAAAATGAAAACAAAATAAACTTTTGATATTTCAAATGTTATCTTTGTATTGGTGTATGTTATAAGGGAATAATTGTAAAATGCGTTGCGTATATAATACGTATACGCAATGTAACGACAACATTGGAAATAACAGAAGTTTATTTTTTTTTGTTTTTAGTAAAATGAGAAATCTATGATAAATACGTTGTCTCGCTGTTAAACCAAACAAGTAAACATATTTAAATGTGCCCACACTGGAACTACTAACGTTTTGTCTTTTCTACCGGTGAAGATACAAAACTAAGCCTTGTTTGGATTGAATGAACCTTGTTTGCCGCAATCAATTACAGAACATCAAGTAGGTCAATTTTTCATAGCAAATCTCTCTGCAAGAAAGATGTGTTGCGATAAAGATTAAAAAAAGAAAAAAAAGAGGAGCGTGAGAGTCGTGGTTATGTAATTACAAAATACTTAGGCGATTAAACGGATCTCTAAGGAACACTGTAGCATTTAATATATGGGAAACGGAAGTCGCGTTCACCACCACTAGGATTCTATAACAAAAGGGGAAATGCTCAATTTAAGAAACCGTTGATCTGGAAAGTCCACTGCATTCTAGATATGAAGCACAATGATTTGAGAATTATTGTATGATTTAATCATTAAATCACCGGTCTATAGCCCACGTGGTAACTCGTACGCATTATATGTACATACGTTTCTTTGACAAAATTTCCAACATTTGCTTTTTGCCTGTGAGATTTAAAACGTTTATGTTTTAGTGTACTCAATGAATTGAAACATTCCTATAATCGAACGGCTTTAAATTTAATTTCAAAAGATCCTTCATGTTGACAAGACTTATCTAAATCATAAATAGTACATTAATTCCATATCTAATGCCTATATTTCTAAACGCCTTTAAACAACAGTTCTTTCTTGTATAAAATGCAATTAACGAGGCATAAAATTGAAATTTTTTTATATCCTTGCATTTGTAAATTAATAGATAAACTTCAGATTAGCATTATGAACTTTTCAATTAAGAAATAATCCAAAATAATACCTTTTTGTCGCTCGAATCTGAAGAAAGCATTGTTTAACGAAACGTAAAAGCCCCATAAAAAATAATATGAAAATCTCAAGTGACAGAGATAAAACAAAAAGAATGAAAAGCGCACAACTGTAAAATACATCAAAGTCGAAAAGCAGAATATTATCCAGTATTTAGGTTCTAAGGCATTCACGCCTGTTTAGTAAAATCAAAAAAAAAAAATTATAAAAAAGACACAAAATCCAGATAAAATTTAATCTCCGTCATTTTCTCCTAAATAAAAATAAAGCTTTTCTTTCAAAAAATTTTCCATAAAGGAAAACATAATTGAATAAAACAACAACAACAACAACAAAATATAACAACATATACAACAATTGAATCAAATAAAATAAAAAAAAGCAAAAAACAAAAATAACAGAAATTAGAAGGAAAACATTAAATAAATAAAAATAAAAAGTTTTAAACGAAACTTTTATCTTGCACACAGACAACAGTAGAAAACAAAAAAATTAAGTATAAAATTTATTTTCGCTTAAGAAGAAAAGCCTAACAAGAAAAAGTAACAAACAAACAAAAAAGAAAAGCTCACGAAATAAATGTTTAATTCGGAATAAAGTTTTTTTTTTGGTATGTTATCAAAAAAACACAATCTAAATGACATACATCAAAATAATGTCAACCATTTCCATTTAATTTTCTTGTTTAGTATTTTACCGCCAACAATAATAAAAAAAAAAACCTTCCCGTTCTCATTTATCGTAATCGCTGCTGCTGATTTATATGGTTATTTCGTAAATATGTATGATCATCATGTTTTGTGAGTGTGAGATGCTGAGATGTATGTTCTGTTTTACAGTCAAATGGTAGCTAGGCTAAATAGAAATATTAAATTCAGTTTTGGCGTTTGTTATGCGTACATATATAGAAATGTATGTGTCTGTCTATTTGGTATCATATTGCCTATAAATCATTGGTGTATAACATGCTTCGTATATTATCCGTGTTTGGTGCTTTATTTTTTTAAATTTTTTATATTTCGGTGATGTTATGCTAGAATTTGTAAATCAAGCTGCAGGTGTAATTTGGGGTTGTGTTTTCATGAGGAATGATTAATTTATTTAAGGTGAGTACTTTATTTGACGTGCACGTTTACATAAAAAATAATTTATTATAATAGCATATAAGTAGAATCTTTAACGATGTAGCAATATAAAAAATGCATTATTTTTCAGTTGAGACTTATTGTTAAAGAATATTTATTTTGTTGTAAATGTAGGATGCGAAACATGGTACGATGTCATCCATACGATGATAAGACGAAGCAGGAATTATTAGTCAGCAATTAGTTGAACTAACTTATCTTAATTTATCCTTCGTTTCGAATTTATCCTTCTGCTGCCATTGATTATTATTTAGTGATGAGGGGAGTATATTTTAGAAGTACCTAGAGTAATAGCCCGTCCAAAATAGCAACAGCTAGAATCGCATCTTATTTACTTCTCTTTTATCTTACTTTCTTCGTATTCACTTACGTCGCGTTTTTAAGAACATACCTGCGACATAACTGCTGGATAACCCGTATCTTATTCGAATCAGATATGCAGGTATATCCGTTAAAATATAATGCAGATGTAGGCATTATTATTATTATTATTAGTTGAGGGCCATGTGGGCGTTCAAGCCACCCCGCACTGCGACCTAAAAGATCTTTTGTGCATGGACCCTACTTAATGAGCCGTCCAGTCAATATTCAGGCTCTTAATGAACCTGACAATACTGATGTAGGCATATTATCTTCTTTAATAAGTGTGAGGTCTCCGATAGACAGATTTGGTTGTTTCGTTTGCCATTTAGGTCGCTGTTGTAAGTTATGTAAATACGTGAGCGACCATTGTTGCCAATAACCTTGCATTCGTTGCTGGATATTCTGTCATCTTAACTGTCGTGATATTGCAATATCGATTAACGAAGGTTCAGGTAGTGACCTAACTCGATCTGGCATAGAAGAGTCGTCATTTCTTCGAATGTCATGATGGCATCAGAGGTCACTCTTCTGAGGTGATATTTAATCGATTTAATATTTAACTCCCATAACCGAAGTGGGGAGCACTCGCGGGATTTACTTTAAATGTAATTCTTTGATGTTCTAGGAACTTAGTATTATTTGCGTGACTCTGTTGGTTTTCAAATAATTTGCATAGTTCAGCTAATTTACGTTTTACATCTACAAAATTTGTCCCATTATCTGATATAATCTCGGTTGGGAATATGAAATCTACCACAAGTATTCCTATTGATCTAATTAAGTTAATAATTGTTCAATCTCCATGGACACCCTGTGAGATCCATTCGATATTTCTCAAATTTACCATAAATCTTCCTGTTGATGTAGAGGTTCTAGCCATGCCACTCGAGTTAATGTTAAACGTTTCGAAAGTAGCTAATATTGGTTAGGAGTGCTTCTATGACCCAATCAAAAATTTAAGTTTTCCAAACTATGCCCCGTCTGGCTATAAAACGTCTCAAAGCAGCGATAAAAGCATCAGATGTCATATCGCTGATTAATTCTTAATTTATGGCCCGGTGAAGGATACAAAAAGCGAAATGTAAGCCTTTGTTACTAGCGAATGCCCTCGCCCTTGTTTTGTTCTCGGCAATACCGGACCAGCGAAAGCGAAATCGACAGCAACAGATGTGAACGGTCTATTCACTGTAGTTCGCTGCTTTGGTAAATTTCCCATTAATTGCGCTGAGAGCCGTCTCTTGAATCGAAAACAATGAATACATTTTTGAATATAATTTCTTACCACATTTCGGCCATCGACGATCCAAAATCGCTGGTGCGACGGTTTTTCAGATGAATGTCGATCAATGACGGTTTTTCAGATGAAATTCCCTAAGCACCAGCTCAGTCATGCGATGCACCTTAGGTAGGTTGATGGGATGTTTGACGACGTATTTGCATGCTAAATTTTCCAACCTTCCGCCTACACGTAGAATTCCTTTTTAGTCTAAAAACGGTGCTATAAGGACGCAAAAGAATTCGGTTTGTCGATTGTTCGGTTTTTTTTGCCAGACAGAAAACTGTAGGTTCAAACACCTCAAGTTGCACGCTCTTTACAATTAGCAGTTCAACTTTCCGAAATACGTCGACTACTCCATCTCCATAAAACCTTGTACAAAATCGTAAGAGTTAAGTAAAACTTCGGATGATTTTTGTCAAGGAAGTCCATCGATTAAGCAGGTACGTTATGAGACCATTTTCACTGTTGTAATCAGTGCAATATGTAAGGGTCGGCGATTCTCCGGGATCAGTGATATATTAGCTGGGTTGTAAGATCTTGGCCAGTAACCAGATTCCTGGCTTAACAATTTTGGGCCGTTCCACCATAAATTGTATTATGAGCCTTGCTGGATCGATGCCATGCGAAGCGCAGTCTGCTGGATTTTCGTGAGATGGAACGTGGTACCAATGAGATTGTAAAGTACTGCGAAAAATTTGCGATGAACGTTTTCCACCTCCTTGGCTCATCTGACAACCATGTCAATACAATTTCGGAATCCGTCCAGCCAAATATTTGCAGCTTATGCTCCTTAAACACTTCAAGTACATATTTCATAATTTTTGTTGCTAAAAGGGCTCCACACAATTCTAGTCGTTGAAGCGTAATCTGTTTAAGTGGAATCTTTGCGATTAGCAATGAAGCTTGAATGTCTCCAGTTGCAGTTGTAAGCTATTTCCAATGGACAACTTCGGAGAGCAGCTGTATTTTAATTAGTGTAAGCGAAGCAGGAAGCTCGATTGTAAACTGATACACGTTAATCATTGGATTCCATTGGATACCAAGAGTTCTCGTTGTTGAAGTTTTACCGGAGAACTGCTGGGCTCTGTGAGTTCGATTTCTACTTGCGTAAATGAAATCCTACGGTGCCTAAAATAGTCAAAAGCTTGTTTACACGTGGAATTGCGGTATCACCATCATCTCAACTCGATAATAGGTCGTCAATATAAAAATCGCGAGTAATAACCTCTACAATCTCTGGATTCGTGGATTTATTGTCTATTGCTATTTGGTGAAGCGTCCGTACGGCAAGAAATGGCCCACACGATGTTGCATAAGTTACGGTTTTGAGACGGTAAATCTTAATTTCTTATTAGGCAGTGCCTCATTCAACGACCTTCCGGAGGACGTCTTGCAGGACCCGTCAAATACCACCCTAAGCTTAGTTGTGCTGCTTTCGGCCTTAAAAACCGCGTGATCTGGTAAATAAAAAGTCTCACATTCAGGCTTTGAAGGTTCGCTGTCGAAAATCAAATCCATGTGATAAAGAGACAAGTACTACTTCATAAAATCTTGGTAGGCCACAGCAAGAGATCTCTCTCTCTCTCTGCAATCGTCGTTCCATGGATAACAGTCTCCTCATCGCTGCTGATTTTGAATGACCGAGTTCAATTATTGGTGTGTTGTATGGCAACCTTACCTTGAAGATACGGTTTGCAGCTTGCCACTTCTTCAATCTCCTAGAATCGTTATAGTGCTTCGTTAACGTTATTCTCCACCCAAACAGCAACCGTTCAGACTGGCCGATTTGTGGCTACATATAAAGAATGAACTGGCAGCTTATAAGCGCGAATTGGCTGTTGGTGTTTTACTTCAGAGAGGCCTTCATCCATACCATCACATTTTAAATTCAAAAAAATTCAAAAATTGAGTAATTGATGGAAACTCATCCATAAATGCTGTTATGTAAAACATTAGGATGTGCTTTCGTTTCCTGTATCGTTTAATTAGCTTGTTCCACGCTTGGTGGTAATTTTCTTCCGTTTCCAAAATATTGTTAATTAACGCTTGCAGGTACATTCTCTAGCAGTCGCTTCAGCAATTTAAATTTTGTAACGTTAGATAGCGACTGGTTATTATCGATGGATGAAACATACGCACCTTCAAAAGCGGGCCAATTCTTGTAAACCAAATCAAATTTTTCGATCGTGACCTTTGGAAGTTGAATGCCTTCTTTCACTTCACTACGATTCGCTAGATTAAAGGTTATTTCACCCAAACTTTCAAGAAAGTTCCGTTGTTGTTGTGAAATTTCATTTTAGGGATGTTTCAAATCAGGATCAATCAATGGTGTTAAACTATTTACTGTGTTTAGTGTGATCAGGTGGTATTAGTTTAAAGTGCTGCTTGTTGTGTTGCTTTATCAAAGCGATCATTAAAGCATTCATTAAATAATCACCTTTATTGCGATTGTTGTGTCGATGTCGATAAATCGAAATAGCAAAAAATGTGTGTTGCACTTGTTGACTTCGATAAACATTAAACGATCGATTGTACCATTTTCTGTCGATGCTAATTTAGCAACGACTGCCGTGTTAGAATAAACTTTTTTGAAAAACCAAGTTTATTACCAATTTTGCAAGACACTTACCTAAGTTAGAACCATTGTCCGCATTTTTTTTTCTATATTTCGCTTAGTTAAAAAAAGAATTCGACAATCATAAACAAACTACTCCAGCTTCACTAACACTAAAATTTAATTGAAGGAGGAGTTTATAGGTTCCAACTTTTATTTTTAGTCCTGAATGATGTTGCTTTAAACCAAAATTATTTTATCCTGCGAAAATAGGAAAGACCTTCTGGTTCTTCGTAACAATTCTCAAATGCGGATTTTCAGGTATAGTTTCTTTATATTCAGAATTAAAAATGCCTCTAAATTGCCTTATTCTAAGAAACCATATTAAATGTCTTAGTTTGAAATAAATGTGCAGTGGCGCAACCAGGATTTTAATTCGGTCCGAAAATTTTAGTTTAGCCATGCTAATCTCGTGGTATTTTATAAAGTTTCCCCGCATCCCGGCTTGAATCATATTGGAAAGTCCTGAATTTGGTATGTTTGATTTTTTGAGTGGTGGTACTATCATCCACCACAATATCCTCCACTTTTCTCAACGTTTTAAAAGTCGTAGGACTGAGTCCGATAAAGTAAAAACAGCGTCCATCCGTCTACCTAGATATCTGTCTGTGCCCACGGTATCTTTAGAAAAGCTTACCTATGTCTGAGTTTGTTGCAAACCTGGAATTGCAACTTCCGCAGTGTCTAATAATTCTTATGTGAACGAAGTCTTTAGAACGGACCTAAATGAGCCTCCAGGTGCCACTCTACTTAATATTTCTATTTTGTGTAATGCGATCGCTTTAATATTTTACGTGTGAGTCTAGCTAATGGTTCGACTAATATTGAAAAATGCAGAACGAACTTTTGAAAATAGATTGATGAATAGCTGCAATAAATTTCAAATTTGATCCTGGTATTTTTCCAGCTCCACTGAGAGAGGATCTGGTTATTTCTATTTTTCAAAAAGGATTTCAAACAAATATTGCAGATTACAGGCCGATTTATTTGTTATCGGTGTTTCTAAAATTATTGAAAAGGTAGTTCACCACCGAAGAACTAGTTTTTTACATAAAACAAATTTTTTGTAAAGCATGCAGCAGTTTGAATTTAGAAAATCTAAAACTAGTGAGGAGAGCTGTTACAATTCACTAATTTCCTGTATCTGAAGGTCTCGGATATCTTTCTATCATATTTATCTGATAGACCTCAATTGGTTAAGATTGGTGATGTTTTTAGCAAAACATCATAGTTTGGGGGCAAACCAAAGTTCTGGATTAGGCTTTTTTTATTAACCCAATTTTGTACATATTTGAACTTTTATTCAAATTCGGGTTATCTAGCCTTTCTGTACAACGATCAGTTCGAAGAACTAACATTTAGTTTATGAACTCTGAAGTAAGTCTTCTGAGAAAATGGTCGTATCAAAGTTGAAGTATCGTGGCGTTTATTTGAGTTCTTGGCAATTTTCCCCATCTGCTTGTGTATAAAGTAATGGAACTATTTTTCCTAGTAAGGATACTCAGCCCGTTACAGTCAATTGCAACTTAAAAAATAAGGAGGTGTTTTTTGCAGTTATTCTTACAAAAAAAAAATGGAAAGGACGTTTTTGAGATTTAATAAAGTTCAAATATTGAAATGCTGGGAAATGGGAACCCATGAAATCAATTGGAGCATATTTTAACTACCTTTACGAATACCAAATATTTTCGAGAAATACGGAAAGCTCGAAAGAAAACTGCTAGGTGATAAAATACATGGTTGGATCAAAAAATTGAAGGATTTTTAAACTTTGGGGGCTGCATGTCTAGCTGTTACAAGTTTTTTTGTTGTTGTATTGGTTCACTTGTCCCCGACGATTCATGAGATTTCTAGCTATATTGGATGCTTAGTTTATTGTTGGCTGTCGAAAATGGTCTCAGCAATTTAGTTTTTGATGAGACATCATAACGATGTTGTTTTTGGCCAAAAATTTACGAACATGCAGAGAAGTATAACTTCTCTCTTTATTGTTACTGCCTGGTAGGAAGTACTCTTTGTATATTAAGCCATTGAAATCGAAGCTCACTGTTGAGCAGAACCTTCATATTCTTTCGAACATGACGAGAGTTTTGTGATCTTACCTCTTCAGGAAGCTTCTATTAGGACTATTAGGCATTAGTTTCGACGTCATATTCGTACACTCTTGTTTTATCACCGCAATTAAGGCCCGTTTAAGCAGTTTTGAATCGTCGTTCACTTCATTCAGCGACTTCTGGGCAATGTCCATTCAGTACTGCTTTTGATCAAAATTCAACAATATCGAAGCCAATTATGCTACCACACATTCCATGTTCAAAATATTTCAAATGAAGTGTGGGGCATGATCCAAATGATATACAACATCGTCAGTAACCAATTGTCAAAACCATTTTGCTGACTTTTCGACGATGTCGTCGGTTATTGTTGTGCTAGGGCGTTCAACGCACTCGCCATCTTCAATGTCTCTAAGGCTGTCTTTGAAACAGAAGCCAAAACTTTCAACATTTCCAATACCGTTGTACTTTTCATCCAGGTTCTTTATTCCATTGTTTCCACAGATAAAAAATCACCGAGCACGCCAAGCATATAACTTATTCAAACCTCTCGCAAAAACCTCTCTAAACCAATTCCAGAACATTTCGATTTTAAAAAACCAAATCAGTTTTTAAGTCTCGAAATTTGTTATGTTGACGACTGACGACAATCCACTGTTTAAAAAACAGATTTGTAGTGAAACCTCTTCTAGAAAAGTTTCAAAAAACGCCACCATTTGAATTTTTTCATCATTTGAATATGCCGCAACTAATTCATTTACCATCAAATATGTTAGTTAAGTCAGATTTCAAATTTCAATGGAATTGATGCATAATCGGGGAAATTCTTTTTGGAGCAGAGATGGAGTTTTTTAAATAAAACATGATCAGAATTCAAAAAATATTCCGGAACACTGCTAATTATATTTTGGCGCATACATACAATTAAACCATAAATCAAAAAATTAGATTTGCAAAAGAGAAATTTGTTGCTGTGGAATTTGTTGAAGTGGTTCCTAATATAACATTGAATTATTCACGTTCTGAAGAATTTCCTTGGGTCATATCATTAGGGGTTTGAGTTTTTAAATAAAATAAAAGCCAAATCCAAGGAATGTTGCGGAACACATTATTGTTATTATGGTTGGTAGCTTTAATCAAAAAATTACTTCACCAAATTTTTTTTTTTACATGAACAACCAATCGAAGTAGTTTACTACGTCTCGAACTCAAAATGGAATTACTACATAGGTAGCACCTCTTTGGATTGATTTTAATAAAAATTTACAATCAGAGATTTGAGATGTACAATTGATTCTTTCGGTCACATCATCTGGGGTCGGATTTCTTATTTAAATTTTTGCTGAAATTCAAGGAATATTGCGGAACACTTCCAATGATATCAAATGAAAAATTGTATTTGCCAAATTTATTTTTACATACTGAGCCAATTCAGACTTTCTTCTTAGCCTCCAGCATCAAATGGGACAAGCATATTTGTTGACGGATTTTAGTGAAATCTGATACTGAAATATGTTGTAAATATTATAAATAGTTCCTAATTAAAAACCTATTATTTCATAGCCTGAAGCATTTTTTCGGCTTAAGGTTGAGCTGGGATCAGATATTTTATATGAAACATGGCCCGACGATATGATGTATTTTGGAACACTACTTGTACTAATGATATCGATAGCATAAATCAAAAACTAGATTTGCCAACTTTGAGTTTTCATACAACAATCCAAACAATTTTTTCCGCCTTCAGCACCAAATGGAACACATATGTACTTTTTTTTTAATGGAATTTAATTTCTTAAATAAACTATTTAAATTGTATGGACATTTTTAAAGATCTAATCAAAATAGTAGGGAAATTTTATTATCCTACCAAAAAATGTATAATCTAGAAGTGATTATACATTCCACACAAAATAACGAGGTGCGCTGAATCACTCCCGGTACTGCCTGATCAAGGCTTGCCGGACTAGCAAATAATGGACGATTTATACATCCACAAATAATAAGGCAAAAAAACCCGCACTTCAAAACAAATTATTTATTTTAAACAATATTATAACTTAATGTTGGGTTGGTCAACAGGTGCCTGGTTGGTAATTGTAATTGAAATATTTATTGGTTGGTGGTTGAATGTGAACACGTATAATTAACAGACTGGATTTCACTGCACTTGGCGAGGACTAAAATTACGTAAGGTATGAACACCATAAAATATGTGTACGATTAAATAACAGACTGAAATTCACTGCAGTTGGTAATAACGGAACAAATCGTGCACAAGTGAGGCGATTAAATACTCGTGCTTGGTAAGAACGGAACAGAACATGTACATGTGAACACGATAAATATGCGACTCCATTTTACTGTGTTTGGTAACAACGAAACAAAATATGCACATGTGAATGCGATTAAATAACCAACTGTGCACACGATTAATTAATCGACTGGTTTTCACTTCACTTACGGATAACGGAATAAACAAATGATGACGCAGTAAAAAAAAATTAACTTATTGGCTCCAGTCATCCAGTCGCAGCCGTTGGACTACATCCGGCTCGAGGAGATTTGGAACTTTAAGTTCGTATGAAGACCAAAAATTCAGAATCGTTATAGTTCATCTACTGCAACTTACTTAGCCATTTATTGTACGATGTCAATTATCGTATAACAGAATTTAGCGTGCCAGATGACAATACCTGAACTAACAGATTTTCCTTCGACAAATCGTTGTGAGTTTTTATTTTTACAGACGAACATTATAAAAATAATTAGGAACCGAACGGCCAAAGAAAATTGTCTGAGGTAAAGATATTGGACCTAACTCTGAGATAACAAAATGTATTTTAAGTTATTTTATTCGTCTCTTTCTGTAAAATTTTACGTTGAAAGACAAAAATAAAAAAAAATATTGCGTATTCTGGCTCGATTCTGACTGATCCTTAGTATTACAAATAAAAAAAATTATTTTACGAAATTAGCTGGCACGCAAAAAAAGCAATTGTTTAAAGATATAATTTTATTGGCAAAGGGTTGCCATCTATGATGAACTAACATTAGTGCTATACAATTAATTTGATGTTTGATTTAGTATGTGAAATAAACATTTAAATGACATACAAACAAAGTCAAATGAATAAAATTTAATTTGAATAAACAAAATTGTACCTACCAGCCATTTCATACTAAAACATTATAATCCACTAAACGTCAAATTTGATTTATACATAGCAGTATAGCACTAAACCTACGCGACATCTATATAAGTAAAATCGTCAATAGTGTTATGTCTGGAAATGTATTGCATTGATGTCAATAGCCATTGCAGGAAAAAAATTCAGTTGAAGCTTCCCGTGGGAAATCTGGGAAAATTCGATTCGTGATTTCCAACAAAGTAACTGACATCTGGAGAAAACAATATGAACAAAATTTAATCATAAAACAAGGGGGATCAGAACTGTCAAACAGTTGAATTTGACAATACTCGTCCCCTTTGCTTAGATAGAAACCAACGCCGACTTCATTGGATGAAAATGGCCAATAAAATCAGTCTCTAGAGTATTATGTCTAGAGATGGATTGCTTTGATGTGACTTGTCAATAGCTATGTAAAATGTAACGTTCGGCGAGCTTGGAACTTGCGTTCACTCGCCTTACCGCTAACAGAACATCCTGAGTCTCCCCCTGCAGCATTTTGTCGGACTAGCTTCAGCCATGGGGCGTGGTTTGGGTTAGGAGAGCCCATCAGGACCTATAGAGCTGCTAACTTGCCTATCTCCTGCACATACACCACACACACCGTCACTCTTTCAGAGGCTCATCTCCCATCTCCTTCTAATTAATGACACATATTTGTTTTTTTTTTTTTTTTAACACGTTATAAAGTTTTATTAAGAAAAAATTTTAATCCTTTCACCCCTTTCTTTTTGTTTAGACGCGACGCTTTTATTTTTTTATTTTCCTTTTCTTTCCCGGAGTTCCTGACGCAAAGATTTTGTCCACGTAGCTGGAGGTCGGAGAGCTCTGCGAATCCTCACTGATGGCGAACTATAGCGAAATTGTCAAACTGACACACAAAGAGAATAGGAAAAAAAAAAATTAAATTTTTATTTAATATGGGCTTAAGTAACACAGATGAAATGAAAAAAATTTATTCTCATTACACAAAATAAACAAACACAAACAAATAAATCATGGTGTGATTGAGCAAACCCCTCTCCGATTGATCTGCCTCTTGTTATTGGCTTAATGTCCAATCTGTAGTGTCGTCCCACTCGAAATTTGGTCCCGTGGATCCGCTCGTTGACTCGCTGGTTCACCGTTGTACTCCACCGTTTACTTTCGTAATTTTGTTGATTCTCGTTTTTTTTCTTGTTTATTTCTTGGTTATAATTATTATAATTACTCTCGACTTCCAAGAGGTACACAAATTGTTGTTAAAAGGTATTTTATTTGATAACTTATCAGATTTTATTCACAATCTTTCCAGTTAGTTCAAAAGAAAATGGTGTTCTTTTGTTTTTGTTTTTTTTATGGTTATGTTTTTATTTTTATTTTTACCTTTTTGGTCTTTTTGTTTCGTTCCGACCGCTCTTCTTGAAGTCTCGTGTAACAATCCCCTTTTTTCATTTTACTCAATTTTTATTTTTTTATTTTTTTAGTTTTAGTAAACAGCGCCTACGGCGATCAACATCCGAATTGCAAGACCCCGAACGCACCCATTTTAGTACACAAGTTTAGTTGTGTACTAACAATTGTCAATCATCCAATTATTTTGTTGACATTTTTATGTTGGTATCTATGTCGCGTGAAAAAAAATTTGTTTATTTATATCGTGCGCTGACAGATCGAATATTGGATTATACAAACAAAAAAAAAAAAAAAACAGAATCACATTACATATTCATTGTAAATTGGACGAAAATCTGTTTTAGACGGACCCACCGTCACATCGTGTGGAAGACCCACACCCTGAAGAGCTCTCAAAAGCCGGGCCAAAGAATATACCGAATTTGGAAACAAAATAAATAACTTATTGATATAGGACGAAAGCTGTGTAACAATAAGGGGAACAAATATATGAATATGGACTTGAAATTAATTAGATATTGGATATAAAAATATTGTGAGAAATAAACAAATCTACGTGTGGATATCTTTGGCATGATATATGCCGAAATCTTTACCTGAAGGGCTTGATAATTGGTAAGCCACATTTCCAACTCTACCATGCACAATTGCCGGTGTAAATTTCGGTGCCAATTTGGCCGAAAATTTATTTGTTGCTGAACTCTGAGGGAACGTCCTCAGATACACCTTCTGACCGATATTAAACGTTCGATGCCGAGCGCGATTGTTATATGTCCTCTCGTTTTTATGATGGGCTTCTCTTAGGTGTTTGAGTACCAATTCCCGTACCCACTCCATTCGTGCGGTTTTCGATTCTACACTCGCGTCGTTGTCAGTTTCCCAACCCAATAATCGACGTAATTCGTATTCACTCGCATGTCCAATGTAATGCTGCCCAAACACCAGGTAATATGGTGAGAAAGATGTCGAACTGTGAACAACATTCCGTAAGACGGACGCAATTTCAGGCAAATATCGATCCCATTCAACGTGATGTTCACCCAGATAGGCTCGGATGCAAGCTAAGATGGTGCGATTGACCCTTTCGGAAGCATTGCATTGAGGCGCATGTACCGGAGTTCTTATATGCTTAATTCCATATTCTTCCAGTAAATTCGAGAATAATTGAGACCCAAATTGGCGACCGTTGTCTGAAACAATATATTCTGGAACTGAATAAACATTCTGTATATTCTGGAACTGAATAAACTTCCTTTCTTAAAAATTCACACATGATGACTGCGGACGATTCTCTCATTGGCTTTAGGAGTACAAATCTGGAATATTGATCCAAGACAATTAAAATATAGCAATTTCCATTACGAGAACGTGGGTAAGGACCTAGAAAATCAAGATATAATTGTTGAAAAGGACGTACACTCTCATGATACTCACCCATATTTGGCCTGGTTCTATAATTAACTGGCTTCGACATTTTACATTGCTGGCAGTTTTTTATATAAGCTTGAATGTCCTTCACCATTCCTGGTCAGAAGAAATACCGTTTGAGTACCTCTGCGGTCTTAGTTATTCCCAAATGTCCCCCTGATAGATTAGTGTGAGCTTTTTCAAGCAAAGCAGGAATAGCACGATTTGGAACGACTAGTTTCCAATGTGAAAGTTGAGCCTCTTCGCAATATCTCCATCCGTGTCCTGGGCAGATGAGAATTTTGCCGTTCTCCACTTTAAAGTTAATCAAAACATCCGGTGCACTCTCTATCTTTCTTATTCTCTCCAAATATTCGTCATCCCTGAAATACTCGGAGTCTAAATCAATCCAAGAAGTGGCATTCGTTGACATACTTAAAGGTTCTACACTGAAGGCTTCACAGAATGATCGTGACAGAGCATCGGGCACAACATTCAGCGAACCCTTGCAATGTTCAATCTTGAATGTAAACCCCTGCAGTTTGAGACTCCATCTGGCTAATCGACCCGATAAATCGGATTGTGACATTAGCCATTGGAGACTCGCATGGTCAGTGATTATCGTAAACGAGAACCCTTCGATATATGGCCTAAAATGCTTCACACCAAGTACTGCCGCATAGCATTCCAATTCAGTAGTAGAATACTTCCGTTGTGCCCCGTTCAATTTTTTTGAATAATATGCGATTGGATGCTCTACACCTCCTGGTCGCTGAAATAAAACCCCTCCCACACCAACAGACGAAGCATCCACCTGGAGAAAGAAAGGGAGAGAGTAATCCGGATGGACCAATATCGGCGCGGAAGTAAGAAGACTTTTCAGTCGATCAAACGCCACTTGAGCCGACTCGTTCCATTGGATGGTTTTCTTGGACTTTAGCAATTCCGTTAAGGGTGCCGCTACTGAAGAGTAATTTGGGACGAACCTCCGGTAGCACCCACTCATACCTAAAAACCGACGCAATTGCTTTAAATTTGTTGGTCGTAAAAACTGTTCGATTGCTTGAACTTTGTCTGGGTCGACCCGTATACACCCCTCTCCAACAATATGGCCCAAATACTTAATCTGTTTTAATACAAATTTGCTTTTTTCTATATTTATCGTTAAGTTGGCCTTGCGCAACCAACAGGCCACGAGTCGCAGAAGCTCGATGTGATCCTCAAAATCCTTGGACGTTATCAAGAGGTCGTCTAGATAGACGAACACTCTGTCGTGGTATTCGTGAGGGATCACACGATGCATCAGACGACTCATGGTCTGTGGCGCGTTACATAACCCGAAAGGCATAACAGTAAACTGATATAGAGGCCTGCCCGCAACCGTGAATGCCGTTTTAGGTTTCGCATCATCGTCGAGTGGTATTTGCCAGAATGCATCTTTCAGATCAAGACTGGAGATGTACTCGGTATTTTCCAAACGACTCAGAATCCCTTCAATCAATGGCAGCGGATAGGCATCACCAACAGTCACACTGTTAAGCTTTCGAGCGTCAAGACACAATCTTTTCTTACCGTTGGACTTGGGTACCATAGTCACTGGAGAGGACCAGGAACTACTCGACTCCTTAATAACACCAAGCTGCAACATCCGATCCAGTTCAGTATACAGCTGTTTTTGAATGGCTGGCGAAATAGCGTAATGACGCTGCTTGATTGGTTTTGCATCTTTGGTATCGATATTGTGACTCAACAGACAAGTGCGACCTAACCCCAATTTCGCCGAGGATGGGAATTGTTCAATTACTGTGTTCAATATCTGATATTGAGAAGGTGTTAATTGGTGCCTTTCAAGCAATTGACTCTGATCTGTAATTTTCGAATTCGATAAATTTTGGTCGAACTGTGTTTCAGCGACGGATAGTTCATCAATTTGAATTTTAATATTGAACAATTTGAAGAATTCGATCCCCAAGTATAAGGTTTGCAACAAATTTGGAGCAAGATACACCCGCATTCTCTGAGTTGTATTTTTGAATGAAACATTCAGTATGACATATCCCATTAGCCTTTCTTTTGAGCCGTTCGCGGTTGTAATGAAGGACGGAAAATGGTGTAATTTCAGATTCTTGCTGGTAACAAAATGGAAACAATCTTTGCCAAGTACGCTGACGTTCGCTCCAGAATCAAGAAGACCTTTAAACGAGTGATCATTTAATAACACATCCAAATATGGACGATCATCCTGTGAATTATGGTTAGAAATTATTGACTCGCAAATTGAACGACGCAGACTTTTACGGTTTTTAAAAAAAATGTATGAACGGTGAAATTTTGGTTTCTTAGCCGAAATGAATTGAGAATTTGAAATAGAATGAATTTTTAAATTTACTTTTTCGAACGGAGAAGTTGATAAAATTCCGGATCTGTGTTGGACGCAGATTCGGTCGTCGTTTTGGGTAATTGACTCGGGCCTGGACGTGGTTGAGGAATTGATTCCCGAGTGTAACAATTCCTCCCCTGCTGGTTTCCCTGGTTCGAATTTTGCGAATTACATCGCGGACAATCAGCGAAAGATGTTTCTTCAAAACCACACACAGTGCAAAATAAAAACCTAACTTTACTCCTACAATATCGGTAGCCATGCCCTGTTTGTTTGCAGTTCCAACACGTTAATGATGAGCGCTCCATCGGCCTTCCTACCAATTTCGGAGAATCATGTGAAGTGTATGATCGATAATTCAATGCGTTGATGTCCGGAATCAATCCAGGTTCCGACACACTTTCAGGTGCTAGATCAATTAATGCATATTTTGTATTGGCCGCAACTTGAACTGGCTGGTTACAAATTTCGTTGACATTAAACCGGGGTGCTGGTCTATTTTGATTGAATTGTAAATTCTGGTTCGTATTACCCACACGCGCCCATATATCTTCCAATTTATTGCATTCAAATGCCAGTTGGGTGATTGAGCGTATATCTCGATTTGCAAGAAATATCTGCAGCTGTGGATCCATATTATCTTTCAGAACCTCCAAAATTTCAGAATCCGGAATCGGAGACTTGGCCTGAAGTGCAATTTTAACAATTGCGTCTTGGAATTCGACAAATTTTTCCTTATGTTTTTGTTTTCGGTGATCCAAAATCCTTTTTATGTCGCGATCCGAACGAATTAGATTAAATCGATCCATAAGATCCCTTTTGATTTGATCCCACGTACGATTTTGGAATTGGTGTCGCTCCAGATATGTCCAGTACCACTCGGAAGCATTACCCGTCAGAATAGTACCAAGGTGAGCGATTAAATTATTAACAGGTACATTAGATGCGTGTGCCAAATACTCCAATCGAAACAAAAATCGGTCAATGGGCAGATCATTAACAGTTCCATCAAACTTCAGATTCCAAGAATCTATGATTCGAGAAACTGACGTATCACGAGCTCGTCCAAAATTGTAGATTTCTGGTGGTACAGTGTGCGGCGAGTAACCAATCGGAACTTGAACAGCATTCTGATTGGACACTTGCGGTTGACGTATGTTTTCCTGGTTGTGGATATTTTGAGGCAACTTCATATTTGGAGGCAGTTCATAGGTTCCCGGTCTTAATGGGTTCACGTACTCGTGGGCAACTTGATTTCCTCGAACAATTTGATTTTGAGTCACTGTAACTGGGTTGTACATCTCTTATATGGGATCTGAACGTCTGTCCTTAGGTACCTGTGGTAGTGTTTCATTAAACGGCCAATTATTATAACCTCCGGAATGTGGTTCCTTTGTGGCGTACGGGTTTCTTAATGACTCGGTAGCTTGTTTGACTGGGAGCATCTCGGTTTCGAATGGATTGTAAATCATATCGACGCTTTGTGATTGTGGCTTATTCGTAATGGTTTCCTTTAACGCTATGCTTGTTCTTGTCGCTTGTGCATAGGAATATGCCTGTCGTTCTCTACTTAACGATTGTGCTCTCAATGAATCCAATTCGAAAATGTCCCGCGGATCTGGAATTGAATTGGTGGCAGCTTGCTTGTCTGGGCTCTTGCTAAGTCCTGGAATACCTGATTCAAACGATAATAATTGCGTAGTTCGGTCCACTGGTTTCATGGGTGCCACCAATTTCGAGGTATCCCCTTCTTGAGTATTTGATGAAGTATCATCGTCCTCTAAATCTTTTGTCTGCATTTTACTGAAAGAAGATGTTAACTCTTCCACTCTTGTATTCCCCAATACTTCATTCATACTACAACATTTCGCCAAAATATCTGAAATAGCTGGTGCCAAATTATCTATATTTAAATTTTGGAGTCGTCGAAGACGCTCGCGGTAATGAATGATTCTAGATTCAACTATGTTTATCTGGTCTTCCGTAATTCTGGTGAATGAATTAAACGGACTATAAATTCTTTGTACTTTTAGTGAACATATTTTAAGTTCATTATCAGGATTATTGATAGCCTTTAAATGTGGTCGAGAAGGTGTGAGAACAGGAAACAACTGCTCTGATTTTAATTTGGCTTGTAGGAGCTGGATTGAAATATTCGTTGCGGGAATGTGTCGAATTTCACATTCGATATTAAATTCGTCCGGTTCCAAATGACCCGAAATCATACCGGAATACGCCATTTCTAAGCTTATCCTACACAGCTTTACGATAACAACAAAACACCGAACAAAAATTCAAAACTACACTGATTTAAAATTACGGTTTAGTAAACAGTCGAACGAGAATTAAATTGAATTGATTAGTCAAATAATGACTTATAGATACGAAATCAAAAAAATAGTAAATGCAATAGATATAATATGAAAAACCTTAGAAAATAATTAAGATAAACACTTTGATTAAAGTAAATAACAAACGTAACACGAATATGATTGAAAATCGATCTCTTGTCGAATGAGAAAAACTTATACGTTGATAAGGTAAAGATCCCTAATAGGGTTTGCAGAACGCAAAATAACTTAATATACTATATGATATAATTTATTAACGATACCAACACCAAAATAAATGAATAATTTTACAAAACACAAACAACTTGTATCATTGACTAGGTTGATTGAATTTTAAATTCGCGCAAAAAAAAATAATTAATCATTAGAAATTAAGAAACTAATTAATGTAAAATGAATAATTAAATTAAACGAATAGCTTTAAAAGCCTATTTACTCAATAATTAAGAATAATTTAATTAGGAAAAAAAATCGAATTGCAGTTTTCATATATAAAAGTAAACTCACCAAACTTCAACAATCTTAATATGTATAAATCACCTTGACCGTGTGATACCTAGTAATTCCACAAATGTTTCAATGAATAAATTTATTATAATGATATAGGGAGATGAGTGCTCCTTTCGAGTGTGCGTGCGTGTGTGTATGTTTAATTCTAAAAAAAAATATAAACAAAAATTAGAAATAATAATCAAAACTTGAAGTTTTACTCCAATGGTGGATATGCAAGAAACTGCAACAAGCATTCGCTTGGGTATTCATGCCATTACCATCGAAGCAAAATTGGGGATCAATCGCAACTAAATAGCCACATGGTAATTCGACACATCAACGTGGTTCACCAAGTGTTCCGCTACGACTAATATTATACGATCAGAAGTTGTTCCAACCACCATCATCAAATCGATATCCCTCCCAAACTCGAAAAGCTCACGACTGTTATGGAAAGTGGACTGATGATAACTGGTTGACGCTACTGTAATTTACAAAAAAAATACTACTAATAAAAAAAATTAATTTAAATTTGAAATTTACAAATGACATTCGACTTTACAACTGAATCATAAAGGTACTCGTGACCTTGATACAAATGTGCGAATGCACTTAAATTAAATTACGATATTTTCTGGAAAAAAAATTTGCTTGTTTAACTGTTACCTCGCTTAATTACTGTTCGAGTTTACTCTCAATCCTGTGTTGTCAAAACATGTGGTACACAGATACTACTATCCCCGTTAATTGAACAACATCCCATCATCTGCCATTTTCCCACCAAAAATGCAAAAAAACCGAAGTTGATATTGATTTGTTGACTGATGATGAGAGTTGCACAACTGAAAAAAAAATGAATGATAAAGAAAGTTACAAACAAAAACATTAAAAATTGAATGAGACATCACCGCTCCACTTTCAAATGCTAAAGGTTTTCATGACCTTGATAATAAAAGCTTGCGGATGTCTGAAAAAAAATAAATAACTGTTATTCATGACACCAATAAATTACCACATGTTTTCCATCACACGATACACTCTCCCACGTGTTTTTACCCGTGTACGTTTTCGCACCATTGTCACGACAATGGCGAACCATTTTCAATTTTTCCTTACTCGATAAGCGACACACAGTTAAACTAATACGAAGAACCGTACTCCGATTGGGCGCCACTGTAACGTTCGGCGAGCTTGGAACTTGTGTTCACTCGCCTTACCGCTAACAGAACATCCTGAGTCTCCCCCTGCAACATTTTGTCGGACTAGCTTCAGCCATGGGGCGTGGTTTGGGTTAGGAGAGCCCATCAGGACCTATAGAGCTGCTAACTTGCCTATCTCCTGCACATACACCACACACACCGTCACTCTTTCAGAGGCTCATCTCCCATCTCCTTCTAATTAATGACACATATTTGTTTTTTTTTTTTTTTTAACACGTTATAAAGTTTTATTAAGAAAAAATTTTAATCCTTTCACCCCTTTCTTTTTGTTTAGACGCGACGCTTTTATTTTTTTATTTTCCTTTTCTTTCCCGGAGTTCCTGACGCAAAGATTTTGTCCACGTAGCTGGAGGTCGGAGAGCTCTGCGAATCCTCACTGATGGCGAACTATAGCGAAATTGTCAAACTGACACACAAAGAGAATAGGAAAAAAAAAATTAAATTTTTATTTAATATGGGCTTAAGTAACACAGATGAAATGAAAAAAAATTATTCTCATTACACAAAATAAACAAACACAAACAAATAAATCATGGTGTGATTGAGCAAACCCCTCTCCGATTGATCTGCCTCTTGTTATTGGCTTAATGTCCAATCTGTAGTGTCGTCCCACTCGAAATTTGGTCCCGTGGATCCGCTCGTTGACTCGCTGGTTCACCGTTGTACTCCACCGTTTACTTTCGTAATTTTGTTGATTCTCGTTTTTTTTCTTGTTTATTTCTTGGTTATAATTATTATAATTACTCTCGACTTCCAAGAGGTACACAAATTGTTGTTAAAAGGTATTTTATTTGATAACTTATCAGATTTTATTCACAATCTTTCCAGTTAGTTCAAAAGAAAATGGTGTTCTTTTGTTTTTGTTTTTTTTATGGTTATGTTTTTATTTTTATTTTTACCTTTTTGGTCTTTTTGTTTCGTTCCGACCGCTCTTCTTGAAGTCTCGTGTAACAATCCCCTTTTTTCATTTTACTCAATTTTTATTTTTTTATTTTTTTAGTTTTAGTAAACAGCGCCTACGGCGATCAACATCCGAATTGCAAGACCCCGAACGCACCCATTTTAGTACACAAGTTTAGTTGTGTACTAACAATTGTCAATCATCCAATTATTTTGTCGACATTTTTATGTTGGTATCTATGTCGCGTGAAAAAAAATTTGTTTATTTATATCGTGCGCTGACAGATCGAATATTGGATTATACAAACAAAAACAAAAAAAAAACAGAATCACATTACATATTCATTGTAAATTGGACGAAAATCTGTTTTAGACGGACCCACCGTCACAGCTATCACAGAAAAAATATTTAGGTCAAGTTCCCCTTGGGAAATTTGGGAAAATTTGATTTTTCAAATATCATTAAAAAATTTGTATAAAATCAGCCTCTAGAGCAGTGTTTCTCCCTACGAACCCAGAGAAACCCTACAAAAATTCGTATTAAATATTTTTTAATTTTCTTTTCTAAAACTAGAATATATAATTCTTATAAATTTTAAACGTAAGCGCCACAAAATCCTCAGAAAATAAATCCAACATGTTATTGATACTCGATGTTGAGAATCGCTACTCTAGAGTGTTATGTCTGCAGATGGATTGCTTTGATGTAACTTGTCCATAGCTATAGCTATATCCCAGAAAACAAATTTAGTTCAAGTTTCCCGTGGAAAATCTGGAAAAATTCGAGTTTCCAAATCCACCTTCAACACTTTCACGACCATCTTTGAACTGGTCCTTTTTTGAAATGGTCCCCGAAGGCTTTCTGCAATATCTTTAACGTTTCTTCACCCGAAATTTTATTCCGCAAACCAAATTTAATGGAACTTCTTTGCTCAATATAATTAGAAATTGTAAAAATTGCCGAATGCACTTTTAGCGTCGTACAAAACAAAGCGTAAAACAAGAACTAATGAATGTATCGAAATAAAATTTGTCTCAGATGTCTATCACAATGAAAACCAAGTTAGAAAAAAAAAATTGTGATGTGCGGTTTACCCGCGCGATTTAAATTGAAAACTGGCTTTACTTTTTGGACACAGTATTTGTATGGTTAATTTTATTACTGAAACATCTTTCGTTTCTTGACTGAATTGTTTTTAACTGGAATTCCCGAAGCCCATCCACCAATGGTATAAAGGAAGTTAAAAATATTTTATAGAGAAATGGTAAATCAATAAGACTCTCATTTGGGTAACAATATACCGAAGTTGAAATATTTACAGGCGATACAAATAATTAAACTGCAAGGTGTTTAATATTAGCATTCCCTATAAATCTAACGGAGCGCTGATTGGTGTAATACTTAAAAATGTATACAGAGAATCGCAAGAAACATTTAGGTAATTATAAACAAGAACCTAAGAAGAATATTGAAATGCTTTTGGTTGATTCTACTCAATGACATAACAGAATAACAATGAATTGGGTGAATCATGGATACAATTTCACTCTTAAAGGAACAAATATTTAGAACAATTATTTAGCTCATATTTGATTTAAACAAACTTTTCACGATTTATAAATGCATTTAAAAATCCAAAAATTCCGTAAAAAATTTGAAGAAATTTATCAGTATTGAAATTTTAAATTTTAAAGTTAGCAAAAGTTTGTCAAATTTAAAATGAACATGATCTGGGGATCTATTTTGTATATGAACACGGGACCCCTAAAAGTACAAAAGTACTTTATTATACAAAGGTGTTACAAAAAGTTGAAATTAGAAAAATTTATTAACCTATAAAATCTAAATTAAACTTTATTACGAAAGAGAAACTTTTTTTTTTTTATTATTATTTATTCGAGATATAATCCATCCTAAAGGTATATAATAATCAAAAATTGGATAGACAATGGATGCAATAAAGATACTTGCTGGTTTGATAATTATCGCACATACATACACACAAAAATCTAATCAAGTTCTCCTTAATAAGGATTAAAAATCCAATACTAAAATTATACGACCAAATCTACACGGTATCATATTATATCGTTTCCTATATTTTAACACATATCAGATCAGTTGCAATTTTACATCTCACATATCAAATTAATCTTTTAGTTTTATGACTGCTGGCGACTAAGTGATTAAAATTGTCTTACGTATAAAGATCTAATTACTAAGTTCAAAAAATAAAAAATAAGAAATCATTTCTTGATATTTTCAAACAATTTCACAGCCATAAAAGAAAATTCTTGTCTAAATGAGATAACCTGATGGAAAACTGATTATCTTTTGCATATACATACATACCTGCGTATACATATGTATAAGAAAATTTGTCAGTATAAAAGAAAAAGCAAAGACAAAACAAAATCACACAAAAAAAGGAAAATCTTTCTATACATTCTGTGAAAATGTGGATAAAAAAATAAAAAAATGGCTTTTTTATTTCATTTTTTTTTTTTTGTAACTTCACAAGAGCAAAAAAAGATTTGATGCTAAGAGACAGCACGATAACAGCAACAAAGCTTTGAGTTACAAGTGATACAATGAAAACAATGAAAAACACTTTTTTCATTGAATCCATTTTTTGTTGTTGCGTTTATTACTATGTAGAATAAATAATTTATGTTATTCAGAAGACACTCGACTCGGCACGGTGAAATAAAGTTCAAATGTTGAATTACATTGTTGTCTACTTGAGTAACATCTTTAACCAATAATGTTTGCTTAGTTAGTGTTTAATTTTGTGAAATCATAATTAAATGATGGTTTGAAATAATAAATTTATGTCGCTAATAGGTCTAATATGTAGAAACGGATATATATCACATTTTGGTAAGCTTTATTTTCGTAAAATTCCCTAACTGGCCTAAATCAGTGTTGTGCGTCAACCTCTACGCCTTTTTTGAGTTTGTCTACACTCAAATGTCGACAATAGTTTTTAACGTAGACAGTGTAGACAATATGTAGACAATATAGAAAATTTGTAGACAATTCGTGGACAATGAAAATATTATTTTTGTTGGTGTTTTCGATAATATAAAGCACGGATGCTTGATGATTTCTAAGGTTGGTTTTTTTTAACCAACTGCAACTTTTGTTGGGTTTAACCGAAAATGCTTTGCAGTCCTATTCCGCTAGTGATGTCGTTTGTCATGCCAAATAGGTTCTATAAACCCTAGATGGCTGCTATGAAAAACCTTTTATTGCACTGAGCTTTTATGACACATGCGACAATAGAAATTTCAAGTGACTACCGGCACAGGCACTGCTCACTCTAAAATATATCATGACAATAATGTCGCATACTGAAAAACTGTCGACAATAACTTGTTTATTAATTTTGTAACAGAAGAACTTGAGACAGCTCAATTTTTTTAGTATTTTTGAAAAACGAAGAGGAAAAATAAATTTCGTATCTTGCGAAATTACCAAAAAAGTTGCTAGTCGTTAGTTTTCGAGTATGTGGCATAAAAGCCATTTTAAATTACCATTGTCGTAAAAACTTAGTGCAATACGATGATGTGCATAGCAGTCATCTAGGATTTATAGAAGGAATATTAAAACTTGACTGCTATTCGGAGTGACAATCGATACGACTAAGGAAATAGAAACCGTCTCAAATAACATCTAAGTCTCTATGTCAGTAAGTTAGCTATTGTGGGGCCAAGTGAAATACAAGCCTCTATCAAAAAATTTAAATACATATTGGAATAACTTTTTAATTTTAGATTCTTCCATAACTATTTAATCAATTTTTAAACTTATCATCTAAAGAAACTATAACGAAATTTATGCATTTTTCATTTCCAAAAAATTATGACAAAAATATTTAACAAAAATTGAGACCGCTTATATAACGCTGACTCAACACAGCTATAACAATTGATCAATATTCTTCTAGCGATGACGTTTTTATTTTCCGAGGATCTTCTCTATATCCCTCAGCTACAGCGCTAGATCTCTAATCGCCATGCCTTTAAAGACAAGTTATGTCACCGCCAGAATCTACCAGAAGTGTAACTGAAGACAGACGTAAGCAATGGCCAGTATATTCAGTTTAATTTTTTTTAAATTTAGATATGTTGCCACTTCTTTCGGAACACTTCTTAATTTATGAATACCAACTACTACTCGATGACATATTCCACTTTGGTATTTTATAAAAAGATGCCGTTTCTGAAAATTTTTTGGGCGAAGGGCAAAGTATTTTCGGTAAATCCTCAAATAATTTCCACCCAAAACCGTGAAGAGTCGGGATTTATTTGTTTTACTCTTGGGAATTTTTACCATCAAAGCTGACTTAACATCTTCAATGTCATCTACTAGTAAATAGACTAATAAGTGCCATCATTCGCATTGTTTAAGTTTTAAAATCTTACCTTCATCATCAAGTAAATATTGTCAGGTGCATGATTCAAAAATTGGTCAATTTATTCTTTATTTAGAACCATGGATTTTTTCGCCATATAACCAATAGTTTGCCTTTTTAAAAATGCCCGCAATTTTGAATAATCAATATCGATGCCATTTTTAAAATTCAGTGTCGCCTTCACCATTGAATATTGCGCCCATAGTTAGAACATTTCATCTTATTGGATAAGTTGGCAAATATACCAATAGCACACTTTCTGACTTTGTTGGCAGTCGATTTAACACCACTTCTTTTCCTGTTTCAACCACGTCTAATGGTAAACTTGAGACATTTTCAAATTCAAACATTTTTCGCAAAAGAGAATACATTTTTTTGTTGCCGCTTTGCAGTTTGATATTGTAGCTTGATACAAATAGTAAAATTTAAAAAAAAAACAAAAGTCAAGGCCTCTTTGTTGACACAAAATTTCTCAAAAAATTGTCTACCTTGTAATTTTAGTTACTTAATTTATACATTGTAACATTTAGTTTTGACCATAGATCAGTTTAGCAGGAGAGGCACCAGCCACATAAATCTTCTCTAAATGCGGTTCGTATGAAAAGTAGCGTAAGAGGAAGCTCTTCGAACCAATGAGCCGTATTTGCTCGGCCTTTAAGAGAACTCTTCAATAACCTATGATATCTTTCGATGAGGCCGTTGCTACAGGGATGATAAGCAGACGTTCGAAATCGATAAGCACATAATAGCTTGGTCAGTTCTCCGAAAAGATTAGATTCCAACTAAGTCCCTTAATCAGTCGTTATGTACTGTGGCACTCCGAAACGCGGAATATATTCGAAGACGAAAGTTTGACCGATCGTTTCGGCTGTTCGGATAGGCTTCGTTCGGGCCATCGCGTAAAACGGTCTATAATTATAAGAATATACATATTTCTTCTCGTTGGAGGGTGGCAAAGGACCCGTAATATCTATATGAATGTGTTCGAACCGGCCGGAAGGTTGATCAAATGTTCTCGATGGTGATTTTGTATGTCGAAATATTTTTGATCTTTGGCAATTGATACATGATTTAGCCCAAAAACCAGTATCGTATTCATATTTGGCCAAAAAAACTTAGATGCAATCATTTTTCTGGTGGCTCTAACTCCGGGATGAGAAAGAGAATGACGAAGATCAAAAATCGTTCTTCGCATTTGTTCGGGAATAGACGGTCGTTTTCTGTTTGTCGAGGTTTCACATCATATTTCTTTGTGATATCCGAGGAGAAGGACATTAGAGAGTTTGAATTTCGATTGTATCTGAGAAAGTAGTAATTCTTTGAGCACGGAATCGTTTTCCTGCAATTGTCTTAGCTGGTGTACATTAATTCCCGTAGAAACGATTGCATCCGTTTCGGTGTCGTAAAACCGTGATAATGTATCTGCGACAACGTAGGAATTTTCTTTTACATGTTGTATATCTGACGTGGACTGAGAAATGTACTTCAAGTGCCGTGTCTGCCCTGGTGATCATTCAGTTTTTGTGGTTAATGAAGTACACATCCGTTTGTGGTCAGTGAACACAGTAAAGCATCTGCCTTCAACAAAATATCTGAAGTGCTTAATTGCTGCGTAAACAGCGAGTAATTCGCAATCAAAGGCAGAATACTTGACTTCAGCAGATTGAAGTTTGTTTGAGAAGAACGCTAGAGGTTTCCATTCGTGATTAACAAACTGTTCAAGGGCAGCACCCACAGCAACATTCGAAGCGTCAATTGCGTACCTTCCATCTATGGCAGGAAATGTCAAAAGCGTCGCCGAAGCCAAAGTTTCCTTAGTGTGTTCAAAAGCTATTCGACATTCAACAGGCCATTGGAATTCTTATTCCAATTTCTGTTTTTTCCTTTTATTTTTGGTTAGAACCACCAACGATGCAATGTTACAAAAATGCAAACCGGTTACTAAAATTAACCGTACCGATGAATCTTTGAATTTGCTTTATGCTAGATGGCTGAGGGAAATCTTTTATTGCTTCAACTTTTGTGTCAGCTGGTCGAATGCCATTTTTACTGATCTTATGGCTTATAAACTCGATTTCAATAAGCATTTTGATGTTTTGATATTAATACCAAAATGCGATAGTCTCTGAAACAATAATTTCAAGTGGTTCTCGTGATCAGATTCGTTGCGCCTTGCAACTAAAACGTCATCTATATAAAAACAAAATCTAGTCCTTTTGTTACTTCGTTCATGAATCTTTGGAAAGTTTGTGCAGCGTTACTTGAACCGTACGGCATGTGGACAAACTCATACAGACCAAACGAAGTAGTGGTTGCAGTCTTATATATGTCTTCGGGGGCTACCGGTATTTGATGATAAGCTCGGATTAAATCAATCTTCGAAAATATCGTGCAACGACGAAGATCCGTTGAAAAGTTCTGAATATGCGGAAAAGTATACCGATCGGGTATCGTCACCGTATTCAGCCGCCTGTGATCACCATATGGTCTCCAGTCATTACAATCTTTCTTTGAAGTGGAGAGATGAAGAAACTTGAGAAGATGAGGTTTTTCAAATACCAATTTTTACCATGTAATCGAATTCCATTTTAGCTATCTTATGTTTAGATAGCTGAAGTCTACAAGCATTTTGAAATGGTAATTGGCCAGATGTATGTACCCTGTGAACTACATTAACTTTGATGGGTGTATCGTAATTTGCTTCCCGTGTTAAAGTTGGACACTCATTAAGAATTGTTCCGTCATTACTAACTATGAAATGCGTTGGCGTTGGTATCGCCGAAACTCCCATAATTGCATTGACATATAATCCGAATATTTTTGATCAATCAATCGTTTGTTTTTAACATCAATTAAAAGACCGAAGTTTTGAAGAAAATCAGCACCGGTTATGGGTTTACTGACAGCGGCCATTATAAAAATGTGCGAAAAATTTCTTTTAAAACCAAGATTTAAAGTTAAAAGTTTACTGCCAAATGTTTGAATGGTTCTCCCATTTGCAGCGGAGAGTATACTTAGTCGGGCGGTGTTAATTGGTAATGGAATGCTATTCGAGGGATTCGGATTAACGATACATCTGCTATTCTGCTCCCGTGTCGATCAAAAAGTTAAGCTTGGTATTTGTGCATTTATAAAAAAACGACGTTTAACGTGAGGTGAGGATGAATGAGCTGTATTGAAAATTGCAGGAAGAAATAGTTTTTTGTGGCCGGCGAACTTTGTTTGAACTGGCAGTTTTTTTTTGTCATTTGCGTGCCTTGTTTCCATATCGGCGATGGTAGTAGCAAAACTGGCCGTTCGTGTCCGAGTTATAAGACACACGACTATTGATACTTATTGAGCGACTAGGTGAACGAGCGAAATGTACGTTTGGACCGGTGGCTCGGAATCAGGAACAGAAGCTGCGATCACTATTTTTAAAGTCTCGTCGAATATTTTCCGTTACTCATTTTGTGATTGCTTCTATCATAGTATCAATATTTGAATGAGGTATATTGCTTATCGAGGTACGAAGCTGGAAGTTTGGCAAAAAACGATGCCGAGAGTTAGGTTGTTCTGCGGATCGTCCAGGAAGCCGCATCAACACTCCACAACATCATTAAATGTCGAATTCACCGAATTCCACAAGTCAAGATGCGCCGTATAGCTATAGGACTAGGAGTCTTCAAGTAAACCGTGAAACAATTTGCAAAAATCGCCGCCCCGGTGGCACAGTGGTTAGCATGCTTGCTTTAAACTCCGGAGGTCCCGGGTTCGATTCCCGGCGGGTGATGAAAAAATCACGGCTGGTTAATGTAGGATCAATGAATTAATCACTCATTATCCATTAAAAATATGATTATGAAACTTCATTCTGAAGCGGCCAAATCCCTCATGGGATGTAGCGCCAGCGAAAGAAAAGAAAAAGAATTTGCAAAAATAGCTAAAGAAAACCTTAACAATATCCGTAGAAGCTCCAAAAAAATCATCTTCTTACGACCTACCAAATGAGGCTCACACGACTTGAAAGATGCAAAATATTCCTGAAGCGGTTAGAGAGCAAAAAATCCAGAAAAATTATTTTTACTGAGACGAGGTTTGGGTACCATCCTCCTTATAAGGACGTTGATTAGATGGTCGATCTCTGTGAAATTCCATATTAACGATTGGAATGTCTATTGTCGCCCCGGTGGCACAGTTGTTAGCATGCTTGCTTTAAGCTCCGGAGCTCCCGAGTTCAATTACCGGCGGGTGATGAAAAAATCACGGCTGGTTAATGTAAGGATCAATGAATTAATCCATTATCCGTTGTAAAAATGATTACGAAACTTCACTATGAAGCGGCCAAATCCCTCTATGGAATGCAGCGCCAGCGGAAAAAAACGAAAAATGTCTATATTAAAGTTAAATTTCTTTTAGCATTTGGTAATAGTGTGCATATCGATTATGAAGACGAACAATTCTATCAATTCTTTCAATAATTTGAGGTTTGCATTGTTCATTTGCTGCACGATTCATCCGAAATGCATTTGCTTGTGTGATGTCAGCAACATTAAGTTGTGCAACTTGTTCATTTAATACATGCGGCTTATTTTGTGATATATTTATCCATGCACTTTAAAACAGTAAGGGCATCTGCCATCAGGCATATCAACCACTTTTACTCCCGTTGAGGCAAAAGACATGGTACTGCAAGTAATTGTTGTAAAATTACCGGATAATCCAATTTATTTCAATGTTCGTTGTAAACTTTTCCAAATTAAAATGTGCAGGTCCCTAGAACGGGGCAACGTCACAATAATATCATTGTAAAATTTAATCGCTTGCTCGATGGAATCGCAACCTGTCAATAAATCGTCCGCGTAGAAATCAGACTTGATAACATTAAATAATTTTGGAGATATATCTTTATCGTCTATAGCTGCTTGATGCAACGATCTGAGATACGCCGAACAAGTTAGACCTAAGTCACTGTGTTTAGTTTGAAGTGTTGTATTTTATCATGAAAACTTTCGCGCCACATGATTCTCTGGAAATCTCGGTATTTTGGATGGACTAATGCCTGGCGTTACATCTTCTGTATGACGGAAACCAATGCTATCTTGAACCTGCGAAATTTGATTAGTAGGTATATGGTGAAAAGATTTTCTTGAATTGTGGGTCCTACGTGCTTAATTTGCATGAGCCGTCAAATAAAACACGAAGCTTTTTTACCATACTGCTTTGCTTGATCACAGCATGACGTGGAGTGGGAGATAGTATGTATGTCTGATTGTTCCCATTGAATACTTCTTCGTCAGGAATATACGACATATGCCCAAGCTCTTGGTATTCTCGCACAAATCGTATATATTCTGTCTGCAAAGTCGTATCTCTCATGAATTTCCGTTCCATCGCAACCATACGGGATTTCTATTCCTTAAAACTGATCCGCAATTGTTCCAATTTTTCCTTAAATGGCAGTTCTACCATGTATCGTCCATTGGCATATCGATGTGTAAGAAGTGCGTTTTACATCCCTCTTTTCTGGGAGGAACAGAGAACGAATTTTTCTCTATTTCCCAAAACGTCGTAGTAGCTGACAAACATCTTCGGAACTCATCTGAATCGAGTGACACTTTGTGGTAGCATTGGTATTTCCATCAGCATAACCAACAACTACCGAACCGAATAAAATGTCTAACAAACAGAGATTTGGCTTAATCGTTATTTGACTACTTTATAGAAGACATCGATGCCAAGAATCATCTCAATGGCACTCGGTGCAAGATAAATCTCGTTGACCATTTTAATTTCATCTTCATCTAATTTTATTGGCTGAGATGGTAGAAAAATTGTTAATTTATTAAGAATCAAAGCATTGACTACTGCCGACAAGCAGGGATCGTATCTGGATGATAGTTTAATGTTTATTGAACCTCTGGTCGTACCTCCTCCAACTGAACCCAAGCCATTTACTGCTATACATGTTCGATGAAATGAGTTAAAATATTCCCTTTATAGAACCAGATGTGTAACCCCTTTTTTAACACTATTCACCTCATATACACCCGATTTTTTTTATAAATTGATTGTGTACCTAAATTCTATTGACTTACTGCGGTTATGACAGAAGATTTATTTTTGGGAGTATATTCTGCGATATACTGCTCGACAATGTAGTAGATGCTGGCGTTGTATACAATAGATGGTGACTAAAATTTCCTTGCGCCTTCTGGTTTATCACACTGAAGGGAAGATATGTTGTAGATAAATTGTAAATTTTTCAACAGCAGCATTTCAGCAGTAACATTTTTTGCACCACAAAATTGACATTTCATATTAAAATCGCCACGAAAGTCATGCTTGACGTTGCTGCGGTGGCTCATTTGCTCTTAATTTGTTACGTTTCTGGGCATCTAAAATTATTCGCTGTTGAATAATTGTAGTAACCATAATTCAAGTTGTTGCAGTGTTTGCTGTTCTGTTTTTTTGGCACATTTATTAGCACAATTTGCAGCCACCAATGCTAAACATTGTATATGTATGGTTTGATGCTCAAATTCATTAGCGTCAGTCTGTAAATTGTTTTATGAAATTTCTAAAATGGAAAAAATCATTATAATCTTTGAGCGTAAGACGCAGACAAACAAACAAACAACTTTATTTTTTATAGTTTTAAAAATTAACTTTTATATTAGCCTAAATGTATTAACTAAACATCTTTTAAATTTAAAGTCTAACAAAAATATTTTATTTTTATTTCCAGGTATGTACAACAAAAGCTTAAAGCTAAGAATTGACTATTGGAGTACGTATGTATAAAAATATATTTTGAGCAAAAGTTATTCATTTAGGCGTTATCATATTATTTATTATAAGCAATAAGCGCAAAAATGATCTGTATACGTAATTTTAAAAATACACAATCAGTATTTACAGCCTGAATGTTTACTGAATAAAACTTTTGTGAATTCAATTTTTATTTAAAATGTATAAAATGCACGTTCGATATAAATACAGTTGGGTACCCAATTGCAATAAAATTATAGAAAAGATATTGTTGATTACATCTAATAATATAAATATATACATATATGTATGTATATGAATTTTATCAGTAACCCCCAAAAAAAACAGATTCTATATTCTGTTCTATTGTATGGAAGGAAAACGATTACAATTTTCATTTTATCGACATATTTACATTCAAAACACGAAATTCGTTTTTTTATTTATTTTCAAAATTAGATAAGACTATTTATTCAATAGATTACTTATTTTATTAACAATATATTACAATAAAGTTCTTCCAAACGAAAACGATAAAAAAAATCAAATGTGCAAATGTTCTCTGTATGAAACAACTTGACCCGTATGTGTTTATTTCCTTTGGCACCATTGTTCGAACCGCCCGCCCTGTTAGTTCACCGTTTTCTGCTTTTTATCATTTTTTTACTGGTTCTACAGTTCCATGCTGGTCTCTAAACTCAAATTAATGGTATAGTACAATATTATGCGAATTTTGGTTATAATTGGCCTAAATTTTTGTAACATCATATCTTTTGAAAATTTCGAAATTGTAGTTGTAGATTATTGGTAGTAGACTTATTGAACCGTCCCACAGTGGGGCCGATTCCCAAACAGCTGGCAAAATTAAAAAAAAGAAACTGTTTATTTAGGTTTTGTTTACGTTGAGTTGGCTTTAGTAATACCCTAACGTCTTAAAACACTCACAAGAGAGTCCAAATACCTTTACTTGCTCTAGAATTTTAGTTGCATCGTATAACTTCACTCATATGCTGCAGTTGTAAAAGAAACTACATAGTGCAAAAACATACGTAGAAATTTAAAAATACAACAATTTTAATCAAATAAAATGGAATCAACTCCTGGAGGTATGCAGAATATAATAATGTGTTTTAAAATATTAGTATTTTAAACAATAAATAATAATTAAACAATGATTGTTTGTTTTTTTAAACTTTATATTTATAAAAAAGTTTTTAATATAAAAGTTATATTGTTCTGTAGTGTTCGGTCATCAAATGCATAAGAGGTTGCAGTTAAAAGTATTACCTATAAAATAAAATAAAAATCAGCTGCCCCTCGATTTGTTATGGACATTTTAAAATAAATAATTGTTGGTTGTACTAAATGAACAAAACGTGAAAGAAATCAAAATTTCAGAAAATTTAGGTTATTTGACAAATAAGGGTGGTTGATAAGGGATGAAGAGGGTGAAATTTTGTAAATGTGACTCGAGATTCGTAATCGGTGATTCAAAAACCATGAAAATGGCATGCATCTTGACTCTAATATGATATATACGGTATTTAATGCAAAGCGATTGTCAATGAGTGACATTTTGTAAATATGACTAAAGATTCGAAATCAGTGACCTAAACACCTATAGAAATGACATGCGTCTTAATTGTAATGTGATATATAGGGCGTTTTACCCTATTTTTTGTAGGGTTTGTCAATAAGGGATGAAGTTGGTGAAATTTTACAAGTATGACTAGAGATTCGTGATCAGCGACCCTAAAAACCCCCCAGTAGAGAATTTCAGAATTTTGGCCAGCTTTTCGGAAATCGGCCCCACTGTGCGTGTGCGTACGAGCGATTTGCGTTTTGTTTTTTCCGGGTTTAATTTCGAGGTAATTTAGATTTTTGACGAAACTCGAGAGGACAAATTGTTAAGAGTTTTACAATTCAGTTTCGATCTGACGAGGATTGTACAAAATAAATCATCTTTCAATCATCTCATATCTCATCAAGATATAGCGACTGAACTGCTAACATATTATTACACTAAATTTTTCCTATATGTAGGAATCAATCACGCACTTGAGAGTATTAGTGAATTTTACAAGTTCTCTTTGAAAACTTTCAATTTCAATTTTATTATATTTAACGCATACATGCGAATTCTATTTGAAACAGTAGGTTATTATTTTTCCTCTTCGTAAAATTATTATCTAACTGGCTAATTCCGAAATAACCTAATTTTTTACCAAACACTATTAGAAATAACACATAGTTTAAATTAAATTCATTAAAATTTTTATTGATCTGTAAAGCTCACTACGCAGCTCGAGAAAACGCCCGCCCCGCAAGTCTCCATTAAATTACAGATAAATCCCCAAGCTAAAAATCTGTGTAGAAATAAATGTTGACATCAATTTTGTTTGTTTTTCGATGTGTTCGTTTGCCTCAACCAAATATGCCGATGTTCTGCTCGCCAGATATGATAATTCTGCTTGTTAACGTAGTGGTTTAGGTAGAAGTGTGCCTCATCAGTAAATATGATTTTGTGAATTGTCACAAATAATACAGGTTCAGGTTCTTAGGATACGAGATAAAAAAATGACCGTAAAGTGGCTATATTCCGGCTATTTTATAACTGGATGAAAATCGGGTTGTACGATTTCTATATACTTTGTAAAAACAACTCTGCTTTTCCGCTGATTAATGGTAAACTTTACTCACAAATAGATGGCCGTTTTGTTTACTTCGCTCTTAGAATAAGGCGCCGCGCCGTGTGAATAAATATCCAAATTTTAATTTTTGTTTTGATACTTGCCCTAGCTTCAGTTGATTCAGCCAATATAGTTTAATATTCTTGTAAAATACTTATTTGTGAAATGGTATCGAATAGAGTAACTAAAACAATCATCATCATCATCATCATCATCAATATATTAATAGACACACATGAATTTTGTCCTTTCTTTTACGTCAAAACTATCCAACCGATTTTCATAAAAATTACACCATACGAAAGGTATTCTTTTGTAGGTGTGCACAATCTGTGTCTTAAATAAATCGGATATCAGATGGCTGAGTTATAACGGTTTAAAAATAACACATTACAACAAGTGTATTTTCATATAGAAATCAAATCAAATAGGAATCATATTAATAGGAATCATATTAAATCCGTCTTGATTTTTATATTGCCACCTCTTTCATTGTTTTGATGATATTATGTACATGTAAAAGAAAGAAGCTTATTCTTATAGAAAGAGTTAAACATAATTCAATTACAACAACAATATGTGTATGTTTTTCATTATTTTTTTTGTTTTTTTGTTTGACATAGGTAAATAGAAAGAGAGAAGCTGTGTTTTCGGTTGCTAATTAGGCTTTCATTTTCCATATTCTTTTGTGCATTCATATTGTTTAGAAGTCAATTAAAAAGACGATTTGTGAATTGTGTATTTAAATTACGCTTTTAGTTTTCAAAGTGTTCGGGAGTGGGTGAGTTTATATTTATTGTGATCAATTGTTTTTCTCCTGTATGGCGGTAAGTTTTTTTAAAATTTAAAAATGCCTCGCCTTGCTACTATTACTGGTGGAGTAGAGCGGCGTCGTGACAGAATTCGTAAGAGATTACAAAGAAGTGCATTAAACGACAATCGTACAAATAATTATCCTATAGATAATTTAGATGGTTCTTCTAAATGTACTTTAAATTCAATCCCGCGTAATTTTAATTGTTATAGTTGCGGTTCAATGAGTTGGAGATGAGTAGTGCCAAACATTTTCAGGCAGAAGTCACTTTACGAAACACACAGTCGTTTACCTTATGTTGCCATAAAGGCAAAATTGATTTACCTCCTCTTGGTCAGAATACATTATTTAAAAATCTATGCGATGGACTTTTTTCTAATTGTAATTCGATCAAACGTCGTTCTAAAAAATTACTTTAAAAATATTCACTCCTATAATTCAGGATTTGCAATGGTTAGTCCTAAAGCTAAATTGTCTAATACTCTTTTGAACGTTGTATACCATTTTAAAATTAATAATATTTATATGCACAATATGCACAATTATACTTTTATGATGTTGATACTGCTAATTAGTATAGAATGCGTGAGAGAGCAAATGTTGACTCTAACGTTGGTTTAATGCGTGCATTGGCTGTAGAATTTGATCGCGTGAATCATTTTGTTCGATCCTTCAGATCAACGGCCAAATATTATAAATAGCCTGAAAACATTGCTTCTGATGTGTGTATGATGATAACAGTTAATCGAGATGCAGATATACGTCGTTTCAATGATGTTGTTCAGACCGATGTCGCAGTAATTTTCAAAAATGATAATGATGAACCTCCTTTTGAGAGAAATATGGTGGTTTTTTCAAAAGTGTCAAACGCAGTTCGTAATATTTCTGTTTTAGATTCTTCGTTAGATCCTTTAGCTTATCCGTTATTGTTCCCAAACGGTGATACTGGTTGTCATGTCAATATAGCACATAACAAAGCTACTACTTCTTCTTCTACAGTACCTCGAAATAAAGTTACAAATTACAATGCTTCAATATGCCTCTTATAGACTTGCAATTCGTGATGGGTTTAGCCGTTTACATCATTCGCAAAAATTATTTCTTCAATGGGTGGTTGATATGTATGTGCTGAATGAAGGCACAAGGTTGCATTTTCTTCATCAAAATCAGGCTACATTACGTGCAGAAGTGTATAATAATTTAACTGATTTTGTAAATAATTGTCCAAACGGTGTTGATGGAGTTCATACTGTGGGCCGTAAAGTCATTTTACCATCATCTTTTATTGGTTCTCCACGCAATATGTACCAAAATTATTTGGATGTAATGTCAATCGTGCAACATTTCGGAAAACCTTCATTATTTATAACTATGACATGCGAACTTGTCGATTTAATTTCCAAACGAGAAATTTTCGGTAAAGTAAATGCCTTAATTTATACTATTGAGTTCCAGAAACGTGGTCTACCTCATGCGCATATTTTGATCACTTTGGATAGAGATGATAGAATAGATGGGTTTATTGATATTGATAAGATTGTGTGTGCTGAAATACCTGATATTCAAGCACATCCACAACTATATGAAATTGTCTACGGTCTACTTAATCCAAAATTATGAGAGAGGAAAATGCAGTAAAAATTTTCCAAAAGATTTCTGTGATTATACGAGTGATATCGTGAATGGATATCCTGTTTAAAGACGTCGTGATAATGGTGTGAATGTTGATGTTCGTGGGCATTCCGTTGATAATCGATTCGTCGTCCCATACAATCCACATCTTTTAGCCAAATTCAATTGTCATTTAAACGTAGAAGTGTGTACGACCGTTAAAAGTGCGAAATATATTTACAAGTACGTGTATAAAGGATATGATTGTGCGTCGTTAGAATTTGGAGAATTGAATGGTGAATTAAATAACGAAATTCAGGTAGATGAGAAACAACATTTCTTAAATGGGCGGTATGTTGGTTCCACTGAGGCTTCATGGCGTATATTTCGATTTACAAGTGTTAAATCCTCATATTCATAAATTTTGTAAAATTACATAACGAAAACAAAGCTTATATACTATAGTTATTCTCATTAAAGTGTGACGTTGGTTGATTGGCACGGAATATAGAAGTTAAAATACTGCCGCGAAGCGGCAGCGCGGGGTTGGGGCGTGAAGCGCCCAGGAACTGAGCCCCTAGTAATTTTTCAAATGCAACAATATGATTAATTCTATTTATTGAATTATATAGTTAAACAAAATTTAATTGTAGAGCAAGGTTCACCTCACCACATCATCTTTCATGTTTAATCTTCATTTGTTGTCCTTTGCTTGGATTAAGCGGTTAGAATTTTTAGTTTTGGATGTTGCTTAGTAATCCTGTTAGATTTATTTCTGTTGTGTTTTTATTCGAATCTTTATTTTTTGCTAATTTAATGGCCCTTGTAAACTTCTTAGTACTCCATTTTAAATGGTTTCTAAGCAAGATCAGTAATATAAAATCCAGCAGATCTAAATTATGCTGGTAGCATGGGCTAATTTCGTTAAACCAAAATCTGAATTCTTCCTTTTGAACGCTTTGTGTCACGGAGATATCCCTCAGGTAACTCTTGATATTTTCCATATGAGGTTGCAATTTAAAAATCGTTGAAAAAATGTTAATGTGCATAAAGGGAACCAAAGTTAGTATTATTACTATAATTTTTGTAAATGATAAACCGTTCACACTTCTAGTTTTTAAAATATCTTCGCCCTCAATCAAAGTTGTTTTGCAAGTGGCACATTTCGCTTTCTTTAAATGTTTGAATGCAACGAATCCAGTAAAATGTCGTATGGAAGAGTCGTCAAACTCGTCCTCGTAATCGGAATCTGCTTCTTTCTACCATAATTAATTCAAAGTTTTCATTTTCACTTGTAATGTTAGTCTGATGTATGTTTTTACCGGAATTTTTTAAAATATCATCGTCATTCTGGTTATAATCATCTGCTAAAATATCGGGTATCAGCATTTCGTCTGCATCAATTCGCAATTGGTGAATGCCGAGTTTCCTAAAAAAATGCATAGCTATTATTTTCGTTACTGAATGATTAATTTCGAAAAGAGATGGATTGACACTATTAACGCCCTTTGCCTTACAAGTCCAAATCAATTTTTTATGGGATCTTGGTTTAAACGAGCTGTTAGGATAAAAGCGATCGCAGAATTATTTTCTTTTAATATTCAAACCAAGATAAAAAATCACTTATGGTTTGGATTATTTCATTTAAATAATAGACGGTAGTTTTATTTATCGTTTTAACCTGAGAGAAGTAACCTAACATGGAATCAAGATTTTGATGTACCCGATTATCTATTTTTAGGGCGCTCTTATGTGGGTTCGGGTCAAAGATAACTTTACTGTTTAAATTATCAAAAAGCTTATCGACCTTTTCAACAAAAATTGCAGTGGCTAAAACGAAAGGTTTTAGCATTGTTTGAGAATTTGTCAAAATCGGACATCGTTCTTATACCAGCATTTTTCGAAAGAATTTGGGTAATTATGTCGATTCGTTAGCTTTGGACATTATACTTAGTGATTCTCAGTGCCGCTTATAAAGATATTCCTTATCGATTTCATTAAGTGCGGTGCGTCGGATAAGGCAAAAATTTTTGTTTTCGTTATAGTAGGGGAAAGAGGTTTCTTTATCAGCATTAAGCAATGTGTGAACAACACCCTTAAATAATAAAATAATATTGCTTGCGTGATAAGATATGATGAATTTAAATTGTTTCATAAGTCCACGAATCAAAAATACCGTTACATATTTCACAATAGCCGGCCGGGGTTCTTGTCTTATTTATTTATGTAAACCCATCGATTTCATCATTCAGATTTGGATGGACATTATGTATTTCGTCGAACACAACATGTTTTTCACTTACGCTCATCGTATCAACTTTTTCTTTTAGACCTAACAAAATCGAATCATTCAAACCTGGCTTTACATTTTTAATCGGAGTCCAATGCAACAACGAAGATTTTGAAGGTATTTGTAAATTTAAATTGCCTCATAAAATATATTTTGTGTGCAATATTTCTTTGTTCTTGCGGCCATTGCTTCCTTCTATCTATAATCATCTTAGCAAACTTTCTTGCGTCTGCACATACATAAATTTGGTTTGGTAATTTTTCAATTTGATTGCAAACTAAAGAATTTTTTGGCACAGGAATTACCTTTGCAATTTCAAATTTTTTCGTAAATCATCACTCAAATTTTCTGATTGCGAATTTTCAAATTCAAAATCAATTCTAATCGGTTCTTGAATGGGGTCAATCGCAATATCATCATTAAATAGATTCGCATATTTTTCTTAGATTCGAATGTCGTTCCCATTCTTTGTTCCGAGGATTTTGTAAATACAAAACCGCAGAAATACTAAAAAAGACACGTCCAATAGCACACATTTGTGGCTGCAGTGCGGCGGGAAGGAGAGCATGTGTACTCCATTGGCAATGGCAATATCAATGGCTTCGACGGATAAATGTGACATATGGTTGTTGAGAAGTAGCAAAACAGGGAAAGTTGGCGAAGCTTTAACACAATTGACGTAATGTCGCATATAGCGCACAAACAGGTCTGGCACATCCAGCTAGAAGCATTCGCATAACCAACGGTCCCAGATGCGACATTGTCTAAAAATCTGGTATGCAAGTTGCATCTCCTGAAGAGGAAAAATGGTGGAGTGCTGTTGCCAGCAGCATTCACGGTTAACGTGTTAACGGTTAACGTATATGTGTCGCTTCGAAGTGACGCTTATCGATAAACTGCCCCAAATTACGGAAGAACATGTCGACATTTGTCTTGCAAAAGGCTCTTACACGGTAGATAGAGGTCTGTTCCGGTGTGCGCAAAACGAGTTCGGAACGCCGGCGCATGAAATTCGAGTACTAGTGGCGGCTAGCCTTCTCATCTCGATCCCAAATTTCCGGGTACTCAAGCACGAGTTTCATCGCGAATTGATAAGCCAATTCTCGGAGCTCGTTGATGCTTAGGCCATAATATTGGTTCATGCACTTCAAAATGTATTGGACAGAGTCCTTTTCTTGAGCCGGGGAGGAAACCTTTACAAAATAAAAGGGAAGATAATTAAAATTATAATGCGATACTAGCGAAAGTGGTAAACAATAGACTTACCATATTTGATAACATAAGTTGGCTGTATTCATGGATGAATTCCAATAAAACAACATCTTCAACAGATAAAATGTTGTCAAACTTGGCACCCACTTTCTTCAGGTAGCGTTGCAGACTTTTTCGAGGAATTGTGACATCCGAAACCGATGGTACGACGCGTAGTGCGCGAAGTTGAACCGCGCGCGATAGAGAGCAAGAAGAGAGACCAAGAAAGACACTTACTCCTCCTACTTGCTCCTACTTGACAAAACGCGCACTGTGGTGGCGCATACGCATTGTTTTGACACTCGATTCCCTCGACAAAGAAGGACTTGAAACGGATCGAACACTCACGGAAAAGTACGAAAACCGTCCATCTTTCATAAAATACGTTATTTCAACATAAACAGCGATATTACATAGTTTTTTAACCAAGCACACGCATTAAACGGAAAAACCAAGGGTGCCCACAACCGGTTACATAAAGGTGCTCATAACCGGGAATGTCCGCCATTTTTTCAATCGGTCAAAAAATTGTGTGGTATGAGCATTTTGGTTGGAATCAATAATGAATCACAAAATGTCATAAAAATACTGCATAAATATGCATTACACTCACCTCTTCCAATTAAATCACTTCGATCTACCTCACTTTGAAAATATTACCAAATCACTTTTGCGTTTTTTTGTCGCCACTTATTTTTATTTTGTTCACAACTACACAGCAAACGCGTCTCTATATAAGACAAAAATACCTGTTGGGTTATTTCTTATAGGGAACATTTTAACCGTGTTCATATTTTGTTCTCCCAGTTAACAAATGAGCTTGGAACAATTTTTTTTTTAATAAATTTTATTTGTTATACTTCGGTCTAACAAGATCAAAGTATTGAAATCCTGTGAAAAATGATGAAAAATTTGGTTGGCCAAAAATCTGAATGAAGGGAATTGGGATTCTAATATGTTTTTTGGATGAAGTTCTGAAATATAGCTAATAAAGGTAGAATTTGGCTATTCTTAACCGGTTTTTGTGGAATATGTCATCCGCGATGAAATGGGATTTTAAAATAATTTTCGGATAAAGTTCTGGAATATGACCAAGTATGACGGAACTTGGCTATTCCTTTAATTATTATTATGAAATTTGATATATGCCTTGGAAATTGGATTTTAAAATGATTTTTCTGGTTGGCCATATTCCAAAATTTCATACAAAAATCATTTTAGAATCCCATTTCCATCGCACATACCAAATTTCATAATAGCCGGTTGGGAAAAGACAAATTACATCTCACTTGGCCATATTAAGTTTACCCAAAAATCATTTTACGATCCCATTTCTATCGCGGATGTCAAATTTCACTAAAATTCGTTATGAAATAGAAAAATTGTATCCTAATTGGCCATTGTAAAACCTGTATATGTGCAAGATATTTAAAAAAAATCCACACGCCTTGACCGATTTGAACCAAACTTTACACAAATATTGTTTTTGGAGGTTGAGCTGAAGGCTGATTTAAGAGATTCCTTTTGGGATTGATTTGGGAGTAGACTTAATTTTGAAGACCGAAGTTCTGATCACTCAATAAGGTTTCAGCCCTTTATATTTTATGGATTGCTAACCTTGAAGTTGGATTGATATGAAGGTACAGTCTACTCTGTTCTTATCGTACTAATCCAACATAACACTTTCTCACCCCTACCCCACCTTTCCCTTCATCACTTCAATATTACTAAGCTAATAATATTTTTTCATTGATGGACTGCAATTTGCGTATCAAACACGTGAAGTTTGTTTGATGACACTGTTTATGAAAATGGATATATTCAAATTGCAATTATCATGGTGACGGAGGACGTACAAACATAAGAAATTATTGTGAAAGGCTCCATGTCCCGGTGAAATAATTAAATAAAAATTTGTTGGGTCATATAAGCATCACTCTATGTACTCTGTTTAAATTTTTCTAGATGATGGAAATAATAAATTATTACATCATGTAGCAAAAATAAAAATGAGCTTTTCTCTCGCTCCATTACAATTTCATTTCAAGTGCATAATTATAAAGTTAAAACACTTTTATTGTAATTTGTCTTGTCTGCATAACAAACAGTTTATAGAGCTGTACGTACTTATATATGTATTTATAACCAGAAAGGCATGATGCAATTTTATCATAAAATTGACTTATGCATAAGATGCAAAATGATATAATTTACAATCGGTTTTTATTTTGATTGAAATCGAAAAGAGAGGAAAACTAAAAATTTTCATTTTTATCATGTGGAGAAAGAATGTTTAACACAAAAAAAAATACCTGATTTACCTTATTAAAACTGTACGGGGTTGAGGTTAACCATACTCAATAATTAGTGGAACAGAATACGGAATGATTTGTATAATAATATTAAAGTTGGTTTCATCTAATTATTATGAACCGTATCTTAATGTTTCAGAAATTTATTTTAATTAGAGATATTTCAAGTACCAAGTACACGTATTTGATGGCAGTCGAGCCCATGTATCAGAACACAGCGTATTTATGAATTTCCATATTTTATAAAACCAATTTATTTTCACTGCGTTACTTCTTTCTGATGATGATGATGACAAGACGCCGACAGTATCATGTTTGCCGGTAGTGTACATTTATTTGACAAGTTGATGAAATCATATCAAAATCAGCATCTTTATTATCATTCCTCTTATGTATATATTTTAGTGTGGAATATTCCTTATATTTGCGTTTCTACATACATACAATATTGAACACTCATATAAAATAACTGTATCGTTGTTGTATTTTTGCTATTTTAATCTAATCTAGACAAAATACATAAAATATAATCAAAAAAAAAAATAAAAGTGGGGTGGAAAATCATCACCATCAATCAATGTCAAAAAATATTTTCTCTTTCATTCGGGAAAAAGTTAATAATATTAAATAAATAAAAAAAAGTACAAATTTATGATTTTAATTTATATACCTTTAATTTAATTAGGAATTTATTTTTTGTTATAAGGAATTTTTGAAATTTATTTCAATTAATTTTTTTTTGTCTTAATAAAGTTTCAATTTGCGCCAATGATAGCACAATTAAAAGTTCGGTGCGTGGTACAGAAGAAGGTCTACATCAATTTGTTACTTCACCATAATAGGGGTTGATAATGATCTTGGTGAAATTTACATTTAACACTTACATTTCGTATTATGTTTCTGTTAATATTATTATCTTAATTTCTAAGATTAATACAGGCGTTATACATCAGCCATTATCAAATTTAAAAAGTATCTCCTTTTAATAAAGAATATTGGTAGATTGTGAAAGGAATATTTTGAAGGTTTTTTGTATTTGTGTCTATAAGATATTTGTTGTACTATACCTATAATTTCAAGAATTTTTTCCAGTCATTTGATTATTTTTACGAGAAATAATCTCGGTTGATTTCTTTAACTAAAAATGTTTGGTAAGTTGCAACTGCGCTTTCCTTGTTTGATAAGATAAACAATGTAAAACTCGAATCAAGCTTAGCGGTACAGTCGCTGTTTATAAAGCTTCGTTAATTAGAATTATTATCATAGATGCTAAACAATTCATACCGACCATAATGGAATACTAACGACGAGTAGATATTGAATCAAACAATTCATCGAACATCTGATTTTACGTTTAACCCCATCGCTCTTGAATATTGCTTGGTTTTTATTTTTCTCAACTTTAAGATTAAAAATATACGCGAAATTGATATGAAACCAATTCTTGAATAGAGTGTGATTTTGGTTGTGCTTTAAGTTGAGATAGTTTGAATCAATTTAAGTTTGTGTTTATGTGTTATCAGAGAAGCTGTCGTTGTTCCACATTGATCGGGAACGTTCGCACACATTCATTAAATTCATTTATCATTTAAATCCATTGACTCAGAATTTAACAGGTCTTAAAGCTGGGTCGAAGGCTTTATCCAATTAGTTATTCATCTTTGTTTTACTGATATTCGTAATTAATCATCCCAGTTCACTGAAGATAACCACAATGCTTAAAATAATATTTTAATTTTTATGATTTCAGGCGCCAACCATACCAGAGGATTAAAAATTTTGATGCGTTCCGACACTCATTTTCGTTTTGTATACACTGGGTCATTAACTTCAACGCGGCATGTGGAATTATATTTTTTAGGATTCCACTGCAAACGTAATACTTTCACCATAGTAGTTCTGTCTGAAAATTCTTTTATTGATACGATTCTGTCAACAACCGGGGCAGTCGGGAAAAATTTAACAGACTTGGAAACCCGTTTACTCAATTTCATTCGTGTGCTCTGCAATATACTGATAATGTTCTCCTTTAGTTCTAACGCCTCTTATGCGGTTTGAACGCCAGATGTTGTGTCATCTACGTAAGTAGCTTTAGAACATTTTGTGCTGCAGAATACTTCTGTGGATTTTGATCGGGTATTTTGTTAACACTCTAGTTGCTAAGTAAGCTAGGAATATTTCTCACTGGTGATATTTACATCAAAGAAGAGTTTTGTCAGCTTTGAACATTATTTGCTCATTGTGACTCTCTTCACCTTAATGTGACGTTGAATTTACCTCTTGTTATTTTGTCTTGTAAATTTCAGGCGATTGCATCAACGTTCCAATATGATTGTGGATGGTAAACCTGAATCTTATAGAATTCTGTAATCATATTCTTCTTTATATACATCCAATATCTTCACTAATGCCGTGGAAATAATACAATTGTTTAAGATGCCCGCATGTAGATTTTGTTGTGCTTCAAGTTACATTGACGTAGGTTGCTCCCGTGGTTGTCAGTTCCAGAGTTGTCTTAACATGTTTAGTAACCAGACACCACTGGATTCGGTTTCCATTCTGAACGATGAAACCTCAGGCAATACGCAATATTTGGCATAAACAAGAGTATCGTGGATGTAGAGTGTCATGTATGTGAAGTTAGCCCAATTTCCATCCCCAAAAAATGCGATGGCAACACTAAATCTACTATCGTGACACTTTTTACTGTCAGCCCCGAAAATTCTGCTGTCACGAAAGTTTTTAATATTAGTTAGCCCAAAATTCTATCACTATAAGTTGTCGGGATACTATACTTACATCATGACAGTTACTTAAAACTTATACACTTTTGTTCTCAGTCCCGGAAAATATTGCTATCGTGACATATTTATAAATTCAAAGAGAAATTTCAACATTCTTGCTGGAAAATATATATGTACTCTAAATATTACGATGTTTAGCCAAAAGAAAAATATTTTTTTGCTACCCTGTCCTGTAAAATGCAATATAAACAGTATGAGCTATAAGATGCAATTGCATGGTTTAATCATTTGTTGTAAACTATTTCGACATTTTATATGTCGGTGGGCTGTAATATAGTCGTTTGAAGTCAAAAAATAATTATTAGCCGGCCCAGATGAATAGAGTATGAGGTAGAGGATAGTTTAATGCATTTGTTGTAAACTTTTTAGAATTATTGTATGTCGATGAGCTGTGATATCGTCCCTCAAAATTAGAAAATTATTTTTGGCCGGCTCAAGTTACTAAAGTATCAGATAGAGGATGGTTTAATGCAGTTGTTGCAAACATTTTAGAATTTTTTTGATGTCGATGAGCTGTGATATAGGTCCTTGTAGTCAGAAAATAATTGTTGGTCGGCCCAGATGTATAAAGTAAGAGATAGAGGATGGTTTAATGCATTTGTTGTAAACATTTTAGAATTATTGTATGTCGGTGAGCTGGGATATAGTCGTTTGAATACTATGTAGATTCAATATATCTGTGGTCACAAATCAAAAGGGCACAACTCGAAAATTCGCATTTTTCTGGTAATCATTTTTAAAATTAAGATTCATTGAAAATTGTATGAGTTTTTTGAATTTTAGTGTTTGTAAACAGTAATTACGGTTGTTTGTAGTTGCCGGAATATTGCAAAAAAATTGATTGTAGTCTCTCTTCATCTTCCTTATTTAGAGGTTTGTTTTGGATCTATGCATCTTCCTGTTGTTCCAACAAATAACCTTTAAATAATTTGTGCTATTGAATTTGAGTACTCTCGAAAAACGGTGAATGCCAAAACACAATAAAATCTAATTTATAAGAAAATTAAATACAATTTTTACTGTTCAATAGAATTTGTTCATATCAATTCATTACGATCAATATTAGTAAAACATTTTTTTGATTTTTTAATGATGACAATTTTGTGTGATAATATTTTGCAAACATACAATTATTGTTCTTAGGAATGTGAGAATGTATAATTGGTACACCTATATCCTTACGAAGTAGAAACGTTCTCATCATGTAAAAAGGACCGTGTAAAAACAGGTTCAGTTGTATCGCATAAATACATTATATACTACCAATAACAATTCAATTATTCCGAGAAAATAATTAATTCGAATTTACCGATTGAACCGATTATTCTGAAATTACCAAATAATTGTAGTGGACCACAAATATACATAATGCGCCCGGCCAATAGTTTAAGACCACTCTAATAAAAGTAGTAAAATTAAATAAAACTCAAAAACTTGAAGTTGTTCAAAGCAAAAGTTTTATTTATCATAAAATATATAAACTCCCAAATTACACAAATTAAAATAATCATCAAAATAATAAAGAGAATTTTTTTTAATATTATAAATCTAAAAAACCCCATTTTACATCAAAAAATCCTCCTTTGGATTCCAACAATTTTGTTACTACTTTTGCGATCAATTTATTAACAGTTTATTGGGTTATATTGTTACAGCTGTCGTATAAATTCTTCCACATGTCTTCATGTGAAGAGGGACACACAAAAGTTCAATAGGGTTGAGATCAGGACTCTAATGTGGCCATACTATGTTCTTTAATACACCTTTCATCTCTTTCCGCTCTAAATAACCTCTGCATAATTTAGAACTGTATTTTAGGTCATTATCTGATTGGAAAATAAATCCATTGCCAAGTAATCTTAGCCGAGAAGGATGGTAGTTGCCTTAGAATAATTGTATACTGCTCTTTTTTCATAATTTATTTGATTTGTGCCAAATCTCCAATTCCATGGCCTGAGAAATAACCCCAAACCACAGAATCTGGCATCATCTTTTCTTCGGTTATACGTCGAACGTAAATTCCTGTTTTTGAACTAAAGTACATAGTGTTTGAGAACAAAAATTTGGGGATGGATGCCCTAAATTCTAGTCCTAATACTAATGATTCTTTAGTAATTGAAAGAGTTAAGTTTAGTTATCTGGGGCTTGGTGATTGATAGCGAACTAAAATGATCGAATCATATTGATAAAATGAAGAAAACCATATTACCTTATATTTTTGTTATCAACCGAATAAGGCATGTATTACCGAAGAAATCTCTGTTACTTATACTTTGCTTACATTCAGCCGCGATAAGTTTATCTTAATCCAATTTGGAGTGGCTGTGTGTAGTAAAAATTAACAGAGCTAGAGATTTTGCAAAAGATAGTATTGAACCAAATCATTAATACGCCGAAAAGGTATCAAACAGAAACATTTTTTGAGCAATTTTAGACACTCAGTTCTTTTATTGATCGTGAACTTTTAATGCTGGTTATTAAAATAATCTGTAACCAGATAAAGCACAATTTTGAATTGATCAAAATTCACAACAAATCTCCTATTATTAGAATAGCTTGTTCTGAAAAAATCATTCTTTTTTAAAGTCTTCTTCTCTCCAATCACGATGAATAAGTGCCCACTGCATTCGTTTTTTTTTTCTTGTTTTGGGGCCATACCAGCGGTTTTATTATGGCAACGCGACTAAACAAACTAGCGTTCCTCAATCGTCTTTTTACTGTAGTTAATGATACAGGTTTCGATCGAATTTTGTTCACTTTGGCGCGTATTTCTGGCGCTTTAGGCATTTATTCCGCTTGCTAGTAACAACAATTGAACTTGTGTGGCCCCCGGCCTTCCTAAACGTGGACGATCTCGATTACTGCCAATTTCTCTGTACCGAATAATTGTTTGATGAACAGAAGTCTCCGATAATTTAACTTGCGAGGCAATCACACGTTCGGATTTACCTTAATTATGTAAAACAATCATGGCAGATCGCGTTTCAGAGCTGATTTTGCGTATTTTTCCCATTTTCAAGAAGTTTTGACTGTAGAAACCACAATTTCAGACTAAGTGCGATTGTCTGTGAACAACTTTAAATATAATCCGTATGTTCACTGATGGCACTAACTTCACTTTAATAAAATATCCGGTTTTCTTTTTTTGATGACATGAGCGAACGGCTTTTTACTTGACGTATAATTTTAAAACATTGTTTGAGCCCAACAGTTGTATACGATCTACAAAATAAATAAAATTAGAAAATTTGTTTATCATGAAAATTTATAGAAAAATTTGTAAACTGATCTTAAAATAGGTTATGTTATTTGTTTTTGTTGACAACACAAATGTAAATACCTCTATTTGTAAATAATTTTGTAATAGCTCAAACTCACAACTGCCACCTAATGTAAACACTGATGCCAAATGGCATCTTTTAAATCAATAGCAGATATATCTAGTTTGATCCAAACGACCCAACAATCCATTAATAAGAGGCAATGGATACGCGTCCTTGACCGGTAACCTTGTTCAGTTCTCTAGCATCAAGACACAGACGAACTTTACCATTGGCCTTACGAACCAGAGTGACCGGAGAACACCAGGAACTTTGTTATACCTCGATAACCCCTAACGTTAGCATCCTATCTAACTCCTCATGTCGATGTTTCGCAATAGACTTCAAGGCCAGGCAATATAATAAGTTCAAGCTTCACGTTGGAAGTTGAACGACGACCGGAGCCAGAAAGTAAAGTCTGTAGCTCATCATCAGATCGTTGTGCCAAAATAATATTATCATAATTGAGAGTAATCTCAACTGTGGCCGAGTCAATATTAGTGATTCGAGATAAAGTATCTGCGACAACATTGTCGGAACCATGCACATGCTGAATATCCGATGTAAATTGACCAATATAATCCAAATGGCGCAATTGCCTTGGATTACGTTCAGTTTTAGACTGAAGAGCTCTAATTAAAGGTTTATGGTCAGTAAAAATTATAAAATTACGACCTTCGACGAAATATCTAAAATGCTTAACTGCAAGATACATCGCGAGAAGTTCCCGATCGAATGCTGAGTATTTTAATTCAGGACTCGTTAATTTCTTTGAGAAAAATCCCAAAGGCTCCCACTTCTTTTTATTAAACTGCTGCAGGACAGTGCCAACGGCGGTGCTGGATGCATCAGTAGTAATACTAATAACTGCATCACTCAAGGGGTGTGCTAGAAGTGTTATATTTGCCAATTCATTATTTAAATTATTAAATGCCAACTGGCATTCCTCAGTCCAAGAAAAATTCTTGCGTGTCTTAGGCAACTTATTTAGTGCAGACAGATGACTGTGAATTGGAGCAAGAAATTCTGCTAAATTAGGTATAAATCGGTGATAATAACTAATCATTCCGATATATCGTTGAATATGCTTAATAGAACTTGGAGCGGGAAACTCCCTGATGGCACGAATTCGATCCTCGGATGGATGAATTCCATCAGGTGTGATCTTGTGGCTCAAAAAATTAAGTGAGGAAACACCAAACTCACACTTCGGTGTTTTAATATGCACATCGAACTCAACTAAACGAAATCAAGTCCTTTGACAACTTCGTTTATAAATCGCTGGAATGTTTGCGCTGTATTGCGCAAGCCAAAAGGCATACGAGTAAATTCAAAAAGACCAAATGGCGTTGTAATTGCCGTTTTAAAAATGTCTACTTCAGCGATAGGAATTAAATGATAAGCGCTAACAAGATCAATTTTAGAAAAAATAGTGCAACCGTTTAAATTCATCGAAAAATTATGAATGTGGGGTATCGGATATCTATCCGGTGTTGTAACCGTGTTCAACCTCCGATAATCTCCACAAGGTCTCCAATCGAGATCTTTTTTCCTCACCATATGTAAAGGACATGATACAGGGATGCCGATGGTCGGCAAATCCCCAATTCCACCATATGTTGGAACTCTAAATATGCTGTTTTATGTTTCTCTGGATCTAGTCTGCGAGGTCTCGCCACAGGCAAATGAGCAGTTGTAAAAATATGATGTACAACTGAATGGCGGACCGGTAAATTAAAATTGGGCAACGCTGAAAGGCTAGGAAATTTATTAAGAAGCGTGCCATAACCATTGTCAATTGAAAAATGCATTGGTGTTGGGGTTTTGACACTCCCAAGTAAAGCATTCACTGACAATGAAGTAGTTGTGTCTATTAAACGCTTATATTTAAGATAAACCAATAGACCAAACTTAACCAAAAAATCATCACCAATGATCGGATGATCCACTGATGCAATAATAAAAGCATGAGTGAAATATCGTTTTAAACCGATATCAATTTTTATCAACCTAGTACCGTAAGAATGAATGATTGATCCATTGGCTGCTTTAAGAGCTAGATCCGATGAGTAGCTATCTAAAGGAAAGGTCAGCGCCAGTATCGACTAAAAAATTTAAATTGTTAATATTGTGAAAAATAGTGAATCGGCTTGTGCGAAATTCATTAATATTAGCCGACTCAACCCTGTCGGGCCCTAATCGTTTTTTGATTGGGCCGAATTATCCGAGTTTGCCTGCTTATCGTTATAAAAAGAGCAAGGCTGGTCACAATAATGTGCCTTATGTTTCCAACGGTTATGCATGACACACCATGCTTTGTTGTAATTATTGTGATTATTATCACGATTACCCGAATTGCTTCGGTTCCGTTGGTTATTGTGCCAATTTCTATTGTTTGTCCGCGATCGAGTCCTGCCTCTGCCCGACTGACTTGATAATCTGTTCAGTCTGGCCTCCATCGCATCTAGCCTTGTTGCAATTGATTTCAATGTCAGCGGCGTATTGGGCCTGCTTGACTGGCTAGTGGTACTACTCGGATTTTTAAAAGTCGATTGTTTACCGATCGACGCTATCTTAGGACTGCGATTCATCGCATCAAAAATTTTGTCTACCGTAACCGCCAACTCGTCAAGGGAAATGGTATCCGGCTGCGCAACCAACGTTAAGCGCAAGACTTCGGGAAGTCTCCGAATCCATAAAGTCTTAATTATATTTGTTGTAAAATTATTCCCTGCGAGTGTAGTCATTCTACGGAGTAGGTCACTTGGACGCCTATCTTTGAGATCGATGCCACTCAACAATGTCTCCAACTGATTTTCATCGGAGGGTGTGAGTCTGCTTATAAGTAAGCGCTTAATAGCTTCGTACATCTCTTCATTAGGCGGGTTTTTAATTAAATCAGAGATTTTGTCGCTTACTTCTGGCGATAAAGCGGTAAGGACATAAAGAAACTTTTTTTTATCGGATGTAACATTTAAGAGTCTAAATTGTAATTCCGTTGTGGCAAACTATGTTCCAGGATTGTTTGTCCAAAACGGAGTCAACTTAACCGAAACACTCGCTTGTTCCGTTTCCATCTCTACGTCCTGACTACCACTGGGTTTATGTTCTCCGCCACCAGTGTTTTTTTTTATATCGAGCGTCATAAAAATAATATTGGTTCGATAAAAAAGAAAAATGAAGATTAAATAATTCAGCGGATTCTCTGAATAACCGGCTATATAGTCGGTGAAAAATAAAAAAAATGTTTTAAAATTTGAAAATTGAATTAAAAAAAAAAAAAAATCGAAAACCAAAATTATTTCAATACGTACGCGTACATTGACACAAGATAATACGACGAAATAATTTTGAGTATGCCACTACTTCTTACAATAATCAAAATTATGTATATAAAAAATAATGAAAAACCTAACTGGGAAATTTAATTTCGAAATTCGGGAATTTAATTATGGTATATTATACCTCGAACAACCTCACAAAATTACGAATCTAATTATATCGCAAAAAAATTAAGGTTTACCGAGCTCCTAACACGCGCGAAGTGGTGTTAAATTTACATATATAATATACTAATATAGTAATAATTTTCAATTTACTCATAAAGTTTTAAAAAAAACTATTTTAAAATTATTCTTAGTTTTAACAAAAACTATTTCAAAAAAAATATTCTTTAAATTATGAGATCAAAAAAAATTAAATAATTATTCATAATAAAAAAAACTCATCTGACATTGATAAATGATGTGTGGTGGTGTCCAATTTTTTTAATCGACCGTTATGTTGTCCTCTCGAAGAAATAACAGACCGTTATTTTATTTTAATTTTATGGATATATAAACTTCTCCGATGGGCTCCCGTTGCCTTTGGTATTGCTATTCTTTAAACCCCCGTTCGGTGGTTCGACTATCCAAATTTCCTGGCTCCCGTTGCCAATATAAAAAGAAATGTTGTGGCGTAATGAGGTTCGACTTAACCACGTGTTATTGTGTGTAGTAAATAATGGCTGAATGCTATTTCAATCTTTTTTTATGCAGCTCATGTCGCACTGTATCACTGCTTTACCGTTCGTTAAGATGGCTCTTCACAGCGGTCTAATAAATTATTGCGAAAGAAAAAAATATATACGCAGTATTTTCTACACAGTATGACACAAAAACACGTTACATACCTTTTTCTTGGCACGAAATTCTTTTCGTACCAAGATTCCACTTCCACTATAATGCGTATTAAAATACAAATATCGGCTCCTGCGGATGTTCCTAAAAAGGAAACGTCGGGGTCACCAACTGTGGTAGGTATACCGTCGTGTTTTTTTATAATTAATAACACAAAAACAAATTTTATATTTTATAATAAAAAAAACTAATTTATTATAATATTAAAAATTATTAAATTCACTTTTTTTTTTACAATTTAAATTTTATTTAATTAACTACCTAACACCACTTTTTATATGTGTCTAACGTCAGAAAAACATGTTCATGTCAAAAATCCTTTTTTGTTAAAGATCGTGTGTTTGTGATAAACATATAGGAGTACAATTTTTGTCTGTTTGAACTAAAATATGTATATACAGAGAAACCTCACTATAACGGACATCGACGGGACCAAAAAAGTTGTCTATTGAAGTGAGGTGCTTGAACTGAGGATTTGTGATTTTTTTTATAAGAATTTTATTGGGATTCGATTTCTTATCCGATTTTAATGAAATTCAGCATACCCAATGTAAATGGGATTCTTAAATGATTTTTAGATAAAGTTCTGGAATATGGCCAATTAAACACTCAAAAAAATATCGTAGGTGATATTGACGAACCAGTTTCGTTAAATGGTGATGAAACTATTGTTCATTTAACAATAATTTCCTCAAATATTTATTCAAACTAAACTCATTATATTCATACGGAAGAAATATTCGTCAAATAAAATATTAAACATCCATCACAATGGCTATATGTAGCTGTAGTTTGCAATATGTTGTTTTTTCGCCACATTTCTTTTTCTTCTCTTACACAAATAAAAATGTTCGTCAATTTAAAGCAAATATTTCGTTGAGTACCGTATAATTTTCCGAAATTTATTCCATTTGAAGAAATTTATTTTATTCAAATGGTTTTTTGTTTTTATTTTTTTTATATATTCAATCCGATGAAATTTTTAGTAAATTGCCGTAAATTTCTTCAGCAAAAAAAGAAAAAGCGCATTATTTTGTAGATTGCCCATTTTAATTAGTAACTTGGTGAAGTAAAGTTATCCCTATGGTGGAGAAACATTTAAAAAATTTATTGCTGGCATTAAAACTAAATATTAATATTATTAAAAGATTTCATTTTATTGAAAATCTATTAAGTGAGAATTCTAGTTTTGTTATAAATTAGTGATAGTTAAATAAGTATTTTTTTTAATTTCAAAAGAGTGAAATCTACGTAGACACGTTGCAACGAATGAAAGTGGACCATATTCAAAGTTTTTTTGAAAATACCCTGTTCCAATAGGTATTCAAGTTTTATTTGAGAACAACCTACAAATCTTGCAAAAAATAAATGTAAGTATTAATATTTATTTTTGGTTTTAGTCACATAAATATAAATTTTATGTCGACGGCATTTGCAGAGTGCTTCCGCGGGACAATCAAATTAGACTTACAAATAGTTTTTATTATTATATTAGCAACTTTTACTGTATATGCATGTATACATATGTCAATAATTAAAATTAAGTTAATTTTTAAATTATTTACAAACGATTGATAAAATGAAATGTTTTATATGTAAAAAAAATAAGTTTTCAGTTAAATCATTAATCGTTCATTTAAATATTTATCATTCACTTTCCTTGTATAGTACGTATGAATGTTGCGAAGGCGATTGCCGTCTATCGTTTAACAATGTACACGCGTTTAGAAAACATCTAAATAGAATACACTTACAAAGGAACGCGAACGCAACTGCACCTTCAAGTGATATTAATACGAAAGAGTTAGAGGTTATGATATCCCACCAAAATATAGACGAAACTTCAACTGGCATTGAAAAATCAATTGTGAAATCAGACTGTGCCTTCCAAATTCCATCAATACCTGAGGCAGCTGCAAAGTTTAGTCTTATTCTCCATAACAAAAACAACTTTACAAGACAAAACGTCATAGAAATTCAAAATTTGATCACAGATACGTTTTTATTTCCTTTCACAAAACATTTAAAGACAATTATTTCTGAAAAAATTGAAGACTTTTCAAAACGAAATTATTTACTGGCCCAAATTGACAAGATGTCCGATCCATTTGAACTTTGTAAAACTGACTATCTTTTTAATACATGGTTAAAACAGAATGACTATTTAGAAGATTTAGTTCAATTTGTAATAGACGAGAGAATAGGGACTGTGATAAAAAATGGAGAAGCTGTTTACGATGAACAAATAACCAAAGGCGTGCTTTTATCAATCAAGTTTCAATTTAAAAAATATTTTGAGAGAGGCAAGACTTTGAGCAATATGGTAAAGAATATGAAAAACATTGAAAGTGATAGATCTGAATCAATTTCCAATTTTATCAATGGGAAATTATGGAAACAAAAAATATCCAAATACAGTGGCCAAATTTGTATTCCTTACTTTCTATACTTTGACGACTTTCAAATAAACAATCCACTAGGCACGCATTGCCTGAAACAGTTTGGTAATGAACCTTCTTTAGGATATTTGATTGACGAAGTTAATGAACTAGAGCAAAATGGTATTTCTTTACAAACCCCTGATGGTGTCGTAAATGTAAGATTTATATTAGGTCTTGTGCTTGGAGATAACTTAGGGCTTAATTCAATTTGTGATTTTAGTAAATCTTTCTCAAGCTCTCATTTTTGTCGATTTTGTCAGGCGCCGAAACATATAACACACCATATGGTAACTCAAGAAGATAAATACATGAGAAATTTTGAAAATTATAACAATGACGTAGAAAAAAATTCTTTTGAAGAAACTGGAATAACTCGAAATTCGCCTTTAAACAGAATAAATTCTTTTCATGTTACTGAAAATTATTCAGTTGACATGATGCATGATATATTCGAGGGAATTTGCCACTACGATATTTGTAAAATAATTCGACATTACACGGAAGTATCATAGTAAAAATAATGTCATTAGAAACTTTGAACTTACGCAAGCAAACCTTTAACTATGGTTCCATAGAAATTGGTAATTTATCTAAACCAATTGAGGTTAATCATTTGCGATGGGGTAGATTAAAAATGACAGCCAGCGAAATGAAAACTTTTATTCATTTCTTACCGTTAATGATAGGTGATTTAATCCCAGAAGATGATCAAATTTGGCAATTTTTTTTAATTCTTCTAAAAATCATCGATTTACTTCTTAAATGTATTTATACAAGCGCTGACATTTCACTTCTTCGTCAACTAATTAGACAGCATAATAGCAAGTATATCGAACTGTTCGGTGATAGTCTTAAACCCAAGTTTCATATTCTCCTCCATTATCCATCAATAATAGAATTTTCGGGTCCACCTAAATTTTTCTGGTCCTTTAGATTCGAAGCCAAACACAAAGAAATTAAGGCTTACGCTAATGTTATTACTTCACGAAAAAACATTTTACTAACTCTAGCTAAAAAATATCAATTCAAATTTTCACTTTTATTAATGTCGCCAGAAGGAAGCTCTATCGTTTATACCGATAAACAGGTTATTGAAAGTAGTAAAACAAATTTATTATTCGAAAAACTACACATTAAACCCCAAAAAGTAATTGCCCTAAATACATTGGAATACAAAGGAACATTGTACAAAAGAGGCCTTATCGTTTCAACTTTTAAATCAGAACTATGTGTATTCGAAATAGATGAAATATTCATTTTGGAAAACCAAAAGGAAATTTATTTATTAGTTAATGAGCTTTTGGTGGATTCTTATAGTTCACATTTTGATGCTTTTGAAATTGATGGAAATAAAACTATAATTTCGGAAAATCTATTTATTAATATAACTAATTTTAAATGTCCTCCTGCAAATTTACATCGTACTATAAAGGGAAAGTTGATGATTAGGTTAAAAGAATACAATTAGATACCTAAATTTAGAATATATAAGTATATTTTAATAATCATTGTATAAGTTAAATAAATTTAAATACACTACCTGATTTATAAAGTAACGGAATCATTAAATTTAAGTAAGCATAAGCAACATGGAAGACGAGACAACAACTCAAGATCATCAAAATTTCCAAACAATAGAACTTTTGCCAGCTAATCAATATCAAATAATCGACAGTGGTTCAGTTTACAGAGATATTTTACCCGGCCCTTCGCAGAGGACAAACCAAATTTTTATTAGCCCAACTATTCAAGATACAAGTAACGGCACAGAAAATAGTTTATCAAAAGTTGCAGAGGAACAGGTTAAAGATTTACTAGATTCATGGGATTTAAACCATTTATTTCCCATATTTAAAGGTAATTTATTTAATTAAGATTTTGCGATAAAGCTTAAATTTGAACTTTTGATTTATATTTTTTATAGATGAATTAATAGATTTGGATGTTTTGCAACTTATTACCAAACGCCACATAATTCAGCTGGTAAAAAAATACAATATTAAATTAGGAGTACAAATTAAGTTGGAAAACAAAATTAAATCTTGGCATATTTCGCGGCAGACTACAGTAAACTCAACTTTTGATGATGACCCGATTGACAAATTTGAGCAAGAAAAAACCAATGAAGAAGGGCCCAGTAATACCTTTAAAAGCCAAATAGACGTCTATCAAATTTTAAATGATTCTGCGCAGGGAAGAGCTATATGCAAACATTTCTTATCAAAGAAAAAGTTAAATGAGGGTTCAAGACTAGTACTGGTTGATTTAGTCATTAAATTTATGATTCAAAATGATATCAGGATGACGGTAAATCTTGCTAAAGCTATATCAGAACACATTACATTATTATTTCCATTAGAGTTTAAGGTAAGTTCTTTTAAAAATAACACAAATTATATTTAATATGCATAATTATTATTTGTATGAATTAAATTACAGGAATATTATTATGCAAAGCAACCTGGCAAAAAACCACAAGGTAAAATCTACGATAAATTCTATAATGCTCAACGTCAGCTGAAAAATAGTGGTATTCTTCCAAAACGCCCTTATTCATCTAAGTCCTCGGAAATAAGCAAACAACATACTTTCGAATTAGGTAAGCTAGTTAATAACTTTGAGCTCAAATTAATTGTTAAATTTATTTAAAATTGTAAATATTAAGAATTACCTGAGTCAAATATAGAACATAATCTTGATGCCATTGAAAAAGACAACTGCTCTTGGGCAGAGCTGGAACATCATTGGGCTGCTACCAAAAATTATAGGTTGCAAGAAATAATAAAAGCTGACACAACGGTTGACATTTTCAATAATTGGAAACAATATAAAAAACCCATGGGCTTCAAGTTAGTAAGTACATATTTAAAAATTCGAATTGGTTTTTAAGCTTTTATTTATTATAAAAAACACGTATTTGAATTTTGGCTTACCTAAATTGTATTATAATTTTACATCAAAAAAACCTGGCATTCCGCCATTTCCAAGGGTACAATTTACGCAAGTATAAATACGTTTCAAAATGGTGTAATTTTCCGTGGAAACGTTTGAAAATGACAAAATGTAGAAAGTGACGTCGGATTTTTTTTATTAAAAAATGTATAATATCAATCCAAATATTTGTTTTATGTGAAAATGTTCATGTTGTGTATGTTAGAATAAGTTAAATAGCTACACCTTGCATTCCAATTTGTTTTAGGTTAATATGGATTTTAATCATCTGTATCCTGCAGCGGACAGCTTAATTATACAGTTCATTGAATTTTCTAAAAAAATTTTGCCAATTTTCCAGGATAAAATAAAAGACTGCGCGAGCAAAAATTTATTAATGGAACTGAATAATATGGCGCTTATTACTGAAAGTAAGATATTTTATTACACTTAATTTAAATTAGTAACGATTGTTTTTTTTTGATTAGATGGCCGTTGTTGTGCAATATTTTTCTTACTGCACAGTATTTTGATTCCCACAACAAAAATCGTAGAAGTTCAAAATAATAAAAAAATTAGAATTAAACATTCGATCCGTGATTCACAAAAAAGCTTCATAATAGAAGGAAGAACTGTAGGGGATTGCGAAGAGGAATTAATAAGGATGAATAATAGTAAAAAACCAATACAACCGCTAATAATTGTAGCAGGGACGATTTTGGAGCCAAAAAATATAGTGGTTTACTATGACGGCGTTAAATATAATATGAATACTTTTATTGATGCAGTAGACATTTGCTTTAAAATTTTTAACACATTTAATCTGCAATACCCGATTGCTTCAAATTTAGTATGGCGGTTCATACAAAAATATTTTTATAAAATTAGTACTAAATATGATGTGGAAAACATCCATATTAATTGTTTAATTTCAAATTTGAATAACGAATTAAATACGAATTAGTTAGGAGAAATATGTATACCTACCCCTTTAATTTTAACTCAATTTTGAAATAAAATTTTAGTTTCGTTTTAAATGAGCAACACATACTTATTTTGATTTCTTTCCTTTTATTATTATTATTATTATATATATATATGATATATATATATATATATATATATATATATATATATATATATATATATATATATAATATATATATATATATATATATATATATATTATATATATATATATATATATAAATATATATATATATATATATATATACAAATATATATATATATATATATATATATATATATATATATATATATATGTCCTAAATACGAAAATTCATTAAATAACTATGAATATTTCTTTAATTCTATGAAATTTTCTTTATTTGAACAATGATATCGACACACACACAAACACTATTAATATATATGTTATGTGTGTGAGTATCGACGTGATTGCTTAAATAAAGAAGATTTCATAGAATCAAAGAAAATATACCAGCGAATTATAATTATTTAACTAATTTCCTTTATTTGGACTAAATTTTCGTTGGTTTAACGATATTCATGAGTTCCTTATTGAAGAAATTTTGGTGGATTAGCAATTAATTTATTATTTTAATGGAATATTAATTAAAAAACATTATTCGTATTGACAAAAATGTTTGACGAAAATTCATCATATAAACAAATTAAAAAATGAATCGTTATATTGATGAATCAATCATTAGAAACACACACTTACTTTCGTTGACCCTATATTGTACGCTATTTCTTCATTTAAGTAGGCTTTTTCGTCATATTCACTACTTTTTTTGGTTCAGTGAAATGGAACTTGGCTATTTCTTATCCGATCTTGATAAAATTCCGCATGTACGATGGGAATGGGATTCTAAAAAGATTTTCTTAGCTGATTTTGATGAAATTCAGCATGTGATAAGGGATTTCAAGACGAGCTTTAGACGAAGTTCTGGAATATGGCCAATTAGGAAGGAACTTGGCAATTTCTTACCCGATTTTAAAAAAAATTCGGGAAGTAGGATGGAAATAGGACTCTAAAATTATTTGTAAATGAAGTTCTTGGATATGGCCGACTAGGAAGGAACTTAATATGATTTTATGTATATAGAACCTCATTTCCATAGTACATGCTGAATTACATCAAAACCGGATTAAAAAATGCCAAGTGCCTTCCAAATTGATCATATTCCAGCACTTCGTTTAAAACTCGTTAGAGAATTTCCATTTCAGTTCCTTCATAATATGCCATATTCCAGAACTTTACCTGAAAATCATTTGAGAGTCCCATTTCCGTCGTGCATGCTGAATTTCATCAAGATCGGATGAGAAATTGCCAAGTTCCATCCTAATTGGCCATATTCCAGAACTTCACCTGAAAATCATTTGAGAGTCCCATTTCCGTCGTGCATGCTGAATTTCATCAAGATCGGATGAGAAATTACCAAGTTCCATCCTAATTGGCCATATTTCAGAACTTCATCTAAAAATCATTTGAGAATCCCATTTCCATGGTACATGCTGAAATTCAGTAGAGAAATGGCCCAGTTCCTTCCTATTTGGCCATATTCCATAACTTCATCTAAAACGCGTTTGAGGATCCCATTTTCATCGCATATGCTGGATTTTATCAAAATCGGATAAGAAATGGCCAAGTTCCATTCTAAATGGCCGTATTCCAGAATTTTATCTGAAAATCATTTGAGAATTTCATCAAAATCGGATAAGAAATGGCCAAATTTCTTCCTAACTGGCCATATTCTTTCCTAACTGGCCATTGGGAATGCTGAATTTCATTAAAATCGGAAAAGAAATAGAATCCCAACCACAAATCTTCAGTTCAAGGGACACCTCACTTCAATGGACAACTTTTTGGTCCGGTCGATGTCCATTGTAGTGAGTTTTCTCTGTATATACATATTTTAGTTCAAATAGACAATAATTATATAAGTTTAACACAAACACACAATATTTAACAAAAAGATTTTTTTAATGAGACGTTTTTCTAACGTAAGAGACACACTGGGTGATTTTTACCCATACCTGTCTTTACGACATTCATTGCTCAGCTTCTATTAACGCACTGTATCTGTCCTAAGGGGAGATAATCATGCCTATTACAGAACTCATTCCTACAGGAAAAAATTCCTATAGGAGAATTTGCTATTACAGAACTCGTTTTGTCGGAAAAAATCCTACGCGTAGGAATTTTAATTCCGAAATCAAATTCCTACAGGAATTTGCTATTACAAAGGATGTAGGAAAGGAAAATATGTAGGAATTTTATACAAAATTCTCCGACAAAAAAAATGTGACGGAATTTTTCAGAAAAATTATTTTTAAATGAATAAGCTCATTTTTATTGTAAATAAAATAATTCTAATTCAGTTTAATGGTTGTTTCCATGTAAATTGATTTTCCATAGTTATAAAATCAGCATTTCTGAACTTATTTGGAGTACAACACTAGCTGTGTTAAAATAGGGATCCACTTATTTTAGTCAATTTATTTTTCACGGACCACTGAAAATATTTTGTTTAAACTCGATTTTTCGCGTTTGCTAACCTTATAGCTTGTTCAGACTAGTGATTAGTAATCCAGTTTTGCCTAAAGAAGTTTAATTTTAATCTAGATTAGCTTTTTTAGCGTTCAGACTGTAAGAGAAAATCGCGATTAAGATTGGCGCTGCACATTGTATTTTTACCGTCTGTTCAAAATCCTATCCATTATTAGGGCATTCTGCATAAAATAAGTCACAGAACATCTATTACTTCAAAAGTTTTATTAGTTAATATTAAATAGGTCTGCTAATATTAACTAAACGACCAACTAAATAAAAATTGAAATTATTGACGTCTCGAATAAAAAATTATTTCGCTCTAACATCGCAATATTTTAAGCGCTGTAATAACAGAATCGAGATTACAGACAAAATCCAACAATTTTTTGACGATTACTTTAATCTATGTATAATTGAAACATAATTAACTTAATCTCCGTCGTTCACACTCTAAGGTAAACTAGATTTGTTAGTTAATCGAGATTACTAACCCTAGTCTGTACATAACATAAGAAACACAAAAAATATAGTTCTAGGAAGTTTGTTTTTACGATGGTAAAAATAGAAACAAGACGCAAATGGAAATATAACAAACAGAATCTTAAGACAAAAGTTTAGATTTTTGTTTTTCAGAATACATATACGTTTTTTAATAATACAGCATACACACATTTTTAAAATTTTTTTTTTTTTTTTTTTAAAACACTTGTTAAATATTTCGCAAAATTTTGCGAAATATTTAACAAGTGTTTTTAAAAAATTTTAAAAATGTGTGTATTAAGTGTGTTTCGCCAAGTGCCTACGGCAGAAAGTGTAAGAAGTAATACAGCATACATATATCTAACTCTAAGTTAGAACTTGTTGAGACGCACTCTTTTCTGGATTCCAACAATGAATTGCATTCGTTTCACGAAAGAAAAGGGCCGATTTACTTCAATATCTGTAGTTAGTTAGCTAGTTTAGAGTTGCTGCTATCGCACACTTAGGGCAATAGTGGCCCATTGTGATACCACAGGATCTGGCTATAGGCTCGATTTTTTTATTTACATACCACCTGCAAATTGCATTGATCCGTGCCAGGTATCATCTTCAAGTAAAATGTAAATCGCTGCCCAGGAATTTATAATGAAAATGTTTAAATAGATTTAGTTTACACCTCCAAAAATTTATTTTAAAAATTGTTAACTGACTACAAACGATTCCGTTGGGTCGGGATTTTACGGGTTTTTTTCATTTTATACGCCTTCTCTTTTAATTCGGTTGCTGAATTTACAGATACCCCCACCAGGATTTCTTTTGTTAAGTTTCAACACTTATATGGTTTTTTATTGCTCTCAGGTGCGTATGTTTCATTAGTTATATTTTTCTATTTACATATTTTAAAAACAACAAAAATCGTTTTTAAAATATGGACGGAATTTACTGGGAGTTTCCAATTCGGTGATGTAAACCAATTTTCACCTTAATGCGTGAAAACGAAGCATAGATCCACTCAAAAAGTCATATTCAGGAATCCCAATGCAAAAATCGTTTAAGAATCTTAGGTATTTCCATCTTATATCCATAGGACAGGGATATTTTGATAAATTAGTCTGATTCATATCGAGCTTAATTTCTCAAATTACCTATGAATTTTATTTCTAGGCTACCCAATATGCTACAGTAGAACTATGATTCCAATTTTATTTTATGAATCGTAAAATATTTTGAATAAAGAGGGGTGTATGGTTGTTAATGTTGCTATGTTGTGTAGGTTTAGCTACTAGAAAGCAAGGATTCATAAATTGTTGTCGTAATTTAAAATTTGGTAGTGGGGTTTAGTACTCTGAAAAACGTATTTACCTAATACCACTGACAGACTAGGGATTAACTAAATGCGATTAGTAAAACGAGATTAGCTAATCCACCACAAATCCATATGCGTTGACAGACTAGGGATTAGTTTCTTGCAGAGGAATAAAATATTATTATGGTGTTTCGCTGAAATATAGCTAGTAAATCAGCTGGACTGATTTTTTAATTCAATATTTCTAAGATTTATACATTAAAACATACATACTAGTTTTCCTTTTTATAAACATAACCTCAAAATTTATTCAGCACAAATTGTTTAAGATGTCATTGATTTTATAAAAGCCCCTACAGACGATGCAATTTGGTTGGTTGATTGGTGCGATTTGGTTGGGTTGGAGGTAAAATTGCATAGTGTGTGGCATGTCGGTGCGATAAAATTAAGTTGCATGAGTTGCAAGGAAAATTTCATCCAACCGACCAACCAACCAACCAAATTGCATCGTGTGTATTGTTGTCGGTGCGATATTTCGTCATATGTGGTGTTTTCATAGTAGAATTTATTCACTAGAATTTATTCATATAGTGCGTTTCTTAAAACAAATATCTCCGAAAAAATAATTAAAAAATAAAATGGCGGTATAACAGAGAGGGAAATAATTATTGATTTATTAGAACTCTATAAAGAATTTAGTTTCTCTGGGATACATCAAGTAATCTTTATTGCAACCGAGACGCACGGCACAAAGCGCTTGAAACGCTCACCGAAAAATTTAAAGAACTTGAAAGTGATGCTACGATCGCCACAGTAACAAAAAATTACATAATATGAGGACCGCGTATAAAAGGGAGTCGAGAAAAGTGAATTGTGGCGAAATTGCCGCGCTGAATTTCAAATCAGCATAGTCTCGCCCTGTTGCTAAATATCTTAGGCCCGATTTTATGAACGAGGATAAATGATTAATCCTGTGATTTAGCGTAGTTTGCATTGTTTCATACAAGGAGTAACAACTAATCGCTCTTCAGCACTGATCGCTTCTCTCATGACTGTGTCTTGTTTCGATATTAAAGGGTTAACTAGCTGTAATAATTCCATGAAACAATCGCTATCCATTCGCAGATAATTACGAAAATCGTCACTATCCAGCTCTTTTAATAATATCATGTGGCTAAAATTTTTTCGGTCTCTTAGCCAGTTTTTAACCCACAAATTTCTAGGCCTGGTTGGTGGTAAGTTACAAGTTATTGAGGCTGCTAGTGCAACTACAATTTTTTGTTTTTTTGATAAAAAAGACATCGCGCGTTTGTTATTTTTTAACGAAAACTAAATGTCAAATTCTTGTACCAATCAACAACTAAACGTCAAAATTTGTAACAACGAAATTGCAAATCAAGTTGCATGGTGCGTAGCCAATACCAATTTGGTTGGACCAACCTCAGCAATTTGGTTGGTGCAACCAAATTGCATCGTCTGTAGGGGCTTTAACTTCTATCGTAAATTCACGCAACTTGCATTTTCAGCAATGTTCAAATAATTATTTCACACTGTAGTACCACTTGTACCATCACTAAACCCAATCCAACGAGATAAGCTCGAAAATTTTCAAGGATTAGTGCACTAATCTCGATTAGTCACTAATCCTCAAATAAAACGAGATTAGCTAATCTTCAACTTGACACACTACAGCTAATCTCGAAAAAATCACTAATCGCGCTTAGCTAATCCCTAGTCTGTCAAGGGTATAAGTAACAAACTTTTTTAAAAGAGCAACCATAAAAAAAATAACAAATGTACATATGTGTATATGTTTATTGTTTATTTCATTGACAAAACATAATAAAATATGATAAATTCCTAAAAAATAATTTCAAAAATACCATATTTTTATTTTTTAAAATCTCATCAAACGTCAAATTTAAATATTTTTTTTTTATTTGACCAATCAGAGACAATTTTTTAATTCCGAAAAAAGTCGATCTGACAATACTATTTCATGAAAAAACAAAAAAGTTACTGTAGGAATTTCGGATTCCTACAAAGTCTGTAATAGCAATTTCCTATTACTTAGTAGGAATTAAAATTCCTACAGGAATTAAATTCCTACCGAGTTCTGTAATAGACATGATTAGTGGACATTTCAAACTTCCCTAATCCACTGGCCCGATGGTCCAAGGACCACGCGTTGTAAAATGGCGCGAGTTAATAAAAAAGACCTGGGGTAATTTAACCCAGTGTGTCTCTTAAGGGTTAATAAAACGTAAATGTAGGTGTTGTCATAGTGTTACTAACTATTGGCTATTGGAAAATCCTCTTTATGTTGTATGTAAAAGGGTGTTGGTCGATCACTTCAATAAATCAATCAATAAAAATTTTTAATTCGTTTTATTTATCACAATTTTGCAAATTTTACTGGTATATGTAGACTTTTGTGACTTACTGTATCTGCAACATAAAATACAATTAAATGATGAAATTTTACAATTAATTTCATATTTTGATATCACGTTAACTTTTTATATTACATACTTTAAAATTACCAAAGTTTTAAAGAGTAGTCATTCCGATTCTCCGCAAAAGTAAAGTTAGCTGTTATGTTGTATAATGTTGTTCACAATACAAATAATGCTTCTACATGAAATTTATATAATTTTGGGATTATAATAATTGTTAAAAATTAAAATTGTTTTGTGCTTGTAACAAATGTTTAAAAATTGAATCGTTGATAAATGCATTCTACATATTCAAAAACGAGTATTAATTACGTAAAGTAAGTGTAATTAATATTGAACAACAATTTTTTTTTTAACGTTTATTGCGCATTACGATTTATGACCGATACATAGTACTTGTTTTATGCACTACCATAAAATCACAAAACGTACTAATACATATTGAACGACCACAGTCATTCTCCAAAAAAAAAAAAACAAGATCACATTTTTTTTTTTCTTAATTCTCAATTTTCTTTTTTAATACGTATTTTCTTAATAACGCCATTCACCGTTAGTACATTATAGTAAAACACAGATTTCGTTTTACAAACACTTTATGCAATTTTATCTGTCTGCAGCAGCTACTGTTGCTTTTAATCACGTTTTAGGAAATACATTTTTTTTATAAAAATTTTCAGTTGATAATAGATTTTTTGATCGATCAGTCGAATTTCAACGTTTTGCGTATTTTTATTTCCATACTGTGTTTTTTGAGTGCTTATTATTATATTCGATTGGTTTTTTCGCGAAAATAATTTATTTTTATTACACTGAAAATCGTAAATAAATTAGAATTTAGGAATATTTTATATTCTGTTATTGTTATTGGTTTTTTTATTTTTATTTTTTTGTGTGTGTGTGTGTGGTTGTGAACAGGAGAAAATAATCATAAAATTGTACAAAAAAGGAAAATAATCCATACGAAAAATCCACTTTATTTGCATAACAAATTCATTTGGAAATATCAATATTATATTACATACATATATATTTGAAGGAAGATTGTAAATACAAGGATTTTTTATTTTCTGAAAAATAAATATAATAACTGTTATAATAATAAAAAAGGATAATAAATTTTACAAATTTATATAAAGAAAATGCGACGAAAATTGTTCATTAATTTTAAATGGATTCAATTTCTGTTTTTAATAAAATTGGTTTATTCAGTAAGGCTGCCACCGAAAATCATGGATAATTCTAATCTAACCACAACAACACCAGGTCCTTCTACAATCAGTACAACGGGTATAGTAACATAATTATATTTTATGCTTTAATTTTAAATTTGTGTTAAATAGGTATTTCAAATTTATCAATTTATGTAACGATTAGGTTGACAACTTTGCTTGCGTGTGGTACTATAAAGATTAATTATAATTATCGTTTGGACTATTTTTTATTTTTTTTATTGACATTTTAGTCGTTTTGTTTTTGCGCTTGGAGATAGGAATAAATTAAGTTGACCAGTGTACATAACAGTGTAACAATATATTTTTCTTGTACCTATACATAAATTAAATTGAACTGAAAGTAAAAAAAAAAAAAAACAAAGTGGATAGAGAAAAACTATAAATTAAAATAATTTTCTTGTACTTATGTATGTAGGTACGTACATATTTTATGTGAAGAAAATCTCTTTTATATGATAAAAGTTGTATACGTACAATCTTTTCATAATCATCATCATCATCATCATCGTAATGTCGAACCAGAAAAACTTATAATCATAATTTATAATTTGATTTAATCAGTCAGTAGTTGTTTTGCTCTTTTTAAATCGTCTAATGCGTATTAAGGTTTTGATTGAAACTTGATTGTAGCCAATCCATTTAAAAAGTTGGTAACTTGTTTCGATAAATGCGAGAGTTTTTTACGTCTCTTGTTTAATTTGTTTTGTTTGTAAATAAAAACTATACGATTATATAAAGTATTGAAGAGTCTAGTTTTACGTTCGAATGGAACTACTTTAATGTAACCAGTATAAGTAGGAATACAATTTTTTGTTTATATGTGATCCAATTTAGTTAACTTTTTATTTATTAAAAGCTAGTCTCAATAAATTAGAGAATTTCTTAAATGTATTGCTAATATTTACAATAAATCATTAAGAAATTAATGAAACAGCGTATAAAAAAATAGTAGTTTTAAAATAATTCGCATTAATATGTTTTTTTAATATAAATATTTTATTTCAAAAAGTTTTGTTTCATTACTATAGAGGCACGATATAGTAGGGGAGAGTCTCCGGTTGTGGGCACTCTCCGGTTATTGGCACCCCTGAATAAATTTTGACAGAATGCAAATATGGGTGATCTGACTGTTGTCGTACTTGTATTTTGACAGTACGCAGATTTCTAGCTAATATCGATGTGAATGGACGAGCTTGTTCATTTGCTGCGATTACATTAAAAAAAGTCCGTAAAAATCAACGCAATTGTAATTTTCCAATGTTTTAAAAGTGCGAAAAATCAAAGTGAATAATCTCAAACAGGTGAGTGTTATCGATATGTCTACAGTGTTTTCGTTGTGATTTGGGATGCCACATCGATTTATATCAAAATCATGACGCATCACATTTTTTTTGGTTACTCCGAGAATGGTCGTGATTTCCGGTTGTAGGCACTTAAATGTAACCGGTTGTAGGCACCCTCTTTTTCATTTAAAGCGCCCGTCTCCCCTCCCACCAAAGAAGAGTAAAAAAAGAAGGCAACTCGTCGGCCAAACGCTTTAAAAAAAAAGAACTCTCCGTCATCTGATGATGATATCGACTTTGCATCATCTGTTTGAAGCTGTGGGATCGTGTCGATATGAGGATGACTATGCGTGTTCCCTCAATTAACACTCCACTATATTCGCAAAAGGTTATGTTCATACACGTGCGTGTAGCAACCAATAAATAATGTACACCGATTGATATTTTATTAATCGTATTTTATTCACTAACAAAACGATGAATGTTTAACCGATTTATTTGATTAAACAAGTAATAATACACTTCGGATGATTCGATTATCGATGACTTTGTTTTGTTGTCACTTTTATATTTTCTTCTCGTGGTTTTTGACTTCGTTCGTTTTTGACTCTCTATTTTGGACTTGTGTTTTTAGACTTCCGTCGTTTTAGAATACCGTGGTTTTATCAACCCAGTAAACCAAGAAAAGGTGATGTTGTTTTTACTTGCCTTGACGGTAGGGTTGCTGCCGCACTATCCTTCCCCCAGTGAACGCAGTGAACGATAGAAATTTATTGAAAACTAGCCGGTCTAACGATGGCGCGGCCCCCTCTGGATTTTGTTTGTTCGGTGATTTTGGGGTCAAACGTTACTCTTTTGTTAAGTAATCTGCCTTCCCCCGTAGTGCTTGGTTTGGTTGGCACTTCGTTCGATGTATTTGAATGTTTATCCGTTTGCGGTGCCTCTATGAAACAGGGTTTAATCCGGTTTATTGAAACATAGTTGTTTCGACACCTTTGACCAGCAGTATAAAATATTTTTCGTTGCGTTTGATTACCGGAAATGGTCCCTCGTATGGTGGTTGTAGAGACTGACTAACTGCGTCTGTCCGTAACAGTACGAATTCGCAAGTTGACAACTCTTTGAATACGAAGATTTGTTCTTTATCATGCCGTGATGTCGATGAGTGTTGAATGTCTTTAAACTGGTTCCTTAACTGTGTGACAAAATCGGACTGATGAATGTTCCTGCTTGAGTGGATGAAATCCGCGGGCAATCGTATATGTTCTCCATAAACGAGTTCAGCTGACGTACTTTGAAAATCTTCCCGAAATGAGGTTCTCAGTCCGAGTAGTATTATCGTTAAAGATTTTGTCCATTGTTTTTCAGCAACACACATTATTGCGCTTTTAAAACTACGATGCCATCGTTCGATTAAACCGTTACATGCTGGATTGTAAGCCGTTGTTCGCTTGCGGTGGAATCCAAGTGGTTTGGAAAGTTCGTCGAACAGATTTGCTTCAAACTGTGCACCTCTGTCAGTTACGATGTTCGTTGGCACTCCAAATCGGCTGATCCAAGTTTTAATTAATGCGTCCCTGGTCAAATCGCTTACTGGTCTGTTCATAAGTTCCAGTTTTACTTCTGACGTGTTTCGTGATTTTACACTTTTGACAGCGTATGCAGTGCTTGGCACAATAACGTATTTCTTTATTCATCGCTGGCCACACCACTTTTTTGCTGATTAGTTTTGCTGTGGCGCGTATCCCGGGGTGAGAAATATTGTGCCATGACTAGTAGATTTGTCGCCGAAATGATTTAGGGATAAACGGCCTTTGAGTTCCCGTTGAAACATCGCATAAAATTTCCTTATCGGTTCCAAAAATTGGGAATTTTTTAAATTTTAAAGACACATTTGATTCCATCAGTTTTACGAGCTCTTGATCGTTCATTTGTTCGTTGGTTATTGCTTCATAGTCAATTGCGCTTCCTATTTGAATTTGTTCGATTCGTGAAAGCGTATCCGCAACGACGTTGTTGCTCCCCGAAATGTGACGAATATACGACGTACATATATTGAGCTATGAAGTCCAAGTGTCGGCGTTGTCTAGGAGATGCTTTCTCGAGATTTTGACGTAGCGAGAATATCAGCGGTTGGTCAGAGAATAGAATAAATTCTCGACCTTCGACGAAATTTTTAAAAAACTTGGTAGCTGAGTAAGCTGCTAAAAGTTCCCTGTCGTAAGTACTCGGTATCATTCAGCTTACGTGAGTAGAAAACAGTGGTTGCCAACCTTTTTGAGTTTGTTGTTGCAATACTGCTCCTACTGCTGTATTCGACGCGTCGACGAAAATTGCAAATTTGGCATTTGGAATCGGATATGCCAGTTGAGTACACTGCGCCAGCTTTGTTCTGCACTTTTCGAATGCTTTGATAGCTCCGTCGGTCCAAGTTATTGGTGATTTATCCTTCTTCTTTTTCCGCCCTTTTAAAAACTCATATAAAATCCCCTGGTCGTGTGCTGCATTCGGTAAAACGATTCGATAATAATTTATCATCCCCAAAAATCGAAGAATGCCATCTTTTGTAGTTGGTTGTGGGAAATTTTGAATTGCTTCCACTCTGTGTTTATCAGGCGACATGCCGCTAAATTCGCACTTGTTGAGATTTATGAATAGTCCTGCGTCACTTAGGCGCTGGAAAACAATCCGGATATGGTTTAGTTGCTCTTCCGAGTTTTGTGAGGCGATCAGTAGATCGTCGATATACGGAAACACGAATGGTAGATCTCGAAATATTGCGTGAATCAAACGTTGGAATGTTTGAGCCGCGTTACGTAACCCGAACGTCATCCGGGTGAACTCAAACAATCCGAACGGAGTGATGATTGCGGTTTTTCCTATGTCTCGTTCTTCGATAGGAACCTGATGATACGCACGGATGAGATCAATCTTCGTGAAAATCGTGCATGACTCGAGTTGATGTGTGAAATCGGTCACAAAGGGAATCGGATAACGATCAGGTTTCGTTTTCGAGTTTAACGCCCTATAGTCTCCACATAATCGCCAGTTTCCGTCTTTCTTTTGTGACATATGGAGTGGACTTGCTCAATTGCTCTTCGAGGGCCAACATACTCATTGTGCTGTCCAAGCTTCAATCTCGGCTTTGGCTATTTTCATCTTATCCGCGTTCAACCGACGTACTTTTGCGTGGCAAGGTTGACCGGATGTTTCGATACAATGCGTGACGTTGTGTTTCACCGTGTTTAGATTTGTTGATTCCCGAGTTACTGTCTTGAATTCATGAAGTACTTCCAGTTTCCAGAATCTCGGGATGTGTTGAATCGGCCTTTATCGTTGTGATGCCGTATGAAGGAATATGAATTGGCTTTCCTTTGATGCAGACGTTCGTGTTGGAGTCGATGAGCTTGTTGTTTTTAATATCGACCAATAAACCGTAATGCGACAGGAAATCAGCTCCAAGAATACACCGATCGGCTTTTGCAATGATGAACTTCCATGTCAATGGTCTACGAAGACCTATGTTGAGAGTGAGGTTTTTACAACCATATGTATCGATCGTTGTAGCGTTCGCCGCGAACAATTTAAATGCGGACGAATTGGACTTCTCGAGATTTATCGGTGGTATTACCGAAACCCCGAAGAATTGTAGGTTATTCTGTGAATCAACTATGATTAGGCGGCTTTTTGAGTTTTGGCTACCGTTACTTGCCGCGTGAAGTACGGTTCCTACCGGTTTTCCGAATTCGTTGTTGATTGTTGCGCCTCGTTGAAGTAGCACGGTTTTAAACACCTTCGCGCTTGAGTACCATATTTGTAATGATACCAGCAATTCGGGTGTTTTCCCACTTGTTCCTTTGATCGCGTACTGCTGCGTTGGCGACTATTGTCATTGTTCCTGGGGCTTTGCGAACGTCCGCAGTATGAATTATTTTCAGATTTTCCGTAATGACCGAACAATGCTTCCACTCGTTGTGTTAGGAAGTTGATCTGAGCTGTTAAATTATTTTGTTGTGCTCTGTCGTCGTCTCGTGGCGAGGCTTTCAGGTTGAATATATTAGTAGGTTTTTGTCCGTCGGCTATTTTGTCTGCAGCGTTTGCCAGTTTCTGCAGATTAGAATCATCCATGTAAGACAAAATTTCTTGTGCATGTGTTAGGAGACGTTGTAACCACAGATTTTTTAAAACTGGTTCAGTAACCTGATTAATGGAGAGTGTTTCCATTTCCCTCAGCAGTTGAGTAGGTTTTTTATCGCCGAGCTGCAATCCTGATAGGAGTCGATCGAGTTTTATTTTTTGCCGATTCACTTAAGCGTTCGATTATGACCTTTTTTAATGTTGAGTATTTATCGTTCTTTGTCGATGTGAGAATTTGATCGCGCACACATTTCACTGTTTCAGGATCGAGAGCAGTAATTAGATGTCCGTATTTGGTGGAATCGACTGAAATGGCACCAATTTCAAATTGTGCTTCCAGCTGTGTAAACCAAATTTCTGGGTCGTCTCGATTTAAAGGTGCGTATTTTATCGACACCTTGTAGACGTTAGTTGTCCCAACCATCTTGGGTTTCTTTGCAGCGTTGTTTTCGTCGACCTCATTTTGCACTCTAATACAATTACCTGGTACATCCTGGATAAAGTCACTAACGAAACATGGGAGCTGATCTCCTTCAAACCACTTAAACACGTATGATGTGTTTTGTGCTTCCCAACCACATTCCAGTGGGTTTAACACAGTAGGATTTTTTTGGGATGCATTTTTACAGATACTAGAAATGTAATGGGCCCTCAAAAATTGTTGGTAAAGTTCAGTTTTGCATGGAGGTATCGAGCTAGCGTCAAACCTTCTCACTTTTTTATTAAAGTTTTCATTTATGTCAGAAGCTTTGTAGCTACTGACAAAGAGTTGGAACCGACTATCATCCACGTCCTTAGATTTCTTTGTATTGTACATGTGACAAGTAAATTGCTGAAGAACGTTAAACAGATCGTGTAACATATCCGGTGTTAAATCAGCGTTTCCCAAATTTGCAAATGCTTTTTGGAATTCAATGTTTTTTTTAATAAGGTTAAGGGTCTTTTTTTTCCTTTATTATAAAATGCAGGGTTGAAATCACATCTCGTGAAGGCGTGAAAACCAATCAAGCTTTTTGCCAATAATTCACCGTGTTACTCATGCATTTTTGTGATATCAATAAACCTTTCATGATTTCCAGTCCCAGTAAGCATCCAAACATGAGACGACGGATTTTTTAAGTTAACCATGTTACCAAGCATTATTATCAAGATATCTGTATCAGAGCCTCTAATGACAATATTTGACAATATTGTGCAATGCACAGTAAAAAATCTATTAAAGCCTCTTTAAATTTGATGTTTTTCAATTCCTTCGAGAAATCTGTTGGTCTGACTTGTTCAGGTCCTGAAATTATGTACTGCATTTGAACAGTCTCATGTCGTAAACATCTTTCGTTATCTTTAATTGATGGACACCAATATTGATCAAAGATAACGTCACTTCTTTGTCCGGGATATTTTGTAACCATTTGCAAAATTTTTTTGGGAATATTACCAAATGTTTTCGGCACTTCTTTCATGGAGTGTAAAACAAAAAAACCATCAATTATATCAATATTTATTTCTAGAGCCTTTGCAAGTGCCGATTTATCAGTTTTATATATTGCACCATCTAAATGGCACAAAGACAGTGGAACATGTGTTATGGGATAAGATAAAATTTTAAGGATATCAACTTTATGATCCATTGATATTCCTAACATTCGACCGAATAGGTCTCGCTGTATTTTTATTTCCTGACTTTTCCCACCCACTTTCACCGATTTGCGTTTTTCAATTTGGCTGGCAAAATTATGCATCGGTGTTTTCTTGATTGTTTTATCAAATCGATTAACATCTGATGAACATTCAAATAGAAATAATTCTCGTTTTTCATTACCAATTTGTTCAACATTTAAAAGAAACTCTTGGACTTGATTCGTTGCAGACTTACCAGACGTAATGTTGAATAATTGATCTGTCGGCAAGTCAGGACTAAATGGATTCATGTATTGATCAAAGGTCTTCAAAAATTTCTCAAGCTGTTGTGAGCTTCTTTTAATATTGTGTGTGTGTGTAATTCAGCAGTAATATCTTGCTCATTGGTCAACCCAATCTCTCCCAAAACGTGAGAAATAATAGTAGATCGGATATCGTGACTTCTAGCCCAACGTTGACGTGCTGAAATTGAATCCGTAAGATGGATGATTCCTGTAAGTTTCTTAGCTGCATCAACTTTGATGGTTTGCTCAAGGGTTAAATCTACGGGCTGCCTTGAAAACGGCTTTTCTGTTCGTTTTATTCCAAAAATGCCGTTTTTAACGTCATCCTCCAACCCTGGAGGCGTTTCAGCCACCCTTGACAAATTGTAATGATACTGCACCGTCCATCTCGCGTAATTTTGGTGGTTGCAAACGAAGAACAAGTTGGTTATTTTCGGTAGTATGAACTTGAATAGTTCGAAGTCTCCAACGCGAATACTTCGATTTTGACTTAAATAATAATGTACGAGCTTTATATACACCATGTAAAATTGAGCTGTTTTACCGAATTCCCCGTTAGTTGTTTTTTCTTCAAACTTCTCATACTTATCGAATAGATCTTTAAGGTGTTCGTTATGAATAAAAAAGAAAGGTACTTGGCAAGTTCTTAATCTTTCAAGTTCTTCAGATATTTCACCGGTTATTTCAATATTTTCGCGTTTTAAAAACGAGCGAAAATGAAGAATTTGCAATCCTAAGGCCATTATGGGATGTAGTCTTTTACATCTATTAAAATGTTTACCTTCCATAAAGCTCGATACTGATCCACTTGCAAGAAGTTCGCTCTCCACCATAATTGATGATAATCCACAATCATCGATAATTTTCCCTATTGCTTTGAAATAAGAGAGATTAATTCTTCCAGAATTGTCATACTTTGTTCCATCGTGGCTAAAACTACTGGAATTGCGGTTGGTGATGAATTAATTGGAGTTAAATAGAAAATACATTGCTGTGGACTATCGTCTTTTATTATCATACTATTAAACCCTACCCACATAGGGATATTTGGCAAACCTTGAGCATGACTTAACATCCAAACAGCATCAATTCGCTAATAAAGATTCATATTCACAATTATATTGTTGTCTTCATTTTCTTCTTCATGAATTTCTGGTTGAAAGCCACTAGTCATCCTAGCTTTTTTTGCGTAAAAAGGCAATTCTATATCGATAGCTTCAATCGACCTTCTTCGACGTCTATTTGTGAAAGTTTGTGGTGACTCTTCATCATCTTCCAGGTTATTAGGTTTGATATTTTGATAGATTATGCCCAGGGTGTCATGGAGGGTATCTTTACCACTTTTTGTATCAACAAACCTGTCAAAGTTATCATACGCAATACCTACGGACAGGTCTTCGGTTTTGTTGATAACTTCAGGACATAATCCAGTTCGAGAAGTTGAAGTATACGTGGCTTCTGTTTCTAATTCCTCAACTGAATTGTAGCTGATACAATGGCCATACCGATTTACAATGCCTACAACTTGCCGACTGCTTGTCAGACTTTTAGTGTCATTCCTAAGCAAATATGTTTTGAAGTTTTAATATTACCATTATGAACCGTATATATCAAATCTTCAGACAAAGAATTAACGTGCCGCTTAAAACTATCACAATTTCGACGCTTACGAGCATAACCTCCTATAACAGAAGCTACAAAATTTGATACACTTGGCGGTACTGTACATTCACCTTCTATCAATCGTTTACTATTAAAGTTGTCAGGTAATTTTGATTTATTTATAGCCATTATTTCATTACGCAAAATAGATGCTGCAGCTTGTAAAATATCTTGATCTTTTAAGTGAATAAATAGTGAATCATCAATAGTAGTAATTCCTTTAGGTGCAACTACTTTTTTATGATTTGATTGCAAAATATTAATTTTATCAGCAAATTTATCACGGATTTTTTCTTTCAAATAATGTCCTGTCAACGCAACCTTGGCCGTTTCTTCATTACTCAACTCCCCGAATGAATCAATATATTGTTTATGTAAATAGGAAACAAAGTAACAACGTCCTCGTTTAATAACGTTCTCTTCTATTAGATTACATATTTCCTCAAAAATTATTTGATGGTTTTCTCGAGAAGCGTGCCACGATGAGCGCATTGTTTTTTTTATGCATGAGGATTTTTCGTTTCAAAAATCATTTCGACAAGCATTGTGATAAAAAACTTTGTCAGTATTAATATTTTTCAGCTTTTCTAATGTTTCATTGTACAAATCTGTATCAGTCTTGAGATCTTCTAAAATACTTGTTGTGAATTTTTCTTTATCAGAAGTGTGCAAAGACACTATTTTTGAACGGAATTTTTTATTTTTTTTGTCGCAAAAAAGCATACCTTATCCAAGTTTACTGAGTTAACATCTTCAGAAGGTGGAATATCAGTTATTTAACTTGTTGGTTCTGAAAGTACATCAACCTCTTCTTCCAACGGTGCATTTAGTTTAGGATTTTCATCTTCTAAATTTTCACTTACATTACATATGTTTTCTACAGTCGAATCTTGCACTGAAGTATCAGTAATTATTGTGCTGTTTGCAGATGTTTATGGCTGCTCATTTGATGAACATTCTGATAAAACGCTAGATTGAGGTGCTGATGAAGATAAATGTTTACTTGTTTCAAAATAATTTTTTTTTAATGCCGTAAATGATCTGTAGCAAGTACTATGATATCCTGCTTCATAAATATCACTAGGTAAAACTTTGTCTTGATATTTAAGTTTGTTAAGTTTTCGTAACCGCAAAATGAATCGACATTTTTTAATTGTTTCCTCGGAAAATAAATGTACTTTATCATCTTTTTCTTTGGCACAAAAAGCACACTTCAATTTCGACGACATACTTGTGATTCACGAAAAAAATAATTAAAGTCATAAAAATCAAATTAAACTTTACAACATTATATATTTCATTACGCTCACTGAATTAGATGCTTCTTTGCTAACGTTATAAAATAAACTAAAAACATTTGACAAAATAACCGTTACGCCGTAGAAAAAAATGTAACATGAGAGTGAATGCGATAGTAGTAGCTAGTAGTACATCATGGGGAATAGAGAGGGAATGGGAAACATTATACTCTTGCATTATATGCCTCAATGCCTCATATACACACTGATGCTCGAGTGTGTTCGTACCCTGTAAGTAATATTTTGTCGTCTGCCGGAATATTACAACCGGAGAAAACGTCTGCCATTTCAAAAATAAGTTGATAATACTATTACCAATAACATATTTAAGAATCAAATTTGGTGAATTACATTTGAAAAAATTTTTTTTTCAAATTTTCAAAAACGTCTGCCACAAGGTTAAAACCAGCCAAATCGTCTGCCATTGTTTTTTTTTGGTCGCAATAATTATATTCTTGAATATGTCCAAATGGCAGCTTTGTTAAAATACTTCCGAACTTGGTCTGATTTTTATACCTGTCTTACCTGAGTGACGTCGTAGCTACCTTCGCTGGGCTTAGTGACTCCCCATCTCATGTGTGGTAGGTATAGGAGAGTCTTTGAGCAAAATATCATCTTTGGTAAAATACTTATAGTCTGCCTGCCACTGGCTCTTAGACTATTACTTTAGCAAACAGTTAGCTAATGCTTCTAGCTTTCCATTGATATTCATATCTCCGCATAATATGGACTCAAAGGAAAATTACGGGTCCAAAATAAAACTGTGCCCACAACCGGAGACTCTCCCTTACATTAAAAGAAGCGATATATTAATGAATTTCCCATGTAGGATAACCACGAAAACAAAATCATTATCAGGTGTATCCTTTTCAGCAGTTTGCAATATACTCGACGTTATAAAACGTTTAATGGGTCCTACGATATATTTTGAATATATGTACTTGTTCCGAAGCATGTGAAAAAATTACCAGAGATGTTTGGTATTTAGGAATTGACTATAATAACTTTAAGGATTCAGATTTTAAAACAATACAAAATAGAATTCAATTACCATATGTCAGAATAATTTATATTTGAAAATATCTAGAAATTTCATAAAGTATTCGGTATTTACTCGTATATGAAATTTTCAAACATCCACTTGGTTGTCTTATTTATTTGAACTAATTTTATGTAAAATTATGATTTAAGTTTCTTAATTTTTAACTGAAGTGATGAGTTGTCCAAACGAACAGTATCTTCACTTATGTTACTTCAGTTAATTCAGTTCAATCGAACACAAATGTCATTCTATAAAACAATTTAATTTAATCTTCGAAAATTACTAAGAATTTAACAAGTTCTAGTTGTAAACGTGCGTGAATAATTTCTAAACAAACAAAAATAGTTTTGTCACCATCATCATAACCTTCTAAGCATTGCCAATTTTCATGATAATTTTCTTATAAATTTCGATTCCTTTCAAATACGTCTCAGCGCTCAAAAATTCATCGTTATCATGTGGCAAAATTGGTGTATTATTCATTGGTGAAAATCCAATTGCTGGTATACAGGCTTCTCGAATGTAACGGCTATCGCTGCTACTAGGACAGACCACTGGCTTGGTTTTCAATTGTCTGCAAAAATAAATCAATTTTAGTGGAAAGTTACAGTCTGAAAAATATTTTATTTTACAATTCATCCATGGCACATTTAAATCCATCATAAAATGGGTTATTTACGATTGAAGTAGGAGGAAGGATTGGTTCTTTGAGATGGTAGTTCATTTCAATACCACCACCTGCTTCCTCCACCCATTTATTAATCATTGCTTCAAATTCCTTTTGATTGACTGTCAAAGCTAAGCGAATATCGATTGTTATAAACATTTCGTTCGGAATTACATTATCCTGGATGCCACCTTTGATTACAGTTAAATTAGCTGTGGTAACATCACCAAGTGTAAGATCCTTGTTACTTTCTAATTTGCACATTTCTTTTGCGCGATATTCCATGAATTTGTTGAGCAAGTAAGACATTTTCTCGCCTACTGTATTTTTGTTAAGGAGTGATCCATGACCTGCGGTCCCCGTTATTCTAAATTTTATACCTTAAAATAGAAAAATGGTTGCCTGTCACCAACTTGCATTTTAAGTTTTTTTTTTTTAATTCTTACGCCAAATAGCACGTTCCGCAACGTGAAAATTTAACTCTTCACACGGAGATGCTATTCCTTCATCCAATGAAAATCCTACATTTAAACATTTAAAATCTTTCGTTGGCACAAATACTTTCATACCAAGTTTGCCACCAATTTCCTTATCTGGCACAAACATAATAAATATAGTGCGCTTCAATTCAACATTTTCACATTTCAATTTACGTATCGCGGCTAAATACTGCATACCAACACATTTCATATCTTGTGCACCACGCGCAAATATACGACCTTTTGCATCAATGTCGGCCGCAAATGGTTTATGGGTCCAAAATTGTTCATCTACGGGCACAACATCCATGTGCGAGTTAAGCAAAACTGTTGGAAGTTGTGGCTCTTGTCCCGCCCATTCCATAATAAAAATCGGTTTGGTTGGACCACTTGGTGTAAATATTTTGTAGGGTAAATCTACTTTCACCGCCTGTTTTTTTAGGAATTCAATACATGGGCCTGAAAATAATTTGGAATAAAGGATTAGAATTTAAAGTACCTAATTGGCTTTTCATCAGATTATAGTAAACATATGGAGTATGGTATGTATTGCATATATGTATATACATACTATCAAAAACTATTAGAATGAATATAAAGACTTCCTATGTCATACAACAAATATCCGCAACTGGGGTGCAGAAATAGTATACAAAACGAAATAGTAAAACATAAAAAAACTATTTCTGTACCCCTGAGCTCCGGATATTTGCTTTGTATGACATAGTTAGGAAGTCTTTGTATTATTTCTATAGTTTTTGTACTATCCTAGAAATGTTATTTTGTTCGAATCAAAAATGACATATAGAACGTAATTTTGGTCACTTTCAAAACAAAAATTTTTACTAAACTAGAGACACATTTATTTTTGTATTCAAAATTTGAAAAAATTTTAACCTTTAGAATAAATAAATTTTTTATTTACAATAATCAATATCCGGTTTTTCAAGAGTAGGTGCACTAGGTATCTTTAAATATTCCCGAAATATTTGAATTTCTTCGTTCTGATCCCATTTCGATGCCATGTTCCTTTTTTATTGTAAAATTGCAATTCATAAACTTCTCAACACACAACTCACAATACACTCACAAAATGGATTTTGTGGTTTAAATTCGACAAATGATAATTACCAGGCTACTTGTTTTGGAAATACAAAATTATTTTGCCGAATTTCTACTGTTGAAAGCCCCTACAGTCGATCCGATTTGGTCGGATGGTCGGTCCGAGTTGGCCAGATCAGAGATTAAACCGGATTGTGTACAGGGCCTACAAAACGTTTACGTGAAGCTTATGTCGTTTTCGATTGATTTTTTGTTTGCCCTCTATGAAAAAATCAATAATCAATCTCAATTTCGGCGTCATTCGAACAAGAACATCTCATTGCTCTTTCACGTTTTTGGGTTATCTGCCAAAATATAAAAAACTTTAAAATTGCAAATATAAAATCAAAAAATAAATCGTTTTCGCGGAAATTTTGAGATTCCTTTAATGGAACTTCTATACAAACAATAACAATAATAAGTTTTCAAACTGAAAACGGCAGCCAATCCGCCAAATGGGAGAACCAGAATAAACCTACAAACATATTTATTCGAACGAAAAGGAAATCTATTTGGCCCTAAGAGCAACGTTTTTTCTTCAATCGAACAAACTAAAAGCAAAAAAAATCAAACTTTTCTTCTTCAGAGTGCTTTTTTTTATTCAATCGAAAACGACTTTAGAGCAGCACACAATACACAATTACCCACTATGCTATTATTTGTTAGCCGGCTTTTAATGGTTTGCTATAGTTTTTTGACATTTGTCAGTAGTGACAAAAATTTATTGTACAATTTTTAAAACGGATCAAAATAAAATACAGATAATGGAAAACCTAGACCAAAATAAATTGATCCGGGTCAAAAAAATGATCTGTGTCAAAAAAATGACATTTCATATTCTTTCGAAAAAAAAAAAATAATTTTTTTTTTTGATTCGGAACATTTTTAACAAATCTCGATTTTTTGGTAGATTTGATCTGAATTTCACAAACACATGTGATGTTCTATTCACCCAAAAAGTTTGATCTGAATCAAAAAAAATGGCGGCAGATCAAGGTTTTGTGTTTTATTTACCCAAAAATATCAAGAGATTGTTTGATCTAGATCAAACTTCACAAATCGCATTTTTTTTTTAGATTTACTCCCACTTTTCTACCAAATCCACTAATACGTAGAAATATCCATTTTTTATTATTATAAATGACAGCTAAAAATCTAAATACACCATTTTGGTGAAAGTCATTTGTGAATTAAATGTTGTATTGTGAGTTTAACAATAAAAACAATTTTATTTTTACTACACCAGCACAACTACAAAAACAAATCATACGTTTTTGTGTTCTATTAGAAGTTAGAACCATCAAATCTAGATTTTCCAAAAAAAGTGAATAGAATTGTCGACAATAGAAATGTAAACGCCAAAATAAGATAATCAAAAACAAGACGCTGTTTTCATAAATCATTTGTGATATTGATGCGAATAGTTTTGTTTTAATCTTAATTAAGATTTTTTATCTTTTTACGGTAGCATTCTTCTTCTTCTTCCGCTGGCGCTACATCCCATGAAGGGATTTGGCCGCCTCAACGATGCTCCTCCAAATAATTCGATCCGCCACAAGAGAACGCCAGACACGGTGACCGAGTGTGTTTAGGTCCTTTTCAACGTCGTCCATCCATCGGGTAGGTGGTCTCCCACGAGGTCCTACTTTCATTGGTGCCGACTCCAAGGCCTGTTTGGTGGTCCGATTTTGTGAACGAAGTACGTGCCCAAGCCATCTTAGCCTTGACGATTTTATGAATCCAATGATGTCAACTTTATCGAGATCATTTCTGATCTCGCGATTCATTCGCATTCTGTACGTGGCTCCTTCTTTAATAGGACCGAGAATTCTTCTTATGATCTTACGCTCAGTTACAGCGATTTTCTGGATGTTTTGTGCTGTCAGCGTCCAAGACTCACAACCAAAGGTGATAACTGGTCTTATCAGCGCCTTGTAGATGTCCAATTTTATTTTGCGCGATATATGAGGAGACTTGAAAATTTTTATATTGGCGTAAAATGCTCGGTAGCCTGCTGCGATCCTCGATGAAATGTCCACAGAAACGGAGTTATGCTCAGTGATCAGCGATCCTAGATATTTGAACTCATTCACCTTTTCATATTGAGTGTCTCCTGAAATGAAGTCCCCACGAGTCTGCCTTCTCGCGGTCACCACGTATTTGGTCTTCGCTTCGTTGATCTGAAGGCCTATTTGTTGGGTTGTTAATTCCAATGGGAGGAGGACTTCTTTTAGGGATATGATGTTGCGACCCAGAATGCAAATATCGTCAGCGTATGCTAATAGCTGGGTTGATTTATAATACAGGCAGCTACGCTGCGCCATATTGAGCTGACGAATGACATACTCTAATGACAGGTTGAAAAGAGTTGGCACGTAGTTAATTTTTGTTAATTCACATTTATTTATACCTAAAAGTTGCTGTCTCATCTTAAACATCGACATCTTCTTTGAAATGATAATATCAAAAATTTTATTTCTTTTAGAATTTATTTTGTCGTTCAGCAATAACGAATTGTTTCAATGTTTATAAATTTCGAACTCTTCCGGTCGATCCATTCTACTACCTTTTGACAACCTGTTTATAATTCTTAGGTTGATTTCATGTGTGGTTTTCTGTTTGTACTGTAGGTATTGTGCGAAATTTGATTTGGGGTTTATGGTCGGATGGATATTTTTCACCTATTTTATGTGTTCATTAAACCTTTGAATAAATCTTCTTCCAGTTTGACCGATGTAGAATTTCGGGCAGTCGTTACATACTTGCTTATAAAGTCCGCTGTAAAATTTCAGCATGTCGTTTTTAGCGTCGTTTGGATTTCTTTATTTTATTAAATTCTAAAATGCTAATAAATTTCTTCGGAATTTGTTTAATTTCATAAATTTCTAGAAATCATAAAATTCATGCGATTCTCATTGCTGTATAAAGTGTTATGGAATTGCGTTTTTTATTCGTTTTTTTGTAATTTCTTGAAAATTTTGAAATTGTTAAATTTTAAAGATGTTTAAATCTGTCGAAACTATTGAATGCCTTAGAATACTGAAATTCTGAAGATTTTTGGAGTTTCAGAAATTTATAAAATTTTCTTTAAATTCTCTAAAATTCTAAATTCTTAAAAATGTTTGGGTTATTTATTTTGTAAATTTTTCAAATTTTTGAGTTTAACGAATAACGAGATATTTTTTTTACTTTGTTGAATTCTTAAATTTTTTGAAATTATTAAATTCTTAAAACTATCGCTACCTTAAATCTTTAAAATAAGTAATTATAAAATTCCTGAAATTTTGAATACTTGAATTTATTAAAACCTGAAATTGTTAAAAAATAACTAACTTTCTTAAAATTATGAAATTTGTTGTAAATAAATTATGTTAGGTACTTCAGAAGTACGAGATTTGATAAAGTCACAATCGTGAACATATTTGACCATACATAGATGCTTGTTTTTTTTTTTTTTGCTAAATGGAAGGTTAGCGATGGTCTTTGTTTTTTCAGTTTTTCACTACATTGGATGCCGTTTACAATAAACCAATTTGTAACTAAAAATTTATTCTTAAAAAATTGATATTTTTGGAATATAATCTATTACTAATGATACAGCTATTTGAAGAAAATTATCAGGCATATTTGAATTGGGCTGGGAGCGAGATAATTTGCTGTCTTGATGTCTGTGATTATATTAAAGTTTAAGAACTGGGATTTCACATAAATTGTGGGCAAAGTCTTTCAAATTTATTTTAAAGATTTCTTCGAAAAATTATACCATATGCATATGCGAAACGTGGCAACCTACGTATTGCCAACAGGGTAATAGAAGAGAATAATTAAATAATTTTAACAGGTAGAATTAGAAGGGGGGGGGGGGGAAGGGGTAGCTCCTACTTCGAAAAATTGTTAAATGTTAAACAAAATATTTAAACTTTTATACTATCGGTACTATAAGAAGAATTGATAAGAACTCCTTGATGTGTGTCTGCAAGGTTGACGATGCAATTAGTAGTATCTGTTGGTAAAGGTGTCCCAAATATTAAATTTCTTGACAATTTATTATTTTTGTTTTTAATAGTGGTCTTTCAAAACCTTTATATCCATGCTCAAAATTAATTTTTGTATTCCATTCCAATATAACATAGTAGATAGTTTCAACAAATTAGAAATAGTGCTAGCAGAGTCATTATTTTTTTGCCTAAAAATTATGCCAATACTAAAACGGAGCATTTTTTTGCCTTTTGATGTGTTCGGTTACCACATTAATTTTAAAAATGTTATATGATTTAATTGCATCATTTCCGGGGCCGGATATCAAAATATTTGTGGTTCATGTAAAACCCGAGTTTTAATCTGAAAATTCTATAGGTAAGATTAAGAAAAATTTTATTCTTTAACTTTTTTCTCTTTTATTCTTGTGTTGTTAAATTTTATTACAGAAGAAACTCTCTAAATTCTGAAAATACTTGGTATTCTTAAAATGTGTTAAATGTTTAAAAAAAATGTCCAATTCTTTAAATTTTTTAAATTTCTCAAAAGTTTAAATTCTTGTGTGTGACTCTTGTACTTTTTAAAATTCTATAATTCTTAAAAGTCTTCAATTTCTTAGAACATAAAACATTTATTTCTTGATATAAGAATACTTAAACATTTGCTAATTGTTTGAAATTTTCTAAATTAAAATATAAATTAATTAGTGAAACTTTTTAAATTCGTTTAAATTTTAGAAACAAATTTAAAGTTTGCTTGTGCATTCCGGAAATTAATCTGAAAGTTAGCCTTTACTTTAAATATGATTGGTGATTGGTTAAAAAAGTTTCAAAAATTCATGTGTCAAAGCTGCATCACAGAAAATAAAATCTCGCGACCGAAACTTGACGCTAACGTTACCATTAACCTATGAAGAGCAGCCAAAAACGTCATACATACTCTAAAATATTTTTCGAAGAGCGAAATTATTAATTCCCGAATTTATAGTCGTAAGGCCCGCTGCACATTTCAGCTAAGCTAAGCGAGAAATGTATCATAGTTTTCGTTAGCTTTGTTAGCTCGCCTAGCACACCCCTTTGCACTTTCCAGCTGATAACTAGCCTTATACAAACATACATTGCTGATTATATATCTTCCCATTAAAATTTTTAGTTTTCAACCGGGGGATAAGAATTTAGCTCACATCGCTTAGCTTAGCTTAGCTGAAATGTACAACGGGCCTAACTATTGTGCTATTATTACTGTAGCAACAATTTTGGAACATCATTTCAGAATTATGTCAAAAATTTATTTATTTTTTTTTATTTATTTATTATTATTATAATACAATCTGTGGATCATAAATCCAGTGTCGATTGATAATCAACAATATTTACAATTATTTACAAGAAATATACAAATTAACAATTAGAAAACTTAATAATATTACAATCAAAAAAGTAAAATAATTACAAGATATGTACATATTTACATATCTACTACACTTGAAAATACAAAATCATTCACAGTAGAAGCTTCGAAGTTCGAATAAAAATGATTTAAGACTTGTTTGAATTTACAAATATTTTTTAATATTTCCGGTAGGTTATTGAAAATTTTTGGCGCCAATATTGGAAATGAATTTTGGTAGTTCGTTGTTGTAAACTTTTCAAGCCGTATATACTGCTTATTTCTCAAGTTGTAATTGACAATAACATTAGACTGAATAGCCTTAACAGAAAAAAATGCTTTCATTACCTTGTACACAAACAAATGACTAATAGGGAAAATCTCCAAGAACTTAAACAAAGGCCACGAAGCCGATAGCCTCTGCGTGTTAAGCATAATTCGTATAATGTGTTTCTGAGCAACAGCAAGTGTATGAGTTCTAGAATTATAAGTCCCTCCCCAGCATACTATTCCATACGATAGCCTCGATTCAACCAGCGCATAATAAATATTTCTTAAGACTGTTATCGGACACATTGAACTCAAACTATAAAATTTTCGTATCAGAGCACACAAGAAATTCCGTAGAGTTTCGATATGTGGTAACCAGCGCATGGAAGTATCCACAAACAGTCCCAGGTACTTAAACTTTGAAACGAATTCAATTTTAAAACAATCATCACAACAGGTTATGTGATCACAACTTAAATCATGGTAAGTGACGTCTGGGTCCATACCCACATCATTATTAAGTTTAAAAAACATACCTTTAGTTTTTATGCTAAGAAACATTGAATGAGCAATACACCATTTTCTCAGACATCTTAGATCAGAGTTCATAGAGTGAATGTTCTTACTTTGTAACTGCTCATTGTACATAAACACCAGATCATCGGCAAGAGCTATCAACCTTGACGAAAAATTTAAATAAAAAATAGAGTTTAGGTAGATCAAAAAAAGCTTGGGGCCTAACACGGAACCTTGAGGAACACCATCATTGATAATTTTACGCTCACTAAAAACATCACCTATCTTAACTACTTGAGATCTATCAGATAGATAAGAACGAAACCATTGTAAAGTAACACCCCGAAACCCAACATGATTCAGTTTTTGAAATAATAAAGCTTTAGTTAAATCCACAAAAATAGATGCAACTGATTTTTTCTTATCAATACCTACATACAGGAAATTAGTGAATTCTAACAAAGCCCCTTCCGTACTTTTACCTTTTCTAAACCCAAACTGCATGCTATGCAAAAAATTTGTTTTATTCAAAAAACTATCTACTCTTCGATGTGCTATCTTTTCAATAATTTTAGAAAACACCGATAATAAAGAAATCGGCCTGTAATTTGCAATATTAGATTTATCTCCTTTCTTAAAAATAGGGAGACTCTCTTTCAGTTTAGTTGGAAAAATACCAGTATCAAAACTAAAATTTACAATGTATGAAAACACATTAACAATATAATGCGAAATTTTTTTGACAAGTATATTGCTGCAGTTGTCAATTCCAGGAGAATAACTAGCATTTCATCTGGGCATGTTTCAAAGAAAACACATGACTGTTCAGCGGAATTTTTATAGATTAGGTCCGAAAAATCATCTCCATTGTTACTTACAGTAGATTTTAGGTCTAGGACCGCATTTACAAAATAGTTGTTGAATAATTCAGCCAATTCACTTCTGTCAGTTACACAGTAACTATCATCAATCTCAATTTTTTCAATCTGAGCATTTTTGTGATCTTTATTTAGAATGGCATCAACTAGTTTCCAGCATTCTGAAATGTTGCCATTCACAGATTCAAATTTATTTTTGTAAAAGTTGATCTTTGACATAACCACGTCATGTTTAACAGCATTATTTATCACTTCAAATCGCCGTTTCAAATTAACATCATTCATACTTCGAGCTAACTTCCTAGATAACTAATTCTTCAACCTAATTTTATTAAGTAGTGAAGGTGTTATCCAAGGCTTAATAATTCTGTCCTTTGATTTAACTTCAATCACCGAAGTATTTTTAATTATATAAAATTTTAACCTAGTCAAAAAACATTCAAAAGCTTCAGACACATTTGCTTGTGAATAGACGGCCGACCGCAATTTTCACTAGACAGATCATTTGTTAATTTTGAATAATTAATATCAGTTTTTGCCAACGATTTAATTTTTGAAGGTTTAGGAAAAGATGACTGACTCGGCAAAAACACAACCGATGTCATGCAATGATCAGTTATGTTAAGATTATGAACATTCGCAAAATAAATGAACTTAAAGTTTAACGAGCATCTAAAAAATAAATGATCTAGACATGTAGAGGATTTGTTTGTAACTCTAGTTGGTGTATTAATTAATGATTTTAATCCATGTGAAGCCATCATAAATAAATAGTCATCAGATACCCGATCATCAAGAATATTTATATTCATATCAGTATCACCAAAAACAATAAGATTTTTCGAATTGACAGCTGAAAGAACATTACTAAATTCACCAACAAAAACAGAAGAGTTGAAAGCATGAAATCTATAAGTACAAACAACCGAAAAACAAACAGAATCAAACTTAAAATTAAGCAGTAAAACGTCAGCACTACTAATATCAAAATGAGAGACACTAGTGTTTTGAATGCCATCATCAAAATATACAACAACACCACCCGCTCTATAATTAGAATTACACTTACCAAAAATACTAAACCCTGGAATATTGTAGCTATCCAGTTCAAAATTTTCAATCCAAACCTCTGACAGTAAAATGATTTGTGGAGGTTTATCAAGTGCAGCAATATTGGCTAGAAATAAATTAAAATTACTACGAATACTTCTAATATTTTGATGTACCATAAACAAAGATGAACCATTTATATTGCTCCAGATGGGTTGACTGGAGCAGCCGGAGTCCAATTTTTTACTCGCGAAACTGTTGGGGCACCTAAAAAAGGACGACCACGAGCTCTATTTTGAAATTCTTTGACCAGAGTTCCTGCCGGCCAAGCACTTGGATTCATCAAGACTTCAAAATTTGATTCCAAGATAGTTATTTTAAATGATGAGTAATCCGGTACAACTGCATCCTTAATTTTCGTATTACATTTAAAAACTTTTTTTTCTTTTATATGCGCAAATTTGGCATTTAAATATTGCATTAGATCATTCTCATTTACATCAGAATGCAGTCTGGATACAAATACATGCCTCCGTCTCTCAACAGTTCGCAAAACATCGTTATCGCTACCTGTTTCAAATACTACTTCGTTTGGTTTTCGACTTAAGGAGGGTATGTGGACAGCAGCACACTCCATACCAATCGTAGCAACTTCGCCACTAACGATCCTTGAATATTTCTGTTTTATGTTAGTTTTTTCGACACACTTATTTTGACCTGATGCGATATTTGGAACCATATTTTTCACTATTGGTACTGGCTGCTGTTGACCCATATTTTCTTGATTTAGTGTGTTGTTAATACCAGATACATTGGATGATTCCTCATACACATTTACACGATCTGTCACCGATTGAACGGTGGGTTCCGTGATAGAAACATTATGTATATTTGGATCAGGTTTCCATTCATTAACGCTAATTTGCACAGCTGATTCAATTTTACGCACACTTTCAGTCAATTCAAAAATTGTATTTACTTGCATTTGAAACACATCACTACACTTATCACAAAACCAATGAATATTTTGAGAATTGTTTATTAAGTCAAAGCCCGATTTTTTGAGTCCCACACATTTATAGTGTGCAGCATTTCGGCATAAACCACTACAAACTACAATGGTCTCGTTGGCATAATTATCACATGCCATACAATTTTTCGAAGTCATAATGACAACAAATAATGTTGATTCTGATAATTCGATATCTGAATCTGTTATTAACACACGCACACAAAAAAAAAAACGAAACACAATCAACGAAAATTATTAACTATGAAAATGATCAAAGTTATATTATAAATTAATGGATTTTTTGCATTAATTTAATTAAATTCAATAATATGGGAAATAATTTTTCAAGCAGAAAAACATAAACCATTCAACGCGCACTCTGTTCGAATTTTTTCCGATATGAATCTCAAATTTATCTTGTTATTTTTGATATTTTGTAGCACTGTTTATAGTGATGGATTTTGATCACTACAACCATTGTTACATTACAAACAGATCTTATAGTGAGGTTTATAAATACGAAAACTGGTACAGTGGTACTATAACAGTAGTTATAGTTAGTTATAGTTGCAGTAACGACTATAAATTCAGGCCTGAGAATTAATAAAATAAAATTATTAACAGTGTAATTTGTGTTGCGTATAATTGGATAATTTATGTCTGATTTTTATATATAGAAATAGAAACTAATCAAAAGTGTAATTAGCTATTCAGTCGCTATAGCTTGATGAAATTGACTGATAAGAAATTAAACTTTTCATAATTCTGATTCCGACCAAAGCTGAGCTTACAAAATTCTTGATAATTTCGCTCTTCGTAAAAAATAATTATCTGGTTATAATCCGGAAGAACCGTATATTTCAATCACTAGAATCTACTAAGCTAAACTTTGAAACAGTATATTTATTTGTCAGTTGAGCTTTTGATCAATAGGTTCATTGATTTTTTGATTGTCAAATTAATTAATATCATATAAACCTCATTCGATTTTTATAGCATGTGAAATATCATTAATTCTGATGAATTGGAAGCAAGATCTAAATAAAGAACTTTGTATTAAATATTGGAAGCCGCTCTACTATAAGTTGTTATGTCTTTAGGATAACGAAACCCTAACATATTTTCTACGATTAGAAACAAATTTTAAAAATTGTTTTGGTAAACCACCATAACTATAAACAAAGATATTAAAAGATAAAATAACTAAAGATGCATAATTATGTAATTTGTGAATTCAAACCGTTTCATGATTTATATTTGTAAATTATTTCTTGGAATCTTTTTGAAATTTTTCGTTTTTGGTAATTGCTTGAAAATCGTTGCTCCAATTCTTCAAATTTGTAAATCAGAGTCAGTATCAGTTACGCGTATTCACACAAGTAGATCAGTGACTACTATCAGAGCCATTTACTTACCACAATTTTTTCTCGATATTCAGTGAATGACATTAAAAAATATGTCCATGGAATTTGAGAAATATCGTCGAAAATGATGTTAAATATCACACTGGAGGCTAAAACATGGCTCTCCGTCTGACAAGTGTAAATGTTTCAACACAAATTCTTTAAAGTAATATTTTTTACACCGACATCAGTGTCATTGCAATAAATAATGATAATCCGTGCCTTTCAGTTTTTGAGGGAAATCGGCAATTTCGTAACATGCGCTCTTCCTGAATCCGATTCATAAATAAAAAAAATAGTCTTCAGGTTTAATTTTTTGTCTTCATAACTCACAAGAACCATAAACACAACTTATGGTATTATCAATTATCTTAGTGCATTCAGATAGGCTAAAATATGGTTTATTTAAATATTTCTTTACCCTTATTCTCATAAGTTTGGTAATGAGGATATCCAAAGCAGTAATACCACTTAATGGCCTAACAAACTTATTAGCCAAGTCGTTTAGAAGCTGGAAAGTGTTTACTTTGTTTAACTAATTGCGAACTTAGAATCTTCGGTAAAATTTTAAATTAAAATCCAATTTAATTCCATGTTCTTCTAACTACTTAAGCACACAACAAAAATGTATTTCAAATTTGTCGTTGTAAAGTTTTGCTTAGAAAGTCGAAAATTCGGAACTTCTTCATACACGTAAGCACTTTATGGGGTTCTCGAGGTACATACAAATTATTATATTGAAAATATTTGGTCTGTATTTATAATTACTTCAAAAATGGCTTTATTTATAGACCAAAAGAAATGTTTTTTTAAAAAAACGTTATTTTTAATTAACTTTTCGCCAATATTTCGGTATTGTATACCAGTATCAAGGCTTTTTTAATATTTCTCCTGATTCTAAAAACTTCCTCGTTACAAAATATTTGATTGAATGAAATATTCAATCAAATATTTTGTAACGAGGAAGTTCTTAGAATCAGGAGAAATATTAAAAAAGCCTTGATAATGGTATACAACACCGAAATATTGGCGAAAAGTTAATTAAAAATAACGTTTTTTTAAAAAAACATTTCTTTTGGTCTATAATTAAAGCCATTTTTGAAGTAAATACAAATTATGTTAAAACGGTTTTTTTTGTAAAAAATGCCTCCTTTCCAGCAATTTGATTTACTAATTAGGAGTCTTCGTACAACTACTCCCAGCAGTTTTCTTCTGGCTTCTTTCCAGTAGCAGCTATCCTTGCTCTATTTGATTTTTTTATTTCTAACCAATCAGAAACAAATTTGTTACCTTATTTATAACGGTATTTTACGTTAAAGAAAATAAAAGTTTAGCTAAGAATTTAAACAATTCTCAAAGAGTACTGCAAAGAGTAAACACACATAATGTAATGCACGTATGAATTTTCGAAAACTCATTTAATTTAGAATTGTTTCTGTAAATCTAGCAGACTTCTCAAATATCATTTGTATGTACTCGTATATTGTGCGACATATTCGTAAATATAAATGTCAAGGCAGGAGTTTTATCAGATTTTAAATTTTCAAGACTTCGGAAATTTTGCAATATTCTCTAAATCTTATGTTAGTGGGGGTTTCTTTTAAACTAAGAATGACCTAATTTTCCAAACAATTATTACAGATGTTTCATGTTTACTCTACTATGCTAGGAAACGAGGTAAAAAGACCATTTCCTGTTGCAAGTTTTACACCTAACGATGATGTGGTGAACTGCTGCAATTACAAAAAAACACCTGCAATGGTCAATTATGTTAGTTCATTCATATAGGTTAAAATATAGCTCTTTTAAATATTTGTTTACCCACGTTCTCACAAGCTTAGCTACACTAGTTATGTAGCTAACTTAGTGGTAAACTTTAGAATTGCGAACCCAAAATCTTCGTTACAATTTTAAATAAGAATCCAATGTCTTCTAGGCACAAACAAAAATGTATTTAAAAAAACAATTTACCTAATTAAATCTATGAAAATTACTAAGAATTTAATTAAGTTATATTTGTAAACGTGCATATAAAATTTCTAAGGAAAAAAAAACAGTTTTATCAGCATCATCATAACGTTCTAAGCATTGCCAATGTTCATGATAATTTTCTTATAAATTTCGATTCCTTTCAAATACGTCTCAGCGCTTAAAAATTCATCGTCATCATGTGGCAAAATTGGTGTATTATTCATTGGTGAAAATCCAATTGCTGGTATACAGGCTTCTCGAATGTAACGACTATCGGTGCCACCAGGACAGACCATTTGTTTAGTTTTAAATTTTCTGCAAAAATAAACCAATTTCAGTGAAAAGTTACCGTCTGACATATATCTTATTTTACAATTCATCCATGGCACATTTAAATCCATCGTAAAATGGGTTATTTACGATTGAAGTAGGAGGAAGGATTGGTTCTTTGAGATGGTAGTTCATTTCAATACCACCACCTGCTTCCTCCACCCATTGATTAATCATTGCTTCAAATTCCTTTTGATTGACTGTCAAAGCTAAGCGAATATCGATTGTTATAAACATTTCGTTCGGAATTACATTATCCTGGATGCCACCTTTGATTACAGTTAAATTAGCTGTGGTAACATCACCAAGTGTAAGATCCCTGTTACTTTCTAATTTGCATATTTCTTTTGCGCGATATTCCATGAATTTGTTGAGCAAGTAGGACATTTTCTCGCCAACTGTATTTTTGTTAAGGAGTGATCCATGACCTGCGGTCCCCGTTATTTTGAATTTTATACCTTAAAATAGAAAAATGGTTGCCTGTCACCAACTTGTATTTTAAGTTTTTTTTTAAATTCTTACGCCAAATAGCACGTTCGGCAACGTGAAAATTGAACTCTTCACACGGAGATGGTACTCCTTCATCCAATGAAAATCCTACATTTAAACATTTAAAATCTTTCGTTGGCACAAATACTTTCATACCAAGTTTGCCACCAATTTCCTCATCTGGCACAAACATAATAAATATAGTGCGCTTCAATTCTACATTTTCACATTTCAATTTACGTATTGCGGCTAAATACTGCATACCAACACATTTCATATCTTGTGCACCACGCGCAAATATACGACCCTCTGCATCAATGTCGGCCGCAAATGGCGGATGGGTCCAAAATTTTTCAAATACAGGCACAACATCCATGTGCGAGTTGAGCAAAACTGTTGGAAGTTGTGGCTCTTGTCCCGCCCATTCCATAATAAAAATCGGTTTGGTTGGACCACACGGTGTAAATATTTTATAGGGTAAATCTACTTTGACCGCCTGTTTTTTTAGGAATTCAATACATGGGCCTGAAAATAATTTAGAATAAAGGGTTAGAATTGAAAGTAATTGGCTTTTCATCGGTCTATAGTAAACATATGGAGTATAGTATCTATTGTAAATATCTATGTACTATCAAAAACTATAGAAATAATACAAAGACTTCCTATGTCATACAACAAATATCCGCAGCTGGGGTACAGAAATAGTATACAAAACGAAATTGACGATTGTAAAAGTAGAGAAAGCGCTTCTCGAGGAAAAAAGTTAAAATGATGCACCTGATAAAATGACATTTGTCACAAATGCGACGAAAGAAAATTTAGCAATCCGGTAAGTAAAAATTGTGTTATCACTTCAAAATTGGAATTATTTACAATAATTTCGAACGTCAAATTATCAGGTAGCTCAGTTTAAAAATTTTCCACTAGGTGGAATCCGTGATGCTCCAATCGTCAATAGTAAAACATTAAAAAACTATTTCTGTACCCCCGAGCTCCGGATATTTGCTTTGTATGACATAGGAAGTCTTTGTATTATTTCTATAGTTTTTGGTACTATCCTAGAAATGTCATTTTATTCGAATCGAAAATGACATAAAGAACGTAATTTTGGTCAATTTCAAAACAAAAAATTTTACAAATATAGAGACACTTTTATTTTTGTATGCAAAATTAACACCTTAAATATAAATAAATTTTTTATTTACAATAATCAATATCCGGTTTTTCAGGAGTAGGTGTACTAGGTATCCTTAAATATTCCCGAAATATTTGAATTTCTTCATTCTGATCCCACTTCGATGCCATGGTATTTTTTTATTGTAAAATTGCAATTCATAAACTTCTCAACAAACAACTCACAATACACTCACAAAATGGATTTTTGTTTTAATTTCGATAAATGATAATTACCAGGCTACTTGTTTTGAAAATAAAAAATTGTTTTGCCGAATAATTTGATTTGTTTTTCTTTTTCAAAATTAATTTTCTACTCTTTAAAAGCCCCTACGGTCGTTCCGATTTGGTCGGATGGTCGGTCCGAGTGGGCCAGATCGGAGGTAAAACCGTATTCGAAAACGACTCTATATCGGGATGCTATATTTTTGGATATTTGTCACTATAGTGACAAAAATTTAGTGTAGAATTTTAAAAACGGATCAAAATAAAATACATATAATGGAAAACCTAGACAATAACCAATATAGTAATAAAACAATATTTATGTCGAATTCTTTCTGACAAAAAAAAAATTGATCCGGATCAAAAAAAAATGATCTGGGTCAACAAAATGACATTTCATATTCTTTCGAAAATAAAATTGATTTTTTTTTTTTTTTGATTCGGATAATTTTTAACAAATCTCGATTTTTTGGTAAATAGATTTGATCTGAATATGCAAACACATAGAAATTTAAACGCCAAAATAAGATCATCAAAAATAAGACGCTGTTTTCATAACCCTTTCGAGTTCAATCAAAATATTTCATTTTTGTTTAAACTAAATTTCAAAATATACAAATGTGTCACATGATACCTTAATGTAGCATCAACCTACACAAACGTGTGTTTTGTACACATACATATAAACTCACTATTAAAAATGTCTGTTTCGAAATCGAATTTTACATACACAATTGTGGCCGAGAAGGAAAAAAATCATTTGTGGTTATATTTTAGTGCGAATAGTTGTGTCTTTATGTTAATTAACATTTTCTATGTTGTTACGGTAACATTACAATACAATATGTAAAATGCTGTAAAATGAGAAAATATATCCTCGCTTGTCTATTTGATAGTTTTTCCACCAATGCAATCAATTTAGTGATCATAAAAGCGATGCAGATATTGGGCGCTTTCATGTTCGCCAACTGTTGGCAACTTGTTGAGTAAAATAATTATGATGTTTTCTGAATGCACCCGATTTATCGAAAATTGCATGGTAATCTGATAGATCGAATGCCATTTTTCCATCAGTAAATTTTCAATGCCAACATGTTTGAGGAACCGAAAGTGCCCGTTGTATTGTAGAAGCAGTGGGTAATTTGAATGGAAGCAATACCTCGCTCCGCACAGTCGTTTCTTACTTTGAACTTATGAAATTTTTTCCGATTTCAATAAAAATTTTGTCGTTCTTTTATTCTGTAGAATTTTTGTAAGAAACAAAGCAGCCTTTTCTTGTCGTCCATTGAATAAAATATTAAAGCGAATGGGGCATGCTTATAGTAACAATATTCGCCGCTGTTTTTAAATGCACCACCCTCGGTAAAGGTTAGAATGTCAAATGACATTAGTGTTTTATATCGAAACTGTATTGTGAATTTAATTACACAAAAGAATTTGTATATTTTAAAATGTTTATAAGTCGTTTAGCGACGCGTTCGAACTTCGTAGCCATAAAATTAAACGTTAAACATTATTGTAACCTTTATCACGACGGTAATGACATCTGATGTGCGGAAACAAATAAACTCGTTTTGCATGTTCCATTGCTGTGGGTTGGGTAACAAACAGCGATATACATATATACATGGATAGGGGATTGATCAAAAATCACATTGATTTACGTCACAAAAAATGGAGCAAATTTTATTGTATAGTCTTACTACTCTTTTATTTACTCCTCTTTATCAAAAAAAGTATTTCCGAATAAGTGCTGTACTTGAATTAATTTCATTTCGAAATTTTTCGAAACAGATTTTTTTTTTTTAGATTGAATGGAATAAATATTGGATAATGTTTAACTATATTAAAAATAATTAATTAATTATATCAAATTTTAATAGTTAAACATTACGCTACCAGATTTCGTACACTAATTTAAGAAATAATAACCTTTTATTCCTTTAAATTTCAAATACATCCCTGAAAAATAAACAACAACAGAAAAAATCGAATAAAACGTCAAAAATCTAGCATAAACAAACATTCAAGTGAATTTTCATTTTCTTTTTTTAAGATGTTTTTTTCAGTATGTTACCATGGTTACTATTACTTTTATATTATTGTATCTGGCATGCTTTTAATTTGCAACGATTATTTATTCCGTCTCTAGGTTACAATTACAACTACTTTGCTTTACCGCCTACTATACACATAAATTTGAATTTGGTATTCGAAAATTCGGATTTAAAGATAAGGACAAAGGTTTTTTCTTTCTCTGTCACACATTAAATATTTCTCCATAAATTTTGTTCTATCCCCTATCCATGTATATACATATATCGCTGGTAACAAATGACTCAATTGAGAAAAAAATTCGTAAATATAAATTTGAAGGCATGAGTTTTATCAGATTTTTGATTTTTAAGACTAAGACTTCGGAAATTTTGCAATATTCTCTATATCTTAGGTTAGTGGGGGTTTCTTTTAAACTGAGAATAAACTAAATTTGCAAACAATTATTACACGTTTTTAGTCGAATATTCTAGGAAATATGTAAAAAGACCATTTCCTGTTGTAAATCTGTTTAGAGTGTTACACCTAACGATGATGTGGTCAGTTGCTGCAATTGTAAAAACACCTGCAATGGTCAATTATCTCAGTTTCTTAAAATAGGTTAAAATGTGGTTCTTTTAAATATTTTTTAACCCTCGTTCTCACAAGCTTAGCATTAAGAATATAGAAAGCAGTAATACCACCTATTAGCCTATTGTGAAATGTTAAGTTTGTTTAAACTTTTGAAAAGTTCGTTACAATTTTAAATTAGAATCCAATTTGATTCTGTATGTCCTTCTAGGTACAACTACAAACAAAAACGTATTTTAAATTTGTCATTGTAAAGTTTGGCTTCGAAATTTCTAAAGTTAGACAATTTTTTTAATCGAAGTTTCTTCTTCTAATACAGTTTAGTACATTTATGATTTGCTTGAGGTACAAATTATGTTAACACGATTTTTCTTTGTAAAAATATGTCTCCTTTCCATCAATTTTATTTACTAATTAGGAGTCTTAGCATAATACGTCCAGCAACACCTTGCTCTATGTGATTTGTTGTTACTGTTATAATGTTATACAAAATATCACTTTAATTTGGAATTTAAACATCTTTCAAGAACGATGCAGCATACAGCAAACACAAGAGAAAAAGAAATATATAAATAACATACATATGTATGTACATAATGGGAAATAATCAGACGCGGCTACTCCATGAAATCAATGTCATGCATTGCATGCGTAAAGAAATTTGGATTTTGAAAGACAAAATCAACATCCAAATCAAAAATGATTTTTGTTTACTTTCCCATCAACTCTTTGAGCGAACCAGCCTCTCATCTCTTTCACTGCATTTCTCAATTACAAAAATCCCCAACAATTTTTAGATAACATACGTTTTTCGTTCATATTTCCGTACATCACACACAAGCAAAACTTATTCAGTGTTTAAACATAGAGAAAAATGCAATTTGAATTGTGCATGCAGATGAGAATATTATAAGAGAGAAAATGATGTTAGTTGTATTTTGTCGATCAAAACGATTTTAGAAGCTCTCTTTTGTGGTTGTGACTTTGGATTAACCTAGATTTTTTAAATTTGTTGTTCCAACAACAACTTTACTGTTTTGGTTGAGTTTTTTTTTTTTTTTTGGAAATCCAGTGTCGATCAAGTTGATAGTTGATGAACAAATCAACAGTTTAAGTTTGATGCATAAAATGGAATGCATTTTCGAAAAGGGACTGAAAAAAATGTTACGGTTCTGAAATTTGCCACACATATTCTTTAACCCTTATCCACAATTTAAAAAAAATGTAGTTTCCAATTGTCATCTAAGAGTCCTCTGTGAGGAGCCCCACAGGCTCCGTTCCGTAATTTTTTTTTTTATTGTGTGAGAAAAAATCTGTTGGCCCTGACATATTAAAAAACAACCAAAATGTTTGTAATTTTCATAGCCACAAATTTTATTTAAGGGTTTTGTTCATAGATACTTCAAATGTTTAGGTATATTTAAAAAAAAACAGTAAAGAATTGTTTCTTGAGGGTTTGCCAACTTTTAAAACTGTTCCATTCTGTCTTTTTATGTAAGCCTATTTTTACTAGAATTCTGGAAATCTTGACTAATCCAAAAACGTCAAAATCTCGAATTTCAAGAATCATCTGTGTAAGATGATCAAACTCACTGCTATTATGATAATTATATATACTCCAACTCAAACTAGATATATTGAAAACCTCCAATAATTTCTATTAAACAAAACCGAACAAATCTGAAATAAGCTTAAAGCATATAGCAATATCAAGGAACTCAAATAGCTCTTGAATTGCGAATGATCTCGAAAAATTCGAATAATTAATCTTGAATCATTTTAATATTTGTAGAATAATCTCGATATTCTGAAAAAATTTGAAATATTCCTGAAAATTTCGAATAAACTTAGAATCTTAGATAATCTTTTAAAATCTCAAAATTAAGCGATTTAAAAGCGATAGCAATTGTCTGTAAGTTGTTAATTTTAAATAAAATCAACAATTATCTAAAAATCTCGGATTTTGAGAATTTCACGTAACACAATGCAACCCTTAATTCAATCCAAACAAGCTCGAATAATATTGCTAAATCTATAAAATTATAGAATGATTTGAATAATCCCAATTAGGACATTTCCAATTATGTACAAAATTAAAGATACTTTTTTTTAAATATAAAACACTAAATTCCTAAACCTAGGGTATGTACGCATTTTATGAGTCTCTAAGTTATTTTGAAAATGCATCAAAATAAGACATTTCGAGTTCTGGTAAAGCATGGTACTTCGTTAATTACAAGTTCTCGACACGGCACACTATATGAAAGATAATGATCGACAGACCCAGAGCTAACTTTAGCAGGTGAAATTGAAATGGTGGGTGTGGATGGCGATAACTGTGTATGTTGCCTTACAATTGTAAATTGGGCTTAGGATTCGTACTGCCGAAAGCAGTTGTGTACAAAATTGTTAAAAAATTAATTCGATTTATCGCATTCGGGAAAATTTAAATTAGCAGCCGCCCCTGAATAATACTGGTTTTTCACTTACAGTATTACGTTATAGTAACATTATGTCAACACTGATTCTAACACAACCAACTGAGCTAACCAAACTACATTCCAATCTGGAATTTGTATCTGAAATTGTTCGTTTAAAAGTCAGTGTTAGCATAACGTTACAGTAACGTAAGGCAATAACGAAAACACGGTATTATTTCTAGTAACGTTATTTATATCATCGTAACGAAATAAATATCTTGTAAATTATTTTTTTTTTCCGGTTACATTTGACCGTCTCAGAAACTGGAAAAGTTACCTAAAGGAACACAATTAAGAAAAATTGGCTGCAACTCTTTAAATTAATATTTTTGCCTTGTAAGATATTTATATCACTGTTCCATTAGCCTCAATCGTTTTTTTTACCCTGTTACGAAACAGTCACAGATTTTTATCTGAACAAATTATTTAAAATAAATTGGTTAACAGTAATTTGACTGCACATGTTTAAGCGATGGAATTTCGGCCACCTGACCCAAATTTAACTAGGGAAGGGAGGAACGTAAGATCGTAGCGGCTTCCTTTATTGTACATCCACTCCTTTGATCGCTTTAGTATTCCCATACCGATTTTGAGTTTGTTTAAATATCATCCAGACATGTGTTTCAGTTCTTATAACCACAAAAGCATAATTTGTGCATAAGGTTACCGCTCCATTTTATTGAACAGGTACCGAAACTGCGAACGAAAATAGTTGCCTTGACCTAGAAATTTAAAGCAGAATGTTAGCAGCAGAAATCAAATTGAGATTAATGCTGTGTGCATCAGGTCAATTTTTTGGCTAAATTTTCGACTTTTCTAAATAGCTGGTCAACTCAAACCAGTCATTCATAGATAGCAACATAGTTTAAAGGACATATTGCTCTTTGAATAAAATAACCAGGCAACGTGTATGAAATTTCGATTTGTATGCAACAGCACGGTGTATAAATTTATGACGTTTGGATCTCAAAATAACGGGTTTGCAAATCGAGGGCATGGAATGATCTCCAGATTTCATATTTTAAAATTTTTCAGTATTCCTCGTCCAAAAAATGTCGGTCATTTGCATAAACTCAACTGTTGGTGTTGATCGGGTTACAAAATGCCCGATCAATATTTTTAAAGGCTAAGATGGATTGGAGGTTAGCATTCGTAAATAGACTTGGGAGGGAGTGTTTTAGGTCCTTGCAATGCAAGCACCATCAAACTAAAGTTGTAGAACTTATAAATCAGAACGGTGCCATATTTGGGTTTGACAGTTCGATTCTGATTGATGATAAGAAAATAGGATATTAGATTTTAAAAAAAGTCGCAGAATCAAAAATTTCACCCGAATAATGCAGAATGCAGAACACGAAATGAATGGCTTCTCGGTCTTCTGAGGCACTTTTTGGTAAGTTGGTGTTGGCTTCTCTTCTTAGAGAATGCTTTTCCGTATTAATAGCCCAAATTAAATGTAAACTTTAAATTTTCATTAAATTAAAAAAACTGGATCTGCTGAGGTTGTTGGCATTTCAGATGATGGGCACAATATTCTTTACTTGAAAAGTAAACTGCCGTTACTATGTGTGCCACAATCATTAAATGCCGAACAAGCGACTGCAGCCTGTGGGCGAAACACTTTTTTGAGTTTGGCAAAACTTTTTTTTTAGATCGTTGGAAGAATTGCAAAATCACATGAACAAATCACTACTTGACCATGTACATATAGTAGAAATGTGCACTGACGTCGTTTTAAATGGGTCAAAATGGAACGGTGTCATTTAGAACATCGATACCAATACTGTGATATCTTCTTATGCAATTTGTAATGCTGCATTTCAATTTCTAACATCGCACTGCCTTTGTTTAGGGCTCGTAAGGGTGACTTTAATATAAAAAAGGTGGAATGAATAAAAAATGAAATGCTTTAACTTGAATTTTTCACTCCGATACGTATTATGTAATATTCCATCCACTGTTACCGTGCAATACAGCACAGAATCAACCGTAAATAAAAGCATTCAGCGTTGTTTGGATAATACAGTGTATATTCTTCCTAAATTATTTGATGCAAATATTCCAGGCTGTCTAACTGCTGCTTTACCTCTCTGCCTTCTTTCAAAATTCTTTCGTGTTGTGTTCCAAGTGTAATAAGTCAGAATGTCTGCATACATCAAAGTTCTTGCAAAATCATCTGTTTGACATAGTAGATTGTGTTTGGTAGATTTGTTGCTCTGTCCTTTATGTTTTCTTTCGTGAAATACACTCTTTATCCGTTTTCAAGATGGACAGCAAGATGAACGACAGTTGGATCTCTCTCGTGGATTGGAAATCCTAAAATACGCCACACAGCTGCCTTGCTGCTGATAGATCTGCCGATTTGATTTTGAGAGATTTCATCTAAATTACTTCTTGTTGAAACTCCAAACAGGGTCATTTCGCTGCCTTTGTTGACGTATTTTATGGATTTGACAGAATTGCAATACTCAACGTTTTGAACTAATAACAATTTAACATAAATTATTCAGCCCAAATGTTCTCTAAATCTCTAAGCTCAGCTCTAAATATTTATTATCATAACGCGAGCCGTATACGCTGCAAAAAAGTGCAAATGCACTTTGATCATAAAAAATTTTTATTCACGATTAATTTATATCCTGTTTGTCTAATTAAAAATAATAAAATCAATAAATTAAATTTAAAAATTATACCAAAATTGAATTTAAATTCTTATTTGAAGTCGCCAAAAAACTATTCGAATTTTATATCACGTAGGAATTATTTTAATTATTAAAATACGCTTGTAAGAGGAGAGCATAAAGAATCCGAGTACCAGCATTTACGCGTTACCGCGTGTGTACTGTGTATACATATTTGGCTAGCATCGGAACAAATCTTTTCTTAGTCTACGCTTGTTGAATCGATTTAAGTTAATTACGACTTACTTAGTTACTTTCGCATATTCTCTAATTCGAATTTACCTCATTTTCCTTCCTCGACCAGTGGTTTAAATTCTTGGAGCAAACGGACTCATTCAATTAATTTAATGTTTTAATTTTACAACGCTTTTAACTTAATTTTAATTAATTAAATTGTGAAAATCGGTCTGATTAAAAATAATATTATTTGTTAGCTAATTACAGACCAAATGGTCTAATTAGTGAAAAAATATTATGAATTTAAATTAATAGTTCGTGTAATATTTATAAGCATGCGGTTCTATGACCATTTTAACATTTTTTTTGCAAACAACACGAGGAATCATACTAGTAGCGTTGTCGAAAATTATTCACTCGTTTCAAGGCAAAATTCAATTCAACAAACTTTGCGATTTTACGACAAACAACGATTTATTTATGTCAATGTGATCTTCATCGAATTTACCGGTAAATAATTTACCGATAATTCGGAAATACATTTTTAAGGCGGTTTACCGGTTTATCGGTTAACCGGTTACCGGTATTGCTGTATACTGAAGAATATTTTCCGACATTATACATTGTCCATCGTCGAGACAGGTATCTTCTGGAAGACACATATGAGGCACATGTGAGGTGTGCTAATTGCTGTCGTGGATAAATTGTCATCTATACCTTTATCATTGACGGATTGCGATTTGAGTATAATCGCAGTACGAATTAGATATCGCTCGCTTTCAATAATTGTTTGTGTCACGTATATTCCATGCGATTCTAACTTTGGAGTGTATGATAAATTCATTGATAATTATCAAGCCCAGCATAACACCCATTTTTCAATCAGAGGATCGTTTATATATATTTGGTAATTTCAATTTACCAAATGTTAATTGGCTTCGAGTTGATGATTTTTTAACTCCGGTTAACTTGATCATTTAGATGAATTGTTGAATGAATTTTGTAATACTTTAAATATAGGAATGGAGAAATTTATTCCTAAATTTAAATCCCCGCATCAGAAAAAGGAACCGTGTCATAATAAATAGCTTATTAATTTGAAAAACCGTAAAGACAAGGCTCATAAGAGATCTAAACTTTTCCCTACTTCTGATAGGTACGCTGTTTTTGAATCCTTGCGAAATGAATTCCGAATATTGAATAAATTTCTTTACAACAATTACATTTTGGAGATTGAATCGAACATAAAAGGTAGACCTGACAGCTTCTGGAAATTCGTTGATTCTAAAATAAAAACAAAGAGATATTCCTCTACTATGATTTTGGATGTTCGTGTGGGTCATAATTTGAATGAGAAATGTAACTTGTTCGTCAACTTTGAGTGAGAGTGTTTATGTAAAGAAACCGGTAACGACAGATTCGACATCGAGCTATTGTCCTGTGGCTGGAAATATATTTTCCTGGAATTAGATGTTGATACTGTCTTGAATGAACTACCATCGCTTGATACTAATCAAAGTGCAGGTTTCGATTCCATTCCTCCCTTGGTTCTTAGGAAGACAGCCCATGCTGGTCCCCTTTCCAATCACCGTTCTATTTAACAAAAGTCTTCAGTAAGGATACTTTCCGAACCTTTGGAAATGGTCTTTAATTAAACCAATATTTAAGTCAGGTTCCAGAAGTGATATTAAAAATTATCGAGCCATTAGTATTTTATCTGTTTTACCGAAGCTTCTTGAAAAATTAGTCAAAGATTTTATTTTTTTTTATACTCGTAGGTTTATTTCTTCTATGCAACATGGCTTTCTTCCTGGAATATCAACTGTTTCAAATTTGTTTTTACTGACCAATGTTATTTCAACTGCCTTCGAATTGGGGAAGGATGCACAGGTTGTTTATTCAAATTTTAACAAGGCCTTTGACAAACTTGATCACAAACTACTATTGGATAAATTACATGTCTAGATTGATGCATGTAACGTCAGGGGTTCCCCAGAGAAGCCATTTTTGTCATTTTTTATTCATTTTATTTATTAATGATGTGATTGACTGTATTAAGTATTCTGAAATTCTCATATATGCTGACAGTATTAAAATTTTTAAAACTATTTCGAATATTCGGGATGCAGAGGACTTACAATCTGATTTATCGGATTTTACAAATTGGTGTACTTGTCTTAATTTATTATTGAATACTAAGAAGTGTGAAACAATGCGATTTTCCCGAAGAAGGAATGATTTGAACTTTAACTACGAATTTCTTCGCATTGTTTCTAAAGCGTATTTCATGTTAGGGTCTGTTAAACGATTCTCTAAAGACTTCTGGGATCCTTATGCGATTAGAATCTTGTATATTACGTTACTGCGCTCGCAATTAGATTATGGCGTAGTTATTTGGGACCCATTTTATCAAGAACCTTCGGATCTTATCGAAAGGGTACTAAAACATTTTGCATTACCGAGGGACAATAATCTTCCCAATTATATTCTTCCTCATTATAGGGGAGGATGTAAACTATTGAGATTGGAACCTCTCTCTATTCCTAGAATTGCAACGTGTGCTACTTTTGTTCGTGATCTCCTCGTTTGTAGGATTGATTGTGGTTGAGATTCTCGATTTGTTTTCTATTTACGTTCCAACGCGAATGTTACGATCGAACGGGGGTTTTGTTCGTAAATTACGTAAATACGGAGGAATAATTTAGCTAGGAATGAACCTGTTTATATTATCTCTGTTGCTTTTAATAAAGTACGATCGATTTTTGATTTTAATTTGTCAAGAGAATCGTTTAAGGGTTTGATGTCTGATTTTCTTTCTGATTTTTGGTAATCTGTTAAAAACGAAAATTGTACTAACGTAATCTTTCTGTAGATAAGATTTCCGAAATCCTAGATTTTAAGATTTTTTTAATTAATCTAGATTTCCAGGGTTAAATTTCTTGCCATTGAATGAATTTATTGGAAATTATCAACATTATACGATTTTCGAGATTTAAGATTTTTCAGTTATTTTGTTCGAGAAAGACGTTTTTGGCTTTTTAATTGATTAGCATTGAGATTTTTCAAGGTTATTCTAGGATTCCTCATTCGATCGAAATGAGACTCTCGAAATTTGTGATTTTGCTATTTTTGGATTAATCAAAGAGTTCCGAAATTGAATAGTGTTGAGTAACTAAAAATGTTCAACAATAATCAAGGTTCAAGGTTTTGATATGCTTAACAAGCTACAAATTATTCGAGATTTTTAGCGATTTCTTGATTTTTTAAGATTATTCTATAAGGTACTCAGTTTATTCTGTCACTCGGTCATCCTGTGGAAATAAAAATCCTCTCACATCAAATTCGTCCACTTCTTATGACAAAAAGTACTTCTTCTCGGTCTTTAGGCTTACACCGCTCCATAAAAAAATTATACCCGTCTGCACTTCACAATAATCAAGCCATGCTTAAAAATGTCAAGAAATACGAATTGATCGTTTCCTTAATTAACGCCCACCCCATAAATAATTTTTGTTGTCACTTGAGAAATCAGTTCATACAGTCAGTTTACAAGAGTGGTTCTACACTCTGGTCCGAGATTACAAAAGAGGTTCTACACTCTGGTCTAAATATCGATAAAATAAGGTTTTGATCTAAGGAGACCAAACATCACCTTGTTAAAGTTAGCCGACATTTTTTAGCCGACGAAAAAAAATCGATAACGCAGATTGCACTATCACAATAAGAGCCAAAAAAAAAACTTGTAAACACAGCAGAAATTTCTCAACCGATCCAGGCAACAATACCAGACAAGTTGAAACCGAATTTGGGGATGGCCTGATAAGCGGGTGTAATCGACAAAAATTTAAGATTTTGCCATTTTTGATAATCAATTCAAAGATCTGCCGTTCCAGTTTTTGAGGGTTGACCATTGATCTCACTATGCCTATTCGATGGATAATGATACCAGACAATTTGAGATCCAATTTGGGGAAGGTCTGAAGGGGATAAGGGGGTGTAGTCGACAAATATTTCAGATTTTGCCATGTTTGGTTATAAATTCAAAGATCTGCCGTTCCAGATTTCAATTTTTTTCCAGAATATGTCTTGGCTCTTTTCGAGAACATAAATCTTGTTTTGCCGTTCAATCTTGTTTTTTGAATTCTTACCGTTTACAATATAGTTTCCCAAAATTTTGTTGGACAAAATCTTGTTTTACAAAATTTTGTTTTCCGAAATAATTATTTGGATTATTTTATAGTTAAATAATGAATATTTAGTGAAATAGTTTTTTTGGGATCGATATAAAATATTGCATTTCAAAATGTTGCATTAACAAAATATTGCAATTACAAAATCTTGCATAACAAAGTAGTGCAATTATTTTTCTTTTTAATAGGTGTCACTAACAGATTCTATATAATCCGCTCCTACGTGCGGCACGCAGTGCGACATGTTTGCTGATCCCGGCTCCTACGACCCCTGAATTACAAATCTAAAGCCCCATGGAGGGCAAAGCGGGAGGGAGCGCAGCGACTTCCCACGTGCCCGTGAGAGTTACCGAAGCCGTTAGCCTCTACAATTCTAAGTTAAATTAGGGGTTGGCCACGTATTACTAAGGGTGTACCACGAAATCCCGAAAGACAGAATCCTGATTGACAAAATCGCAAAAGTTATAATCCAGACACGACAAAATCCAGATAAGACAAAATCCAGACTAGACAAAATCCAGACAAGACAAAATCCAGACAAGACATAATCCAGACAGAAAATCCAGACAAATTTTAAACGCGCGCGCGTTTAAAATTTGTCTGAATTTTCTGTCTGGATTATATGTTATACTATCATCCGTTCGGTTCGTAACTCATATAACCAAGAAAATCCAGAAATCTTAAATGTGGTAATAAAACTGCACGTGCATCGTGTGAATGTGGCTTTAATGCATTTATTTCAAAAACTTTATGATTCTTGCAATATAAAATGGGGAATCACTAAAATGTAATGATGAGATCTGTGCAAAAATGAAAATTGAGCTTTATGTTAATGAAGATAGTCTGGAAATAGTGGTCTAGTAAGATACTATTAGAATACTAATTTAATGAAAGAGCCTTATGTTACAAAAAAGTTTCTGTTTTGTTTTTAAATACTTTGTTTTTTTTCACATTATAAAATAAAATCTCTGAGGTTATGGGCCCAGCGCCGTAAAGGAAAATTAATTAAAAATTAGTTTTGGGTTTTTTTTTTTTGTGTCAATTGAATTTTTTTTTATTGTCGTCGAAACGAGTGTACTAAATACATACAAATAAAAAAAATAAAAAAAATGGCGGAGAGTACAACCAACAGCATCAGCAAAATAACACAGTTTGACGGGACAAATTTCAGTAATTGGAAATATCGAGTTGGAATTTTAGTTGATGAAAGAGATTTGAGAAAATATCATACATCAATGAGGGACTGTATGAAATTATGGCTGGTGTGGAAGCAAAGGTACGTGATAAAATTTGATTGGAAGAAAAAAAAATGCGTGTCAATGCTGGTACAAACAATTCATGACAATCAATTGGAATACGTAAGAGAGAAATCACGTGCAAAAACATGTATGATGCATTGCGCAGTATTTTCGAAAGAAAAAGTGTAGCAAGTCAAGTTTTATTGCGAAAACAACTTTTAATGATGAAATATCATGAAAGTGATAGCATAGTGGAGCATTTTTTGCCGTTTGACAAGGAAATTCGTGAGCTAATTTCAGCGGGTGCTAAGATGGAAAAGATTGACATTGTTGTTCATTTGTTACTCACATTACCAAAGAGCTATGATAACTTGGTGACGGCATTGGAGACAATCGACACAGACAAGTTAACTTTGGATTTTGTCAAAACGCGTTTGATGGATGAGTACAATAAGCGAACAGGTGGAAATTGTTCAAGTAAATCAGGTGAATCTGGTGCAATGATGTCAAAGGGAAAATCGAAGGAGATCATTTGTTTTAAATGTTCGAAACCCGGTCACAAAAAGTCTCAGTGTTTTCTAAATAAAAAAAAAAAGAACAACGGTTCGGCCAGTGCTAACAAAGCAAATGAAGAAAAAGAAGAAGTATCGACAATGTGTGCGTTTGTAGATTTGGAATCATGTGTTGGTGAGTCGGCAGCATGTAATGCACAAACAAAGCGGCATAACGTCAACGTAAATGACACAACGAAAATTGAATTCATAATGGATTCTGGTACAACGCAACATATGTCTGATGATCGAAAGCATTTTAGTAAGCTAGAAGAAATCGATGAGTTAAAAATTGCCTTTGCAAAGAAAAATCAAAGTATTTTTGCGCATAAACATGGCGATATGCCAGTGAAAACATTTTATAATGGTAGCACATTGACTACTGTGATGAAGGATGTTTTATTGGTGAAAGATTTGAAATGCAACTTGATGACGATACGTGCTTTGACTAAAAAGGGCTACAAAGTACTGTTTGAGGGTAACCAAGCATTTGTGCCATTCAATGGAATAATTAAATTCGTTGGACAAATTCACAAATCGAAGGAAATCTGTATAAAGTCACATTTCATGTGAACAACAATGTTTTCGCTGGTTATACAGGTGACATGAATTTGCATAAAATTTGATGATATGAGGAAAATGGCAAGTAAAATGGCGGATGGATTAAATCAAGTAAATGTTGAAAACAATACAAAGCTGTGCGAATCATGTGTGTTTGGGAAACAAACACGTTCATCATTTCCAAAAAATAAAAATGTTCGATCATCACGCGTTTTGGAGTTGATTCACAATGACGTATGTGGTCCGATGCAAACGACTGCATATGATGGTTCCAGATATTTCGTAACATTTACGGACGATTTTTCGAGAGCATCCAATGTGGCAATGGCTGAAGCACTTCATGGTCAAAAGGTAGCCAAACTAAGAGCTGACAATGGTGGTGAATACACGTCAAATGAATTTAAGAGCTACTGCAATGAAAAAGGTATTCAAATGTCATTAACTGTTCCGTATAATCCAGAAATGAATTCTATTTCCGAGCGATTGAATCGAACGCTTGAAGAGAAGTCTGCTTTTGGCAAGTGAACTGGATGGAAAGTTTTGGAATGAGGCTATCATCACTGCAAATTATTTAAAGAATCGATCACCGACAAGTGCAGTTGGAAAGCAGTTCGAAGCGAAAACTCCGGCTGAAATTTGGTTTGGTCAAAAACCAAATTTGTCAGATCTTCGTATTTTTGGTTGTGAATGTTACAATCATATTCCATCGAATAATCGTATAAAATTACAGCCAAAATCATCGAAATGTATTATGCTTGGATATGGTTCATCATAATGGTACATATCGTCTATGGGATATAGAACAACAACAGCAGAGGCGGTTAATGATGACAGTTCGGGTGATCGAGGTATGAATGATGCAATGAACGATTCATTTGGTGATGCAAGTGACCAGTCATTCGATAAACGTAATGATATGCAGTCAGATGGTAACGAATATCGAAAAATCCACAGCACTAATATGAATTGTGTTGGTAACAACGACAGGACAATTCCACGAAAAAGTGAACGAAGTCGACGAGCGCCTAATCGATATGGTGAATGGGCAACTATGAGTGAATGTTTTCACACTACATTGATTGCTGGAGAATTTCAAGAGGATGAAAATCTTGTTTCGATATCTGAAGCAAAACGTCGAATTGATTGGCCAGAATGGAAAATGGCGATCGATAGTGAATATCAGTCTTTAATCGACAACAAAACTTGGAGTATTGCGATTTACCAAAAGGTAGAAGTACCTTAACAAACAAATGGGTCTTTAAGTTGAAAAGAAAAGCTGATGGTTCAACTGATAAGTACAAAGCAAGATTGGTAGCACGTGGTTTTACACAAAAGCCAGGATTCGATTATGATGAAACATATGCACCAGTGGCAAAATTAGTTACATTGAAAATTTTGCTGTCAATTGCCAATCGTTATGATATGCACATTTATATGCGACTTCCAGTGGGTTTTGGTCAAGGTGATAAAGTGTGTAAATTAAACAAGGCACTTTATGGTTCATTTTATGATTCGAATTGGATTCAAGCGCTGCCAATCAGATCAATGTTTATATGTGAAGGAGCAAAATGGAATCATATGTTATGTGCTTCTGTACGTCGATGATACATTGATATTTTGCCGAGATATCAAAATGATTGGAGCTGTGAAGAAACTACTATCAAATGAATTTGATATGACTGATGTTGGTAAAGCAAGCTCATTTTTGGGAATGCAGATTGACCAAAACATTAAAAAGGGCACCATTACGGTGAGTCAATCAAGATATTTGGAGAAAGTTTTTCAAAAGTTTGGAATGCAAAATTGTAAACCTAAATCGACACCAATGGAAAAGGGTTTACATGTTGATATGGGTCAAAATGGAAAATGTTCGAGTCATCCATATCGTGAACAGATTTGTGTGCATCAACGGGATATTTCAGACGTTTTCAAAATTGTTTCAGCGAAACTCATTTCAATTACGCGAAACGGATTTTGAGTTACATTCGTGGCACCATTGACATGAAAATGGTTTATAAGAAAGACGTCGAAGCAAAGACATTGATTGGTCACAGTGATTCAGATTGGGCAGGTGACAAAAATGATTCGAAATCCACAACTGGATATGTGTTCAAGTTATTTGGAAACACAGTCAGTTGGTCATCACGCAAGCAGCAAACTGTTAGTAAATCGTCGACTGAAGCTGAGTACATTGCACTATCTGAAGCTGTTAGTGAGGGCGAATGGATAAAGAAATTATTGGTTGAACTGAAGATCAATTGCAATGAACCGATTCCAATACATAAAGACAATACATCGTGCATCACAATTGCTGAGGAGCCACGTGAATACAAACGAATGAAGCATTTGGATGTAAAATACATGTTTACACGAGATTATGTACAAGCAAAGAAGTATGAAATGGTTCAAACATCGTCCGAAGGCCAAGTGGCAGACAGAATGACAAAGGCACTTGGAAAAACCTTGTTTATCAAGCATCGCAAAGATTTAAATTTAGTTTAATTTCATGGTGATTTGAATTAGTTTTTTCTTCTATTAAATTAAGAGGCGGTATTAGAATACTAATTTAATCAAAGGGCATTATGTTCCAAAAAAGGTTTCTGTTTTGTTTTTAAATACTTTGTTTTTTTTCCACATTATAAAATCAAATCTCTGAGATACATCATACCTACGTATTATATATCTATGGGAAGGTTGAATTTATACAAATTTTTAAATTTTGTATTTGGCTTCTCTAATTAAACTTATAGTATAATTCCTATGGTTTGCAGTGACAACCCAAAATGGGCCTATATTCAGCCGTAAAATCACTTCATGATAATACCAGTTTATACGTTGTTTTGTTATTTTTTCATTTTATATAAAATATGTTTCGGCTGAAATAGGTGGGCTAGCAACGTTCGGCTGAGATAGTGATTTTTTTCGGCTGAAAAATTTCGGCTAACTTGCCTTTCGGCTAGCCTCCCTAAATTGGATCTCAAATTCTCTAATATTATTCGTCATTGAATAGTCACAGTGAGATCAATGGTTAACCCCCAAAATCTGGAACGGCAGATCTTTGAATTGATATCAAAACTGGCAACATCTTGAGTTTTTGTCTGGAATTTATGAATTGATTATTAAACGTAGCAAATCTGAAATTTTTGGCAGGTAAATAAATATTGGCTTTAAAAGCATTTAAAAAGCAAATACAAGTTTATGCATTTGGTAGTGTTGTGATGAATAAAAATGCGAACGAAAAATGTATGTTGCTCAACCGCCTCTGAACTTATACTTTGTATCTTTCAAGACAATCGCGTGTCAAAAGTGAACTAAAAAAATTAATTTTGAAGAAAAAATGTTAGACAAACTGTAATTTATTTTGTTAAAAATTGATACGAATTCATCATAATACATTGACACAATCAACATTAATTTATTTAAAATTTAATTTAGCTAATCTGTTACTTAATTTATGTTTCGTGACTAATGGTATAGAGACACATTTTTTTTCTGGTTCACTTGACCTTAGATTAATTTTAAACACTTACCGTATTCTGTTTTAAAATAATTAATCTGGTAATGTTACAAAGTGTGTATGTGGTTGTGTGCAATATTGCTCTTAAAAATTTGGTGAAATCGCAATTTTGCACGTAGTTTTACGTAAAGTAATTTATCTCTGTATTATACATATACATACATTATATTTAAACGGTGGCAATGACAGACAAGGCGCACCAAAGATTTATATTGAGCCAATTAATTATATGTATGTTGAAATAACTGAAAAAAACTAAATTTATTAATTATAAATTATGTTTAGTAAATGGATATGAAAAACAAGGTTGTTTGCTAAATTATAATATAACTTTGTTGTAACCAATAATTATTTTTATAGGCCACAATTATTTTTGTAGTTCCGATAATTTGATTAGAATGACTTTCTTATTTTAATTGATTTAATTATTCATCTGTTAATCTATTAAGGTACTAAATACTTGTATATTGTTTCTTGTATTGTTTGTAAACATATTTTCTGTCAATGTTATTCACCGCCTTAAAGATTTTTTGTACATACAATTATTTTTAAATATACAGCCACCCATCCATATACAAAAAAATTATGCAGACGAGAGTTCACATAATCCACCCTCTGTAAATTTTTATTTTTATATTTTTAATAAAAATAAAATAACAATTTTTCGTTGTTGATTTTAACAAAATAATATTTGCATTTATTTCTTATCTTGTGTGTATTCTCGCCTGTTGTTATCCTGCTTACAACAATTGTTTAAGAAAAACAACAAGCACAGTTTTGAATTTTGGTTCATAAATATATTTGGATTTTTTTGTTTTTTTACTGATTGTGAAAACTCTCGGTACCGTACGATGAAAATATGTATGTACATAAATGAAAACGAATATAAAAATTCACAAAAATTCAAATGGCAGAATGTGCACAATCAAAATAAAACAGATGTGTTTTTAATTTGTACTTTCCAGTTACACAGTGATACATTGTACACATTGTAATTCTTCTGAAAATTTGATGTCAAGTTTTTGAAGGATTTTGACATTTATGGTCTTCAGAGCATTTTTGTGACATTTTTTTTTTATACGACTGTCATAACATTCCACCAAATCAAGAACTGAATTATTTCAACCATGGAACTGAAAAAATATTTTATTGACGCATACGTTTTAGCAAAAGTGTATTAACATTCTATGTAAGTCACATTTGATATTTTCGTTACTTTTTTCATTTCACTTCTGAAATTGGAATGGAAAAAAAACGAAAAAATAAAGGATAGGGCCCGCTGTAATTCTCAATAATTATCTCAGAAAATTAGCAAGACTTTAATTATATGTTTCGGAATTTTCAGAAAATTATGTTCCATGGTTAGCAAACTTTAAATTTTGAATTGCACTAAAATAAATTATTGGCCACTTCAAAGAGAAAACTTCTAGAATTTGAATTTTATAAATTCAATTTTGAAAACTTGAAAATATGGACATTTTGAAACTCTTTAAATTTTCTCTTGGATTATGGCAAAATTTTAATTAACCCTAATCAGCATGGGTTGAGTCTTGCAGACTCATTTTAATTTTATTAGCTAAAAATTAATCGAAAAATAACTTTCTATGAAAATTGAGCTCTATGTATCTAATAATTATTATTTAAGATCTAGAATCACCTACTAATAATTTTTTACTTGTACTGATTATAGGCCTAACTTGCCCATTTTCAAAACACAAACATAAAAGTATGCTATGAGTCTTTTAAACTCAATAGGTGATGAAAAAAGTTAACTTGGTATAAGAAAAGTTCAGCATTTTAGACTTTACAGATTCTTCTTCTTTCGCTGGCGGTACATCCCATGAAGGGATTTGGCTGCCTCAAGGATGCTCCTTCAAATAATTCGATCCGCCGTAAGAGAACGCCAGACACGGTGACCGAGTGTGTATAGGTCCCTCTCAACGTCGTCCATCCATCGGGTAGGTGGACTCCGACGAGGACCTACTTTCGTTGGTGCCGACTCCAAGGCCTGCTTAGTGGTCCGATTTTGTGAACGAAGTACGTGCCCAAGCCATCTTAGCCTTGACGATTATATGAATCCGATGATGTTGACTTTATTGAGATCATTTCTGATCTCGTGATTCATTCGCATTCTGTACGTTGTTGCAGTTCAATCAATCTCCCTTATTATGAAGTGGACAAATAAGAGCCGTCTTCCACTCTACTGGGATTTCTTCCCTACACCAAATTGTTAATATTAGCTCAAACATGCGGTAGAACAGATAATCAACGCCATATTTGAGCAACGGCAGATACCATCCGCATCACGTGTCTTGTAATTTTTCATCTGCGATATCACGTTCCGTACTTCATCATACATATGATGGAGGAGGTGGTGGTGTCATCTTTACGTTAATATCGCGTTGAAGCAAGAGGGGTTATTGCTCGGAAGGTGGTGCCTGTTTATTTAAAAGTGAGGAGAAGTAATTTCACTACACTTCTAGGACGGTTTCAGTGTCCATTTCCAACTCACCGGAATTGTTGCGAATAGCGCTGCTACGTGGATGAAAGTCCGTAGCTAATTCCCTTGTGCAACGATATCTATCTCTCAGGCGAGAATTTTGGATGTTGCGGGCCTATTGTTCATGCCATTTCCGTTTCTTCCGTCTACAAAGACGATTAGCAATTCTCCTCGCAGTCATGTAGGCGTTATAGGATTGTCTTGCTCTTTACGATAGATTTCGTTGTCGTGCGCGATCTTTTTCCCGAATAGCACCAATACAATCATCATCAAACCAGAGATTTTTAGGTCTTGATGAATTTTGGCCTATGATTACCTTCTTGAACGGAGTCAGAAAGTGGTTTATTTTCCAAGATTTCTGATACAGTCATCCCGTAGGTGGTCCTGGTAACTTGGTTATTCAATGCCGCCGTGTTCCAACGAGTGATGCGCTGGAAGCGGTGATTATATGTGGTTGATAGACGAAATTTTAATTCAGCAACTACCAGGAAATGGTCTGAATCAATGTTATCTCCACGTTTAGTTTTGATGTTTTTAAGGCTAGAAAAATGTCTCTTGGACAAGAGAATGTGGTCGATTTGGTTGACCGTTGTTCCGTCGTTTGATTTCTGAAAAAAAAAAAAAAAAAAAAAAAAAAAAAAAAAAAAAAAAAAAAAAAAATGTAGCTTTAGGAATACGCTTATGTGGGAGGTATATGTGCTGATGGCAACCACCAAGTTGTTCAGTAAAGCTAGCTCGATAGTGCGCGTCCCGTTTTTGTTTGATGTATGGTGCAAGAAGTTAGTACTGCCAGCACTGCCAATTTAAGCGTTGAAATCGCCCAAAATAATTTGAATGTCATGTTGTGGAATTTTGCTCAGGACGGTTTCATGCTGGTCGTAGAAAGCGTCTTTGATTTGATCAGGCTTCTCCTTGGTGGGGGCCAAGAGAGTGTACAAATCCGATTACTGACAGGCATGAAGTCAGTCACAATTTGACGACATCGATTACTAATCAAGAAACCGACGCCAAATTCATGTTTATCCTTATTATTGCTATAACAGAGAGTTAGTCCGAAGCGACTATAATCGGTGATGTCATTGCCGATTAGTCTTGTTTCCTGTAGCGCTACGAGGTCGAATTTATACGTAGATGCTTGTTCGAAGAGTTGGTGGAGGCTCTCCGGGCGGTTTAGGCTGAGTACGTTTCATGTTATAAATTTAAAATCGTTCTCCTTATATCGTATCTGAGGTCGTTGTTGTGAATCCAAAAATATCCGAGGCTCAGGTTGAGGTTTCGTAACAAAAGAAATTTTACAAAACAATGTTTGACAAAAATTAACTTAATAACAAAAAATATATGTATTAGGTTAGGTTAGGTTAAGGTATGTATTAGAAATGCTCAAAACATAATTCTTATTGGAATGAACTGAGTGATTTCTTTCCATTAGGCTTTTAACAAAAAATTAAAACCTACTCAATATTTTAGGTGGAAAACTGCCATTGACAAGATTCCAAATCGTCCGTTTGGAAAGAACTTTTCTTGGAAAATGTACTCCATTCCTTGGCTTATTGCTAGTGGCAGTTTCCACTTAAAGTATTGAGTATTTTATGTTGAGGGTCCATTAACAAGGATTCTCAGAGATTTGGGCAAGGTTCAGCTATATATATATATCATATAAGCTAAGGTATGGAGCATATTATTCCGAAAAAGTTATTGCCAAACGGAGGATTTGGATTCTCGGTAGTGGCAGTTTCACTTAAAACATTGAGTATTTTAAATTGAAGGCCCATTAACAAGGACTCCTAGAGAGTTGGGCAAGGTTCGGCTATATAGATCATATAAGCTAAGGTATGAAGCATATTACCCCGAAGAAGTTGTTGCCAAACGGAGGATTTGGATTCTCGCTAGTGGCAGTTTCTACTTAAAATATTGAGTATTTTATATTGAGGGCCCATTAACAAGGACTACCAGAGATTTGAGCAAGGTTCAGCTACATAGGTCGAATACGTCTAGGTATGAGACACATACCTGAAAAGAAGTTTTTTAAAAACTGATAAGATTGGCCTGATAAGATGAATCTGTGTGAAAGTTGGACCCTAGTCTGACATTTGTGGAAGAAGCAAGTATGTAGCGTTTGTTCATAAACCCGTCGATAATTGCATTTAATAACTCGGATTCTATTATCTTGAGTTCATACATTTTATGGGAATTCCTGGTTTGGTGATCCGAAACGAGGGGTGCAACGTACCCTGAGAGATGAATAACCCTTTGGCAAGTTTAGGGGTTTTAGTTAGTTACGATAGGCCCCCGGCAATAAACATATTTTACTAGCTTCTGATTTGTATGTCTTCTAGACTTCTGGTTTTCTATAAAAATAAGAAGAGCCTGGCTCAGCATCTAAACCGACGAAGGATTTGATATATTGTGAAAATATTGACATTTGCTCAAAAACAATCAAGAAGATTTGGGCAAGATTCGGCTTCATGAATGACTTAATTTGTTTATAAAATACTCAACATGTTAAGTGGAAAACTGACATTAATAAGAATCCAAATCTTCCGTTCCGGAAACAACTTCTTCTGGATAATGTGCTCCATTCCTTGGCTTATATGATCTATATTGCCCAAATCTCTGGGAGTCCTTTTTAATAGGCCCAAAATATAAAATACTCAAAAAGTAAAGTGGAAAACTGCCATTAACAAGATTCCAAATCCTCTGTTTGGAAACAACTTCTTCTGAATAATGTGCCCCTTACCTTGGCTTATATGACCTAAATAGCTGAATCTCGCCTAAATCTCTACGATTGCTTGTAATTTGGGCGACAATATAAAATACTCAAAGGTTTATTTGAAATTAATAATACATTTACATTTTAATTGGAATCCTATGGAGTTTTTTTTATTCTTATTGGAATCGTATACGTATACGTTTTCGTTTTTTGTTAGAAATTTCACGGGCTCAAAAACGAGACATACATAATCAGTATTCAGAGTTTACCCGAGAAGATGAAATTGAAATGTGAATGGGTTACAATAACTGACAATTTGCTATTGATTCTAATTCTTTTGAGAAATTAAATTTTTTACAAAATTTAATAAATAATTCAAAATACATTTTATTCTCGATAAAGATCGGTTATTATCGGATCGATTAAATGAAAAGTTTAAATTATTTGGTTGAGTTCCCTACCTGTGGTTCGAATTCTTTTGAATTAGATGCCAAATAAAAAGCCAAATGAAAAATCAAATCATTTCGGCAGAAATGTTTTTAGCCATTCGAAACCAAAATCAAAAGATGCCAATATTTGCGTAACAATTTTGAGAAAGACTTCTTTCCAACACTGCATTCCATCAAAACTTGACAAATATGAAATGAATATTTGGTAGATTTGCGACAGTTGAACAACAGATTCATTGAATTTCCGAGGAATTTCTTATTTTGAGATTGCAACGAGCGTCTTTAAAAAAAATGGAGAAGAATAGCTGTGTACTGCAATAGTCATTGCAACGTCATATTGGAGTAGGTTTAGTAGTGTCGAATTTATACAGAGAGTGTTGAGTATGGGATTTCACATATGTATTTTAGTAGATTTCGACAATTTGAAAGGTCTGTTCTGTAGGTTTTTTTTTTTCAAGCGTGGAAGCCTGAACGAAATGTTTTCGTTTTTTTCAAAAATTTAGGCTTGCCCAAGAACAAAATCGAGCCAACATTTTATTTTGTCTATTTTTTCGGTGACACATATTTTCTTCAAAAAAAAAAAAAAGAAACCTAATCAATGACCCCGGGCCTTAGTTTGTAAAATATAGATGAGAATATAGCAGTAATTGTAATGCTATAACAAGCCAATTAGCAAACGATAAATGACGATTACTAAAATATGTCTTGTAAATTTAGAACGGAATTTGTTGAACCAAATAGAAATAAACACATGTCTCTTTGTTCTTCAATTCTATTTCACTAACAAGGTGTTAATGCAACAACTTACAGAAGGCACTTACTGGGTCTTAGTATAATTCAGCCAACCAATTGCCATACTAAATTTTGTGGAAATGTTAAGCGACGATTATTTGGCCTTTATAGTAAAGCAATAAAAACGTTTAAGTCAAATTTAATTTGACAGCTGATTATCAGCAATGGATCTAGAATCTAATAATTGCAACCTAACTCTGTTGAAAGCCGGACACCTGCACACGAAGTGAATGCAATCATTATCGTCTTCAAGGCAATCCTCGCATATAGCGTCAATAGATAGCCCCAGGCATTGAAGTTGTACCTTAAAATGACCGTGCCCAGTAAGAGTTGCGATCAAGACTCTCAACTGTTTCTTGCTGAGAGATAAAGCAAACTTAGTCGTCCTCAAATTAGGCACACTAATAAAAAGTTTGGCAATGCGGCAGCTAGAAGTAGCCAGCCATTGCTGATTTTATTCACTTACAGCGCAGTTTTTGATCGCCTTCTTAACATAACTAAATGGTAAGGAAGCAACTGGTTCGGGACCGATGAATTTAAACTCAGCCCCAGCTTTCGTTAGATAATCAGTGACATCATTGCCCTCTATACCACAATGGGCAGGAACCCACATAATCGTAAAAAGTATTTACAATCCTTAACAAATTTTAACACAGTTAAGGGATTATCCAAAGAGTTCCGCACAGATAAGGTGTCTGTACAGAAAACAAAATTATTATTTGTAAAAGCGAGATTCAATGCCTAAATTACACAGAGCGTAAGAGCAATTAGTTCCGCTTGAAAAACTGTGCAGTACCAGCCGATATATTTTGGATATTCAAAAAAGAAATATTCTGTTGTCAGATTTCCTACTTACTATATTTTTGATTTTAAATAGCAGGTCGTTTTTTCGCACAGGGCATTGAGAACCGTCGTTATTTGTTTCTTTTGGAGTTTCGTTTTCAATTCGTTCTTAACATTTCAATTATGTTCTCATAAAATTAAAATCAAAAGTGTTGCGCTCCTGCACAAAGTTGTTTTTATATTTAATAAGTTCGTTACGGCTAAGTGTTTGTTGTGAAATATACGCTTAAGAAAAGCAAACTAAAGTTTATGTTTGGGCTTCTAAATAATTCTCTGTATTGTAGGGCTTTTGAGTATTCTGATCCTTCAAAAACCTATGAAGCGGTATTTTATTCGATATATTGGAATTCAAGGGATTAAAATTTGACTCATCAAACTTCGTTAGATTGTAATTTGATAGATTGATGAAGTCAATTAATTGACAATCAATGTATCACCACGTTTTCTAGAAAGAATTTTATTCTGTGGCAATAAAGACTAAACTTAACAATTTTCAGGAAAACATTTTTAAAATTACGAGTTACTCAAAATCGTATAAGTTTTAAAAATTCTGCTTTTTATAAACGCTAATACAATTGTTTGCAGTTTGCAGTTGCCGGATTATTACTAACAATTGATTTAGTATGAAATCGATTGCGGAGATTTCGAATTTGAGATAATACGTAAAAGGGCATAACTCGACTTATGCAACTATGTGTTTTAGCCACAGATTTATGGATTGGATAAAATCTCAAAAATTGTTTCTAAGAATCTTGAAAGAAGAAATCTCGAATTGGACAAAATTTCGAAACAAAAAATCTCGAAGGATAAAATCTCGAAGACAAATTCAACATAGGTTTGATAGTTCAGAGGTTTTGAAAAAATGTTGTTTTTTATGACTTTTAAATCATTTTGGGACACCATCCTATTCGTAAGCGAAAAATACAAAGTAAACTGCCCTATCGTAAAGGAAGACACCTATTAAATTTTTGTAAGCTACAATACGAAAACAAAAGGAATCTACATAATTTAATGTCATCCTTGCGCGGAAAGGACCAATGCTAAGCGACTTTGGGAATTTTTAAAAAATATTCCAATTTCTATAAATGTTAAAATTTAAAAAAATCCACAAAGAAAGAGTTTGGGTTCGGCAGCCCTCATCGTCTAAGTCTAAGGTATAAAACGAATTAAAATAATATTTCAAAATTTTGTTATATGTATTAAAAAACTTTTTTTTTTGGGATTTTTAATTTTTTGGGATTATATACTTTATCTTGGATAACAATACCAATCCCAACCCAATCATTTGGTATGAAATGGAACAAGACTCTGAAGAGATGTTTGACCATTGATCTAAATTCGTATTTTTTTGAAAACAATAAAAAAAATTTTAAATGATTTAAAAATAACTGACAAATACTTATTCGGAAGAAGAAATGAGAAACGAGATACCATCATATTCCCGAAAATAAAAATCCCCAATAAAATCCCAAAAAAATGCAAAATAATGTATCCTATCAAAAAGAAAGGCCCCATTAAATGTTTTTTATTTTAACTACAATATGAAAACAAATGGAAGCTAAATAATTTCATGCTATCCTTGCACAGACAGGACCAATGCTAAGCGGCTTTGGTGAGTTTTATATTTTAGTATGTGAAATACAAACGTAAATATTTTTGAAATTTTTCTGACGATTTCCTGTCATCCTTGCGCAAAGAGTCCTATGCTAAGCAGCTTTGGGGAATTCTCTATTTTAGTATTTGATTAATTATTAAAAAATAAATATTTCTGAAAAATGTTCCAACGTATATTGCAATAATTTGTTATATTTAAAAAACTTGATTTTTAGGGATTTTGTTTTTTTGGGAGTTTTTTATTTTAGATAACGATACCAACCCAAACTGAACAGATCATATGAACGGTTTGAGAAAAATATCTCCACATACGTTAAATCGAAATTACAATATCTCCAATTTGAAATTTCAAATTTAAAAAAATCGAATTTCAAAATTTCGAAATTTTAAAATCTCGAAATCAAAATCTCCAATTATCTCGAATCCCCAATACTTATTTACGATTTCGAAATATTTCTTATATTTCTATTCACGTCATTATATGGACATTGGACAATCATGACTTTTAAGGGGTTGGCTAAAAAATCCAGAAACACAATTGTCAACGTTAAGATCAAATATCTATAAAATTCGATTTTTCTTTTTTCTTAATATTTATGATCCTGAAAATCGCTCTGTCAACCTTGCAAATACAGATTTAAGGAGTTGTATTGATTGTGTTGCTTCTTATATAGTTTACCACATACCACAATTGTTCCAAGTTCCGTTCTGTTTCTCTTAATTCGTTTAATGACTGTAGAACCGACGAATTTATTGGAATGAATTGTGGATTTATGGGAGCTGGCCAAGTTGTGTCTTTCTTATCGTCCCTACAGATAAATTTACCAGAAATGTTTAAAATTGTGACAAGTCTAAAAAGGCTTATAAAATTGAGTGTTTTTCTGCTTTTTTTCTGGGTTGGGCATAGATGACCGAAAACCATAGAAATTATTCGAAAATAAAAATTTCGGGTTGAAAAGCTCGACAGAAATGTCGAAAAAAATTATAATCTCGACTTGAAAATATCGAATACCAAAATGATTGATTTTTGATAAAATTGTATATCGAGCACCCAATAAAATTTAAAACTATAAATCGATGTTGATAATTTGAAATATTAGCATTTCTTCTTATTAATAATGTAAACTTAACCAGCGCAATCTATTGGCAAAAACCTTTTTTCCGTATAAAATGTAATCCACTTAATTCTAGTAGATTAACTTGGTAATTAGTGAATTCTATAGCTGATTTATGCATTGTCATCGAGAGTAAAAAATTGAGCAAAATTACAGCTCAAGTGGATATTGGGAAGTGAGCTAAATGTCGATTATACAATTTTGCCCACACAAACAACAAACCAACAAACTGGTGAAGTTAAAAAATAAGTGTGGTAACATGGCAAACAAAATATCAAGTGTTTGATCAACCAACTACCCTAAAACAAGTGGGCTAGATTCTAACGAAATGACAATTTTTTGTGATATTTTTTATTAGAACGGAAAAACAATCCTTGAACAATTTTAATTTTTGGTAACAACGTTTCCTATTAACAAAAATAGCTAATTCATCACAACCTACCCTTATAATCGATTCTAGTGTCTACTTCTTCAAAATTTTAGAAAGGTCACAAAAAAATATCATTTGTCACTTGATCAGAATTTGTAGGCCCAGCTGGGTCTGTTAAACATTGTTTTAGCAAGAATACCATTTAAAAGACATCTACAAAAATATTGTTATAAAGTACACCTTGTCCATTTGGCCAAAAAAGCGTGGATTTTTAATCGGGTATTTCCTGATACCGGTGTGATTACAACGGAATTTAGATGCAGATTAAGCGACGACATATTAAATATAATGTACCTCTTGCGAGCATACTTTGATCAGCAGACTTACTTTAAATCACGAATAAATTATTTGGTTGTTCAAATTCTTTCACTTGATAACCATGGCAAGAGGGTGGTAAAATAAATTTAGTCCGCCATCTATCCGCCCTATTGAATTTACAATGACGTCACGTTATCTTAGGGCGACCGCCACCTTAGAGTTAGTATGACGTCACTCACCTTATCGTTTTCTACTCGTCAAGCCCTTTCATTTAATATTCATATCACGGGACTGTAAATAAAAAGGTAATCCGCCATGTTGAGACCGTTACTTATTTAATCTAAATTTTGAGTCACATTAATTTTGATTGGTTCCGAAAAACAGATTAAGCCTAATTCCGAAATATTTATTTCCGAAAAATTGATCGTTTTTACAATTGAAAAGGTCCCTGATAAATAATAAAAAAAGAATTTAATTATCAAATCAAGTAAATCAGTAAACGAAGATTTATTTAAGTTCAAATTGCTTAAAATACTTTAGATTAAATGATTTTCAAGTTAAAATTAAAATTAAAATTGAAGTAAAAATTAAATGTGCCTTTTTAAACTTAAATTCGAATTCCCTAAGTTTCGAGATTGCAATATTTTAAAATTCGATATTTTCAAGTCGAGGAAGTTTCTTTCTCGTATATTTTGTCTAATTCGATATTTAGTTTGGTAAGATTTCAAGACGACCCCTTTTAAATTTCAGTAGAAAACAATTTGTTGGGATCACTACGTTTGTACGATAAAAAGATCCAGAAATTAAAAAACCCAAATCATACATAACCAACGTAGCAAGTTTAATAAAAAAAACAAATAAAAAAAACCAATCCTTATTAATATTATAAATGAAAATAATTCATATTTCCAATGAATTGAAATTCGATAGGTCGAAATTCGATAAATCGATAGATTGGAAAATAGACTTAAACGTGATGGTGGTAAGGAAAAATATCCTACTGGCTATAAATGTTGCAGCCATGCAAGTTCGTTAAGGTGCTAGAAACTTGTATAAAAAAAATCTATCGATGTATGTTGATCACTCTTCCTTCGGCAGGGAAACAAAGATGGGAAAATGTTAACTAATTTCTCTCACAAAATTACCTTTAAGTGATAAAAGTTGAACGAGCTATGATATTTCAAATTTCGTCTAAAAATTAAGAAAATAATATTTTCGGCGATACGAATAATCGCCCAAGCCAAATGGGTCAAAAATTTTTGGGCGATTGTGCTTACTTTAAAATCGGTTACTCAAAAATAAATTAAAAATCCCGATATTTTTTTTATTAAAACTAATTTTTGAAATTATTTTTTCTAAGATAGTGCTTCAACCTATGTTATATGCTTTCGAAGATGATTTTTGAATTTAAATTATATAAGAAAAGGATCCTTTACAGAAATCGTGTTGCAATTTTATTGCACAACTGTTTCTCAATTGACACACGCTTTGTGAAAACCCTTATTATATAATTTTGAAGCTTTAAAAAATAATATGGCAGATGCGGATATGGCCAAAATGCCGTTTGCTATTGGGCTGATACTCGATACTCAGATAAGCAGATTAGCAGTTATTTTTGCGAAGCCAAAGACGGTTTTATCTCTTTTGTCCATTACAAATAAAATTTGCAAAGTTTATGAATTGTCCCAATTGTTACAAGGAATTCGAGCTCGTTAGGCTACTTGAGAGCTACCATTTTCGATTGTCAATAGTAAATAATTAAAAACCTGACACGATTGAGTGGTTTGATGGATTAGAATTCGACAAATCAAAATTTGTTAAATTAAAACTTGCTAAATTGGCAAAGTCGATAGATTATTAGAGTTGATGAAAATTCGGGGTTGGTGACGTATTCACGAAGGACAAAATCCCGCGGAACATAATCTCGAGGGACAAAATCCCGCAAATCAAAATCCCGAAGGTACAAAATCCCGAGGGTACAAAATTCCGAGGTTACAAAATCCCGAGGGTACAAAATCCCAAGGGGACAAAATCTCGTAGTCCAGCGGAAACTCCGTAGGGGTTGTAACCGGGGAGTGTAAGTTTGCCTGCTTTTCAAAATCCCACCTTCAAAATTCCGGATTCAAAATCCCGGTTTTCAAAGACATATTTTTTTTAATTCGGGCCGCCCCTTCTGGTGAAGGAGAATTTTAATTTAAAGTAAAATAAAAATTAAAACCGGGACTTTCTGAAAACCGGGACTTTCTGAAAACCGGGATTTTCTGAAAACTGGAATTTTTATTTTTGCAGAACTGGGATTTTGAAAAGTAGGATCATGAAGATGGGGTTTTAAAAAGCGAGATTTTTTTTTGGGCGGGATATCATTACGGCTCCGTTATAACCGGGTTGGTATCATTACCCAGAATAAAATAATCTCGAAGAAACAAAAAATCATAAAAAATCAAGTTGTTTAAATATAACAAATTTTTGAAATTTTATTTTATGTAATACGTTTTATACCTTAACTTAGAGGATGGGGCCTGCCGCTCCAAAATCCCCGCGTTAACGATTTTTTGAAATTTTAACTTCATAGAGATTGAAGGATTTTTGGAAAATTTATGTTTTTTAATAATTAATTTATGTTTTTTGTATTTTGCCCCACACCAAATTTTCTTTTTTTTCTTTTATTTTTTAACAGGTTGATCAATACTGCCGTACTTCGGCGATGATCACCTTATTTGATTTGTTTCTTGTTAATGTCCTTTTTTTGTATTATTGATATTTTAATGTAGAAATAAATTGAAAAAAAAAAAAAAAAAAATTATTCTCATACTAAAATAGAGAACTCCCCAAAGCCGCTTAGCATTGGATCCTTTATGCGCAAGGATGACAAGAAAACGTCAGAAAAATTTCAAAATATTTACGTTTGTATTTCACTAACTAAAATAAAATCTGCCCAAAGCCGCCTAGTATTGGTCCTTTCCGCGCAAGGATGACATGAATTTATGTAGCTTTCATTTGTTTTCATATTGTAGTAAAACAAAAATTTAATGGGATCTTATCTATTCCAATGGGGCAGTTAAATTTGTATTTTTCGTTATAACCATCACTATTTTCGATGTTCGATTTTTCGTGTGTATACATCGTTAAATCAAAGGAAAACTCCACCAATTGTGCAACATCTAAATTTTGAACTTTCATAACCTTTCGGGTATTTGTACCCTACGGATTTTGTATCTTCGGGGTTTTGAATCCTTGGGTTTTTGTACCCTCTAGATTTTGTATCGTTGGGATTATGTATGCTCGGGATTTTCTACTCTCAGGATTTTTTCAAACCCTCGGGAGTTTGTACTCTCCGGATTTCGACTCTCAGGATTTTGTTTCTTCACTGAACATTCGATTGATTGGAGATTTTCTTAGAAAGAAAATCGGTAGTTTGAAATTCGATAGATATGTTGGTGAAGTCGATAGATTGAAAATCACATGATTGAAACTCGATACGTGGATCGAAATTCGAAAATTCGATAGACTGAAATTTGATACACTAAATTTCGATAAACTGAGATTCGATACAAAGAAATTTGATAGATTGGAATTCGATAGGAAGAACTTCAAAGGATTGAATTTTGGTAGATTGAAATTCGATCGATTGAAGAATTTTTTAGAAAAAAAAATCTAAGGACTGAAACTCGTTATATCGAATTTCGTTAGATTGAAAATTCGACGGACTGGTGAAATCGATTTAGTGAAAATCAATGGATTAAAATTCTATAGGTGGAAATTCAGTAGATTGGAATACAATAAACTGAAATTCGATAGATTGGAATGCGATAGATTGATTCGATGGAGCATGGATTGTAATTGAATGCATTCAAATTCTAAAGATTGATGAAATCGATTATTGAAATTTAATACTTACGTATAAACTTTACATAGTGGTAGAGAAATAAAAAATAAGAGATTCTTGTTTTTTTTAGCGGCGGAATAACACGTTTAGGGGCTAAACACTACCAATAAATTTCAACCCTAAAACACATTTTTGCAAATATCTTCTCTTCACTCCTAAAACGTGTTATTCCGCCGCAAAGACAATACGTTTCTCTTATTTTTTATTTCTCTAGCACTAAGCAAAGTTTCATTCGAATCAGTGAGTGACATAGGGTACGGTTACTTCTCAAATGTAAATAGCTACTTATTTAAAATTTAGCCCATTTTATATTTTTAAATTGAGGCATTACGAAACCATGCACCATCCAACCAGCACCTTGTGGTGATTAGTCAATAAGGAGAATATTGTAGGTATTCTTATAGGAAGAAATACTGGCACTATAACCCTCTTTAGAATAAACCCTATTTCCATTGCTTGTTTGAGATTTACAACTATATTACATCAATATGTTTAATGTCACAAACACAACTTTGTGATGCAATCGATCAACCTTATGAACTTATAATAAATCAACAATTTCCCTAACAGTCTTGCTAACTTCATCATCTACTATTCCTTTAAAAATCAATTTTTGTGCGGTTTAAAAGTTTAATCAAAATCCATATTACGATTACGTTTGGAATTGACGATGTGTGGAATGGTGCGTCAGAATATTTTCTCGTGGCCTACGTGACATATATTTTGATGTTCTCCATCACAATGTCTAATAATTAGATGATTGATTTGTAATTAAAGTTTCACCGCTTGTTCAAATGTCACCCGATTGTATGTCAGCCAATACATGAAAGTATCTGACACCACCACCATATCTCGGAAATCTTTTCCAAAATATTTGCAACATATACAATCCGTTGCAAATTTTGCCAACGTCTGAGCACTTATTTATACGGGTCACCTTTGTGCGGTGAATTTAGTTGCATTTGAGATACAATTTCAAATCAAGATGGCAAATTGTTTCTTCTTTACTGTTCTGTATCATCGACAATTTGTGAAATAACTCAAATCCAGCATATAAATGAAGCAGGTAACCTGTTGTATTTTACATTGGATAATATCGGCACACGTATTTTGATATTTCGTATAGCTGTTCACATTTCTCAAATTTGTGGCGCTTCTTAGGCGCTCTTTCTTATCTTGTTTCCTTCCTGTTTCAGAATTTCTAAAATTACAAAATGTATACGAGGTCATCCGTAAATCATACCTAGCTAATGAAAAGTTTTTTTTTCGATTAGTCTTTAAAAGTTATCCTTCATCGTTTTCAAATATTGATTTAACAACATCAGAAATGACTCATTTTGAAAATAGATAAAACGGAAAGATTTTCTACCACCTCCACCACGCTTCTCTTCTCTACATACAAAAAAAAACTGTATGAAAAATTCTAAAAACAAAGAACATTTTCTATATATTCATTATTGTTATACGTTACACCAAGCGTACATAAAAGTAAAGCAAAGTGCTAACAACAGTTGATGGTGTACGATAAAAAAAGGCATTTGGAAGGAAGGAAGCTGCTAAAAAGAAGCAAAAGTAAAAATCATAATTTTATGTTTTTGTTTTGTTTCTTTTTTATGCTTCTTACATTTTTATACTGTTATTAATACGTTTTATGGGTAATATTATGACAACATAAATTAACCCTTAAGTGTTTGAACCCTTTGATAAAAATGTCAAACTCAAAATAATAACCACAAATATTTATGAGCTGTGGATGATGGTGGTATAGACATATAGTTTAAAAGGTGTGAGGTTTAAATTGTAGAGCCAGAGCCAGATATTATTTTATATAACATACGTATGTATAATTATGGAAATGTAATTTAGTGTAGATTATTTTAATTATACATATTGTGTTACATAAATCATTTCAAATGTATATACATACATCAAGGGAAGATAGTAATGAACCGAATTATATTTTAAATGTATGTCAGTTCCTGCTTTTTGTGTTTAAATATTTTTTTTGTACGAATTATAGTGAAACTCTTTCCGATCATTAAAAAACGAACTTATTACAGTCAGGTATTAAGTTATACAAAAGGTACCGTTATTTATTGGATACTTGTGCAAGATTTATGTATAAAAATGGTATGCACCGTTTCCACGAATAATTTACACAAATCAATCAAGAGACAAAAAAATACTTCTGTCACTCCAGATGTCTATTCTTGCCTCTTGTGAAACTTCCATTAAATAGAGTAGCAACGTATCCGTAGGTTGCAAATCTAAAATATGTGTTAAATAAATCAAATGTTTTATTTATAAAAATAAAATCACTTAATGTGTAAGTTGAAATAAATGCATTTAAAATGTAAATTCAAAGTGGAAAACAATCCAAGGCGGAAAAAATGTTGTATACATAAAAGGAGAACAAAACTTTTCTTTTCGTATAACTATATGTACATGTAGAGTTGTATGAATTATGTGCTCTTGTTTGTGTTATAAATTTCTCTTCCGAATTTACGACAAATGCAGGTGACATAATTTTTTTTTCTGTTTTATTTTTGCGCTAAAAGAAAATATTCTGGAATTTTTTTTTCTTACTTTTGCCATACGAAAAGGTTGAAATGAAAAAAATAAATATTTATAAACGAAAAGAAAAATGTTATAATCATAATCATAACAACATAAATAGCGTCAACTAACACTTATAACGACTTTGAAAAAATTCTTAAGATGATTATGTTTATTTAATTTTTTAAATTGCATTTCTCGTTGTTCGATGTTTTTATAAAACAATTATATTGGCTATATGCTATACTAATTGACATGTCACTGAAAATTGTGAAATGAACAGTAAAGTTGTTGTCCATTGGCAAATTAAAATTAACAATTTGTTTCATAAATATTCTAAAAATTGTACATTCTAAAAGTGCATAAATTTAAATATTAATTCGTATTTTTATTTTTATTTTCAGGTACGTACAACAACAAATTTTTTCAGTGATCATTTACTTGGTATGTAAAATATTGGAATATGTATTATTTAAATTTAGCACAAAATGCAATCTTTTATTCTATATATATAGTGCAGTATCTATACGTTCTGATTAATCTGATTATCCAAAACAATTGTGGTTGAAACTATCTAAATCAAGGTTTTTGTTTAGCTTTGTAAAAAAATTAGGATAGAAATTTTTTTTACCGTTTCGCACCAGTGGGAGGTCAAGAATGGTTGAAGTGTACATTTTGGAATAGGGCCAAAATGTTGAAGGGTGGAACTCGAAAGAGAGAAAAATACGTAAAATCACAAATTCTTTATAAGGGACTGGAAGTCATGTTTTAATTTTATGATTTTTTTTGTTTTGAATGTGAAGCACTGAGTAAAACAAACAACATATGCCAATTGATTTTTTTGTTGTTATTATTATAAGTATTCAAGGTGTCAAATATTTAGCAATCTCACGAACGTGGTGTTGTATTTATCACTATAGAAAACTAGCCCAATTTTATAATTCTCGAATAATTAGTTTTTGTTTCTATAGTCATAAATACTACACCAAGTTCATGAAATTTTTAAATATTTGACACTCTGTACCTTAACAAATAACAATAACAACAAAAAAATCATGTCCCATCAATTTTTTTTTTAAATTAATAAAAATCATAAAATTAAAACATGACTTCGGGTCCCATATAAAGAATTAGTGATTTGACGTATTTTTCACTATTTTGTTCTCCAATAAATTAAAGGTGGCGACAATTTTAGGACAAACCAACACAAATGTTGCTTAGACATTTGTGTTGGTTTTGTTTGTGTTGGTTTTGCCCTTTTTAAGAACTAGCAATTTGAAAATATAGTTTATAAGAAAATTGAATAAATTCAGAAAACAGCGAACGGCCCGGCCCTACTTCGAAGAACAGTACCGTAGAAGGCAACAAAACAATTTTATTTGTGTTATTTCATGTAGAGGACATTTTCAGTGAATTTCGTCAATATCAAATAGGGTCAGACATTTACGTTAATCGTTTTCATTTATTTGCTGTATATTTGATTTAGAGAACGGTAGACTTAATTTAAAGAGATGCTACTGAAGGATTGCGGAAAATTATTGAAAAATGTAATTTTCAAATTAATTTTTTATTATTTATAATTTAAATTGATTGCTTAATGAGAAGAGCGCAACATTAAGGGGGGACAACCATTTAGACCCTTAAAAATTCGATTTTGAAAAAGAAATGCTTTGTTACTTTAATATGTGTAGAATACGAAAAACTCTTTATGACTTAGGCCAAAACTTAAAGCTCTTGTAAATAGACAATTTCCTAGACTTCCTTTCGTTCTTATTTTATTTTATGTTATATACAAACTATTTGACAGTAAAATAACCTAATGAATAGTAACATAAACATTTTTAAAACCACGAAATATTTTAGAAAATAAAATTTTAAGTTAAATACTAATTACAAATGTATTATACAGACAAAATTGGTTGTTAAAAATCACACTTACGAATTGCAACACGGAAAATCTCTCTTGACCTCGAAAAATCGAAAAAATGATAATATTCATTAAATATTCTAGACATAGAAGCCGTCGGTTCATTACCTCCATATTCAGTCCTGTGGCGTGGGACATATAAAAATTCCCTTTGGCGTAGATTTCGTTTGGGAACATAAATGCACCAGGTAGAAATGAGATCAAAACAATTAACCCGTCCACATAAAAAATCTCCCACAAACATAGCCGCGGCAATTTTACGATCTTTTTCTAAAGTGTCAATACGAAGATACACATGGTGGGGATACCATACAACCACAGCATACTCAAGATGTGATCTAACCAAAGAGACAAATAGACTTACACATGATAATATATCATGAAACTCCTTTGTCATTCGAATAATGAAGCCTAACATAGAATTAGCTTTACGTATTATGTTATCAATATGTAAATAGAAAGTTACTTTGGTATCAAATATAACTCCCAAATCCGTTATTGAAGTTACTCTGCTAAAGCTAAGTTGATTACCGTCAAAATAATAGTTAGAAATTATAGCGTTAATTATAGGATTTTCCTATAGAACGACATGACACTGCATTTGTTTATATTAACAAACAATCTATTAGCAGAGCACCATCTAGATAAACTATCTATTTCAGACTGTAGTATATCAACATCAACTAAAGACCGAGTTCGCATAAAAATCTTCAAATCGTCAGCAAACAATAGAACATTACAAAATTTAAATATATCGGTGACATCATTCACAAATAAAAGAAAGATAATTGGGCCCAAGTGGGAGCCTTGAGGAACACCCGAATGGCAATAGATAAAATTTGATTTGATGTGATTCAATAGAACAAACTGCTTCCTGTCTACTAAGTAAGATGCAATCCACTTTAGAAACCTTGGATCAACCCCAATCGCAGCAAGTTTTTTTATAATAATTTTGTGGTTAATTGAGTCAAAAGCCTTAGCAAAATTAAAATAAATTGCATCAACCTGTGCCTTAGACTCTATTGATTCAATAACGAATTTTGTAAACTATAAAAGGTTGGTAGATGTTGATCTCCCAACAATCTATTCCCAGAGACAAGCAGGTAGGTATACGCAGTGCCAAAGATTGTTTAGAGACTATTGAACCGATCGGGCTGAAAATTTCACACGTTTTCGTAACATATAAGACCACTTGTTAAAATATTTTCAACACAAAATAAATTCGGAAAGCAAAAATAGTTTTGTTTAATTTCACCAACAACTTTTTCATTATCCTTCAATTTTTTTTTAATACATCTCTCAACCACATGCAAAAATTTAATCCACTGTTTAAATAGAGAGAAAAGCAACTTCAATTGAGCATGCAAATGAGAATATAATAAAGGAGGAAACAAGCTTGTTTCTGTCTCTTCAACAATTGTGGCCATATTTGAATGAGGTTCATATGCTATAATGAATTGATAACAGCTGATAATCCGTTACCACGGTCTCGTATCGCGATCCATGCGGTGCCGTGCCAATGGCTCTTGAATCTTCGCCAATACCGGTGCGATCCCGTTGAAGATTTTCGTTCCTCCACCGAAACGTCCGTTGCACAGCGCTCTCGTGTCTCTTGTTCTGGTTGTTACCAACTCGATACAATCTCGTGTTGGATTGTAATTACACTTCCAACCAATCACAACAGGAATAATTGGAGTGGATTCGATATTATTTTATTGGGGTAAACTATTCGAAAATTTCCACCATCCAATGCTCCTGTATTCTGGTTAGTTGTTATGCACGGACAGTAGGGTTTTCTGTCTCCAAATAGTTGATTAATTGATTAATGTTTGGTTTATTTTATTTCGAATTTTTTTGTTTATCAACTTTAAATAAATTCTTTTTTTTTTCTTTAGACGTAAATATTTTGGTACTTTCTGCTGTCACATCCACACTTCTTCTCCTGTCAGTTTTTTTCTTTCACCTCAACTTTGACACACACGCCACCAAACCGAACGATCAATCCACACACCAACAACAAAAATGCGCCATCTGACCCATTCACTCTGACTTACATAAATATTATCGCGGCCTCAAACCCAAAGGGAAATTATCATAGATGCACACCATTTATCTTGCCATTATGCATTTTCAATCCATTGGCAGCCGTGAATAGCCGCAAGGTCTATACGTTACAACCTCTTGGAATTACCGCAAGTTTTTAATAATTTTGAATCATCAGTGATATCGTGCGAATAGCATCAACGAGTACCTAATCTCGAAAACCGTGATTATTTTTCAACAATAATCTCGAAAGTATTGAATAATCTCTATATCGAGCGATCCATTGTTTTCTCGTCCCATTATTTCGAGGATCTTGGAAATTGTACTAAACTTTGTAAAACATTATTTTATGTAAATATTTAAAAGCTCAAGGACAAAAGTCTCGTAAATCACTAATTCTGTAACCAGGCTCAACTCTTCTCTTACAAATTTTGAGGAATAACGATAAAAACGAATAATTTCGAAAAGGTCCAATAATCTTAGAACTCTAGAATAATCAAGAAATCAATAACAATCTGCAAAATATCATTCAATCACCACAAAACCTCAAATAATCTCAAAAATGTTGAATAACGTCGATAATATCGAATAACTTCGTACAGGCAAGAAAATCCACTCCGTTTAAATTCAAAAATCTCAAATTTCAAGAATCTCTATTCTGAAGATTATATAACTGAGTGCTATGCTTAATTCAAGTTCAAGTTAAACTCGATTAATGTCGAAAATGTCTGTAGGATACGACTGAACTCAACACCAAAATTCGAGAAACTCGAATAATATCGGATAATCCATATTAAGACAATGTATGAAATTAACTTTAATTGAGACACAATATAACTGCCACCACCAAATCCAAAAATCAGGACGTCTAGGGTCGATTATGCGTTATGTGAGTTTCGAGAATTTTTTCCAAATTGTTACAAAACGTGACTATGTAACACATTTTAAACTCTCATTGAACTGCGAAATATGAGAGATATGTTACCTACATAAATGAAACGAATTGGTCTACATATTCAATAAATTAATCAAGATTAAATCTGAAGATTCTCCGATTTTCTTGATAAAATCAACTTTTAAAAGAAAATTGTTGAAACTTGAAGGTCCTTTTTTCAATTTGCGACTAACGGATACAAATTTATTAGTCTAAACAAAATTGTACAATAATAACTGTGCATTAAGTCACGTAATTCCGACTTAACAATTATTTTTCTCCTTTTGGATAATGGGCAAACAGTTCGGTAGATGTTTTGTAAATCCGTAACCCCAAAAAATTTTAAGGAACATTGATATGTATCCGATAAATTAGTTATTGTTTTTGGTTAATCCTCATGACATCACCAAATTCCTAAAATCAATATTTAGTCTTTAGTGATAGAAAAATTAAGGCCCATTTAGCAGCGACATTTTCATTTATGAACTCTATTACTAAGGGGCAATAACTTTACTTAACTCACCATAAAAATTAAATAAAATTAACTGGCGTTGTTGAATTCGTATTATGAAATCAATCAAAATTTCATAAAATAAGAAAGAGTGGAAATATTATTTAACTGGCCCGTTGGGTCTTTATTTATGCAACGGCATTTGTGTAATGCTAAGCAAGCTCAAATTAATTTCTGACATAGTCAATAACAATTTTAACTCAAACTGTCAAAACCTTGAGAACTCAGCTCAGTAAAAATTAAAAATCAAAATTCTAGTAGCAATTCTCATTAAATTAAGAATTTCTATCAGCTTTTGTAAATTCAAATAATTCTAAATAAAAATATTATTAATTTTTAAATTTCTAAAATCCTAAATTTGTTAACGTATTAAATAAAATTGATTGATTTTCTAACTTTTTAAATTTCTAATAATTGCATTACTAAATATCTAACTTCCAAACTCCTAAATATTTAAATTCCTGAGATTCTTAATCCTTAAATAATTCTAGTATTTAACCCCTAAATTCATATACTAAATGGCTGAATTCCCATAAATTAAAGTTCCTAGGTTTTCGAATTTCAGTACATTTTCATTTCAGTACATCTCAAAGTTTGGAGTTGTGGAATTTTCAGAAGTCTTAAATATTCAAAATCCAAAATTTACTAATTTTGCTTATTTATTTATTTCAAAATTAGTTTTGCTTAATTTATAAAATTCTGATCTAGTAAATTTTGTAATTAACAAATAGTAAATTCCTAAATATTCAACTTTCTAATTTTTAAACTTACACTGAAATTTACTACTCCGAAATTTCGGAATATTACAAATTTTTTAATTTTATAAATTTTTAATTCAAAAAACGAATGCCCCTATTCACAAAATTAAAATTCGCTCTATAACCGTAAAATACCGATTAGTTCTAAAATGGTAGGTATTCACAAAATGTAGCTTGGCACTTTAAACATAAAAAATTATCTGTAAGTTTACAGTGACAAATTTGCTGACGTAAGGCCACGTATCTTGATTTTGAGGAAACGAATGCCCCGCCCCCATAGACAATACCAAATAAAAGGACTCGGAATTGACTATTCTCGAAATTCTAAAAAATTTCAATTATCGATAATTTTTTACGAAATAAAACCGCGCTGAAAATGAGTGTGCAGTACAATTTTGATAAATGGCTTGTGGATGAACTCCGTTTTTCCGTTTCATTATATACTCCCAGTTCCTCAAACATGTTTAGTTTTCAATTTGCTTTGAATTTTTAGGCATCAATGGCTACCTAATGCTATGTTTATGACATAGGAACATAGGAAGATAGGGAGTGTGACACGAACAACCAAATTATTTAAAATGTCACCAACTTATAGCCTACTTTGATCAAGAATAAGAAATTTTTCAACTAGAGCATGGAATTAATAGGCAGGGCTTGTGACATTTTAAATAATTTGGTTGGTCGTGTCAATCTTCCTATCTTCCTATGTTCCTATGTTACTATGTCATAAACTCAGCCTTAATGTTATGCATTTCAATGATGTAATATTTTGATGTTATTTTTTTGCAATGACATAAGACAATACTATTAATTGTTTTGTTTACTGAGGTAATTGTTTAGGATTTTCTTATTGCTGTGGCAAAATTCGGAATATCTTTGGTAATCTAAATAAAATTGCTGTAATATTGTTATGTCGTAAAATTTTAACTGGTATAATTTGTTCAAATTTTATTCTCAGAAAAATATTTTGAAATGGAATTTTGGGTTTTGGAAATTTGTACCTAACCCAGTTTTCAACTTTCGTTTCTATTTATTATTACTAAATATCTGGATTACTTCCATTCTTAAATATTTCCAAACCTTACATTTCCTGAAACAGAAAGTTCCAGCAATCTGTATTTGTTAAATGTTCTTCTAGTCACGGTGTGCGGGAAGCTGAAAAAAGTTGGTCTAAAATGCCGAGCAAAAACTAGCGTCTCTACAGTGTCATAATCCATCAATCAGAAAATCGTACCTGATCATTTAACAAAGAAATCGCGAAAAAACGCGATTTTTTTAATTTTTATTGAAAATATTATTTCGGCGGCCAACCTAACAAGGAAGAAATTAATGATGATACAATTTTTAAACTTTTTTCTTAATCTGTATTCCTTTATCTACAAAATGAAGGACTCCCTATATCAATATTTTGCGATAAATAGGTTTTGTTTTACAATCAAAAATACACTAACATACAATGCCGAAAATCAAAATACGCCCCCTACTTTTCTTGAAACAATACTAACTCAAGGTCGCTGTGTACGGAAAGATGAAAGAAATTTGCCTAAAAATATTTGAGTTGGTAACGTGGAGGAGAATTGCCTTCAAACGGTTTTTGGAGGAGTCGATAGACAATCGCCAATCGACGATGACGATTTATTTCTCCATATATCCGAACGTCAAAATGTTCACTTGTTTTAAATCCTTTAACAAAGGAATGGATTGCCGCTGCGATAGTTTCAGGCGTCGTACCATAACATTTATTTATTAAAAATCAACAAAATACAAAATAATATCTAAACGATTTTGCGAGATTTCAATGTGATTGCATGGCGCAGTGATATTTGATGGTTGATACATTGATATAGGTGTTTCTCATCAGATTCAAATGTTAGTGGTAAATATTCTTTAGTTCGGTTTGATCTTTCCGAAACAGGAATTTCATCTGAATGCGGTAGCGGTAATTGAGCATATGTCGTTGGAGTGTATGTCAAAGTACCAATTTTTTTTCTGTTTGTACCGAGAATATAATTCACGCACCCAAAACATTGAATTGGATCATGTACTTTACTTTTGGATCTATCCATATCATCGGGACACCAAATGACCGGCTTCAGTGTATTGCCAATTATGCAGATGGAAAATGCTTGCCGTACAAACAATAGGCGGCGTCCAATTTACACCACTAGTAACATTTTGTGAGGAGTATAGTCGATATAAGTAAATCAGCGGTTTCATCAATTGTTTTGTGGCGATTGGTCATAATTTTAAAAGTTTCACAATGTAACAAAAGCAATTGAGTTTAAAACGTCTATCTATATTTCACCAGATTTCACAAGCCGATTTTCACTTTATTTTTTGTGTTCTTTTGTCACTTTATATATTTAAAAGAAAATCTCTTTATTTTTAATTTTATATTGTAGTTTTTATTTCTTCCTTATTGTGACAATTTTTTAATTTTTTTACAAATATTTTTGGTTGTAAAGCAAAAACTAGTTATCGCAAAATTTTGTTATAGGATTCGTTTTGTAGATAAAGGAATACAGATTAAGAAAAAAATAAAAAAGTTGTATCATCTTCAATTTCTTCCTTTCTAAATTGGCCGCCGAAATGATATTTTCAATTAAAATTTAAAAAATCGCGTTTTTTCGTGACTTTGTTGGTTCATAACCAACTTGTACCAATTTGTTTTGAAGGAAAATCCCAACTTCTGCAGGCTCGACGTTTACACTCACAAAACAACAAATAAAAAACGATCGTCTCAATTTATATTTAATATTTTATTTTAGATTTATTTGAAACGACGTATGGAATGCTACTGACCAAATTAACATTTATTGTTGGTCGATCAATACATAAGTTTTGTTTGTATTAATCTGTGCAATTTTAAGAGTATATTAATACCGTACTTAATATTATTAATACATATTTACAAATTTTAGGTGTACATAAAAATAAAAATAAATCAATTAGATTTTTAATTTAAATACATACAAAATAAATACAAATAAATAAACAAAACGACAAAATATATGCTGTGCAAAGTGAATGTGTATAAGGGTTTGTTCGGTGATCAAATAAGCGATTGGCGTTGATGATACAGTATGATAACAAATGTTGTTAAGTTCGCTGACGCGCAGCGACCGCAACATGACTCCCCTTCCAGTGAAACGCAATTCAAAATAATAAATTTTTTTTAACATTACGAATTGACTCATTTGAAAGAAACTCCATGACGACTTGAAGTACTCAAACTGGAAACACTTTCTGAAATAACATACGCAGGTTTCAATCTATCCACCGATATCGATACTGTTTTACCTTTAACGTTCACTATGAAATTTTTCCGTAATTTTCTTAAAACTTTAAAAGGTCCTTCATACGGAGGATGAAGGCCTGTTTTAATCTTGTCGACCCTTATGAAAACGAATTCGCAAGTATTTAGAGAGTCGGGCACAAATACGGGTTTGTCAGATTGACGTGGTTCAATTGGCTTTACATTACGAATACGTTCTTTTAGCAATTCGGCAAAACTGTTGGGATCTACGGGAATCGTTGACTGAGATGGTGTAAAGAATTCACCAGGCACTTTTATTTGCTGCCCATAAACCAACTCAGCTGATGAGCATTTCAAATCTTCTTTAATTGCCGTGCGAAGACCTAACAGAACTAAAGGAATATCGTCGTGCCAATTCAGTGTGTTGCCTCGAGCCATCAGTGATGCTTTTAGGTCACGATGAAATCTCTCTACCATCCCGTTTGATTGCGGATGATAGGCGGTTGTGCGGATTCTGTGCGAGCCTAATAATTTAGTCAGATCGGAAAACAGTTTTGATTCGAACTGAGATCCTTGATCTGTAGTAATAATTAATGGAACGCCAAAACGAGACACGTACTGTGAGACAAAAGTTTTCGCTACTGTGTTGGCTGTCATGTCTGAAATAGGGTAAGCCTCTGGCCATCTTGTGAACCTGTCGACGATTGTGAGGATATATGAACATCCACAAGATTGTGGTAATGGACCTACCAAATCCATGTGGATTCGTTCAAATCGTGCGCTGGGAAGATCGAATATGCCAGTTTCAGATCGAATATGGCGACCTATCTTACATCTTTGGCACTGCAAACACGCCTTTGACCACTCATTGCAATCCTTGTTAATATTGGGCCAAAAATATTTAGCTGAAATGTTCTTCCGAGTTGCGCGAATCCCAGGGTGGGATAACCCATGTATCATGTCGAAAACCTGTTTTCTAATAATTTTGGGTACAAATGGTCGACATTTGCCAGTGGAGGTTTCGCACCAAACGTTTTCATTTGAATCGGTTGATTGAATTTGTTCGAGTTTTAATTTGGAACCTATTTTCCGATTTTTGTCAGATAAAATTGCATGTAGCTCTTTGTCGTCCTTCTGTAGTTCGACGAGAACTTTATCATTCAGCGTTTTATCTGCTAAGCTAGCTATGTCAGGGCAACCGATTCGCGATAGGCAATCTGCAACAATGTTATGCTTTCCACTAATATGCCGAATATCGCTAGTAAACTGCGCGATATAATCTAAATGACGTGCCTGGCGTGGGCTACGCTCTGTTTTTGACGTTATAGCGGTGGTTAGTGGCTTGTGGTCGGTATATATAGAGAATTGCCTACCCTCAATGAAATACCTAAAATGTTTGAGAGAAAGGTAAATACCTAAAAGTTCGCGGTCGAATGCTGAATATTTTGACTCGGTTGGAGACAATTTCCTGGAATAGAATGATAACGGCTCCCACTTACCATCACTGAATTGTTCCAGTACTGCCCCAACAGCCCAACTGGATGCATCGGTTGTGATGTTACATGTCGCGTTAGATTTAGGATGTGCCAGTAAAGTTGACGTAGCTAATGCCTCTCTGCATTTCCGGAACCAATTTTCACAATCTTCTGGCCATGTAAATTGTGATTTTTTAACTTTGTTCATTAAGGCCAAATGTGAATGTAAAGGTGCTAGCAGATGAGCAATATTCCGGATAAATCTGCTGTAGTAATTTATCATCCCAATAAATTGTTGTAATTGTTTGACTGATGTTGGAGACGGAAAATTAGAAATGACTTCAACTCTACTAGGTGATGGAGAGATTCCATCTTTTGAAATGTTATGCCCCAAAAATTCTAAAGATGAAACACCAAAAACACACTTAGATGTTTTAATGTTTACACCATATTCGACTAAACGACCAAATAGTTGCCTCAAGTGTGATTTGTGTTCTACTTCGTTCCGACTCGCGACCAAAATATCATCAATGTAAATATAAACAAACTCTAGACCACGAACCACCATATTCATAAACCTTTGGAAGGTTTGACTGGCATTCCGTAACCCGAAGGGCATCCGGGTAAATTCGAACAAGCCGAATGGTGTTGTGATGGCTGTTTTGTAAATATCCTCCGGAGCCACAGGAATGTGATGGTATGCTCTCACCAAATCGATCTTTGAGAATACCGTACATCCGTCTAAACACAAAGAGAAATTATGAAGATGAGCTATTGGGTACCTATCTGGCGTTGTTATGGTATTTAGACGACGATAATCGCCGCATGGGCGCCAATCACCACTGTCTTTCTTCGCAACTAAATGAAGTGGTGAAGACGCACATGACGATGATGGTCGACAAATCCCAAGTTGAACCATGTGCTCAAATTCTGTTTTTGCAGCATTATGTTTAACTGGATCTAATCTTCGAGGTGTGCAAAATGGTAACGGTCCTTTTGTTATGATGTGATGGACTACACAATGTTTCACCGGAAGACTGTAATTTGGGCTTTCAACTAAAGATGGAAACTCGAACAAAATTGCGCTATAATCACTTCCCAATGAATAGTAAAGTGGTATAGGTGTGTCACTATAACTGCAAAATGCGTTAACAGTTAAACTTGTTACTTTATCTAACAGACGTTTACCTTTAAGATCTACTAAAAGTCCGAACTTGGTAAGGAAATCAGCACCAATTATAGGTTTATTCACTGATGCTAATAAAAATGGATGTACAAAACTACGCCTCAAACCCAAATCAATATTCAAAAGTTTCGTACCGTACGTACTAATAGTAGAACCATTAGCGGCAGACAAGAAAAAATCTGGGTTTCTGTTATAACTACCAAATATCGAATTGGGAATTACCGATAGATCGGCACCCGTATCTACTAAAAACGTTAATTTATTTTTTAGATCTCTGACAAATAAACGGCGAGTTTTGTTAATTCCGCTAGACGCCGTAGTGGTTGCGGAACTTATTCGTTTTTTGAAGAAGACTGAGTGTTAGTACCGTTCTCACTGAAATTGCAAGGTTTATCACATCTCCTAGCTTTGTTACCAAATCTAAAATGGTACCAACATAATGGATATTTGTTGGTATTTCGTTTCCTATTCCCACTTCGTGATCGAAAACCACTACCTGATCGGCTACGACTTCTTTGATTGTTCGAAACGTTACTCTGATTAACTAGACTACGCACAACATTTTTCAATTCACTTATCTCGTTTGCTAATTGTTCGTATTTGTTAGTTTGAACTGAAACTGCTTTTACAGTAGAAGACGTGTTAACCATAGAAACTGAAAACCCAGGTGAAGCCTCGAATATTTTATCTGCTATTTCGGTGAGTTCTGAAATTGTTTTACCGTCTTTAATTAAAGGAATTAGAGCGACATTGATTACAGAGGACAATCTACGCAGCCACAGCTTTCTAATTAAATTTTCACCGAAAGTGCCAGATGTTCCTGCTAATTGATTTAAATACCTATAGAGTTCCGATGGCTTTTTATCTCCTAACTCCGTATTTGATAACATTTCTTCTATTCGACGCTCTTCACTTAACGAATGTCTCTCAATGAGTTTTTGTTTAAGACCTTTATAAATATCATTATCTGGTGGGTTTTGAATGTAATCTAAAACAGAATCGATCGCGGTTTGTGGCAAAGCTGACAAAACATAGTGAAATTTAATAGTCTCTGAAGAAACTCGGGCCAATGCAAACTGCGCCTCTGCCTGAATAAACCAAGTCGATGGAGAATTCGACCAAAATGGTGCCAATTTAACAGCCACGGCCTGAATTTCAGCTTTCGACGAATTTTCAATTGCGCCTTTATTATCATCAGCTGTCTCATTCACCATTATAATTCACAAAATTTTCCACAAACGCACTATTGCCAATAAACACCACAATGCACAGATATTTACAAATATTAATTATTAGGTTTAAAAAAAAAAAAAAAAAAAAAAAAAAAATAATAATAATTTTGATTCAAAAATACTATTAAATGAAAATGACTTAAAATTTAATTACAATAATTACTCACTCTTAAAATAGTAGCATATATACCAATAAATAATAATAATAATTTTAAAATCCAAAATGGTGGTTGCGTGGTAGTGAAGGCACTAGTGCGCAATGTACAATTTCACCTTGACGAATTGCAATTATTATGATCTGCTTACTGTATTCCGTTACAAATCCACCAATTTTCCGTTGTATGATGAAAGTTATACGTTGTGCAATCTTCAGCGTTTTTTAATTGATTATCACAGCTAAGACTTGTAATTAATTTAATGATGATCCAACTGGTCATATTATAGCAAAATTTCCAATTACTATCAAATATTTAGCAGCAAAATCGAAAATATACTCGTAATATAATAAATTCTGGTTACTCATCAGCAATATTGAAAACGCGGAAATTAAGGAGCAGTAAAAATAAACAGTTTGCCCACTTATTTGTTGTATCCTGTTTGGTCACTTAACCAACAGTTGACTCATTGTTAGATGTAGAGTGTATACAGCACTTTTATCAGCTATGGTTGCTTTTTGATTTAAGCTGGTAAATATTATGTTATATTGGTCAACTTGATCGGGGTCACCACTTGTTGGTTCATAACCAACTTGTACCAATTTGTTTTGAAGGAAAATCCCAACTTCTGCAGGCTCGACGTTTACACTCACAAAACAACAAATAAAAAACGATCGTCTCAATTTATATTTAATATTTTATTTTAGATTTATTTGAAACGACGTATGGAATGCTACTGACCAAATTAACATTTATTGTTGGTCGATCAATACATAAGTTTTGTTTGTATTAATCTGTGCAATTTTAAGAGTATATTAATACCGTACTTAATATTATTAATACATATTTACAAATTTTAGGTGTACATAAAAATAAAAATAAATCAATTAGATTTTTAATTTAAATACATACAAAATAAATACAAATAAATAAACAAAACGACAAAATATATGCTGTGCAAAGTGAATGTGTATAAGGGTTTGTTCGGTGATCAAATAAGCGATTGGCGTTGATGATACAGTATGATAACAAATGTTGTTAAGTTCGCTGACGCGCAGCGACCGCAACAACTTCTTTGCTAAATAATCAGGTACGATTTTCTGTTTAATGGATTATGACACTGTAGAAGCATGCTGTATTTATATATGACACTATTTTTTTTCGGCATTTTAGACCAACTTTTTCAGCTTCCCGCACACCGTGTAGTTTATTTGAGGTGATCAGTAGGTAGATTCCGGTTGCGTGAAATTATTTTGTGAAACGGAATTTTGGGCTCCGGGAATTTCAGTCAAAAACATTTCAGTCAAAAACAGAAAGGAATTTCAGTCAAAAATTAAAAGGCAACTCAGTCAGAATAGTTTTAGACTGAAATTCCTTTTCAGAAGGAAGTTCAATCAAAAAACTAAAAAGCCCTTCAAGTCAAAATTATTTTGACTAGAATTCCTTTCGCATTTATGACCGAAAATACCTTTTGAGAAGGTGATTCAGTCAAACAATTAAAAAGGAATTCCAGGCAAAATTGTTCTCCGAGAGTTCAGTCAAAAAACGAAATTAATTTCAGTCATAAAATTTCCCATACAAATATTATGACTAAAATCCTTTTATAAAGGAACTTCAGTTCAAGAAAAAGGTATTTCGGCCAGAAAACAGTTTGACTGAAATACCCATTGTGTTTTTGGACTGAACGACCTTCTTGAAAAGAATTTTAATCACAAATTTTTGGACTGGAATACCTAAATTCTAAATTTTTTCTCGGAATTTTTCTATGGATTTTTTTTTCCAGGTAAACGTAGTTATCCTTAATTACATTAAGAAATAAATTCAATGGTTTTAAATATTAATTCATTTTAATCAATTAAGTGAAGGAAAATTTCATCGGCCTTTCGACATTCGGCCTTTCGACACATTCGGCCATTCCATCCATTCGGCTTTTCGTCATTCGGCCTTTCGACACATTTGGTCATTCGACATTCGGCCTTTCGACACATTTGGTCATTCGTCATTCGGCCTTTCGACATCCGGCATTCCGACCCATTTGGCCTTTCGGCGTTCGGCATTTCGACATTCGGCCTTTCAACATCGAATGATGAGTCACAAAACCAAAAGAAATTCTAGAGAAAAAATCTTTGACTTGAATGCCTTTTCCAATAAATTTAATTTTTAATAAAAGGCATAAATGGCTTAAACGATTTTGACTGAGTTGCCTTTTAATTTTTGACTGAAACTCCTTTCTGTTTTTGACTGAAATACTTTTGACTGGGGCGCCGAAGCCAATACGTAGGTCTACGAGGGCATTTCAGTCCAAAAAACCAACCAAACAAAAGGTATTCCAGTCCAAAAATTTGTGACTAAAATACTTTTCAAGAAGGTCATTCAGTCCAAATACACAAAGGGAATTTCAGTCAAACTGTTTTCTGACCGAAATATCTTTTTTTTTGGACTGAAGTTTCTTTTTAAAAGGAGTTTTAGTCATAATATTTGTATGGGAAATTTTATGACTGAAATGCCTTTTGTTTTTTGACTGAAATGTTTTTAAATAGAATTCCCGGAGCCGGAATTTTGTTTTAAACGAGAGTTTTGTATTCCGGTTCAGTGGAATGAGAAATTAAATCCCGTTTTTTTGTGGAATAAAGCTTCAACATTTCTCGTGCCGCGTGGAATTGGTTCGAGAAGCAAAGAGAACTAGAATACAATCCCGTGGAACAAAATAATTCAGCGAGAAAATGAAATGTGAGAAAAATAAAAATTCCGTTCTATACTATACGGGAAAACTCAGGGCAGACGCTGAGTGATCTAAATATTGTCGGGCAAACAAAGAGGTTCTTGATGATTTACATCTTGTTGAATCAATTTTGATGAAAATATAACCTAAAATGTTTTTTAATTAAGTAGTGTAAATTAAGTACTACCTCTTAAATAGGACCTTCGAACTTCCTTTCAAATCCATCAAATTTGTTAACAAGCAATATCGAAACTGGAAGCAAACTATCATCTTATTGATAATTAAGGATAACTAGGTGTTCGTCAAACTTTGACACATTTCCGTTATTAGTGGCATATTTTGCACCAACTCTCTTCTCTTTGAAAAGAAAGTTTAATAATCTTCTAAAACGTTTTATCATACCGAATTCTAATTTGTACGTTACTTTTAAAAAATAAATAAATTGGTAAATTCCAAAATTTAATTTGCAAAACTGTTCTATCCCTAAATTATTTTCAAAATATAAGCTTAAGTAATCAACATACATTATTTTAAACGTTACATCACCAAAATGAAAATATCTGAACAATGTACTGAATAAAAAATTGTAGGGGTTTCAAAATTAAATTTTTTTCGTTTATCTGTTTATCTTAAAACTCAAAAAGTGCAAAAGTGATCTACAAATTTCCCATCAAACTGGAATCCTGGTGCAGGATTATATTATATTTTATACCTAGGGTTTGTCCTTAATTAGCATATGCACTAACATAGAAACGCACGAACAACTCAATGGAAAGGAGGACATGAAGAAGAAGGAAAATAGCTAAGAGGAAGAATAAACAATTACAGTCTTCAAAATAGTTGCTCTTCATATTAAACTTATTTTTCTAAAAATTTGAAATCAGAGGAATGTCCTTTTCAGCCCATTCTAAATAACCCATTAAAATCAAATTTTAGAACTTTTAAGTTCTTCCGTACTTGAGTTCACAAATCCCCACATTTCAGTAACTATTTCTCACATTTAAGTACTATGAGTAAATCGTGTAAGGATGTCGTGTCGTTAGCGTAAGAGTATATTAAACCAGGGTTAGGAAAAAGACTTCATTTATAAAAAATTTAAAACATATGGGCGAGGAAACTATCTATTTATTAATATTCCAATAATAGTTATAATTCTTGGCGTACATACTATGCGAGAAAATTTCAAACGCAAAATTTTAATTTTCCATAAACTTGAAAATAAGAGTTGCTAGTTTTTGTGTGAAAGCAGCAAAATAACTTGAGAGTCAGCGTACTGGTAAATACACGCTGTTCGACGTTAAGTCACTTATTGAACGTCTTTGGCGAAACCCATACTTACACAATACGTCCAAATCTTTCAGATTATTTATCTCTGGTATTTGCTAACCTTAGAATATTTCATCCCCTTATTATCAAATTATCATTGACATTACCAAACAAAATTTACAAAATATGATCAATGAAACTAAAAGGTAATAGAACAATTGACACTTTTCGCGATAAAACTGTAACCACCGTTTTGAAAATTATACTTCGTACAATTTTAAAGTAGCCTTTTTAAATTGAATGCTGCATTGAATTCTATTATACTTTTTATGGACAATATGCCTTTCTTTAATTAACAGTAATCTCACTCTGATGATGCTTTCCTGGCAACATAAGAGTATTCCTAGAGCTGTTCTATTATTCCTCGGCATTAAAACTTGGACAGATATAACCTTAAGTGGTCGAAAGGATATACACATTTTTCAATATTTCACAAGCGCTCTCTTCAATTTCGAAGGAAACATTTTCAGTTTATTTATTCGAATCTCATTCAATTAAATTAAATGTCTTAAAGTAGACTATTATAAAAATATGTCCCTCTAGAAACAACTCGCTAATTATTTTTTCGAATTGAAATAAAAAAGTAGAAAGAACAATTTGGGGCCTGGTGTCAGGTGGTACTCATGGAAATACGACTAATAAACGAGGTAACCTCTTAAGGCAGAACTTCTTAATTAAATCTTCGCCAAAACTAACCGTTGAATTTGTTAGTTGGTTCAAATGTCTATAAAATTCATGGTTTTTACCACAACACATTGTTGGAGAAAATCTCTCTAGACGACGTTCTTCACTAAATAAATGCTAAAAAATGCTAAAAAATGGAATTAATTTTGTTTAGACATGCATATATGTATGTATATAGATAATATCAGACTTGATTAAATTTGTTGCAAACAAAAGGTAACAAACTGCAAATGACCTCCTTTTGATCGTCTTAAATTCATCAATTACTAAAATGTACATTGAATATCCAACCAATAATAAAAAATCGTCTTAAACCGGCGTTGAAAATAACTATGAGGCGCGATGTACATGTAGGGTTTCCAAATATCCGACATTTATGATTATCCGAATATCGAATACTTACAAATAAAATTATTCGGATAATCCGAATATCCGGATAATAAATAAAAACATAATATATTCCAATTTGTCATGAGTTTTTAATTCATTTGCAGTTTATTACGTAAAATAAATAACAATTCATAAAATAATACCAAATAATAATATAATTATAAATAAATCTAACTTGTAAATTTAATACTTATCATAAGAAACTTATATCGTTCCCTTATTGTTAGGGAATATCGTCCCTAACCCACATTTTTTCAAAAATGACATTTTGATACCAAAATGTAGAATGCAACACGTCGCATCTTTCTGTGCGACTAGTTTAACCTAAAAACCAATAAAACACACACCATAGTATAAACACATAGTACTACCATCATACGAAAAAAATGTTTCACCGGTGAAGTTCCAGACGTCGCGTCGATCGCTAGTAAACATTTAGGATAAAACGCTAGTAGTCGCCTAAATATATGCAAGAGCAACCAATTAATACAATAAAAACAAAACGACACAATACTTAATAGACATTTGTATTGGTTTTGTATACGTGTACATGATTTATCCTACTCTAACACATTTCATATTATTGAAATACTGCGTACCAACAAAAATGTTTATAGACATTTTTGTTGATTTTGTGTATACAAAATACACCAATACTACTAATTTTGATTAGCGAGGTAGTCGTCATTCACAATTTCGAAAAAAAAAATCAACAAAACCGCAATACGCATAGCAAAATAAAAATTCATTCATAATGAAGGATGGATGAAACAATAATATTGCCAATGTCATTAGGTCATTAGTTCATTACATTATTGTAAAAACCGGTTTTGAAGATTATTTTTGACTGCATTATGTATTAATTGGATGAGAAAAATTTAAGATATAGTTTAAGTGCCATATAAAATCAATGCTTTTTTTTTATTCAGCGGTTCAGCCGGTTTATTAGCCTAATTGGCGATTGGCATGTCTCTGATTTTTGATTGTCCCTTAGGTCCAAATGTAGAAAGTTTAAATATCCATAGCAGTTTAATAGCATTTTCGAATAAAATTCAGGCCGATTAGGAATGAACTTGGTTATTTATTAACCGATTATGATGAAACTAGAAGAAAAATCTCGTAATACGGGCGTAAATGTTACTTCTTTAATTTCCACTAATGTAAATTTGGACATTTTGGCTTAAATATTTATGAACTAAAATTCACTCGAATTGAATAATATTATTCGGTAGGACGGTAAATTTCATCCTCAATATGTTTAGAATTAATGATTGAAAAATCGTAGAAGAAAATCTCTCAACATTTTCAGGTAGGATGAGAAAAGAAAACCACCATGAGTTTTCACTACTTATACAATCAAACAATAAAATTTTTCTGTATACAGAAAAAAATTAAAAAAAATCTGCTTTGATTTTTGTGCAAATATGTACTGCACTTTAAGATGACAATCGCCGTATATAATGTAGTAATTGGGCATGCACGATGGAATATGGGCAATTAGGAAGTAACATGAAAATTTCTTAACAGATTATGATGAAATTCGGCATGTACGACGAAAATGAGATTCTAAGATGAGTTTTAGATGAAGTTCTGGAATATGGCCAATTGGGACGGAACTTGGCCATTTTTGATCCGATTTTGATGAAATTCAGCATGTTTGGTGGAAATGGGATTCTTAAATGATTTTTAGATAATGTTCTGGAATACGGCCAATTAGGAAGGAACTTGGCCATTTCTTATTCGATTTTAATGAAATTCGATACATGCGATAGAAATGGGATTCTAAAATGATGTTAAGAAGGAGTTCTGGAATATGGCCAATTAGAAAGGAACTCGGTTATTTCTTAACAGATTATGATGAAATTCGATATTTACGATGAAAGTGGGATTCTAAAAGGATTTTTAGATGAAGTTCTGGAGAATGGCCAATAAGGAAGGAACCTGGTCATTTCTTAACAGATTATGATGAAATTCGATATATACGATTGAAATGGAATTCTAAAATAATTTTTAGATGGTGTTCTGGAATATGGCTAAGGAGGATGGAACTTGGCCAATTCCTATCAGATTTTGATGAATATCAGCATACACCAGGAAAATTTGATGAATATCAGCATACATCAGGAAAGATCTAGAAAGTGGCAAATTAGAAGGAACTGGACCATTTTCAATCAGATTTTAATAAAATTGATGGGCGATATTCCACAACTTTATCCAAAAATCATTCAAAAATCCCATTTCCCGCACAAATGAAAAATTTAAATATAACCGGCTAAACAATAATCAAGTTCCATCCATCTTGGCCATATTCCAGAACTTTATCCAAAAATCATTTAAGAATCACGTTTCCATTGCACATGTCAATTTTCACTAAAATCGGTTTAGCAATAGCGAAGTTCCATCATAGTTGGCCATATTCCAGAACTTTACCTAGCAATCATTTTAGAATCCCATTTCCTTAAGTACATATTGAATTGCATCATAATCGATTAAGGAATAGCCAAGTTATATCCTAGTTGGTCTTATTTCAGAACAGTAGATATTTCTTAATGTGTTACAGTTCGCTTAAGGCTTTCTAAACAGAGCATTTTAGAAGGTTTAGAATACCGTTTTCCGTAATAACAAGAGCAACAGCGAAATAATATTAATAACGATTTTATTCATCAGAACAGAGCTTATTTATTTTTTCAATATAGCTCAATAACAAAGAGCGAAAATATGGTAATACAAACGCAATAGCGGAAGAGCAAGAGCCTTATATTGCTCCTGCTCTTCAGAGCGATATTTTTTGTTTTACAATATCGCTCCTCATGAAGAGCGTTTTAATATTTTTTATTTTCGCTCTTGAAAAAGATCAAGAGCGAAGAGCAAAATGATATCCCTTTTTAAACTCTGGAATTATAGCATTTCTTTAAAAAATATTATTTTTAGCAACAGACAGTAACAGTACGGATATCAGTATAATATTGGAACAGAGGATGCTCTTATAGATTTTTTGCACCCTATTTAAGATGGTTTGAATAGTGGTAAGAAGGTTACTGGGTTGTTTTTGGATATTACAAAGACTTTTGATACCGTATCATACAAACCATTACTGTTAAAGTTGAAGCACGCTGGGTTTGGAGGTACTCCCTATGCCCTGCTTGAGTCATGTTTATCTTACCGCACTCGGTGTGTTCAGGTTTACGATGTATTTAGTGACTATTTAACATTTGATAGCGGAGTACCGCAAGTATTCAAAAATCAGCTGTAAGAAGTATTAATTTTAAAAATTCGCGTCACCATAATTTCGAATTATTCAGAATATCTCATATTTTGAATCTGCGAAATCTGTATACACATTTATAAAATTTTAAAATTGTTTACAAAAGAGGCGGTTACACAAAAAAGAAAATAATTAAAAATGTAACTCTACCTAACAGTGGGCCGTGTCACGTGCCTTTTACAAAGATTGAGGCTTGTAGAAGATTTTTTTCGTTTATTGGTCCTTATTTATATTTAGTTCACTTTTTTAAGCTTTATGTTATAATAAAATAATTTTATTTGGTTTTTTGCTTCATATTTCATTTTTTATTAATTATTTAATAAAAACCCGACGTTTCGACGATACAGTCTGTCATTCTCAGGGGCACCATTTTTTAAACTGTGAAAGTGTTTTTGATTGAATCGCCAACCATAGAGTTCTAGATGAAATTCTGGAATATGGCCTATTAAGAAGGAACTTCAACTAAAACTCACCTTAGAACCCCATTTCCGTTGTGCATGCCGAATTTCACCATAATATGTTAAGAACTGTTCATGTTCCTTCCTAATAAGCCATTTTCCAGAACTTTACCTATGCATAATTATTTTATAATCCCATTTCTATAGTGCAGGCTGAATTTGATAATAACCGGCGGTTAAGAAACGCCTAAGTTCCTTCGTAATTGGCCATATTCCAGAAATCATATAAAACCAGTTTTAGAATCCCATTTTCATCTTGCATCCTGAATTTCATCATAATTGGTTAAGTAATAACCAAGTTCATTCCTAATCGGCCTGAATTTGACTTGAAAATCCTATTGATGGATAAACTTGTATACGGGATATTTAAACTTTCTACATTCAGGTGTAAGGGCAATCGGAAATCAGAGTTGAACAATCCCTAATTAGTAATATATTATTCCTGTGCCGTTATGTAGTTCAACCAGTATATATGTATAAAAAAATCGAAAACCAGGAAATCCCGGTCATACTTTTGATACAGAAATCGAGATCCCAGAATTTCACTTGAGAATTCCTCAATTTCCTATGCGGATTTTATTTAAAGACAGCTAACACTAAATAAACTGAAAACCGAGAAATCCCGGAATTTCCCGGTCATACTTCTGGGACCAGTATCCCGTTTGAGGAACCCTCTCGTAGGTATATACATAGGTCAGAAACGAGGAAAAGTACGATATTATGAAGAATTCTCATCTTTCAAACTGAATTGAAGTTGATGCAAAAATATTTGTGATTCATAATGTTGATGCATATTGCAACTATTTGTGGAATCCCGAAAAATTTTAAAATATTTTTGACTAAATAGAAATTTAGTCATTCATATTTTGTAGATTTTATTCGAATTTAAAAATTGAATATTATCGCATTTAATTCGTTTTGAAAATGAATTAAGTTCTCAAGGAATAAATTCGTATTAATCTGCGAATTTAACTACAATACTGTTTATTTGATTCGCTGGTTTAAGAATTATACCGATTTTACGAAAAAGTGTTTGCCATTTTTTGCGAAATTCGCCCGGACTGTAGTGTTAATTAATTTTACAAATTATGCCTTCACGAAGGGCAATCGATTTAATACTTAATTATACTTAATGTCGCGGAATTAATTCATAATTCAAATGATTTACCTAATTTCTCGGTGGAATTGTCGCAAAATTAATTAATTTTTTTCGGCGGAATTAATTCACGAGAAATAAATTCAAGGAACCAAGAAAATTCCAGTTGTAATACAAAAAATACAATGTCAAATACAGGATATTGTCCCACTTGGATTGTGTCCTATTTGGTTTCCGCTTTTTGATTTTTAAAATGATTTGAATGTTGTACCTTTTTTTTTTAACTAATGTACAAGTCTATTATATTACATTTTTTATATTTGAAACCTCCTGTAATAAATTTCAAAATTTAATTAGATTTTAATTCGGAAGTATGTATGTTTTGCTTTCCATTTTAATAACAATTAATCCAAAAAATTTAAATAAGATATGTATTTGTATTTATATAACTATGTGTGTACATTATAATGCGAAATACAAGAATAATAAAACAATGCGTTTGATCAACGCAACGAAAAAAAAATTTCCTTGTAGAAAAATATTGTCGGACGTCCAAATCTCACATTTCAATGTTTTCAAGTTTCAAGTATAATTTTTGAATCATATTTCTTTTTCTTTTAAATCTGGGCGTGAGCAGATTTGGGTTTTGCATTTTTTTTAATTAATATTTTGTGCTATTTCAAGAACGTTACTTAAAAATACGTTATTACGATATTTTTAAAATTATTAATTTGAAAATACAAAAGATTAATATGTATATCATTTGGAAGTAGACCTCTATCACCAATGTGAATAAACGTCAGTAAATTAAATTTATGTTTTTGAATTTCATAATTTATCTAAAATAAGTAAAGCAACGTTCATGAAAAGTAAAGTAACGTTCATGACGATAAAAGCCCAAAATAATTTAAAAAAATACATTTTCATAAATTTTTGTATTATGATCAATAAGTAAACTTATACTCTTTAAAAATTATCTGTGTAATATTTAGAAAAAAAATCGAATTCATTAAAAAAATCCTTGGGGACAAAAACATGTGAGATTTAAATGCAAATGCCCCATGTACATATTGTATTTCGACGAACCAATTTTTTTGTTGCTTCCAAAAGTAACTTCTAACATGTTAACAGCCATCATTTAAAAGCAATTTTAATTTAACGTGGAAAATCAATAAATGGCATTCATTCTGTTAACAAAACGAAACAGAGAAACCGAATTTGAATAAAAATGTTTAAACAAAAATAATATTAAAACCGGTTTTCTTTACAACAAAATAATGGCTGTGAAAATATTTTTATTTTTCATTCTTTCATTATGGATGGATTTGTTTTGTTCATTGATAAAAATATTACGATTTTAATCTTTTTTTTTTTTTTAGAATAATCCGCGAACAAAGGAAAGAAATATGGTTTTTGCGTTGGTTGAACGAAAAAGAAAATTTCGACGCAACTACTTTGATTGTAGTTTAATAGATAGAAATAATAGATGACATTTAGGCGATTTAACCTATAAGTTAGGCGAATTTGAAAATAAAAATTTGTTGAAAAATTAAAAACGATATCGGTATCGCCATCTAACACTTCACCGGTGAAGCTACGGTGGTAGTACTATATGTGTTTATACTATGCACACACTCAACATGTTCCACATTCAATTTTGTTCGGCTCTAAAGCGTATGGTATTATCTGTCAAAAATCTCGTTTTTTGCATTTCTTGAAAAATGTTAGAAATGTGGGTTAGGGCTTAGGGCTGATATTCACTAAGCCATATTTATTTCATTTTTAAAAAAACAATTGCATTAAATGTCTCGAAATTAAGGCTAGTTCTAATTTGTGTTCTAGTTAAACCCGCAATTGAAAAGACGCGTTCCGTCGCTGTTGACGTTGGTTTAATTGTAAGCAAAGCATTAAATAAATTATTTAAATTTTCTGTCCAGGTTTTAGAGTTGCTTAACAACAGGAAATCTTTTCTCAGCAGTGTTGAGTTATTAATTTTATTCTGTTTACCAAATTGTGTAATTGAAGAAATTACCACTTCCAGTTGTTATTGCAGTGATTTGGTACTGTGAGTTACTTCATGTTCATTTTCACTTGAGATTATTTCTACTTAAACTACATCCTCACAGTCATCATGAGCCCTACCACACTCAAATGGATGAATTCTTTCAAAAATTTATACGGCCAATTCAATAGCGGCGTCTTTTTTAGAGTAGTCGAAAGATTTATTGGAACGAGGAATGATACCAGTTTCTAAAAAGATTATTAAAGTCATTAGAGTTTTATCGCGACGTTCATCCATCCGTTTTTAAATATTATGGGTTTTCTGAGTAAAAGTAGACGTAACAAATGAAATATTATATCCGAATAATTATGTGAAAATATCCGAATAATCGAATAGTCAAAATTGGTCGAATAATCCGGATTATTCGAAAATCGGATATCCGGATTGGAAACCCTATGTACATGTTAACTTTGTTTGCGGCCTCACAAAAAAAATGTTTAGAAAAATATATTGCGAGGCACTTGAAATATAAAATTTATTCGATTCGTAACGATCGATTATTACTACTTCCATTGAATATGGCTTGACAATCAATAGAATATGCCGATCGCGATGTGAATGGGCAGATGGAGAAAATTTATTAAAATAAAATTCCTATCGTTAGGTCTTCTAGATGTTTTGAAATTGTTCTATTCGTTAGGTAGAAAGGATCCCCGAATATCCAAAAATATATCAGCCCCTTGGGAACGATCTTTTTTTTTTAACCAGCCGTAATTTTTTCATCACCCGCCGGGAATCGAACCCGGGACCTCCGGAGCTTAAAGCAAGCATGCTAGCCAATATTTCAGTTTTGGGATGATAAATCGAATTAAATTTTAATAAACTTTTCAGAGTTACGTACATATCTATATGGCTAACAAATGGCGCCCGGAAGGCGCAAAAAAAATTGAAAAAAATCCACTTAATTTTCCTCATAATTGTAAAAAAATGTCTATATATTTTCCCCGTTTAAAATCTTCGACCCTAAATTCACTTTACCAATCAAATAATCTGTAACAACAAAAATACAAATAAATCTTTTTTTAATTTATTTCCCAAACATAAAACAAAACATTATCCTTTTTATTGTTGTTGTCGGTAGTTTAAGATTTCTTGTAATCTAATATATGGTATTTGTGTAACCAAGGGCAAAATTTTAAATGTATGTCCTTCTAACCATCTGTAAAACAACACACACAAACGACACAACATACTTAATTGGTTTTATATTTTTCTCTCTTGGTCCTCATAAACTTGATCTAGAATTTTCTAAATTTATATAAAGTCTGTTTTGGGTTTTTGGGGGTATATGAACACACATATAGTATAGTACATACAAGATACATGATAGTACGGTAACTGTGTTTAGTCATATTAGAAACAAGAAGACAAAAGAAAAACTAAGAAATGACAAATTCATCACAAAAATTTTGGTTTGTTATTGGGAAAATGGAAAATTTAACAATAAGATTTGTTTAGTTTATTATATTTACCAACGTACATGCATACAAAGTAGTAGCATTAAAAAAACATTTTTATACTATACTCAGCAGTAGTTAATGAATTTTTTATAGTTGTTGTTTTGCATGTTATTCGGGAAGAATAAAGTTTGTCTATCTCTACTGTGTTTAAATAAAGATCGAAACATATTTTACTCTATATACATGAACGTATACGTGTACCTAAGAAACGATGATGGAAATAGAATTAATATTAAGATTTGTGTTTGTATAGTCTATTTGGTATCTGGCTGGTGGTACGGTAAACAGATACCAGTCATGATTTATTCATTTATTAAGGAAAACACTATAAAGAACTTTAAATTATTGTTGGGTAAACGAAATAAGTAAATATGTATTTTGCTAAAGGAAAGAAGTAAAATTATGATAATTTATATTTTAAACTTTGCCATTAATTAGAACTCAAATAAACTTCTTATTTTAGAGATAAAAACTGAATTAAAAATTATAAATGGGGTTTCTGGTTAATTAATAATTTAATAAACATTAAACAAGGAATCTCAGCTAACAATTTATTGTGTTTACTATTTTAGTAGAAAGGAAAATTAAATTAAATATAATGGGTTTTATTTGTGAATTTCAATTATCGACATCTTTCTTGATTATTTTACGCTTTTTATTCAAATATCTTTACTGATATTGTCTTTAGAAATCTTGAATGGATTGGAATACTAAAGAAATTATAGAAATTCCAACATTTTTAGAATGAATATTTTTGGGTTGGTATCGTTATCCAAAATAAAAAAATCACAAAAATCTCAAAAAATCAAGTTTTTTAAATATTATCTTAATCCGTTTAATACACTGAGAAAAAATCGTATTTAAAAACAATAATTTTATTGGTAAATTTAAGCATTTTTCTTTTTATAAATTAGCTAAATAGTATCCGGTTTTAAAACAAAAGCTTTAATGTTTTTAATTTTAGAGGGACCAGAAATTGTAAAAATGATCACTTAATATATTGGTTTTAAAAGTAATTAATTTATAAAATTAAGAACATTTAACTTTTAATTTAAGACCCGGAAAACCCTTTAATTAATGTTTTTTACAGATTTATTCATTTATTAAATATAAATTATAGTATTCGTTAATAATAGTCAAGCCATATAGACAATTAAATAAAAATAAATGAAATCTAATAAAATGTTTTCTTCTTATCACTTTTCTTTTATCTTGAATATAATAAACACGAATTTGAGTTTGGAGGTCCCTCAAATTCCTCAATATTACATAAAGAAGTACTTTGCAACATATTTCAACTAAATATGACACATAATTGGGCAAATATTTTAGTTCGTACTGTTTGCAAATCAAATAACAATTATTGAAGTTATACTTCTTTAGGCGCGTTATGAAAAACTGATGAGAGTGAATTTTTACGATGCAACAAAATTTAACAGGATGAAGTTGCTCGCTAAGCAATTCGCAAGTATTCTATCGATCAACATGTCCTTGAAATTTCAATCATTAAAATGTTATAAAATGCCAATCGTCACAGAAATGTCGTCATAGAAACGGGAATATCTTGCTATATTTAAAAGCTCACTAGATATAATTATTTTTAACTGTTAACAATATTATTTGCCACCAGCAAAGTATTTTAGGTAAATTTAGAAACTTAAATTCCATATTGCACGGTGATCTATTCATTTTATCTTAAAGCCACCTAAGGAACAACTGTTAGAATTTGCAAGGTGTATTAACTGTAGAATAATATTTCTTCGAAAAGTTTGAAAAAACCTCGGTAAACAGATAAACAAATTTATATTACTCCTATTGCTTAAAATGACCCCCATGCAATGCTTCAATCGACTTCAAATTGTGTGAACAAGTAGATGATGAATTGTCAATGTATCACCAACCTAACAAAAAAATCGTTGGTCCCGTTTATGAGAAAATCTGTTTGGAAGTTTTCTCTTCCACTGCAACCCGCTCTATTCTATACTCGAATGGACCTAAAAGTTAACACAAACTGCTTATTACTAAAATACATCTTTTTACAAAATTTCGACCAAAACTATCAATATTTGTGAGAATGGGAGGCAAAACAAAAATAATAAAAATGTGCGACTGGAAGGACCGAAGGACGGACACGACATTTTTCTGATCAGAGTTTCGGGGTCCTGGTAACCTAATCCGTCGAGAAATGTGAAAATCTGGAACAAACATTTTTTCGCGATTACAATACTTACGCAATATAACTACGTTATAGTGGGAAAAGTAAAAAACGTATGATTCCAACAGGAATCCCAATATAACAATTATTGACAAAATATAAGTGATCAACAAAAACATCAACTGCCCATAGTGTATGTTGCTTTGGGGCGGATGACTAGTCTTCAAGGTTTATATATTACAACAATGACAAAACTTTCTATCATGCTCGAAGAGTGTCCACAGCTATAACTAGTCTTCAAGATGAATTTCGTAAAATTTCGCTTAATCGCTTACAGGCTATCAGCAGAGATATGTTAGATTTTATTCGCCACAGAAAAGAATTGATAGTATATACAGCTGCGGCAAAAATAATAGTAGTGAATGAATCAAGATTATTCAATATAAACTGCCTGAAAACAAAGCATAGTTCTTAAAAAATGTTGTTTTCCAAATTTACATTATTTATTACATAATAAGAAAATAATATCATAATTTTGTTTAAAAGTATGAAAAATTCGAATATGTTGCAATTATGATGTAGCACTACTATTATTTTTGCCGAAACTGTATGGTAATTGTCAAAGTTTTCGTGCTCACATTGATCTCACTGATTTCCTTATCCAACAATCGAATGTTTTACTTTTAAATGAAACTTGGTTGCCCAACGAAGAGTCCATCAGTATCCCTAATTTCAATTGTATAATTCAGTATAAGCGATCAAACGTTCGAGCTGGAGGCGTTGCCATATATCAAAATGCAAACGACACTACCAACATCACTACTCCAAATATCGATATGACTGTGAGACAGTCTGAATTTATAAGATCCGCAGTGTTATCAGTTGGTGAGTTTTGTGCTGCGGATTGCAAAATGGAAGATGACAAAAAATTGTTTTAATATTGTAGTAATTTACATAACTCCAGATTATTAATTTTTTGAAGCGGTTAGTATGGCCATACACAATAGCCGGAGGAGAATTCCTTGGCAGAGGAGAAGATAAGTTACCAATGGTTCTAAGTGGAGACTTCAACGTCAATTTTTCTCGAGAAGATGCTGGTATTGACTTTCTCCAAAAACATTTGAATTTTATGATAGTAATGATCCTAAGATTTCAACAACATGACATGGCATCAGCAATCATGCTGTATTTACGCGATACCGTGACGCCTTCGGAACAAAACCCTTCAAATCTTATTTTAGTTAAGCCGAGGTAATTTAGGAAGTAAATGTATTTGTTTCTATTTTTTTAAATTAATAATTGATCAATATTAATATAAAATATATTTTATAGAAATATTTATTAGATGTTTTTGTATATCAATATTTTAATTGAAGACATGAGTGGATGAAAGTGATACGTAACATTTTCAAAATTTTACAGAAACGAACTTCAAAGTTTCTACGATTCGTTCTAAAACACTTGTTCTTAGTATAGTTTAGTCTTCATCCGCTTTAAATTTCTCTAGTTTTGCGTCTAGTTTTGCGAAGATTTATTGGGACAGAATTCATATACGGACATAACAAGTTCATTCATGTAAAAAAATCAAAATTAAAACAAATGTTACATATCACCTTCATCCACTCATGTCTTCAATTATTAGATGATAATTATTGTAGCCGTAGATAATAAAATAAAATTTATTTAATCATCTGTATGAGAAAATAAATATTAATTTTTGAAATTTAAATTATTTGATTGAATTTAAACTTTACCAACCGTATCTATAACATAATTATATTAATTACCTACCGCCAAAGAATATAACTTCTAACGCGCGTACATAAGTACACACAAAATTTTTTTATCTTTAATAACTATTTCTGATATTTCATATAATTTTATATCTTCATTTATCTGTTTAGTAAGGAAGTAACCAATTTTATACAATGTTCCTTGATAAATTAAATCATTGTAATATATTGTATTATGACACATTACAGAAGGAAGTAAATTTAGATACGAATCATGATTTGGAATGTTTTTGGCTTCTTTCCCAGAAATAATTTCAACAGAATAAAAAGTCTGCATTGAGAACATAACCATTTAATTTTAAGGCGGCCATCGTAACAATGTAAGCGGAATGTTTAACCGTGAAGTAGTATTGCGAGCATACTGTTTGTAAATTTGATGAACACTTTCAAGCCGGTAACATCACAATTGTTTAAGTGGATCACATCTTTTAATTATTGTAGGATAATGAACCAAATTATGAAATTTTGGTTTCAAACTGTCACTAAATAATAATTGGTATAGTTGATTATGCTTCTTTATTAACTCTTTTAAAGTATACTTAAATAATTTTCGTCGTAATTGCTAATCATTAGCTGATCTGTAATTTGAATTGCAATCAATAAATAATTATATGTATACTGTATCATCAACAGGTATTAAATCACCAATAAATAAGGGAAAGAAATGTAAAAAATTTTGTATTTCTCGAGCGGACATTTTGAAATTATCAGACTTAATGTGTTGCAGTGAGATTGGGATACTAACATTTTTAATTTCAGATTCGCCATATGCAAACATCTGCTTTCTATAATTTAAAACATCTAGCGAGAAATACTTTTTTTGAAAATAAAATAATCTAATGAATGACGCAAATTATATTTATAAGTACCTAGAAATACATTGTGCACTATGTCACAACTAACATTAATGGTTACATGAATATATTTAATTTCATTAATTATTGAATTTTCTCTAATTCCAGTTTGGCTTACATTATTTAAGTTAAATGTGTGGCATAATGATCAATGTTTCTTAAATACACAGAAATTTCGACATTATCATTTTGCATTTAATTTTTTTTGCGTGAACAAATTCTACATGTTGGTTGTGCATTAAAATCATTAGAGTAACCTAAAATTATGTTTAGGCCTAAATTATCACCTAGTAATCGGCCAAACATAAAATATAATTTAATAGTGGTATTTTGAAACTGTATGTCTAATCCTTCTTCAATCAGTTTATTAATTTCTGTTATTAAGGATCGTAAAACTGCATTGTTTCCAAACTCCTTAACATCTTTTGATTTAACAAACCCTGCGACAAAAATATTTGCGGTTTTGGAAATCTGGGATGTTGGGATGGTTGGGAAAAATAATAAATTCTAATACAGAACTTTTACCAGAACGCGATCCCAAAGGATCGTTTATTTCAAAATCATCTGAATAAAAGTGAATAGGAATTACTATTTTATTCTTAAACTTTTCTTTTATGGATTTTCATATTGAACCATTAACAAAATTTTTTATTTTTGTGGTTTAGAGTTTCTTCCAGAATATTTCCTGTTTCAAAAAAATTTTCGATTTGAAATGATAAATTTAATAAACATCCTAGTGCTTTGAAATTATATAAAGTCGGAGTATGATTAATGATTGTTTCTGTAATTTCAATGTTAATTAATAATTACATATGTTTTTGGTGGAGAATAAATATTCATGGTTTCTATGTGCTTAAAAATTTGATATTCGTTTGTAATATTTCGAAAAGGGTTTGTCAATAAACTTACAATTTCATTAAATTCACTGCGTTTCGTATCGCTTGAAATCAAATTGGAAAAACTAGCAAGTACATTCGATAGAGGATTGGTAATCAAGTTTGTTAGGTTATTTTGAATGTAAAATACCATTTTTTGATTACATGACATACCATGAAGTACAACAGAAAAATTTGTGATATTATTTAAAATTTGATTTAAATCTGTTGGTTTTGATTCAAAATTTTGATATAAACTAGAATTGACGAATGAATCTAAGGTTTGTATTATAAAATTATTTGGATCAGTATTTGTTGCTGTTGACGAGACACTGACAGCTTGCAATGAAACATATTTATTAACTATGTTGGAAGCGTCGTTTGAAGTTGATGGTGTTGGCACTTCATGTTTTTTTAAATGTCGTTCATAACTATATATTGATTGGAACATTTGATAACAATTGGTACATTCAAAATTGTATAATGATCGTACTTTATGAAATTTTTTTAAATGTTTGATAAGTTGTGGTAATGCAAATTGATGGCAACATAAAAAGCAGTCAGGCATGGTTATTAAGAGTATACTATAAATAAGTGAATTTATTGACTTAAATTAGATACAGTGGGCTTTTGACTATCGATTTCAAAAAAATATTCCTGCAAAAATAACCATACCTGCTGATTTACTTCTGAATAATTTAAATTATACATAAAAATCAACTTAATTAGTATAACTATAAACTTTCTAAATGATGGTAAAGTTAATACTTCATACTTCATAATAGTTTATACTTCACACCATCGCAATAAACAAAAAATTCATTGATATGACCATGCTCATTTTCGACCACGATAAGGCGCGGTTGTATCGTCGTTTTGTTACAAACTTTTTAACTTTTATAACAAACTTATTTTGCAATTTATCCAAGCTATTCTGCAAATCGTTTATATTACTAATTTGTAAAGCGAAATCAGTTAGCCCATCGACTATAGTTGGTAATTGTGTTTTGCTGATCCTCCGTGGTAATAGTATAGCATGTATTAATTTGCAGGCTATCCAGTCCCGTGTATTTGTATCATCACCTACAGCAATAGAAAATTTGAAAAAAATATTATTTAGGTACATTTATTTAGATTCAAAAATTAGTTATTTACCATCCAGATTATTGGTATTCAATTTGTCTAATAATATTTTCGAGTTTTTCTCTCTTTAAAATTTCTCTATTAAATAGAATTTTACATTTTTCTACAAACTTGTCAAAATTGTCAACCAATAGGTTACCTTTATTTAAAAACATTGTGTTAAAATCAATTTAAATCTGAAATTCAAATAATATTAGATCTTAATTAACCTATAACTAATAATATTCAAATAATTTACCAATTGAAACCCATAAACATCATTATATCGCGGCCATTCGCTGCATAATTTCATTATATTCCTATCCTTAGATATTTTAAACTCTGAAGTTCGTTGATTGGACGATGATTTCAATATTCGATTATTGTATCCCACGGGCCGACGTTTTCTGTTAATCACTTCTTTTTCTCCAAATAGTCCCGTTCTGTATAAAAAATGTTTCGTTGGTGGTTCGAAAAGAGTTTATTTCTGTTAATTTTTAAAATGTAGAATGCTGGAGATGTTCTTGCCTCGTTTTCTGAGCGAAATGTTCCAACTATCGTTGTAGCCATCTTACAGAAATCGAGTTGCATTAATCTTACATTTTCTTCTACACAATGGTCGATCAAAATTTGAACTGAATTTTTTTGAGAAATTTTGTTCAGTATCTTGTTGTTTTTGTAAAAGTCCATTATACCTCTCCCTTTAATTGATTTTGTTAATATATTGACAACACCATAAGAATCAAACGGGTTTCTAAAAGAAATATAACTAAAAAATTAAAAATAATTTCCGAATTAGCACTTCGGCTTGTACTTGGTGTCCGACTTGGAGATGAGCCACACGTACTTTAGCTCTTTGATATATTTTCCAACCAACTACGCGTTCTGTTGTCCATTGATACAGTTGTATTTTCCTTTGGATTTAATGGAATACCCTATTGCGACGTAAACATAAAAACCAATAGTTATTTGGCACTTGAAAGAAATGTTATAGCGAAATTAAGGCAATATTTGAGATTATCCACAAGGACCAGCCAACTTAGCTTATTCCATTAGGTGTTTAACCTTGTAGACGTGTGAAATATAAAGTTTAATCCATAATAACAAATAAACTATTATAAATCATAAACAATATAATTATCGTAGTCGTATCCTGTATCACGCCAAATAACAGGCAAGTTTTAATATTCCATCTATAAGTCCTACATGACTACTATGAAAAACATCACATTGCGATTGCATTAATTTTTTACGACTCAAATCATTTAAAACTTCTTGTCCGAACGGTGATTTAATTTTATCAAATAAACGGACGATATCTAGGCATTCCATTTTTTAAAGCACGTGCACGGTGATTTTCTGTTTCATTAGAAGGTTGAAAGTTTCTTCTGATATACCCCACGACATAATTAGCTCTTGTATATCGCATGGTATACTTAATATTTGTGCTTCATTAAGATTCACTTCGTTCGAACCATCTAAAATGCATTCGTAAGGCGTGGTTGCGGACATTCTCGACTAGACATACATGTATCTCACGTATTATTATATTTATTATTAACAAATAACTGTTTGGCAAATCTGATCACTTTTCAACTGTTTGAAATATAAATTTACATAAATTAATAATAAAAACTTTGCTAATTTTTATCAATTTAAAAATTGTTTTTTTTCAAATTTTGGGTAGCAATCTATAATGTAATACAACAAAGACTTTTCGATAAATGAAGCGTAGCCACCTAAAGCGTATAATAGCAATATTGAAATAGCTGTAAAAACGTAAAAACGAGATTGTTTGCCCTTTATTTTATTAAAAACAATAATTTTTAACATTTGATTTGAGAGTACTAAGTTGTTGGTATTAACAGTAGCCACTCTTAAAAAACAGTATAAAATGAACGATAGAAATTGTATAAATAAATTCATTTTATGCTCAATTTGAAAATTTTAATTTTTTAATGATAATATTAATATTAAAAAATTTGAAATGTTTATAATAAAATGAACCTATATTTTTAAAATAAAATGAAAAATAATTAAATCTACAATTTTTGGTGTAAAATAAATATATTTACTACTTAAATATACAATTTTGTAAAATTGAAAAAATAAGAACCTCAATTGTTTAAATTAAACGTTGTATTTTTTCTCAATGTACATACTTTAAAAGATGGGCGGCCGCCGCAAACCCCCGCTGAGACGGTTTTTTGAAATTGTAACATTCATAGAGATTAGGGCAATTTTTAAAAATTGAGGTTTTTTAATAATTATTCACATAATAAAACTAAAATAGAGAACTCTAAAAATCCCCTTAGCATTGGGCCTCCTTTGCGCAAGGATGACAGAAAACCGTCAGAAAAATTTCAAAAATATTTCGTGAAAAACACGTGAAATCACAGATTGAAAAAAAAAAAAAAATTGAAATGCTTTATTTTTTTTGTTGTTGTTGATAAAGATACAGGGTGTCAAATTTTGAAAAAAATGATAATAATGATGTTGTATTTATGGGAATAAAAAGAAAAATAATTATCCGATAATTATGATTTTGAGCTCATTTTAAAAGTAAGTTAACAGTGATTAATAAAAAAATATAAAACTAGTTTGTTGTTTAATTTCTTCATTTTTAAATTTCCCACCAAAATGTTCTTTTTCAATTTTCTCAAAAACCTATTTTTTTTTTTTTTAAAGAATTCGACAATTAATATTTTACAACATATTAAAAAACTGGAACACCGGATTTTTTTGTATTTAAACGTATTTTACACGTAAACGAAACGAGATGCTGTCCTGATTTTTTAGGATGTCTAATAATAGAACGCCCCGGTGGCACAGTTGTTAGCATGCTTGCTTTAAGCCCCGGAGGTCCCGGGTTCGATTCCCGGCGGGTGATAAAAAAATCACGGCTGGTTAATGTAGGATCAATGAATTAATCACTCATTATCCATTAAAATAATGATTACGAAACTTCAATATGAAGCGGCCAAATCCCTCCATGGGATGTAGCGCCAGCGAAAAAAAAAATAAAAAATAATAGAACTATAAATGGTGAAAAAAAAATTCAAAACAAGTAGCTACATGGGAGAAAATCCAAAAAAAAATTTTCGAAGGCCATTTTTAAAAGGAAGAAATAAAAGATGGCACCATTTTTATAATTATTTTATAATCCCTGTTCATGTATCTAAAAATGAGCCCAATCTTATAATTTTCGAATAATTAGTTTTCTTTCTAAAGCAATAAATACAATACCAAGTGCATTGAATTTTTAAATATTTGACCCCCTGTATCTAAAAAACCACAACAACAACAAAATTATTTTCCGTAAATGTTTTGTTTAATTAGTGTTACACATTCGAAACAGAAAAATCTAAAAATTAAAACATTTTGGCCCCAAGTAACAATTTGTGTCCAAAATTTTGTTATGCTGACCAGTTTTTTGGGCATTGTGTGCGAAATTAACTTTTTTACCGAATACTAACTCAAATGGTGTATAGCCAAGCACGCTGTGCGGTGTGGTATTATAACAAAATTCGTATAGTATTTTATATAGTCGTCCCAATCTGTAAGCTCATTATTTACAAATGATCTTAAAAACTCATTTAGATTCCTATGATTTCTTTCTAATCCTCCTATAGTTTGTGGATGATACGGTGTTGAATGTTTGTGTTCAATTTTCAAAATTTTCATTATACTTTCAAAAAGTTTATTTAGATACTCCGTACCCATGTCTGATCGAATTTTGCGTGGTGCACCAAATACCAAAATTAAATTTTCGATAAACGCTTTTGCAATCGTATTAGCTTCTTTATTTGGCAAGACGCTTAATTCAACATATTTACTTAATTCGTCTTGAATAGTTAATACGTAACGATTTCCTTGGTTTGACATAATTAATGGACCAACTGTATCAATAGATATTACGTCAAAGCTACTGCATGGAGTATCTGTAATCTGTTGTAATTCCTTATGATATTTTTGGTGCTTATTTAATTTGCATGTTTTGCAATTTGATACGAAATTCTGAATTATTCATTATTATTTATGATAAAGTCTTGTAACTCCTGCATGTCCTCCGATTGAAGTTTCATGATAATTTTGTATGATTTCTTACATAACTTTTTCATCATTAACTTCAATACGTATTGGGTTAATAGCAATTTTTAGTTTTTGAAGAATACAATTACAAATTTTTTTAAATTTACTAATTTTTACAAATTTAAATATATTATCATTATAGTCCAGTTTTAAATGTGAGTACCCACTTTGAATTAATAAATTTTCAATTTCTGGAAGTGCTCGTTCTAGTGCGAAGATCACTTCATCTAATGTTTTAACATTCAAATTTATGATGCTTTTATGTTTCTGATTTTCTAGTGTAGCTACATTTTTGTGAAAATCTTTTTGAATGTGAAATTCCAGTTTACGAAAACCTTTAGTTTAGCTTGCAAGTAAAGCCGAGTAAACTTTCAAATTTTCAGACTCCGCAAGTTGATCCGGCTCTTGGAGGCATTGATTATTTTGAGTTGTTTGTCTGGCCATACTTCTCGTGATAGCATTGACTGTATGTAAATTGTTTTAGTTCATCACTGTCAATAACAATTCGGGATAATGCATCTGCTCATACGTTTGACTTTCCTTTGATGTACTCAACTTCGAAGTCAAATTCTTCTAAATCTAGTCGCATCCGTGTTAATTTTGATGATGGATTCTTCATGTTATATAAATAAATTAATGAACGATGATCAGTGAAAATTTTAAATTTTCGACCTAGTAAATATGACCTGAAATATTTAACTGCCCAATGAATAGCTGTCAGTTCTTTTAGGGCTGGAGCTGGATGTTTATGTTTTTCACCTTTGGTAAATGTTTTTGATGCATATGCTATGGGTAAATCATAAATCATAACCATCTTTCAATTGTGATAATACAGCACCACATGCGGTATCTGATGCGTCGGTTGTTAAACGAAATGGTTGACCAAAATCAGGATATTGCAATAAAGGGGGTTCCATTAACATTGTCTTCAACATGTCAAATGATTCTTGGCATTTTAGTGTCCATTCAAATTTAACGTTTTTACGTAGCAATTTATTCAATGGTTCCGCAATTCTTACAAAGTTTTCTACAAATCGCCTATAATAATTTCAAAATGCAACAAATCGTCGAATCTCATCAACATTTTGTGGTATTGGGTAATTTTTGATAACTTGGAATTTCGATGGATCAGGTAAAATCCCACAGTCTGAAATTTCATGTCCCAGGTAAGTTACTGTTGTTTGAAGAAACTTACATTTTTTGGGATTTAATTTTAGGTTAAAATTCCGTAAACGTTCAAATACTTTTATTAAATTCGAATTGTGGTGTCTTAATGAACAACCAAAAACAACTAAATCATCGACATCCAAAAACGAAGCTTCTGGTGATAATCCGCTCATTGCAATTGTCATCATACGTTGAAAACTGTTTGGTGACACTTTTAAACCAAATGGTAAGCGTTTGAAATGGTAATGAGCTGAATTTGTAGAAAATGCAGTTAGTTCACGTGATCCAGGTTCAATTTCGATTTGGTGGAAACCGGCTTTTAAATCCAAGATTGAAAAAAATTTAGCACGGCCCAGTTGATCTAATATTTCGTCGATTCTTGGTAATGGGAATGTATCGGAAATTACTTTTTTATTGATTTTCCTAAAGTCCACAACCACTCTCCAATCCTTAATGTCTTTACAGTTTTTCTTGGGTACTAATAGGAGAGGTGAATTATATGGGGAATACGAATTTTCAATGATGTCATTTACCTGTCGTTCAATTTCTTGCACATGTGCATGAGGAATTCGATAATTTTTTACATAGTTTGGTTCTGTATCATTTAATGAAATGTTTTGTTTATAAAGCGTATTTGTTGTTAATTGTTCACCATCCAAGTAAAATATATCAGAAAACTGTTTGCATATTTTTAATATTGTATCTTTACCATATTCTGTATTTCTGTCAAATTGTAATAGTTTTTCTAAGCTTTGAAATCGATCCTGTGAGCTCTTAAAATTTCCATAGTTTTCTATTCTTGGTGCGATTGAGTAGATGTTATATAATCGTAATGGAATTATATTCGGCTTAAATAGTTGAATTTGTTTTTCTTCTAACGTTGTATTTAAAATTTTTACAAATGGGTCTCGTTAACAAATGTATTGGCTACGAATATTCCTGGTTGGATTTCATCCGATAATATTACACAAGGTTCATCAATTTGAAATTCAAGACGACGAATAACTTCACTTCTTGGTGGTATTACTATTGAATCATCTATACGATCATAAAGTGGTACTAAAATTGTGTCATCTCTAACTGGAATTTCTAAAATATAAGTTGAATAATTAATACTTGCTTTATATTTTTTTAGAAAATCATATCCTAAAATTCCATCCGTTTCAATAGGAAAATCATTAGGTACTATCTGAAATTCATGTTCCAACATTAATGAGTTTTCCAAAATGATTTTACAATTTATTTTACCTAAAGTTTCAACCCTACCAGAAGTTACACCTTTTATAATGCATTTGTTGTCGCGAGTAATATCATACAAATTTTCGATTGTTGACTCTTTTAGAATAGAAATACCAGCGCCACTATCGACCATTAGTAAATTTAAATTATTATTTGATGAACACACATGAAGTTGAACTTTGATAAAGTCACATCTTGCTAAATTGTTAAACGTGTACAATTTTAACGTGTTTTGGGTATAGCCCCCAACTAAGTTGATTCTTGATCTACCGGTTGAGGGCGAAAATCGTTTCCCGTTTCATTAGCTATTTGAATCATATGTATGTTTGAACGATTTTGATGATAATTTTGATTATTTTGAAAATTATTGTTATTGGAATGAGACTGTTGACGATAAAATGTACGATTTCTATTTGGATTATTATAACCTTGATTAATTTGGTTAAAATTATTGTTATTACGACCTTGCTTTTGATTTTCATAATTTCGAAAATTTTGATTATTCGAATTAGTATTTCTAAAATTTCGATTAAAATTGTAATTTTGTTGAAAATTTGGTTGACGATAATTTGATTGACGATAATTTTGATTGTTAAACAATCGCGGAATTGAACGATTTTGATTATGGTGAAAATTACCACGGTTTTGATGAAAGTTTGTATTACGATTATAATATGTGTTACGATTAGAATAACGATTTATTGTTGCTTCATGTGAAGTTCCTAACTTTAACTAGCTTCTAAAGCAAATTGAATTGCTTCAGATAATGATTTAGGCTCTTTATAGATTAGGGCTTGACGTATTTTAATTCGTTTTAATCCTCTACTAAAAACATGGAGTGCGGATTCTTCGACTTCAGATTTGATTGTTTTAGGCTCCCCTTCTTCGTTATCTTGCATTTTCAGTTTAATTAAATCAGCACATACACTCTCCAGGTTTGTAGCGAAATCCGATAAACTTTTCTGTTGATTCAAACTTTGTAATTCCTCCATTTTTTTATGTTTTGAGATTTTACTTGAAAAGCGATTTTTAATAACATTTTTAAATTCCTCAAAAGACTTTGGGCTTGCCTCTATACTGATTTTTGCCTTTACTTGTTGTAAAATTTAAAAATTTGTCTTTGTCAGCCGCCTTTAGTTGACTATTGTAAAATTCACATTTATCGATAAAGTCCTCTACACTTGTAGCACTACTATCGAAATCTGGTATTAATGAGTTTGCTAATCTCAATTCAAATGATTCCATTTAATTTATTTACACCATCAAATACTGAATTATTAGCTGAATGTGATTTAGTGTCAATATTTGCTTTGTCTCCAACCTCATCCAATGTTATAGCAAATATAAAATCGGCATCATAATCGAATCCAAGCGATTCAACACATTTTTTACATTTTAGTTCAAATAGTCCTTTTTGACGTTTGCAAATGGTTTGTTTTTTATCAGATAACTTTTCGATATTTTGTTCAAAATATTCCGAATTCAAATCAAAATGTTCTCTTAAAACTTTAATGGATTTGTAGTTATTTTCATCATTTTGCTGAATTAGTTTTATTTTAGCAATCAATTCAGTAATTTCAGAAAAATAATTATTTAACATTTGCTCATATCTTGTAGTCATTCGAGAAAAAATTGGAATTGTTATTTTTATTGCACTTGCACATTATATGATAAAAACAAATTGTCAAAAGAAATATTTCAAACGGCTTAGAGTCAATGACGCGATTAATTGTAAAACATAAATACAAAATAATATTTTTTTTTCATTGAACAGAAAAATAACAGATTTTGACTTGCCAAGAAATATGCATCGAATTGCACCCTTATTTACTTTGATAATTAATATCACTAACTATTATTATTAAATAGATTTAAATTTAAAACTAATTGTATATAATTGTAATTTAAACCTAATACATACATACTTTAAATATTGCACATTTATTTTTTTTTTTTTTTTTTTGCAAATTTGAAATAAATATAATTTTGGAATATGGAACTCAATATAATAATAAATGTACACGCACTTACAGTTAAAAACAATTGTATTTACTTGTTTGATGACGATTGATGGATAAGCTGTATACTTTTCTGGTTTTAAAATATGACGTCATGAATCACATTGGTAGTAAATTCCTTCTGGTTCTATTTGTTCTGGTAACTGGACATTTTTAGTAGAACAGCTTCTTGACTTTTAATAGTAACTCAATATATAATTTAGTAGTTAATAGTTTAATGTTACTTTTCATTTATTATTATTTTTTTTTTTGCGTTACGACACTAACTTGCATACAATTAACGTAGAAATATAGATGCATGTCAATTTCATGCTAAGTACTTCGTATATGAATCGTTGTTTTATAAAAATATTATCACAATGCAAAATTATACAAATAATGGTTGGCACTTAAGTTTTGAAATCACGATTTTGGTTTTATGATTTATAATTTAACAAATTATGCTTTTAATTTTAAATTATGTACTGTACACGTACATTAAGTATGTATCTTATTTTGAATTTTCACGGTCGCCATGTTATGGGTTTAGTGCACCAATCTTTTATAAGTTAAATAATTGAAACATATCATCGTCACTATCACATTTAAGATAACACTTATTTTATTATAATTTTATTATTTAATTATTTATTGAACATACATAAATTTATTAATATACATATATTAAAATTATTTATGAAATTACCATCCGATCGGTGGTATCTATTCCCCTTTGAGTGCGGTATCAATCTGTCTTCAAAAACAATGATATCATCCGTACTCGTTTTACTTAATAATTTTTTAAAGCTTATAGTATATCATAAAAATAGGGTTTACATAAATATAACTTATGTTTAAATATTTAATAAGTCAGGGGTATACAACATGCAACAATTGCTATAAATGCTAAAAAGTCAAAATTACGTCAAAATGACTGAGAAAAACGTATCACGTTGACCAAGGTGGGGAATGATTTTAGCTTTCTCAAATGCTAAATTTTTGGGCTACAATGGTGTGTGTATTTTTTCGCTATTTGGTCAACAATCGATGTCAACCTAAAATAACCAAATAACTTCTATCAATGATATATAGTCATTTTTGCTCCTTAGCTGCCACGAAAGTAGTAATATAGCGTAACATCTTTTGAGATGACTTGTTTGCTGTTATAAATAACGTTTTACTGTGGTCCCTATATCGTGCTATTTTATTTTCTGACTAATTTACCCGCTTAAACGCAAATTAGCAACTTTATAGCATAATTACTTTCATGATGACTTATTTGCTATAAAGCCAAATTGCTGTTGTAGTGACTATTGTGATATATTTTTTTGTGGGTAAATTGGCCGTACAAATGCTTTTTAGTCATATTAGAAAATAAGCTATATTTTTGATCAAAAAAACGATCAATAAAGTAATAAAATTTAGCTGTAGAAGCTAAAAAGAAATTTCATTGTTACTTGGGGCGGGAAATTTAAAGAAGAAGAAATTAAACAACATACTATTTTTATATTTTTTTATTAATCACTATTAACTTACTTTTAAAATGAGCTCAAACTCATAATTATTGGATAATTATTTTTTTTTATTGCCATAAATACAACATCATGATTATAATTTTTCCCAAAATTTGACACCCTGTATGTTTAACACCAACAACAACAAAAAAAACAAAGCATTTCAAAATTTTTTGTTTAATCAAAAAATCATAAAATTAAAACATGACTTATGGCTCCATATAGTGAATTTGTGATTTCACGTATTTTACACCATTTACATTTGTAACAATATTTACGTTTGTGTTTCACATACTAAAATAAAAACTCCCCAAAGCCGCTTAACATTGGTCCCTTCCGCGCAAGGATGACATGAAATTGTGTAGATTCCTCTTGTTTTCATATTGCAGCTAACAAAAATTTAATGGGATATTCATTCTTGATGGAGCATTTTAATTTGTAATTTTTGGTATTTTTTTGGGGGGGATTTTTCCGTTCGGGAATATGATGGTATCCCAATATTTTTTCATTTAAGGTTTTTGGAGAATTTTGATATTTTTGGTTACAATATTACATATGAAATTAAGCCCATATTAAAATTCCCCAAAAATAAAGAAATTCCCCAAATTTTTCGATCAATTTCTCAAAAAGCAAAATCTCCCAAAAAAAAAAATCGAAAAGTACACTGTATATAATGCCCAGAGGCCCCATGAGACTTTTAACGTTGAGAACTTTTATACTGGTGTACCAGAACCGGTCCAATAAATGTAACAAAATACAAAAATTCCAACTCTGTCTAGGTACTCTGTATATAATGCCCAGAGGCCCCATGAGACTTTTAACATTGAGAACGTTCATACTGGTGTACCAGAACCGGTCCAATAAATGTAACAAAATACAAAACTTCCAACTCTGTCTAGGTACTACAGCGAAATTTGAAAAATGTAGGAATTGGCATTTTTTATGTTCTGTATTGACCTTTTCGAAAAAAAATTTGAGAGACAAAAACAATTGTTAAAATATCGGTAGGCCAATGCAGCTTTTTTGTGTACATATTATAATTTGCGATTTTCTTACGCATGTTAAATGGTTTTGATTATTTTAAAATTAACTTGTGTCAATCATACGGGACATTCATAGGCACTCAATTTTCTTAAGAGCTATTTATTATCAGAAATATTCATTTTCGGCGTATATATAACACTTTTAATCATCATTAAATTTTCCACATTTTCAGACATGTGTGATAATAGCAACAACGTGTTGTTGTCAAAATACACAAAGAGCCTTCAAGGACCTCAGAGACATCGATACGAAAAAAAAATTGCCGAATTTATTATAGATCCTTATTTCATGAAATTCGCATCCAAAGAATGTAACTTTTTTTGAAACTTATTTATTATCTGGTCAACAAAAAGTCGTTTTATACGTCCCACGAACTAAAATCTTATAAATCGTTAGAAGCATACAAGTTTTATCAGAGGTTCAGCATTTAGTCGGGAATACGCTTTTAAATGAATTCATCGAATTTGGTAATGTATTTAATCTAATATAGAAAATTGTATATTTGAAACCTATAGAAATAGATTGGCGAAAAAAATTCCAAATCTGACAAGCCGTGGTGAGTGTGAGAGAAAAATGATTTTGGACCAACCAAATTTTTCGTCATTTTTGACAGGATTTCAATACTTTACTCTTTTTAGACCGAAGTAAATATCACTACAAGCGTAATGCAATTAAATCATTTACAATTCCTGCCGGAGGAAACTCAATTTCTCTAGATAATATTGTAATAGGACAGCTTCCAACAAACCTAATATTTGCGACGGTATAGATAATGAAGCGGACACCGGGAAAAGATCTAAAAACCCGTCTAATTTTAAAAATAACAAAAACGACATCGTTTGCACTTTATATGAAAGAAAATCAGATTCCCAATGTGCCGATTGAAATGAATTTCACGGACGGAGTCAGTAATGCTAGATCGTATTCTACAACAATTACAACAAGCGGAATTTTATACTCACCTCAAGGAAGTTTGATTAATTTCCTGTTAACTTCGGACATTTTTTTTTTTTTTTTGTTTATTTATTTATTTATATACAAATGTAGTAAGTTTCAAAAACTTTTTCCATTAGGAATACAAAAAAAAGTGTTTTTAAATTCTAAAACGCCACCCAATTACTTAACTAATTACCATCCCCACTAATTAACATGACCATGAACCCAATAAGAAAAAAAAAAAATGAAATAAGAAAAAAGACTTCTACATCACTGCTGACTAAAGAATTAACCCTTTCAAACGCCATTTAAAATTGACTTTCTTCCAAAAATAAAATACGTAGCACAATTATGCACTGCTATGATATGGCATTGCTCATAAAACTGTAGTGTGAACATAAATACATAAGAGAACGATCGCACAAGAGAAATGAGACAAAAATTAAAAATTACGGTTGGTCGAAGCGATGAAAGTTGATGTACAATATATTGTACAAGGCGTTTGAGAGGGTTAAGATATAAGTAGGTATAGTAAAGAAAAGAAGTGATTACAAGTAAACTGTTAAAGAATAAAATTAAAATGTTGAAAGTATTTATTTCTAAAAATGGCCGGGGAACTAGATCTTCTAATATTAATGTCCAAATTGTTCCAAATGCTTATCCCTCTAACAAAGAAAGACGAATTCATCAATTTACATTTATTTCTTGCTGGCTTCAGCATTTGCATGCGATCAGAAGATTTTACCAACTTATCAAAAATATATTTCGGTTGTTGGTGTCTTAAAAGTTTGTAAATAAATAAGCACACTCGAAAAGTATACAACTCATGAAGAGAGCAACCGAATAGCAAGTTGGAATAACAAGAGATATGGTCATATTTTCTAAGTCTGAAAACATACCTGACACAGCTATTGAAGAGCATTTGTAACTCAGAGAAGTATTTCATTTGCAGATCAAAAAAGACCACATCACCATAAAGAAAATGAGGAAGTACAAAAGATTTGACCAATCTAAGTCTGAGTTCATTAGAAAAGCATTTAGTCGTAGCCCAGAGCATTCTAAGTAAAAATATTATCCTCCTACATATTAACTCCTTCGATGTGCGAGTTCCAACATAGAGTTCGATCAAAAGTTAAACCAAGATTGTTAACAGTATCAGAAAAATTTATGCTGGCTCCGTTGACAGAAATTTTCGGTAGATCGTCGACGCATCGAACGTGGGACGATATTAAAATAGATTGAGTCTTCTCACTATTAATACCCAGACGATATTTCACGGACCATTCCACAATTAGGCATTTATCCAAATTGACTTTATTAATACTGTTCACAATATCCATAGGATTACAGAATCTATAAATTTGAAAATCGTCAGCAAATAAATGATATTTACAATGTGTAATCACTTTCGTCAAGTCATTAATATACATCATAAATAAAAACGGTCCTAAAATTGAACCTTGGGGAACACCAGAATAAGTGTTATTAGAACCGGATATGGAATTGTGCATAGTGACAATCTGTGAGCGATTAGATAAATATGAATGAACTAATTGACTCGCAGTGGAAGAAAACTTGAAATGTTCTTTGAGTTTATAAATCAGAAGCTGATGATCAATCCGATCGAAAGCCTTGCTGAAATCTAGCAACTGCCCTCCGAATATCATCGCTGATTTGGAGCAAAGCAGTTGTAGTGCTGTGGTTAGATCTATAAGCTGACTGGAATTCAGATAGAAGGCTTTTGGAATTTAGGTATTCAACTATTTGTGTTTGCAAGACTCTTTCAAATACCTTGGATAGTCCAGGCAGCAAACTAATAGGGCGAAAGTCTGATAAATTAGTACATTTTTCCTTTTTTGGAATAGGTATTATTTTAGATTGTTTCAAATCAAAGGAAATGTTGAAGTCATAATTAAACTATTAAAGCCATGCAGGAGATAGCAATCAATACAGGGAAATATCATTTTAACGAACTTAATCGGTATTCCATCAGCCCCGTTGCATCTGATTTAACCGATTCTAGAGCTTGGTGCAGATCAACTATGTCAATGTTCTTAAAGCTGAAGTCGCCTTCAAAAAGTGGAATATGCGTTGAATAATCCACAAAACCAACCCCTGAAGAGTGGGAGCTGAAATAATTGTTTAAGTTATCAACAGAAAACGGACAGTTGTTAAAATTACCAGGATCCTTAAAGGAGTTAATCGATTTCAAATTTCTCCAAAAAATTTTAGAAGGTAATGACGGATTCAAGACGTTTGAATAATATTTTAGTTTGGCTTTAGATTTTGCTACGTTAATTTTATTCCTGATAATTCTAAATTCCTGAAATAATCTATTATCTCTAGTGCGTTTCCAACGTTGAAAAATAAAATTCCTAAGTTTAATCATATTTATAATTTCAACATTGAGCCACGGAGGCTTGGAAGGTTTAAGACTTAAAGTTTTAAGTGGAACATGTTGTTCAAATAACTGTAATATATTAGAGCATAAATATTGAATTTTTTCATCAGGTTGTATAATTGAAAATACTCTATTCCAATCAAGACTGCAGCAGGACTCAGTCAATTTAGGTATATCAATATCTTTGAAACTACGGAAACGTATTATAGGGGTTGATTTGCAAAAACTGACTTTATAGGAGAAATAAATTAGATCATGATCTGTGAACCCAACCGAGATTTGACTATGAAATTCAATTTTGTCAGTATTTGTAATAATCAAATCTAAAAGTGAGGATGCATTGTTCAAATTTATGTTGGCTCACTGTTAATGGTCTTACAACCAAATTTATTCAACAAACGTAGGAATTTCGTTGGTTTCCGTGATGCTTTATTAAGATCGCAATTAAAATCACCACATAAAATGATGTCGGTATAATCCAGAGAATAATTGGTAAAAATTTCTCTAAATCATCACAGAATTGCTTTCCGGGCGGCTTATAGACCACCGCCAATAACACTTTATGGAGTTCCAACCTTATTTCGACTAGAATTATTTCAATATTAGGAATACAAAGCTTGTGTATCAATGTAAAGTTAATTGTCTTCTTTAAATTGCATACACCTCCACCACGTTTTCTATTATTAAAAGTACGATCATTTCTTGTAACACTATATCCAGATATATTGATAGTCGAATCTGGAATGCTATCGTTCAACCAGGTTTCGGCAAAACACAGAACATCCAAGTCCACATCTTCAATCAAATATTTAATTTCAGCTAACTTCGGAAGAATACTTCTAGTATTTAAAAACATAACGTTTAATCCGTTATACTTATTAATTGATGATTTAAGAACTGCATTATTAATCATAGATGAAGGGACAGCATTTAGACAACCCGCACCAATCATACAGGCATGAACCCAGCCACTTCCGAAAAAAACCTTAACACTTCCCACTTCGACATGTAGATCACTAACTTATAGGTTAACTTAATGTCAGCAAAAATGTAAAATGAAACAATGGTCATGGAAAATCTTAAAATTAATCTTAAAGTACTAACTAAATACTTAATTAATATAGGCAAATCCAAAATATCTGTAGTCATAATAATTGAGTAGCCTCTTATATTTGTGGAAACTAAATTATAAAATAGAATAATTTGTGCATGTTATTTAATTCAAAAAGAAAAAAAGAATATCTTTACAAAAAACAATGATAATATACTAGCGAAAATAACTGTAACAATCATGATAATTATGTAATAATCACAAAATATGTAAAATATAATGATTGTTTATGTAAAAAAAAATAAAAAAAATAAAAAAAAATTATAATAATAAAAAGAGAAGAAAAAAAAAATAATAATAATAATATGTAAATACAAAACTTGAGTTACCAAATTCCCATCAGCTCATATTGAGCATTTGAGTAAAGTTATTTAAGGCTGGATGCAGAGGGCTTCTTAGCTCTCGTCGGTCGTTGTTTAATAGCCATTGCGTCATCAATATCATTAGAGGATGTTTGGTTATTAGTGTTCGACTTCACCGCCACAGGAGTATTGCAATTATCGAACAATGATTTAATATCTTGCAGTTTTTTTACGAGGATGGCCGCACTGGAAGGAGAAGCCATAATATAGACTATTCCGGATTTAATGAAAACTTTATGAAATCCTCCTTTCTTTTGTAACTTTTTACCCTCGACGAAGATTTGGTTATTTTTATGGGTTAGTCCGCCATTGATGTATATTCGTAGAATAGAGTCAATACCGATATCCTTCAACATTAAATTTTTTTTTGATCGATACTTTACAAAAAAAAATTCAATGCCGGTGGCCTCGAAGCAAATTTAATAACAATTGGTAGTGTAGAATTGGTTTTGTTGCTTTTGAGTCGGAATGCCGTAAAACAATGAGATTCCAGATTAAATTTTATAGCAGAAGCTATTTTTAATGCAATATCAGTCACATCCTCATTAATTGCAGCCGGTATATTTGTTACTATCAGATCGCACGATCTTCTTTCGATTTCCATGTAATCCAGTCGATCGTTCAATGTGGTAATTTGATCCTCCATTGTTTTGACTTTTACCATTATAGAATTAATTTGACATTTTAATTCAAGTAAGTTGCTGTTTAAACACGACAACATATCATCTTTAAGCTTATCGGCAAATAGTTGGAACCCAGCTTCAAAATTCGTCGTGTTCAAGTCAAGCGACATATTATAGTTATTTATTGATTATTTATAACGTTTCACGAAAAGAAAGATAATTATATGAAGTAATTAAATTGTACACTGTATGTTTATGAAGCGGTGAAATTATTATAATATATAGTACATCAATTGAATTAACTTATAATTGTACTTATTTAAACACACAGGTTAAAGTTCATACAATTACATGCTCTAATATTAAATTGTATAATCTTACAATATCTGAATGATTATGACGTAATTGCACTGTTATATTAAATTTGATGTACGAATCACTAGTTGAATAGAATATTATTGTTGGTTGCAACTGACACTAATCATTTATAAATTCCGTATTATAGGCAGTCACCGTAATTTTATATCGTATTGAGCAGTAATTGTAGCAAACGCTGAGAAATTCGAAGAACCATAAATCCCCAAATAGAACAATAATCATATGATGACTAATTAAATTATACACTGTATATTTATGAAGCAGTTGAGCCATAAATATTCGCTTGTTTATCAATTGATACTTTGTGTACACTTTTTTTAAGCACAAACGCCGTCACACAATTACATGTCCCAGTATAGAGTGTTTTTTAATAATTACAAAATCAGTATAAATAACTTTTAAGAGATTTGAAATGCAAATCACAGTTGAACAAATTGTTATTGTAGATGCAATAGACACTAACTCATTTATAATGTTCCGTATTATAGACATTCACTGTACATTTATAACGTAATTAGGCAAAAATTTTGATAATGTAAATGAATACAATTGCAAAAACAAATAAAAAAAAACGGCAATAAGGTCAGAAGAACCAGTTAAATTGATAGTATCATTTATGCACAAAATTACAGTTTAAGATTAAGGATTTCTATGAAGGCCCATGAATTAATTAATTCCTTATTATACACTTAGGATTTATTAAAGTCAATATAAATTAACACAGGCACAAAAACATTTGAAAATATTCAAACCACATGAATAGAGTTAATCACTTTACATCCATGACATACTTTTTTTACTAGGATCACAAAATGTGTTTACGCTACGTTTATAGCTATTTTATTTATCCAATAAGTTTATATTTGAAGTGTACTATTACATTTCATAAAATTGAAACTTAGTATGATAAAATAAATTGATAATAAAATTTGCACAATAGGATAAAAAAATAAGAAATTTATTTAAAATTAGAAGAGGCGATAAAAACACGTCTTATTCACTTTCAGCCATTTTGATTTTTTTCGAGTTGTTTATCGTGTAACTCTCTAACAAGAAGAAGACGTGGAACTCCTTATCTTAATTAACCATGAAACTAATACAAACTTTCAATTACGATAATGCAAAAGTGAGGCAGGTTCAAAAGTATGAGGCGTTAATTTCTAAAATGAAAGAAGGCAAAACAGCATTGTATCTTATCAATTCAGGGTGAAATAAAATTGTCTTATTCTTAATGTAATATTTAAAATGGTTAAATACTTATCTGAATATAAAATTCATTGCATCTAATCAATTACGACTTTACTCGTATTATATACCTCACGTATCCCAATTTAGCCACAATGTAACCTTTAATCGCGTTAATAATAAAAATATCAAACGCATGTGAAAATTAAGGCAATTACTTTACATTTTTAATTTTTAAAATCATGAATACTTACCCATCCGTTTGTATTTATCATACAGACAGGCAGGCCTATTCGAATATGTGTTTTCATTTTCATATCGTACGAACAAAAATAAATAAAAATAAAATTTAATTGGAATTGAAAATGGTTTTTTGTTACAATTAAATTTATCAGATGCAAATTTGTGCAATATATGTACAAACTTAAATTAAAATAGTTTTCAATTTTAGCTATTTTTAGCGAATACATATTTTGTTGTGCGCAACACAAAAAATGTATGAATTGTGCGGGAGGCAACAAAAAAAAAAAAAAATTCAGGTCGATTTTTTTTACTCTTATTGTTTTAGTTAATACAGTACAATTAAATTAGTTGAGCTTTAAAAGCAATTTTTTCATAGTTTTATGCTTTACTACATACATAGCTAGTTGTTAATTAAAATTATTAACGGTTTGCATATTTATCAAGAAGTATCTCGCACGTTCTAACTTTAAATTGGCTTTGAGATTCCTCGTTCCGTAAATGTATGTATGTACTCTAAAACGATACTGTCGGTTTTCTCATAATTATAATCCTTATTCAAAACTAAAATTAGCTCTTTGTATTTATTTATCTGTTGATTTCGTGCATACATATGAAAATAATATTTTGGTATTTTATCGTATTGTGTGGATGTTTACTCGGAAGCTATATGGTTCTTTAACTAAACGAGTTAGAGAAATTGTTGTAGTTTATGAAAAATAAATGCATAAGTTAATATTAATTCAACATGAACAGATTTTGGTTTGGTTTCTTTTATAAAATTTTTTAGTAACCAATTCAAAGGACGTTATCACCACCTAGGATTTACAGGGTGGACTACTTATTTTGACCCGCCCAAATAACAAAACAAAAACTAATCATTGTAAAGCCGTTTCAATTTCGTTACAGTATATTAAGCAGTGATGACGATTCGGGCGAATTTTTCTACGGATATGCCGACGCCAATTGGGTCGAAAATAAAAAGAACCAAAAATCAAACACTGGTTATTTTTTTATTATTAACGGTGGCATCGTAAGTTAGGCATGTCGAATGCAGAATTGTGTCGCATTATCATCTACAGAAGCAGAGTTCATCGCATTGTCCGAATCGGGTCAAGAGGCATTTTGGTTGCGGCGGTTGCTGAACGATTTAAAACATTAGGTTCAAACAGCGACAACAATCTACGAAGACAACCAAAGCTTTTTGAAGCTCATCGAAGAGGAAAAATTGTCAAATCGAACAAAATATGTGGACACGCGATATCGTGGAATTTGTATCATACGTATATTGCTGTTCAGTAGATATGTTGGCCGATTTACTAACAATATCATTGCCGGCAAAGCGACACATGTTGCAACGCGAGCAATGCGGATTGAATTAAATTAAACAAATAATTAGAATGAGGAGGAGTCTTGAGATAAACAATATAAATTTAAAGTAAACTTTTTTCAGTTTTGCATTTGTTTGTAAGACACCCTGTCGCCTATTTATGTATTCCTTATGTGTTTGTCATTTTGCATTGTTAGTTAATAATTTTACTCCATCTCGTTCTGTCTTTCATTCCGTTAACATTAAATTGTGGTCCCTTGGTTGGTTTATTTCATACAGTCCCGATTCACAGTGGTTTGCGTGGTTCTACGTGTTAAGTGCTTTATTTGGCTGAGCAATACTCATACAGACTTTTGTGTATGCCAACAGGCTATAGCCCCAGTAAGTTACTGAACAAGCGACATTAAGTTTTGAAATAAAACAAGTCATAGGAAAAATTTCTAGAAAGGCTATATAGAAATGCCGAATGTCGAAAGGCCGAAAGGGTCGAAAGGCCGAATATTAAAAACCCGAATGTCGAAAAGCCGATTGTGTGGATAGGCCGTTTGTGAAATTGATTTTAATTTTTGATCTTTTTATGAATGCAAATTTTCAAATTTCAATTTTTATTTAAACAAGTTGTGTTTCACGAAACCCAAATTAGCAGTGCAAATACTCGATGTTATACAGCGTAACTAAGAAAAATTGAACTATCTAATTGGTCTATTTTCCAATGAGTTGTATAGTCAGCTTTTTTCTATAGGCCAATCGTCGTTACTAACGACAAAATAGGTTGGTTTGTATTTTGGCCGGATAAGGAGGCATCCCTAGTTAATATTCCTGATTCATATTCAAAGAATATGGACGATGCAGTGACAAATTCATATTTGAAAACTGTGGAATCCTGAATTGAATAACAAAAGAAGACGTTATTCTGTCAGACCGAGGCTTTTTAATTCAAGAAGCCATAAAAAGAATAAAGCCAGATCGATAACGCCGTCATTTAAAAATGGCAATCTCAACTGGAACAAATCTCTGCAGTGCAGCGAGTAGTCCTAAGCCAGAAGTTTTTAATAATGACGAACTGGCAACTAATTACGGCTATTTCTAAAAAAAGAATGATAATATGTGAGTAGGGCGAGTAGACGAGAACGAAGAGACGCAACAACTAGCCAAAAATGTGAGCAAGGCTTTGTGGACATCCTTGTTACTTAAATTCTGTGAAGTTCAGTAAAATTCATCACAATTGGATAAGGTTGGCCATAAAAAGTAGTACTTAACAAAGCTATCCGAAAATTTGAGTAAGACTTTGAAGATATCTCCGTGATCGGCAACAACAATTAAAATCATCCAAAATTATTAAAAATTCCAAATTCTGTGAAATATAGTAATGTCCATCACAATTAGATCAGATTGGTTTAGATAGCCATATGGCCTAGCTATTTTAAAAAATCAAGACATCTCCACGATCGGCGCTAAAAAATTATTTAAATCATCAAAAATTAGTCAACTTTTAAATTATCTCAAATATGGTAAGGTGCAACACAATTGTGAACGAAGAAGAATAACACGACTTCAAGATTAAATGCAAATTTTAAATTGGTCAATCCACCACTAAAAAATCATGCATTTTACATTGGCCGTCAGGTGCTTTTAGGGCTTACTTTAAATGTTCAGAACAAATTCAAATAAAGCGGCTTAACCCACAAAAAAACTATAATTCATTTGTTGGCTAACATTTTCCGAAACATGTTTGAAAATACTGAACAATACTGTTTTCTATTTGGGAGTAAATGGGGAAAGTGGGTAAATGAGAATGTGCCGCAACTAACTGAGAACAAAAACGAGTCGAACACGAATTAGTTCTTTAAATTTTGTACCGTCTTTCGGTTTTGTCATTGATATTCCAAATTCATAATATCAATTTTCTTTTTCAACAACATAATATCTAGAAATTTATGATTATATCAAAATCACAATGAATCGCGAAAACATACCCAATTTTTTCATTTATTAATATTGATTTTATGTGTTATAAAATTATCCAAACCATATAATTTACATATTACGATGTTATACTCAATAAGCATCAAAATTTGAATTCACATAGCAAAACACAATACCGAACTACATACGCGCGCAGGCTAAACGAACACTGTTTAAGAATAAATATTGCGAATATGGAACAAAAATAGAAACTTGAAGGAAAACCGCTGTACATGGTATGTATAGGTATATTCGCATGTTGGCGGAAAATATTTCGCGTTTAGAATATTTTTATTTGGGTAAGGTGGGTTGTAGTTTTTTGTTTGGGTGAGTTTTTTTTATAGCGAAATTGTAATCATAAAATGACAGTGGATTTGGGGGGATTTGCGAATATTTTAACTATTTTAATAAACATCGCATTGTTTTCCTGTATATATTTTGTGTGACTGTAATACAGAGATAACATTTTTTTTTATATAAATGATTGATTGACTTGTTCGATTGCTTGTTAATTGCTTTTCCGATTTCCTGTTTCAGTTTATCGATTTGCGTTCGCAGTATCATCCAATTGGCCCAATTGGTATTGTCTATCCCGATTGACCTATGATATTTTATTTTTTTTTGCGATTTATCATTTCTTTCAGGAAAAATAATGTTTTGTTTATGAGAAGAGAAATTTGAATATTATTTTGAATATTTTATAGCAATTTTCAGAAATGTTTGCTAGAAAGATAAATAAAAATGGAATAATGTAGGCCAAGCCATAATAAAATGAAAATGTTGGTATTTTATTTTACGAGTTTTAGCACACACACACTCAAATTGTACATGACCTTTAAATGGATTCGATGAAGCGTTAATAGACATGAAAATCACATTTGAACTGAAAACTTTTTATTGTAAGAAATCAAAAACCAACCAATTTTTTACTTCTTTAGATCGATTCGACATGGTTAAACTTACTTCGAAAAAAATTAAGTTTAACAAAAATTTTGTAAACAATTTTTTTGGAAATACCAATACTTCGAATAGCTTAACCCAAAATGTTTCTCCTCTCAAATAATTTTCATAATTATATGATTGGTGTTGTAAGCTACAATGGAATAAAAAAACATTGTCGAAATCGAACACTGTCCGTTTCTGGCTTCTAGAGTAAATCTCAGTACATTTTATTTGTAGACTCGGCCATAGAACATCCATAATTTATCAAAATCGGGATTTTTCGAGGAGGTTATATGGGCAATTTCCAAAAATCACACTATTACCATAGACATTCATAATAGATCTCTCATTTGACTAAAAACAGAAAATAAAAACAAAAATTTTCCATTCAAATATTATCGATGTATTGCATATACGTATTATATTTGCAACGCATTCTAAAATCATTGCCTTATAAAATACACAACACAACGATACATTGGAATTATCAGAAGTTTTTGTTTTTTTCCTTTAGTTACTATGAAATGAGAAATCTAGTATGAATGTCTATGCTATTACTATTACGATGCGAACTAAAACAAAGTGTAGTTAATACACTGGCAAGGTTCATGTTCGTGCGTATTATACTTTAGCCTAATAACTACACTGTTAATACTTATTCACTTAAATACTTTGTAACGATGCATCGCTACAATTTGAACGGGTTGATCATCTCTGATGAGTGATGATCATATTTGGCAATTGTGAATGGTCCAGTTTGTCTTACGATTCTCCATGGTTAATTGTTTTGATAATTTTTAAAATAAGAGCAAGATGATTGATAAAGAAGGGGGGTGAAGAGAAAATAAAATAATTGGTATTTTTGTGATTTTTTTTGAATTTGAGAAGGGAGTCGAGGAATAGCTTGAACAGTGGACGGTAGCGAAAAACAAAATAAATAAAAAAAAAGAAAATTTAACTAAATAAATAAAATAAATATTGTTATCTAGATTTTAGCTACTAAACGTCCCATTTATGATTATCTGAAAATTTTTAATGTGTAACCGTAAGTGATATGGATTTACTAGTATCTAGAACTTATAAACTATTTAAATTATAAAAAAAACAAAAAAACTAGTGTTAATTAAAAGTAAATCGAATGTTATTGTGAACCGTATTCTTTACATTTGACGGTTATTCGTCAGCGTGACCGCATAGGTTACAGTTAAAAGTACATAAAGTTAAGAAAATCATAAACTAAAGATTAAAGTGTTTCATATGGTGACTAATTTAAGTGAAAAATAAATAGATAAAACTAAACCGAAATTAATACTAACTTGTGTCTTGACTGGTGATTGCATATCGTATGATATTAAGAAAAAACCAGTAAAAACTGTATTTACTATGAGTGGCATTAATTACTGTAGTAAACAGTCAATTGTACAGTAATAATCAGAATAAATCATTTTTTTTATTTTTAAATTGAAATTACTTAAATCTGCAATGATACATAAGTAAATAAAATTTGTACATAATTTATAAGTGCTATAAACATTTATGTGAACGCATATCAAGCATATTGTGAAATGTTAGATTTTATCTGGCATTTTGATCATATGATCAAGTTTATGAAATGCTGATGGGAAATGAAATTTCCAAAATTACGCTTCGATTATTGCCACCTATACTTCTACGACTTTGGAAGACATTGAACGGTATTTTCATCGGCGCCCAACGAATAGCTAAGTGATTTTTTTTTTTTTTTGTTTATTTTATATATGCATATCTTCTTACATTATTTTTTTTTATTTATTATATTATATTATATCATATTATCCTCATAATTTCTATTATTCCTTGTTGTAGCAAAATATTTCAACTATTTGTTTTGGTTTTTGAATTCATCATTTTCTTTTCGAGTTTCTATTTTCTTATATTCATTATTGAGAGTTCGCGGATTGAAATAATTTGCTATGACAATTGTTTATATTATATAGTTTTTTTTTGTAGCATTAGGTACTAACTCGAACTAACCCCCATAGTAAATTATTAATTTTAATTTCTTAATTTTTTTTTTTGAATTAATAAAACTTGTATTAAGTTCAATATATTTTACATAGTTCGATTTTCTTTTCATAAGTTTGTTTTTCTCTTTCGCCATTATGTTCGGTGGTTTAATTTCGTATTCTTTCGATGAGTGATTTAAATATTGTTTTTAGAATGAGATAAATTCCGGAGCATGGGAGGATGTAGCGGCAGAAGTGGGTAGATGCAATCAGGGTAGGTATCATTGTTTGGATCGGTATAATGAATATTCTTGTGTTTTTTTTATAATTTTATTTTTATTATTTTCCTTTGGCGGTAAAGCCTCGAGTGACTAATGCTTCGAAACACCCACACCCATCCGCTGAGCCATAGCTAGCACGAAAAGTCACCGCCATCGAAGCCTCTTAGTTGCCGAATTCTGACAATTCTTTTGTAATGACTCAGTGTTACACGGAAAGGTATACAGTTAATGTAGCTGGACCCATTCACGCTGCCGAGTGTCGTTACAACTTATCCACGTAAAATGCAAGTTTTTAGTCATTTACTTAATGATAAAATATATTAGTCATTGTCGTTGTAAGCATCATTGAAATTGTAAGCATCGCACATAATTACAAAACGTAAAACGAAATTTTCTTTTCATTTTACCTTTCGATGTAGTACCAAAGGAATGCATTCTGAATATTCTGAATAGATAAAAGAATGGAGTAAAAAGGAGTAGAAGGTATGGAATGAATAAAAGAACGATTTACGTCACTTTCGGAATGTCCGAAATATCCAGAATGAATAAAAGAAAACACCCGGAATGTGGGAAAAATAAAAATTCCTTTCCAATCCAATTTATTTCATAAAACCGGAATCTACATACAGGTGAACTACAGCGAGCACTGTATTTACCGGCATCGAAGGTACACCACTTAATCACTACGGTCGTAATTATTTTTTACCACTACATATCAAGAACCTCCGTTTTGTTTACTGGAAAGAGGAAAGTTAGGTTCTTAAGGATGTTTTTGTTTGGGACTGTTTTTGGGTTCTTAATGATCAACATGATCAACATTCTTAATGAGAACATAAAGTGTCACAAATATAGTATTCTTGCATTGTCAAATGAATGAACCGCAAGATAAATCTCGAATTGGGCGAGTTCTTCCAGTATTCGAAATTAAAAATTGGCCGTAGTTATTGATTACTTTAAAAGATTTGCAATACAAAGCCAATTTTTCAAAATTTCGCCCAACTCTATTTGCAAATAATATCGTGAATTTTATTTGAAAAATAGTCCAATCAAAATTAAAAACGTTAAATTTAAATTAAAAATTTGTGTTCACGATTGAAATCAAACCTAAACCGTCTAAAATCGTATAAAAAATTTTGTCTGAGAAAATAAAAATAAAAATTGAATTCTAGTTGCAAAAATGCAATTTAGAGTCCTAACGATTTCTATGTTTTGGGTATTGATAAAAACGATTTGCAAAAAGTTTAAAACTATTTAAAAAAAAGATTTAGCTCAAAAATTAAGCGTCATCCCGCTTGTCCGATCCTAGCCCGATTAAGTTTGTTGAGAGAAATTTGCAACATATTTAAATGATTCAAAATAGATAGTAGTAAAAATAACTAAAAGTCTCTTGTAAAACACCTTTTCCTATCGGAAACGCAACCATACATTTTCAATTGACTGTATTCAGTATTCATATTTGTTGCGATTCCTTGATGAAAAAAAAAAAAATGTATATATAGGACGTAATTATCTGAATTTTGAATTTGATTTGGTTATGGAATTCATTAGATGTAATTAGCATAATACAATCGAATAAAAAAAGTGAATAACCCTAAACTGAATGCAGTTCAGAACTCAATACATATATTTACTCAATTTTATTTAATAAATGAATATCAATAATCAGCACTTACTAGATGGTTTCCAAACCGGGCCTCAATATAAAAAACATAAATAAAATTTGAAAGGCGAAAAAAATCGATATCAGGCATAAATCGCAATTAAAGATTTAACAACCTTTTTGTCTAACATAAATTGAACACTTACAAAACTCGCTCTTTTTTTATTTTGGTTTAAATTGCCACTTGACCTGGATCACAATCGAATTGTGCAATAAAATTCATCTTCCATTATATTAAACTCCATCGAATATTATGGCATTAAGCATTCCAAAGCCATATGAGATTAATTTTTATTATTCACTGTCCTTCATAATAATGTACCAAAACATCCAAAAAAAAAAAAGGAAATCCAAATCATATACGGATAACAGTAAAATTTAATTTTCTTTTGTCTTCAATACAAAGTTAATGCGTGATCCATTCTTTCATCCAGATAAAGTGTATACATACATATGGTACATCTTTCAATAATTATTATACATAAATTTTAGGATCATCATCTTAATATTTATTCCCTTCCAGACACACACACACATCCAAAATAATTAAGGTCGTCATAATATTTATTTCTCATAAACTTTAACCGTTTTACGAGTAAGGATATAGTGGAGGAGTTGATTTTCCCTGGCGAATTTTCGGCGCAAAAACCAAAACAACAAAAAAAGCACAGTGTTTTTTTTTATATTTGGGATATAATCTCATAAAAAATAATATCAAAAGCCGTGGGGGTATTTTTTAGATAAGTTTTCTTTTTCTTTTGACTTCCTTATCAAAACAAATGATTATGATTTTCTATACCGTACAATTTAAGCTCAATTTCGACGTGTATACAGTTTTGTAGGTTAATAGAAGAATAATTTGCGTAATTTGTTAAAATATCGTTAAAGTTTTTTTTTCAGTCATACTGTTCTGCTGACTGAGAAATGGGCATACCATAACCTCTCCATCTATATACATAACACCATCTACATTGCTCGTTTGCATTTTGTTTTGTTTTTTGTTTTAATTGTTTTAATGTAATACGCGTGGTGAATGTGAGTTCATTAAAATGTAATAAAATTATAATGTTTTGGAGCATCAATCTGTATACAAACATAACAAGAAAAGCTACTGTAATAATAATCGTTAACAGTGACAACCACCGTTAATGCTGTTAAAAATACAAAAATAAAAATGAAAATGAAAATGAACGAGGAGAAATGAATATAAATTAAAATTAAAAGAATCTTTTTTTTGTGCTTTCTTTCTTTTGATCACATTTCGAATGAATACTTTTATGGTTTTGGTTTTTCTGAACTTCTCTTTTAGTCAGATTGCTGATAAAAAAAAAAAATAAAAAAAAATTTCATTACCTAAATGAATTTAAATGAGTAAATAGGAAAATTTATTGTATACATAATATGTACCTTGAGGGAGGTATCTTTAATTTTGTTCATTTGTATGAAAATGAAAATCGAATTTTTAAAGTTTGATGTTTGTTTTCGTTTTCAAGGTGGAAGGAAATTATAAATTGATCACGGAAGTATGCCGGATATTTAGAAACTAAAATAGAAAATTCATACTAATTTCACGGGCATAGTTAATTGTAAAATAAGAAGAATATTCTTACAATACTACAATGGGTAAGATTCAAAAAAGGAAAATCTAGGTCATGTTATCATCATCGGAAAAGCCGTTAGCTTTAGTTAGATCAGCATTAATATTTTATTTTATGATGGCTTTTGTAATTTTCACAAGGAAAATAACAAATTTAAATTATGAAATTAGTCGAACCACATACAGGGTGTACCGAAAACCTTAATAAACTGTCCATTTTCCCGTTTCCACACCCCTGGGAGTCGAAATTTCAATTTTCATGCAAAGTTGGAATGGATGTGCCTTCCGACTCTTCTTGGCTCGCTAAAACCGTAAATGATAACAAAAAATAAATTTGACCCTTCCATCACCACTACTCCCCGAAAGGAGTTGAAATCTCAATTTTCATTCAAAATTGAGATGGATGTACATTTCTATGTTTTTTGGGGCGCTGGAACCGAAAATGACAACGAAAGCCAGCCATAGATGCCATGTTTCTTAATGTCACGGAAGGAAGTCAGAAAGCAAGACTCCAAGCGAAAATAATCGAATGGCGATAAAACAAAGTATGATGTTATAATAAGGCACAAAACAATTTAGTTTTATATTCCATAAACTTTATGTTTGGGTTATAAAGTCAACGTAGATCTATTATCAGGGGCCACAGCATCAATGACCACCTCAGTTAATCAATGTTAAACAATTTCACAGCAACCTTCCGCTTCAGGTGTACTTTTGCGTTTTTTAAGTATACAAATCGAAATCTATAAGTTAATAAATAATACGGATAGGATTTCAATAATAATTCAAATTACAGGATTTAAAACAATTTTTAAATACTGGCCGAGACCAGAAACTATTGAATGCTACAAAATTACGCCTTTAAAATTAGGAGAATACGAAGAGATGTATGACGTATGATAACTTCGAAAACATAGCCAATGATATTGAAGAAGTTTTTGTGGGGGAAGACAAGGCATATGTTTACTCGTGAATTAACATACCGAAAACACCAAAAATCCATTTTACAAATTTTCTCTTCTTACTTTAGAATTGGTACTACATATCATCGAGTATGAAAATGTCGACCAACCGGTCGATTATACAATAAATATAGAAACCAGGCCCCACGCTTCAATAAAATTGGATATTATGGAACTCCGAAACGGCTGAAAAGTTTAAGTGAAAATGAGATATTTGGTAAAGTTTTGATTTATAATCATATTAATTGAACTTGTATTATTTCCTTTCCTATAACACAATTTACTATTTGAATAATATATTTTATTTAGAACCGTCGTCAGCAAATAATTTTAAAGATGTAGCATATGAAACCAACAAAGATTGGCTCGGCTGTATGGGTACCCCATGGAGCACAGTCGAAATACAATTTAAGGAAACGTTCAAAGGACACCAGCAAGAGCTTGCCTGGACCAGATGTAACAACGTTCAGTTCTATAAAGAATGGGTTTATCTATATACAGACGGTCATAGACTGGTAAGAAAACTATATCAGGCAAGGATTCCTGAGAGATAATTCATTTTATTTTAGGTAGATATAGATTTTGATTTATTATATCCTGGGAAACAACATTGCCTAAAACAAAAGTGGCCCCTGTTTCAAGATGCTCTTATACCAATTTTAAAATAAAAAATAAAGGATAAATGTATCATTCAAGAATTTGATTCCGATAATGTGGTACGTGGACTCAACCAAAATACAGATTAACAAACTGAATAATAATAATTAACAAGTGTGGAAATATAAGTTGGAATTACTTTTAATAAAGGAAGATTTATGGGACATTGTTGAGTCAGAACCACCTGGTCCAGTAACAACAGCATGGCCTACAACAGATGCTTAAGCACTCTAATTTATTTTACATTGGTCTTCTTGTCGAAGATAACCAATTAATTCACATAAAGAAAGAGAAATCCGCAGAAACCATGTGCAATGCCTTACGAAAATACCATGAAAAATCGACATTGTCAAATAGAGTGCGACTACTAAGATGGCTGTGTAAAATGACGATGTTAGAGGGCGACTAATGGGATTAATGGATGAACTAGCAACTTTAGGTGATGCATTAACTGAGCCATTGACAGTTGCGTTCTATTTAAGCAGCTTGCCGGATAACTATGCTACGCTCGTTACAGCACTTGAACCGCGTCCCGAAAAGGATTTAACCTCAAATTTAGTGAAGGGAAAATTGCGGGAGGAATATGTTAGAAGAAAGGAAATGGAAAATCGACTAGTAACGGCGAAAGAGCACTCAATATATACAGTAAGGCGACTTTATCGAAGTTTAAATCAAAGTCAGTGTTATGTTCTATTTTGCAAAAGGGCTGGACATATCAAAGCAGATTGCAGAAAATGTTTGGCATGGAAAAGTAAAAAGGAAACTGGTAGTACAAAATTAATAAATAAAGTCGAAAATGAAGAATCGAAAAATCAAGACGCATATGTTTGTTTGTCACCAAACCGAACCAATCTGGTACTATGGAGTGGTGTGTAGATTCGGGTGCATCGGCACATACATATGTGCAATGACAAAAATTGTTTCATTGAAATTGACGAATCACAAATAAGTTCAGTGACTTTGGCCGATGGTAGAAAACTACAAATTAAAGGAAAAGGAACAGTCAGATTCAAAACTGCAGCAAGTCAATTACAATTAGAAGATGTATTAATAGTCCCTGAGTTACGGTGTAATTTGTTGTCAGTAAGTAAACTCGCCAGAAGGGGTTGCAACAGTGTATTTGAGAATCATGAATGCAAGATAAGTCTAAATGGAAAAATATTGCTCACTGTAAATTCCAGAAATGATGTCTATAAAGCACCATCAAATCAAGTTATTAGTGTAAAAACAAGTGAAGTGAAATGTGAACATGAATGGCATAAAGTACACGGCCATCGAAATTTATCAGACATTAGAAAATTGATTGAAGTGGCAGTAAACGTCAAAGTAGAAAATTGTCAACATTCGGATGAATGTGAAACTTGTCTACAAAGCAAATTTAAGAGGGATTTATTCCCGAAAGAATCGACGTTGAAAACGTCAGAAAGATTAGATATGGTAAACACCAATTTATGTGGGCCTATGCAATTAGTTACTCTCAGAGGAAACCGATTTATTTTGACTTTGATTGAACAAAATCATTGAATTCGTGGAATTGATGAAGACTCATTTTCAAAAGGCACCACAACAAAACGGTGTTGCTGAGCGCAAATATCGAAACATAGTCGAGATTTATGTATGCTTCTAGGTTCTGGTTTACAGAAGCAATTCTGGGGAGAAGCCGTAAATACAGCGAATCACATTTTAAACAAATTACCTGGAAGAAATGTGATGAAGACACCATATGAATTATGGCATAACATAAAAACCAGATGTATAGTTTATTTTCGCGAGTTTGGAGCACCTGTTGTAGCGCATATTCCGAAAGATAAGCGCATAAAATTAGACAGAGGAAAAATTAGTATTTTTATTGGTATCGCCTTGTTCTAAATGTTGAACTAAATAAAATTAAAATTAGTCGGGATGTAAAATTTATCGCCAGAAATATGACAGATGAATAAGTTGTGAGTGATTTTAATAATACAAGTTCAGTGATTAAAGAGTTTGATCAAAAACCTGAAATCATCGTAAATTTACAAGATTGGTCATCTTCAAGTGAATTTAGACAATCATCAAATGAGTCTCCTCAAGATGAGTGATTCCACCCGTTCGATTGATATAAGAAATTAATAAAGCATCAGTCGAGATCGTAAATAAGGATCCAATTACGTATAAAGCAGCAATAAATGGACCAGGCCCCGTATTCTTGAAATTCGGTCAAAAAAAGTCGCCGATAATTTTCTAGTGAAATGCGTCATTTCAGTCGAAAATTTAAATTATTTTATACCAAAGTCGGTGAACCATAAAAATATTCGAAAGGATTGCGTAAAAATTTTCAAAATGATATTTTTCGGAAACAAAAATATCCAAATGGGTTATTTCAGAAACCTAAAATTGGTGTTAATATGTAACTTAAAATGGTGTTAGTATGTGGTGACACCGGAAAAGATTTATCATTTTTACGATTCAGTGTCAATTAAGTTATCCAAAAATGTCTTTTGTATCATCAAAACTAGAAGATCCGATCGGATGCAATTTTCGAATATTCGATCGGTGAGATACTATGTAACACCAATTCGGTGTTACGGTAACCACTTTTTTTCTGTGTGTAATGTTTTTGACACTTTGTTTTTTTTTTTGTTTTACTAATAATTTATATCTCGTGGAGTGCACATGCTAAGTTTTTTATTTACATATTTCCAATTTAAGTTAGTATTGTTGAGTGATAAAAACAAATCAGAAATCATCTGGTTATCTAACAATATTACCATGTGGGGGAAAAAACTAATTGTCAGTTGTTATTTGATATAAGTGAAACACCATTCACAGTAATTCATAGCGAGTTTCTACTCCTCAAAACTTAGAAAGAAATAGATTTATATAAACCGATAACTTATTTTGTAATCCACACAGAAATTGCAGAGATAGTTAAAAAAGGTAAGGTGCTACTCATTTAAATAAAAAGTTCTCTTTAGGTGTTGTAAAGCCAATTGAATTTTAATTTTTTTGAAATGCCCGCTGTGTAAGCAAACCTTAGAAAATATTAGTTCAACAAGAAAATGTGTCTTCCAATTTATGTAGTTTAGTGCAAGGGAATCACTGGAGAGAAAAATGAAATTATTTGAGGATAAACATGTAATACCTATTAATTTATAGTGCGACGATTTTGAAACGGAAGACTCGCTTGGTAGCCACGCTGGAAGCCAATCTATCGCCGCGTTTTACTTTAATTTTCCAGTTCTTCTCTTGGAGTTATCATCTTTGGTGACCATTTTTACGGCCATGTTTATAAAATCTTCTGTCATAAAAACATACGATGGAATATCAATAAATTCAAATAGTTCTAATTTTAAAATTTTCTTTGTTTTAGGAAATATTGTTGGATATAATCTAGCTTTGAATTCCATGTTAGGATTTAGTTCTTCGTTTAGCCATAAAAATTAATAAAAATATACTCCGACATCATCACCGCTTACAAAAATATTAACCATGTTTTACGCGACAATGAAAAATTTGTATTTTGGTTATGTGTTTTGTATTTACAGTTTCCATAAACAACAATATTATTTTGGAAAATTGATTTTTGGTGCAAACTTCCGAAGGATACCACACAGGAATTTTTGGCAGTTATTGATACGTAACTAATTACCGCACGAATGCCATCATTGTTTTCTGGTAGTACGTCAATTTTAAATGTTGTAACTGGTTCTTTCAGCACCATCGGAGTACAAGGTCCACTACTACTAATACTATCTCCTCCATTGGCTCAGCCATTGGAGGTAACATTAAATTCTTTTTCGTAGATTTTTTCTGGTGGTTTCACATCTGGTGAATTCAATTTGGACAATGTCTAGATAATGCATGCAACACACACATCTTGCTTTGTTTTTTCCGATACATTTTAAATTACAATGCAAGCAAAGTTTTGGTCCAAAACGCATTTTACAGTGATGACTTGTCAATTGTTTTTTTTTGTTCTGTAGCTGTACTTGACAGTTTTTTTGAAAAATGTTCCATATAGCCGACCGATGTCCTCCATCTCCCTACTGCTGCCCTTCGCTATCTGAGAGTCTCCAGGCCTCACCAGTGGCTTACAGAGGGGAGGACCCCTTGAGGGGCCATCGCCCGTCTCCTGGAGAGGGCCGCCACCCTAATGGTATTAGCCACATGTGCCATCACGGTAGCCTCCACAAGCTTGACCGGTTGAGCCCCGCCCACAGAAACTGGCTTTTCTCGACCCTAGCCCCCTTGGAATGCAGTTGGACCATCCCAAACTTGAAGTTGGCTTCATAAAGCCAATCCATTTGAGCTTCTCGACCAAAGAGTGGTCCATGGAGAAGGTGCAAAAGGCTGAGGAGATGTAAGGCTCCTGATAACTCTCCAGTTGATTGCCTGCATGCCCTCGTTCTGGCTTCTGTTAAACCCAGAAGCTTTTCCGTGAGCAGTTCAGCACTATTTGGGAATGTACGAAACACAATCCTAGCTCGAGGCAGGTTTCCCGCCTCAGCCACGATCAGATCTGCACCCTCCCATGACTTGATAGTGTTTATAGACTCTTTAAGCCACTGTACAGTGGCACGGTCAGCGCAGGTCACTTACGTTTGTATTTCGCATACTAAAATAAAATACTCCCTAAAGTCGCTTAGCATTGGTCTTTTCTGCGCAATTGTGATAAGAAATCATGTCGCTTCCTTTTGCTTTCATATTGTAGTTCACAAACATTTAATGGGCCTTACTTTTTAATGGGGTACATAATTTTGTATTTTTGGGGGATTTTTATTTTCAAGAATATGATGGTAACCCAAAATTCCTCGTAGAATCTCACAAAACTTTGTCATTTAAATATTGCAAAATAACGCACGTGAAATTTGTCCTAAGTTACCTTAACTTGTCCTAAGTTGTCCTAAGTTTTTTTATAGTGTTGGTGTAAAAGTTTCGTTATTATGAATTTATTTAATTCATATTGAAATAATAAAAATTATGCTGAAGTTTAATTACTCTAAGAGAACAAATTCAGAATTTTTCCATGTCTGGTTTAGCTATATGCCTGAATAAAATAAGATCATTTTTTAAAAACTGAGGTACCCGTGTTTAATATGCATTTGAATGTTTTATCGTATATGTATAAATGATTTTCCGAATTTTCTTGAGAAAATCCTAGGAAGCGGCCACCAAAATGTCCTTTATACTAAGTTGTCATAAGGTCTTAACTATTCAAAAAATATTTCACTTTTGAAAAAAGTAGGGGATTAGGGTATTTAGGACAATCATGTTTGACATAATCTCATATGATAAATCGAATGTATAAATGATTTTCCGAATTTTATTGAGAAAAATAAATAATTGAGACTCAGAAAGAAAAATAAATGAAAAAAGTGCTTTATATTTTATTATTTTTTATTGTTAAAACACAAATCGAATTAATTTTGAGAAGAACAAATCATACATTCATTATTTACGATTTTAAATTCTGTTAAGCAATAATTATGCACGAATCGCTTGCAGGAAGCACATTGGATTGTTGTAGAATCAGAAGTTTTCCCGAAACAAATTAAACAATTGTTCCCCATTGATTCTGTATTATTTGAAATAATATCCTTCAGATAATGGCGATAATTAACTAATGCGCGGCTACTCACATCGTCATCTTCTGAATCCAGACCTTCGAACAAATTACATGTAATAATATGTTCCGCTGCATAAATTACTAAAGGTCCGTAATTAAAACCATCTTTCTGTTGCGGCAGCGAACTAATTGAAATTATTTCGAAATTCGGTACACTTTTCCCGTAATATGTGAACAGTTTATTGATGAAAGTTTTTAATTTGTTACCATGTTTGAATTGTCGCCTTACAGGGTTTAGCGATTTTTCAAAATCTATGACAGCTAAAGTCTAGTGACCTGCTTCACAGATAGGTATTATAGCATACCTATATTTATTACACAGTTCGATCTCTTTTTGTGTATTGTGATCGTTGATTGTATAACTGTCTTGTAATAGCTTGGAAGTTTGAAAATGGTCTAGACAAACGCTGTTTGTTCCTTTAGTCAGAACACTGATGGCTATATAAACTAACTCCGTCGTTAAAAAATTTGTTTTATTCAATGAATTAAAACATTCGTTATATAAACAGCACCACATGCCGTTAAAATGAAATTGAAATATGATAATACTAAATTTCATTTCAGACATTTTTTGGTAGTTCTCATATTTATTCGCTGTCTCAAATCTCAATTTTTTTGGTGGGAAAAGGCGCTGTAAAGCCAATTTTCCTGCATATCTAGGAGTACCCCTTCGTTTTTGTTTACACCAAGTTTCTTCTAACTCTTTATTGTAGGGATTTTCTTCATCCGCTGTAATTCGTAAGGGCGTAGAGTCCTGCTTCGTTATTTCCTTTTTCTTTTGTTCATTTTTCTTTTTTTTAATGCTCACTTTAAGATGCGGAGCACATTCGACAGATTTTAATAATAGCGCTGTTGTATGCTGCAATTTATCAACAAATCTGCCTATTTTTAAATTTAACTCGCCAAGTAAATTATTTTTCAGCTGATTAAACCAGCATTCGACTACTGCATTAGAGACTCGCTTGGTAACTTCAAATTTTCTCAAAAAAACGGTACTCCACAGCGGTAAAAATTTCATATACCTTCTAACTGCAAAATTTATAAATTCCGCACAGTACAGTTTATTTTCTGAATGCAAGCTTTCTTTTAATTGACTTTCAGCTAAGTCAGCTAAGACATTATTTAAAATTTTGTTGTATCGCGCATAAAACTGTGTATCCTCTAAATTTGGTTTAGTAAAAGTGTATAAGTAATCCTCACTATCATCTGGCTCCATTGATGCAGTTTTTTCCGTAGATATAGGGGGCACAGAATGACTAACACACAATTTTATTTTCAAAAGTTTCGTAAATCTGTTCTGTGCATTCCAAAATTTTGTGTTGTGAAATTTGGACAGACCTAGCACACAAAATATTTCAAAATATTCGTCAATTTCTTCCAAATTTTCACTATCAATAATTAAAAACATAATAATCATAATATGTTCTTTTAATTTATAAGGACAGTTGCGTATTTTTTGTTTGATTTGCCTTACTATTATTGCCGCAAAATGAGCACAACAAATAAATATTCCACAAATTTTTCCTTTTTTTACTTTTCCGGTAATAATTTCGAAAGAAGCGTTGAGATATTGTTTAATATCCATTAAATTCATTTCATGTAGAATGGAATTGATAAACACCCAGGACCAGTCTGTGATGAAAATGTTTGGAGTATTTATCTTCGGTTTCTGTTGGCGTACTACTTTGTTAAAATCCTTAAAAAATGTTCTCAGGGAATCGACATCGTGCTCGCATGTAACATATTCTGCGATTGGTATAATAATTCCATTTATTTTAATAACACAGGCATAATAATAAATCCTGGAAAAATTATGTGTTTTGCAACATTTAGGTTTCCGGACTAAACTACCCGTTGCATCGATATGTATTAACATATTTTTTTCAGTCAACAATTTTAGAGCTGATTCTCTAATAAGTGTAACTGCTAGTGGGTTTCTTACCGAGTAAATATATTTATCTTCTGGTGGTTGCATCTTGCATGTCAATACGATAAACTAGATCAATTAGTTCACATCCCTTTACTAAATCAGACAATAAAAATTTTTCAGATCTGGCTTTTCGTAAATTGATAGGTCTAACTATTTCTTGGGTGTTGCCTGATTTAAGAAGTTCTACGTCAACATAAGCATGCTTGTGCAACAATTCGTTTTGTATGTTTTCACGTGCTTTACCTCTAAGTTGTACAAACTCTTTATGTTCTCCGTGACATTTCATATCAGGACCGTATGTGTAATATTTCATTGATTTAAAATTATTAATAATAAATTTAAATTTCTGTCTGTGAATTTTTGTGTATTTGCATTTCCCATATTGAGTAATGGTTTGGTCCCTTTTGTTCCAGTTTATTGAGCGGAACATTAATACACACGGATGCTTAGCTGCTGTTAGTGTCTTTCGAATAGAACATCTGATGTCTTCGTTTGACCATGGCTTCGTCAAATCTATGGAAATGCTCATGTACCCCCGTTGAATCCACTCATTAGGACTGGATTCATCAATTTCAATTGGCATTTCTGCTATATTTATCGGAATTAGACGGTTTGTTTAGGAATTCCATACCTTCGTTTTCTTTCAAAATACCTAATATTTCGACATTTAAAATATTGACAGGTTCAGCGTAGCATTCCTTCGTAAAGTTCAAGTGATCAATGTCGTTTTCTTTGAAATTTGAATTATATTTAATTGCATTATCAAATTGATTTCTGTTTTTCTTCCACAAGTTGTAAATGCGCTTTCGATTAGTTGATGAATTTTTAATATTGAGTTTAGAGACAATTTTTGAAAAATGAATAGATTTGTGTCTCGGCACAGGAATGTTTGGAAGATCATCACCAAATATTTCCAATAGAACGGGAATGAGTCTATTTTCATTTTTTTTAATGTTAAAATGTTTAATGTTACATAGTCTCCGTTTATGATATGATGGCAAAGTTAATTTTGACATTTTTAAAATTAAATTTTATTATGAGACAATAAAATATCTGGAAGCCCTTTTAAGAACTAAATCGAAAATGAATGTAAGTTCTATAATAATTGTAATTATAAATAAAACTCACTTAAAACACTAAATAATTGTACACTAATGAAAGTCACTTAGGCGTAACTCACAATAACAGTAAGTATTACTTATAACTGAGAAACTCACTGAATTCACTATAACTGTATTTAAATAGTAAATCGCTTAAACCTGTTAAATAGTATTTTTAAATAAAAAATCACAAAACAACTATAACTGAGTTTAAAACTGTAAACCAAAAACACTTCACTTGTAGAACTATAACTGTATTTTAACGTTTCAAAACTTTAAATTTACTTTTCACTATAAAACACTTGCTGGTACCAGCTCATTTACATTGAGTTTTAAATTATAACAATATATATTTTTGAAATTCTTGGACAATATTTCTCAAATCAATATATTAAATTTGTGATTTTAATATAATAATCATGATTTTAAATTTTTCGTTGAATACCTGCTAGTTCTTTAAAAAAAAAAAAATTATTATTTCGAAAAATATTCTTTCAAAAGTAGATTTTTTCAAAAATGAAATATTTTTTGAATAGTTAAGACCTTATGACAACTTAGTATAAAGGACATTTTGGTGGCCGCTTCCTAGGATTTTCTCAAGAAAATTCGGAAAATCATTTATACATATACGATAAAACATTCAAATGCATATTAAACACGGGTACCTCAGTTTTTAAAAAATGATCTTATTTTATTCAGGCATATAGCTAAACCAGACATGGAAAAATTCTGAATTTGTTATCTTAGAGTAATTAAACTTCAGCATAATTTTTATTATTTCAATATGAATTAAATAAATTCATAATAACGAAACTTTTACACCAACACTATAAAAAAACTTAGGACAACTTAGGACAACTTAAGGTAACTTAGGACAAATTTCACGTGCGTATTTTTTGACACTTTCCTCATTCGTTCGAGCTCAAAAAAACTATTGACCAATTTATTTCCTTTATAAGCCCGATTTTTGTCTAATTCGGCTGGACTGAAATGTAATTCGACTTTGATTACCCTCGGATATCTCAAACAAAAATACCCTAAAAAAAATCAGTCCGAAAAAATTATGTTTTTTAATTATAACAAATTTTTGAAATGTCATTTTAATTCGTTGTATACCTTAGAGCTTAGAAGATGGAGGCTGCCGCCCCCAAATCCCCGCTTTCACGATTTATTAAAATATCAATACTAATAGAAATTAGTACGTTTTTCAAAAATTTCGATTTTTTAATACTGAATCACATAAAATAAAAACTCCTCAAAGCTGTTTAACTTTGGTCCTCTCCGCGCAAAGATGATAATAAATTATGTGAAATCGTTTTGTTATCAAATTGTAGTTGATCTTATTTAACAGAAATCTAATGGGGTTTTCTGGCACTTTACTTTTTGTTTTTTAGGATTTTTTGGGGGATTTTTTTCTGTTGAGAATTCGATGTGAAGCATGCTACCTCCCTTAAACCGCTTTGCTATTATTTTGGTATTCTAACATACATAAAAATTAGAACATCTTTGTACTAAAAGCAAATTTTGTGATTGGTGGTTTTATTCGTAGAGAAATCAAAAATGAAATAATCTGCGACCAATGAGAGTAAAATTTATCTGATTAGTTCAAAATTCAGAAAATTTGTACAAATGACCAAGCATTAAAATACTAATAAATTTACAGTTACCGTTTACAAGTCTAAATATTGAACCATTTTGGGCCAACTCTCCAGCACTTTATAAACTAGTCTAGTTAGTTTGTCCAACTTTATAGCCAAAATCGTAGACACTTTTTTTAATGAGGGAATTGAAATCAAGTTAAGATAAGGTGTAGTATTGACTTTCTTTTCAAAATTTGACCGGTTTTTCAATAAATATACAAACTGCTAAAATAAATGTTCACGGATTTTTAAGTTGCAGTCTCTTCATATCAAACTAGTAACGTATAAGGTTGGAGGTCAAAAAATTGTCGAACATAGGTAAACATTTGTGAACTTTTATCTATTGCTCTTTACGTTCACAGCAATTTGTGTAGCATTTATCGAATATTATAAAATGATATTCACTTATAACCGCAGCCGTAATAAACACCCACATCTTGTTAGCATTAGACTTATCAAATTGGGATCGATTTTGCTTAAATCTAATTCCCCCGCCAATTTCAATATAATGTATAATGTAAGTAAAGTGAATTATCAAATTTCGTGTAAACACTTTTGTAGCATTAAAAATCCTAAAAACCTACATTCAGATCATACTTAGTTTTATTCCAAGATATATTTCATATCTTATTATTTTTAGATTTTCGGAAAATCATTTTCCCCATTTTTCATTCAAGTTAACCATAAATCGAAATGTGTTAACTCAAACAAACATATAAAAGTAACGGTAAATTTCCGACAAAAAGAATTTGTATATTATGTACTTATTGTGTATAAAAGTATTTCAGCGAAGTAAAAATTCGTATATATGTACTTAACTGAAGGAGGTATCATGCAGGATGATGGTTATATAGCATAAAAACAAAATTAAATGATGTACCAAGGAAATTTATATTTTCCTTTTTCCGATTTTATCCTTTGTAAATAAATAATGTTCGTTCATTTAAATTTACGACGTGCCCTACTCAATGCAGTTCATTACGCCCGCAAATAAGCATATAGGATGAGCAAAATGTAAACTATATGTATATACAATCTGTAGATAGGTATGTAGGCTTCAGTCGTAGATAACGCACGTTATTATATTATAAAGGTTCACAAATATCTTTTTATTATCATTTCATCGGGAAAACAAAACTAGGCTCTTGGAACAATTGTTGTTGCTTGTATATATTTTCTGTACGTCAAACTGGAAGCCAAAAAAAACAAACGAAAATCAATATTTGAATGATAACAATTTTCATTTATTTTCTTTGTTCTAAAAACAAAAATTGGAAACATGAAAAACGAAAACAATATGAATTCCTCTATTTTTTTTTATCGTACATAGGTATATATGTATGTAGATGTTGAAGATGAATATAAAAATGGTTCTAAAGAATATATATTGTTCTATCTTGAGATATGTGATTACATTATTATTCCATTATTCGTTGTTTATACTACACTTGGGATATGTATATGAATTTTGTTCTTTTTTTTTGGTGTACGTTTCTACTGTGTTTAGTATAAATTCAATAATTTCTAGAATATGATATGTGTGCTCCTTGTTTTGTGTATGAATCTGTTTTAGAGATCTGAATAAAATTTTATGCGTTTCACATTGTCATTTTGTTTCATTTTGAATTAATCCACTTGAATCTGTAATATACCTTTATATACGCCTGTATGTACGTAAATAAAAAGCTCAATATGTGATCCTCAATAATGTGCTTCTATTCTTGTTTAAGAAGGATTATAATCAGTATACAATTTTATTATTTCTGTAGAGAATATATGTACGAAGGTATGTATACAGTATACTGTTTCAATTCGTTGCGTCATATACAATATTTAAAAAAAAGATTTGAATAATGTTTTACGATTTAAATAATTTGTTTGATTTAAAGATATAAAAGAATCAAATATTCTTTAGAATATCAATTACATGATAAATATTATTATCGGAAACTTATAAATAAGACATAAAGAGCTGAACAATCACGAGGTGATCAGAGTTTCGGTTCTGAAAATTAACTGAAAACAATCATCAGCTCGACCTCCACCTCAATCTCAAAGTGATCCTAAATAAAATCACTACTAAATCAAGGAATAACCCCACGCAAGCTAAATCAACCCTTACTCAACTTTAACTTGGCCCGAACCAAATCTCAACTGTTCTCAACGGCCTACCCAATCCCGAAATTAACTCTATTCGAAAGGAACAAACATGTATGAAGTCAACTCATATTAACTCAATGTAACCATCCGTGAAACACTCAACTCGGCCCCTAATTAAGCCCCCCTTATTCAAATGCAAATCAGGTTTAATTCAAACCTTTTTCAATTCTAAATTCAACCCCAAATTCAACGATCAACTCAAACCCTAAATCAACACGGATCGAAAACTACATGCATACATCAACTCAACTTATCTAATCTTCATCTCAACTCGCAATTTGGCCCTCAAATGAATCCCCAACTGACCTCATCACAACAAGTAAATCCTCAAAGTAACCTTCAATTAAAAGCCTGAAGCCCTAGACAGACTATGGTTTAATAAATCCGATTTAGTGAATTTTCGAGATTATCCATAGTTAGATTTGAGGTATTTATGGTATATTTTGAGTTTAGTGACTATAACAATTTAATGAGAATTTATTAGTTTGACAAATATTATGAAAGCAATAACAGTTTAAATCTATTAACCGTAATTTAAAACGAGTTTAGCTAATGCAACCCCACAACCCGAAACGCCCTACTCAACACTCAAATGAAAATGGTCCGAATGTATTCCATGCGTACATGAACTCAATAATCCACAACTGAACTCCTCAGTAAAGCCCAACTCAACCGTAACTCAACTCCAACCCAACTACCGACTCAACCCTCTATTTAATCTCTCAACCAACACAGCCTGAAAGCTGCATTTATGACCTCAACTCAATCCTAACTCAACTTCCAACTTGACCCCTAACTCAACCCTCAAGTTAACCTCAAATTCAAGGTGGAACTCAATATTCAAATTAACGCGAGTCGAAAAATTTGATACGCTGACTCATACTCGACTCAATCCCAACTAATTCCAACTAAACCTTACAAAATAACCCAGTCCTTAAATCAAACCCAAACTCATGTCCAACTGAACTCACAAATCAACACGGTCTTAAAAACTACACGCGTACTCAACCAACACAGCCTGAAAGCTGAATTTATGAACTCAACTCAATCCTAACTCAACTTCCAACTCGACCCCTAACTCAACCCTCAAGTTAACCTTAAATTCAAGGTGGAACTCAATACTCAAATTAACGCGAGTCGAAAAATTTGATACGCTGACTCCTACTCGACCCAATCCCAACTTATTCCAACTCAACCTTAAAAAACAACCCAATCCTTAAATCAAACCCAAACTCATGCCCAACTCAACTCACAAATCAACACGGTATTGAAAACTACACGGTACATGAAGTCAACTCAAGCTAAATCAATCTAATTCAGCCGTCAATTCAACAAATAAATAAATCACCAGCTCCATCGCTCACTAAGCCCTAACCCAACCCCAACTCAACCCGAAAGTGAAACACAACTCAACCGCCAACTCAGTGGCCAACTCAATCCTCAAACCAGCATTCCATAATAAAAAAGTATTCAACTGCTCAATATACCTTAATCCAACCCCAACTTAACCAACTCAACCTTCATCCAACCCGCAAATAGAACTCAATCCTCAAACCAGCATACATAAAAAATTGGTCAACGTGGTAATATTACTACGAGGTCTTGGGTATAGAAAGCAATAACGAAATTCGAGTTTTTGACGAAACCAAAAATGACAAGGAACTTTCCATCGATACTGAAGATGATTTAGATGATATAACTATCACAGAAACAGAGGAATTTGGAATTTTTACTCGTCGTTTACCGACTGAAAATTAAATACTACAGTCATACGTCAAACTTGAGAATGGTAAAAACTTTCTTTGTAGCTGGATTCCAAGGCGCGGCGAAATAGTCTGGTGAAGATGTTGGAACGTTTCTATATCTTAAGAAACAGCCTTATGAAAGCACTCATTAATATCAATTCCGAAATTACGTTTACAAACTGCGAAATGTGTTTGATTCATGGTGTTATAATCATTCTGCTTTCGATTGACAGTGGATACAATTTGCTGCAAAGACGCTAATTTACTGACGCCCGACACCATCATCTCAGTTATGTTGGCCTTGCAATATATTATTTACACAACGGCGGAAATAGTAAAATACATTCAGAATTTGAACGCACTGGAAGCATGTAGTCCTAAAGATAATTGCAGCCATGCTGCCCCACAAAAACTGAATAATGATCCGGAGGAAGGAGATATTGTTTTCGAAGAAGAGGACCTCGATCGTGAGATGGTGGAAGTTTAAACCGATGATAGTGAAACACAGTTGTATGATTCGAAACGATGTTGGAAAAACTACAAAATAAAATCGGTGCAGATTTACTGTACAATATTCCCATAAAACCGTCGAAAAATCGAAGCATGATTCAGATAGTTAAATCAGAGGTTTTTTGAGGAAGACGGTTCCCGGGGAACTATTTTGCAAGCAGCTTATCGAAATTTACTAACCATAGCATCGACCAGTGTAAATTAGGAACAGGAGTTTTCAGTTTTTGGCAATTTCTGCACTATACAATCGCGAACGAAAATTTGTAATCACTAGTCCTAGATCAATGCGTATGGTAGATTCCCGATCCTCCAGATTCAAAGCTCCCAAAAGTTTTTTTAATTTTCTGCTTGAGTGACGAAAAAAAATCCAAAATCGAACAAGCTATTCTCGTGATAGCATGGGTACACAGACAGACATTCAAATGGATGAACGGACAGTTTTCATTTTTTTTTACTTTTTACGTCGAGAAAAATGATTTGGGACCAACCAAATTCTTCGTCATTTTTAATACAATTTCGATACTTTGTTCTGTTTACTCCGAAGTATTAAATAATCTGCAATGAGATTGGATCTTTAATAAAACCAGATTAATTTTTGTAATCAAGCTACATAAACATATCGATGAGAAGTTATAGAAATGAGAAGTTATAAGTTAGAAGCACATTGTGTGCTGAAAGTATTGCCACACTTCGATAGACTAGAAAATGAAAATTTTTCAATTTCAATTAAAAGGAAATGCAATACAAGCGTGAAAATTTTGATTTGATAAACGGTTTCGATATCGAAAAATCTTGAATAATTTTGAATAATCTCTGAAAATCTCGAATAATTGACAGCAACCTATAACAATCTCGAATAATTTATTAAATCACAAATACTTTCGAAACAAATCTGAAAATCGAATAGAATTTGTATAAAATCTCGAATCTTAACGGATAATCTCGAAATATGACGAAGAGACGAGCATCGCCAATCTCGAAAATCTGAAAAATTCTCAAACAATAATTTTGAAAATGTCAAATATGCATATTTTCAAATACCATTGAATTGAAACTACCTAACAGAGTAGAATCTTAGTGTAAGAGAAGCTAATTTCTGAATTCGAATCCCTCTATTTGGAAGCATGTCAGATTACAACTTTTCATACAAAATGTTCAATTACAATCAAACGCATTAAATTCAGTAAAGCCTCGTTCTCATTAGTCCAGTTACTTCAATTCAAGTACTTGAATTTAAGTAACTTGAATTCAAATTTACGTTCATTCATATACATATATTCAAGTTTATTTAGTCAAGTATTTGTTTAAAATGTCGTCGAATGTTTGACAAAACTTCATAGGATTGATAAATTTAAAAAAAAATTATGATTACTGCACTACTCCAATTCATTTTTGTAGATGTCAAAAATTCTACCTTCACTATTTCTATAAAGTACTTACTCCACTAATAAATTCTATTAATTTTTATAAGTTCAAAGGTTTCCTACTTTACTAAAAATTTGAAGTCAAGTAAAATTAACTTGAATTCAAGCAAAATAAAACGTTAATATTGGTCAAGTAGGTTCAAGTTACTTGAATTCAAGTACTTGAAATCAAGTATCTTGACTAATGAGAACGAGGCTTTACATTTGCAATTTATTTACTATATTGTTTGTAAATACTTATATAGGTCAATAGATTATTAAATAGATAACATGTAATATAAATAAAAAGCGTAGACATTTTATTAACTATTTAAAAAACGCGCGCTCAAAGTGCAATTTGCTGCGGCAAGTGAATTTATGAATTGACCCAATTGAACTTGACTTGCAATTTCAATTAAAAGGAAATGCAATACAGCTAAAACAAAATGACATATAATTAAAAAAAAAAAGGTTAAGTGAAAATTACTATTCTATGCATCTGCTTATATTCTGAAGATTTTTGTTAATTTAGGAACTGGCAAATTTTCCGAATTTTCTTGAGCAACCAGTTGGAAGCTACCATCAAAATGGCCTTTATTCGAGGTTGTCATAAAATCTTAAGTATTTGAGAAATATTTCCTTTTCAAAAAGGGGGATTAGGTTTTTTATGTCAGCCATGTTTGACATAATATTCGTTTTTAAATACTTACGCAAAAGTGATTTCCGAATTTTCTTCAGAATTATGCCGTACAGAATTTCCTCCAGAAAGTTCGGCAACCACTTACAGAAATATAATTCCGAATTTTGCTATACAATTGTGCAAAAATTGTAGCGCTTTAAACGATGAACAATTCATTCTTAGAACCCCTTTGGTGACCACATAATGGTGTGACATGGAATCCTGAGATTTTTCCGAAACCAGTAACAAAGGCGAATTAAATGGACTGAAACTATTTTGTACTAAATTTTCGAGAAGTAACTTCTTCACTTGAGAATTGGTTTCTGATTTTCTAGATTCTGGTAACCTACAGGTTGGTTGAAATGTATTGAAAACAAAAATGAAAGTCTGTGAATTTTTTAATGAAATTCGGTTTTTTATTCAATATAGTCTCCCTCAACTTCAATACACTTATTCCAATGATCCTCCAATAATTTTATACCATCTCTGTAATAATTTTCCGAAAGCTCTTCAAAATACGGTTTCACGGCTACATTAGTTTCTTGTTTGACGGCTGAATTGTTTTAGGTTTCTGAAAAGATAGTAATCGCTGGAAGCCAAATCTGGTGAATGCGGTGGGTGTTCAAGCAATTCGTACTTTAATTCGTTCAATTTAGGCATCGTCAAAAGACTCGTGTGAATACGTGCATTGTTTTGATGAAAAATTATATTTTTCTTCTGTAAAGCGGATCTTTTTTCAAGAATTTGTTTATCCAACTGGTCCAAAAGGTTGCAATAATATTCAGAATTAACTGTTTTACCTTTTCTAAGATAATCAATCAAAAAAATCCCTTTTGCATCCCAAAAAACTGATGCCATGACCTTTTTTACCGATCGTTCTGACTTCACCTGTTTTGGAGCTGAACAACCAGCTTCAGTCCACTGCAAACGTTCTTGTTTCAGTTTAGGATCATGGTGATGGATCCAAGTCTCATCCATAGTTATAAATCTACGCACAAAATCGGTTTTATTCTGCTTAAAACGCTTCAAATTACGCTGAGAAATTTGTTTTCGATTCAGTTTTTGTTGAATTGTTAGTGAATGCGGCACCAGTTTTCCAAGCATATTTTTCATACGTAACTCTTCATGTAAAATATGTAATACTCGTTCGTTCGAGATGCCTATGGTATCAGCAATTTTACGCTTAGCCAAACTTGGGTCTTCACAAACAATATTATACACTTGCTCAATAATTTCTGGTGTTGTTGCACTTTTTGGACGTCTACTACGTGGTTCATCTTCAATGGTTGAACGACCACGTTTAAACTCTAAAACCCCATAGATGCACAGTTGGAAATAAAGGAGCAGATTCCTTAAACACTTTTACCTTCCAAAACAAATAATTTTATCACTGCACGATATTCGATTTTTTCCATTGTAAACGAATAGATTGACACGTCAACTTCTAATAGCTTGTAAACAAAGAATGAATTGCCAGATCGAAATAAAGATTTTCATGTGTTCAAATGAAAGATGAAATATTAAAATGGCGTATAAATTTTGATTCCTCTACTGGTTAATAGGTGTTGCTTTCAATACTTTTCAACCAACCTGGAAGTAGAAGTTAATTTATCACCAGTTAAACTCCTTACCAATTTTTAAAATAATCTGATAAATTTACTGGGTGGTCGTTAGTTTTTTACTAACTATGCATTTACCTTCCTTAAGTTCAACTATCGAGTGTACTAATCGTGCGTGGATTTCTTTATTTTCACAGAAAAATGAGTGACTAACAGAATTTGTAGTTTCAATGTTTCATTTCAAATATGTTTTCAATGCGAGCTAGAATTTCTATATCCCAATAAACAATTTTATGAAAACTGGGAGTAAATGCTGTAAACGCTAACATGTATTCTGGTTTTGCTTTATAATCAATAAGCAACAAGTTTGCATTAGAAAATTTTTAAAGGAGTTAAAATTTTCTCGAAGGTAATTTAAAACCCATATCAAATAAATTAACAAAAATGTCAGAGTTTGCGCTAGTCAAATCTCAACACCAGATTTTCACAACTACATGATTTAACGTTATCAATTTTTGATCAATGAATGCAGTACTTACTGTTTGTAAAATCTAAGATTCCTTCCTTTATTTTTGTTTGTTCCTTAATTTTTTCTCCTGTTCTAAGTCGTACAAAATTTCTCTCGGATTTTGGCTCAAATAAATGACAGATATTGACCGACCCAAATATCGATTGTCTATTACTATGTTAACATCAGGCTTAAATTCAGTTAAGTAACATTTTTGGATGTTAATGAAAGTTGAGCCAATGAGACTAGTCTAATCCACGATTTCTTCACGAAATTGATGGAATAATTATTTCTCTATAAAGCAAAATAATTATATCCATCCATGCGGCATAAATGCATAATTATATCCAATACTTTGGGCTGAACCACTGGATTTCAGTCGTTTTTTTTTTGATAAAACTCATTAAGCATATCCTTCCAGCCTTACGGAAAGCTGGCGAAAATGTGACCTGGAGATGAACAAAAGTGGGATATCACTAATATCTCGACTACCACATTAGATACATTTGGTCGGTTCATTAAAAGTTTTGATTTTGTAACACATTTGATTACGAAATTATAATTTTAGTAAAGTAGCTGAGATTGTAATTAGTATATGCGATGATGAAATGGGAAGTTTTTCAGTGTATGAGGTTTCATGGAGTAGAATACAGGCGATAGTAGATAATTTACACGTATATTTTGGGAAAGCGAAACAGGGGCAATAATACATTAATAGTTCTTCTGTGATTTAACCTTGTTCGTCAATTATTATTTTAAAGCAGCATACTCTAGTTAGAATTTAAATCCTAGGATATTTACAAGTTAAAAATATTTCAACTCATTATTAAAAGAAAGGGACGTTTCTTTTTGTCATTTGAATAATGAATTGATTGACTTAAAATGAGCTGATGTAAAATCTTAAGATTTAAATTCAAACTCGTGCAATAACACTATCGAGATTGTTACGTTTTACACTAAAAATCAATAGAACTGCTCTATTGTCTCAATAATAGAACGTTGTCTAATCAATACAAATTAAATAAAAAATATGTATCGGGACGGTCAAATATTTTGAATGGTACCCACCACATCGAAAAACAAAATAATACGTACATATTTAATATTTTTGAAAAAGCTATTCAACTACACTAAACTTGACTCCCCATCCCCACCCCATGTGGGTGGAGGTGGAGGCAACTTTGATATCTTAAATGGAAACCCCCATTTTTTATTACAGATTCGGGTTCTACATTAAAAAATACGTAAATTTTGTATGAAATATTTTTTTGGGTACGGTGTAGATGGCGCTGTAATTGATTTTGGGAAAAAGGGAATTCGAACGACTAATCCTAAAAAAAAAAAAACGCTATTGTTTCCCGGTTTTTATTGTTTTCCGATAAAACAAATCTTGCGAGAAACACAAAAACATGCAAAAAATTTGTGCACATTGCAAATTTTTTTTCTCTTTTCGAACAGCAATTACGGCGCCATCTGCACCGAACACAAAATAATATACCAGACAAAATTTATGTATTTTTTGACATAGAATCCGAATCAGTAATAAAATATGGGGATTTCCATTTAAGATATCAAAGTTGCCCCCACCCCCACCTACAAGAGGTGCGGTTTGGGGGTCGACTTTAGTGTAGTTGAATAGCTTTTTCAAAAATATTAAATACGAACATAATTCACGATCCGTGTGGCGCCATCAACTCCCAATCACCGTGCCTCGTCGACGTGAAGTGTTCCAAGCGATATCCACGAAATTTGACGGCAGAAACTTTCAATGGCAACGATCGTTATCCGCTTTATCAGTGTCGATCACTCGATTATAACGGTAGAACTATCACAAAGAAAGTAAAAGGAAACGATTTCGTGATCGACAAAACTTGGATTGTTCCGTATTCGCCACTTCTTTCTAATACATTCAAGGCTCATTGCAACATGAACTATTGCAAATCAGTGAAGATCATCAAATACATCTGCAAATATGTAACGAAAGGCAGCGATATGGCTGTTTTTGGTATTCAAACTTCCAATACCAACGAAGAAATCACGCACTATCAAGTTCTTGATCAGTTGTTCGATATGTGTAAGCTGCAATGAGGCAATTTGGCATTTATTCTTATTCCCCATTCATGAACATCATCCCACTGTTGTACATTTGGTGATGCATCTGGAGAATAGTCAACGAGTTTATTACAACGTATCGAATTTGTTCAATTTGCTTGATACCGATACTCATTGGGACATGATAATCGCTGAAGCAATTGTATCTGCAGCTCCAAGTGAGATATGCACATTATTTTCTATCATTATTTCGACATGCTTCCCATCAAATCCACGTGATCTGTGGAACAAGTATAAGGATGACATGTCAGAAGACATTATTCGTCGAATTCGTGTCAGTTCACGAAATCCAGATCTCGAGCTGAGTGAGGATGAGATACATAATCAGGCTTTGCTTTTGATCGAAGGCATGTGTTACCTCATGTGCGGCGGCAGTTTGTTAGTCAAGTTAGGAATGCCAACGCCATATCGTGGAATGAACGTCGCTTTCAATCGAAAATTGGAACATGAAAGTGAATAAGATCGAGATGCATTGAACCAATCAGTTCGAATGAATGCATCACTGTTGAACCCCCAATAGAAAGAAGTGTATGACACGTTAATGATAACAATAGACGATGGAAATGGTGGCTTTTTTTTCATCGATGCGCCCGGTAGGGAACTGAGAAGACATTCCGCAAATTCCAAAATCATATAAAATAACAGAATTCCCGACGTAAGGCATTTCAAGTTCTCGTACTCGCTTACATAATCACGTTTTCTCGAAATTATGAAATGGCAAATTTGTGAGAGGTAAATTAAAATGTGGATGGATTCCAATAACTACAACTGGCTGTGAATCGTTTGTCGATTCAAATTCTGCCGAGAAATTGTTTTATAGTCTGTTAATATCAGATAGATTAATAGAACAAATTTAGATTAATCGTTTAACTCTTTAATTTGATTCCCCCAACCAGTAATGTCTTTAGAAAGCTAGCCGGTATTTAAGCTTAAACTTTTCATATTTTCAAGTGTTTCTCTGCCATTTTAAGTTATTTTTACGGTATTAGAGCCAGACCTTTGGTTATTTTGAAAAAATATTGAAGAATTGAATTTTTTGAGAAATTGGCCTTTCCAAAATACTCAAATCAATTGTAAATAAGATCCCATCGCTACAAAAATAAACAATATATCGATTTGTATCGCACAGTTGGGCATATTCGTGTAAAAAACCATTTTTTACATTTTTCAAGTAAACAATGTCCCCAAAGGAACCCAAATTATGACATATCGAACGAACTCGTCCGTGTTGTAGAATTTTGATATAAAAATTCAAATTCTTCTAATCGAATTTTCAATAACTCAAATTATGTATGTATGTTATATATTTACCACAAAACTAATTTCTGCCACGACTTATCGAATTCTGATATGTTTCATCGAATTCCAACATGACATTTTGAATTTTGACACACAAAACTCAAACTCTGACATGAATTATCAAATCCTGATATCATAAAGTCAAACGCTGAAATAATTTATCGAACTCTGACATAAGATATCATATTTTTTGATATAACATCTCAAGACTTCAGAATTCGATATATCATGTCAAAATTCGAGATGTTTAAAAAAAAAAATTCGATATATCTCACAAAAATGCAATAAATTGTGCTAAAGTCTGGGGTGATATATCCAATTATGATATGATATGTCGAATTTTGAGATGTTACATCGAATTCTGAAGTTATGAGATAATATATGAAATACTGATAAAACCTTTCGAGTTCTGATAAGATGTCGAATTTTGACCGAATATATCGAATACGGAAAAAGCTAAAGTATCGACGTATAGGACAAATACAATTTGACTTGTGATATCAAATTCTGACATAACATATAGTATTTTGAGATGATATACAGAACTCTGAAGGCTTCATGACAGATATGTCATCATTTACCTAATTTTAACATAACATATACAATTTTGACACCAAAAAATTCAAATTCTTACTTCAGACTTAACTAATTTGGACAGCATTAACTGTAATTTTGACAGGATAAATCGAATTCTGGCTTGATATATCGAAATCTGACTTAACATGCATAAATTCGAATTCTGCGATATGACATATCGAATTGTAAAATTATTTATTTTGTTTTGGCTTGGTATGTCAAATTCTGACATGATTTTTACCGTACTACATACTACATCATAAATTCACATTCTGACATGATATATCGAATTCTGATATGATTTATCAAGTTTTAGCATGTATGATATTTCGAGTTCGACACGATATATCGAACTCTGGCATCATAGATTCATATTCTGATGTGAGATATTGAACTATGCCATGATTGACACATATGATACACATATTCCGACAACAAAAATGTAAATTCTCATATGGCGTATCAAATTTAGACTTGGTATATCAATTCTGACATCATAAATTCAAATTCTGACATAACATATCGAATTCGGATATGAAGTATCAAAATATGTGACATGTCAATTTCTAACGTGAGAATGCAGGCATAATATATACAATTCTGATATCATAAATATAAATTCTGATATTGTACATCAAATTCTGACAAGAATATGGATGTTTGACGTCATAACTCGAATTCTGTTGCATTCAAATTCTGATATGACGTATCGAATTTATTTTATGAAAGTTTCAAATTCTGATAAGACATTCTGATTTTAAGTATCTATTTTTGGCATAAAAAATTCGAATTGTGACGTGACATATAATTTTGGCATAATACATTGAATTCAGATATGCTATGTCAATTTCTAACATAATTTATTATATTTTGGTATGGTGTTATCGACAAGATGTATCGAATTCTGATAAGATACTTTTATCTTCTATCAATTTTAGAGAGGTTGGTCAACAAAAACCTTCATATAACCGAACACCCTAAAAGGAGTAACGTCCGAATCAATAGAGTTCTTTCCCTTGGATTGCTTGGCTGAACGTTTAATTTAAAAATTAAGTATATCAACCTAATAAAATATTTTGTATCCAAGCTTACCATTCAATAAATTATGTCAGAAATTCGAAATATTATGCTATCCCAGAATTAGAATCTTTGGTGTCAAAATTCAATCTCTCATGTCAGAATTCCATACTTATGTCACAATTAGACATACAATATTTGTATTTGCATTTATGATATCAAAATTCTATATCTTATGTCAGAATTCGATATATCATGCCAGAATTCGCCATGTCACATATTCGCGAAATTATCCCAGAATCCCAATCATGCCAGAATTTGAATTTTTAATGCCAGAATTCGAATTATCGTGTCAGAATCCGATAAATGATGTAAGGGTTAGATTTGCAATATCTGAATTTCTATTTATGATATTAGAACTTGATATATTATGTCTGAATTTGAAATGCCATGTCCGAATTTGAGTTTTTCATGTTAAAATTCGGAACATCATTTCAGAATTTGATGTATCATGCCAGAATTCAATATGAAATTCAGAGTTTGAAATTGTGATGTCAGAATTCGATACATCATGTCGATATGTTATACCAGAATAAAATAAATTATTTTAGAAATTGAAATATTATATCAAAATTCAATATGTTGCATCAAAATTTAAATCTTTGTTGTCACAATTCGATATCAAATATTAGAATTTGAATTTTTGATGCCAGAATTCGAGTTATCATGAAGAATTCTATAATTTATGTCAGGATTAGATATCCAATATCAGAATTTGTATTTATCATCTCAGAATTCTATGTACTATGCCAGAATTCAATATATCATGCAAGAAATCAACATGTCAAATATTCGAGGTATTACGCCAGAATTCGATAAATTGTACCACTCGTAACTTCATGTCAGAGTTCGAAACTTCAGTCATAAATTATATATCAGATGTCAAAATTCGATATATCATGAAATCAAGCCACAATTCGATATGTCATGTCCGAATTTGAATATATGATGTCAGAAGTGATATAGGTATCACGTCCGGATTTGATACATCATGTCAGAATTTACATTTTTGTTATCGGAATTTATGTTTTAAATGTGTCAATCTTGGCATAGTTCAATATATCAAGTCGGGATTTGAATTTATGATGTCAAAACTCGATATAGTATGCCAAAACTTGGTAAATCATATCAGAATTCAATATGTAATGTTCTGATGTAGTATGTAGTTCGGTATATCTTGTTAGAATTTGACATACCAAGGTAAAACTCAATAAATAATTTTAAAATTCGATATGTCATATCAGAATTCGCATTTTTGTATGTTATGTCAGAATTCGGTATATTCAACCTATATATCAGAATTCTACATACTACGTTAAAATCCGATATGACATATCAGAAAATGAATTTATAATGTCAGAATTGTATATCTTACACCGTAGGCAGCCACAAAACGAATAATCGCGAATTCTAGATTATTAAAGGATTTTTGCCTGTTTGTCATTGCACGATTTTCACAAAAACAGGATTACATATTTCGTTTTCAGAACGCGAATTTTGACAATCGGGATAATGGAAAATCGCGATTTTGTGTCTGTCTAAGGAATTATGTCAAAATTAGATAAATGATGACAGAATTCGATATGTCAAGCCAGAATTTGAGATATTTATATCCAAATTGAATACATCAGAATTCGCTATGTCATCCCAGAATTTGAAAGATTGCCACAATTTGATAAATCTGTCATGAAGCCATCAGAATTCCGTAAATTATCTCAAATATCGATATTTTATCTCAGAATTCGACAGGTTATATCAGAATTTCAATTTTTGGTTTTAGAATTCAATATCCCAAGATAAATATTATATGTCACGTAGATATTTTAACTTTTTCCGTATTGGACATATTCGATCGAAATCCCACTTGTTTTGTCAGAATTCGATAGGTCTTATCAGAATTTGATATATCATCTTACAACTTCAGTATTCGATACATCATCTCAAAATTCGAGATGTCATATTAGAATTGGATATATCTTGTAATGTTCTGACATAACATCTCGAATTATGGGATGATATATAGAATTCTGAAGTCTTGAGATAATATATCAAAGAATTTTTTATCTTATATCAAAATTCGATAAATTTCAACAGCGTTTGACTTTATGATGTCAGAATTCAAAATATCATGCCGGTGTTCGATAAAATATATAAGAATTCGATAAGTCGTGGCGGAAATTAATTTTGTGACATCAGAATTTGAGTTATTGAATTCAAAATTTGATATATCGTATCTGAATTCGATATGTATTCCAGAATTTGTATTTTTATGTATAGAATAGCCTTATGTAAATTACACATTTTTTACGTGTAAAAAACTGTGTAAATTACATAGTGTAATTTACTCGCCCAACCGTACTTGTATACAGAGTCTTAGTGCAATACGATGCTAATTTCAGAATTCGAATCGCTCTATTTTGAAGCATGTCAGATAACAACTTTTCATATGAAATAAAATAATTAATTCTTAAAAATAGTTTCAATTACAATCAATCGGATTAAATTCAGTACCATTTGCAATTTATTTACTATATTGTTTGTAAATATAAAGGTCAATAGATTATTAAATAGATAACATGTAATATAAATAAAAAGCGTGTATTCGAGCACGGGACAAAAATATTTTTGTTTTGTGTATGAACTCAAAGTTCGTTGTATATTCATGCAAAAAAATATGAATAAAGCATAATATTGTAAAACGTTGGTGATATATGTCACAAATCTTAATAATTATAATCAAAATGCTAAAAGTATTTTGTAATTTTCCACGAATTTTGCGGTTATCAAACAAAATACCCAGCGTAATAGAGATTTTTGCTTATTTATTATCTAAACTGTGAGTAATAAAAAAAAACTGAGATTGAAGTTCTTTATTTCATAATCTAGCCACAACGACGTGTTATGACCTCTATTTTTTTACCGCACGTTCAAACAACAAAGAACAAAAAAAAACTCTTTGCCTTGTACACACTTTTATTTTATTTTCTTATCGTCCGTTTTCTTATTATCCGATTTTTTTTTTTATCATTTTATATAATTCTGTTTATTGTAACACGACTATCAGGAAATCAAAAATCTCAGAAATCAGTTATGATGAAATTTTCCCTTTTAATTTCATTTTCCAGCTTTTCTTTTTTTTATTTTTTTTATTTTATGGGAATTTTTCATCAATTTCTCTGTTAATGACATTGATTTGGGATTAATATAAGCAGCATCTTTTGATAAACGGAATTATAAAGAAGAAAAATGTTTAATTTCGTACAAACAATGGAAACGTTATCATTCTAAAAAAAATGTCTTGTAACCCATCATTCAATGAGAGCATGATTCGATTGTTTTATCTGCTTGAACTTTTTCACAATTGTCTAATGTCAAATAATTAAAAATTCTCTTATGTAATTCCAAATCAATTGTGTTATTCGCATCATGAATTTTGAGAACAATTATGTATTAGACATAGAAATCAAATTATTTGTTCATCAAACATCGCTTAGCATTTATGTTGTTTGTATTAAACACTCATGACAAGAAATAATGGAACACATTAATGGAGGATAAATAATTTTTTTATTAAATTCGCCTGAAAGTATGCTGCCGACAGGTACACAGTTTTTTGCAACGTGTAAAATGAAGGGAACGTTTAAAATGCAAAAATGTAGAATAAACAACAAATTGTTGCTTATAATTTTGTTTACTAGTTCCACGCTTCCATCTTAACTGTCGATATTCTCATATTTCAGATTTGCTACCTTTGGAAACTTGGAAAAAGAGACAACACAGATTTTTATTCAACAGTTTTTTAAAATATCCTAAAGTTTGAATGTGATATCTAACAGTTTGTTCCTTTTGCTTTTCTTTACTTCTACAGCAGCCCCACCCCTAAAGGAAAACGATGGTCTGTCTCCAGTCGCTTTATCACTATTAGGAATCTTTCTAGAAAGAAAGGATAAATCACTTCTTGGTTGCCTGAATATAGTTATTGTCCGCTTCAAGATTAGGACTATACAAAAATTCGCCAAACAGGTTTGAAAAGAAAACTTTCGACATCAATAGATAATGATTTTAGCATTCGAGATCTGACCTAAACTTTCGGTTACAATTCAGTGTCTATACAAATGAAACCACCAGTTAGGGGGAATCAAAGTAACTTCAGCAAACTAACTGTTCAGAATCGGAAAAAACTCTCTTGATATGGGTATTAGGAATTTTAATCAGTCTTATACAATATACAGGCACAAAGATTATCGCGATAATGTCAGATCGTGATTTCAATTTCATTTTCAAAACGACATCCAAATAAAATAATTCTATTTCATTTACACTTTCTGTCTCTTTTTTCTCGTTTTTCTTTTTTATCGATTTTGTACAACTAGGTTACGATAATCAAATTATGAAGCGAGGTAATTCCGAAGGCGTTATAATCGTGTTGTGACCGACTGAGAAAATTAACTACATAATTTCGGATTCGCGAATAACTAGTTTGTGTCTGGCGAGGGTATATTTAGGAGTGTTGCTTATGTATGTAGATGTAATGCGAGATTTGTCGAGATTTTTCAAGATTTTCGATATTATTCGAGTTTAGGTTAGATGAATAAGTGTAGCATTAAACTAAATGAGATCTCTTTAGGATTGCTAAATGTATATTCGAAATTTTACGGGAAATTCGAAATTTCGTGAGAAGATCAAGATTATTATAAAATTCTAAAATACTTTGAGATTATTCGAGTTTAAACGAGTTTCTCGTTATTAGTTTATTACACTAAATTTGCAAGCGCTGTAATTACGTGATGTTACAGGTTTAGCACAACACATTACGTGATGTTACAGAAACCTCAACAAGGGCATTGAATGACTTATTTATGTCCCTGATTGAAATGTTGTTGAGTTTAATGTTTCGTTGATTGGTTGTTGGCAGGTTCAACGCCAAATGAACTTTAGGGAATAGAACATAGTTAAAGGAGGTAAATCTGGTGAATACGGCGAATATTGAAGTAAACAAATTTGAATTTTAGTAAAAAAAAATCAATGATAACTACCGCACGATGAGGAGATGGATTATCGTGCATTAATCGCCAATCGTTATCACTGAAGATTTCTTCTAAACTTTCACGAAATCTTACACTTTTTATTCGGATTCGAAACCCTGATTTCAAGTGTTTCGGTAGCATTTTTACGGTAGGAACTTTTGCAATTGTGCACCAATTCCATTGTAATTTGGTATCTGACTCAAGCATCCAAGATCACATCCAAATGATGAATCAAGGTGGCGGCTTTTGAAACTTTTCTAGAAGAGATTTAACTACAAATCCAGTGAATGGTCACCGCTCCCAAACAATTTTTTTTTTTTTCAAATACACAAGCAAATTCGAGACTTTAAAACTGTCCTGGTTTTTTTAAGTCGAAATTTTCGACTTTTTCAAATTTGTTCACATTTCGTTCAAGTTTAGTTGTTTTTCGCCTGGTCATCCTAGTGACAACTTCCATTGGCTATCCTTTTCTTGTAACTAATACCAACGCGTACCCTGATCTTAAACTACATAAGTCAATGAAAAAAATATTAATAAAAATGTATCGCAATAGTAATTTGCGATGGTTTATTGTGGCTGCTCGGTTAGAAACAGTTCGGTATCTAACAGAAATAATTTCAAATGGTTTTCGACTCGCATGAAACGTGTGACAGTAAAATTATTTCCGAGATTGTTGAATTTCGACCAAAAGCAGTGCCGAAATGCACAAGTTGCTGAATGAAGTCAACGGCGATCCAGAACTGTTCAAACGGGTCATAACTGGTGTTAAAACAGGAGTTTGCGAATATGACATCGAAAGTAAGGCTCAATCGTCCCACTGAAAGCTTCCTAAAGATGCAAGACCAAAAAAGCACGTCAAGTAGTGTAACATGAGTTCTTAGGTCGTTCGATTAATAAGGAGTACTTCCAGGAAGTTATATATGCTGTTTGCGTGAAGCGATCCGAAAGAAACGTCTGGATTTGTGGGGAAACAACTCATGACCACGATAACACACCTGCTCACACTTCTCTGCTTGTTAGTAAATTTTTGGCTAAAATCGACACCGTTATGATACTGAGCACACCAAAACTGTGTAACCTTTTCGACAGCCAACAATAAACTAAGCATCCAATATTGGTCAAAACGCTAAGAAACGTCAGGGAAGGTGTACCAACACAACCAAAAAGCAATTGTGGCAATTGGACTTAAACAACTTGCAAACTTTGATCAAGCCTTGTATTTTATCACCAAGTAATTTTCTTTCGGGCTTTCCGTGTTTGTCAAAAATATTTGATATTCATTCCAAAGATGGTTGTATGACCAAACTGCTTTCACGGGTTGCCATTTCCCAGCATTTCAATACATATTTTGGCTTTATCAAAATTCTAGAAACGTCTTTTTCATTTTTTATAAGAATAACTGCAAAAAGGTCGATTTTTCAAATTCAAAAATTTTTTGACGTACCAGAAAAAATTTTAAACGTGCCAAGTTTGGCACGCCTGCAACGTATTTGCGATCACTATTCTAGATATTATATATACACATGTACGTATATATTTGCGTTTACTGTTTTCTCTAACCGGTGCACAGTGGGGCCGATTGCCAAACAGCTGGCCAAAATTAAAAAAAATGAAACTGTTTATTAAGGTTTTTTTACGTTGAGTTGGCTTTAGTAATACCCTAACGTCTTAAAACACTACAAGAGGGTCCAAATACCTTTACTTGCTCTAGAATTTTAGTTGCAACGTAGCTTCACCCAAGCTGCAGTCGTAAAAGAAACTAGTGCAAAAACATACGTAGAAGTTTCAAAATACAACCAATTTTAATCAAATAAAATGGAATCAACTCCTGGAGGTATGCAGAATATAATAATGTGTTTTAAAATATTAGTATTTTAAACAATAAATATTAATTAAACAATGATTGTTTGTGTGTTTAAACTTTATATTTAAAGAAAAGTTTTTAATATAAAAGTTATATTGTTCTGTAGTGTTCGGTCATCAAATGCATAAGAGGCTGCAGTTAAAAGTATTACCTATAAAATAAAATAAAATCAGCTGCCCCTCGATTTGTTATGGATATTTTAAAATAAAAATTGTTGGTTTTACTAAATGAACAAAACGAAAAATAAATCAAAATTTCATAAAATTTAGATTATTTGACGAATAAGGGTGGTTAATAAGGAGTGAAGGGGGTCAACTTTTGTAAATGTGACTAGAGATTCGTAATCGGTGACTCAAAAACCATGAAAATGGCATGCATCTTGACTATAATATGATATATTCGGTAATTTATGCAAAGGAATTGTCAATAAGGGATGAAGGGGGTGACATTTTGTAAATATGACTAAAGATTCGAAATCAGTGACCTAAACACCCATAGAAATGACATGCGTCTTAATCGTATAAAGTGATTTATAGGGCGTTTTACCCAATTTTTTGAAGGGTTTACCAATAAGGGATGAAGGGGGTGAAATTTTACAAGTACGACTAGAGATTCGTGATCAGCGACCCTAAGAGAAAATTTTCGAATTTTGGCCAGCATTTCGGAAATCGGCCGTTATGTGAGCTCCCTCTGGTCCTATTGAGAAAATTTTCGAATTTTGGCCAGCATTTCGGAAATCGGCCGTTATGTGAGTTCCCTCTGGTCCTATTGACCATTTTTTTAAAAATGAGTTAACCATTGGTTTTGGTATTTTTGACCATGCTCTCTCAAAATTTTTGTTCAAAATCTTAAAGTTTCGAAAATATTTTTTTTCTCTATAGTCCTATATACCACAAAACCTTGTTGTTTTTTTTTGGCGTTTTAATTCTATTTAGTCCTATGTGCTACATTCGTCCAAGTAGGGGATACAATTATATACCATTTACGTAATTTTTCTTATGAGTTCTTTAGTGTCCTATATCCAAAGAAACGGACATATGATACAAATTAAAAATATTTTTTTTGTAAGTTCGTAAATACATTTCGTAAGGGAATCCTGTAATAGCTCTAATTGAATCTGGCAAAATTAATTAATCGAGAATTAAATAAACTTTATTTAAGATTGTGATGCTAACAATGTATTACTGTGCATCTACAAATTTTTATCAAAATAGTTTGGTTCCATGTTTGACTAGATGCCACAAGAGGATCAGAAATTGTACAGAATAATTTTAAAAATACTGTACCAACATTAATTTAAATTTCGCGGAAATTAAATTATGTATTTTTTTAAATATTGATCGAAATATTTATATTTTAATAAATGTTGGTTAAAGTCAATTATTCATGTATATAAAACATATAATTTTAATTAGTAATTTTTATTGTACGCAATTGAATTTTTGAATAAATGTTCCATAGTTGATGGGATAGGTGTGATCGAGGTGCGCGGCCGCGCAAGGCAGAAAACTTTTAGGGCAAAATTTTAGGCGCCAATGTATGTTACACTCAAATGGAACTTACTAATTTTTGAATATAAAATAAGAAAATTTTTTATCATCTTGTATCGCATTCTTCTTCTCAGGTACACACACATTTTTTATATGTCCGTGTATGTTTTAGTCATAGTTTAATAATGGTAGTGGTAGAGCTAGTTAGAGAAGATAAATTAGTTTCCTCTCTGAAAACGGTTATCTCCTATCTGTAGAAGCATATTTGTATCTATTGGAAGATTTATACTATGGATTATCCCAATAACAATAACTGTTCATATAAATAATGAACACAACGCAGGAAAAAAAAAACAAAGTTACAAATGAGCCGTTAATTTTGAAAGTGTTACAAGTTCATTTTTCAAAAAAACGAATGGGGTTCAAGCTCCATCTGAACCGCAAATGTTTGGTAAAACATAAAATCAAAAATAGAGGTAAAAATTGTGAGAATTTTGGCTATCATACAACAAGCTCACGTTATGAACAGCAATTAATAGCTTAGATGGTTAAGTGTTATAAACACGACCGATGCCAAGTAGAGAAAGTTTTTGGTTTATTTTAAATCGTTAAATAAAGAAATAAATCTGTTGTCATAGCCCCCACCAATAGCAAGCGGACAGAATTAAATAGTAAAGTCAAAGCAAATATCAAAGTGTATAAAAGTAGAGTGAAATAAAAATTACACAGTGTTTTTAATTTCAAAATCCAAACGAACTCAATAGCCCAATTCTTAACAATATTTTTGCTACATGACATGATTTGTTTTTTTTTTTTTGTATTTGAGAGGAAATGTTCATGACATTTTACATGACATTTTAAAGCAACAATTTAACGCAACATTTAACATGACATTATCTAACGCAGCGTGTAACATTGACCCAAAACTAGTCCCCTAAATCCTAAATGTTTTACCAAACATAAAAAAAAATCCCTAATACTTGTTTAAAAAATAAGAAAATCCAAAATCCCGTATATTTTTGCATTTATTGTTTCTCTATTCTTTCATTTTCTCGTTTCAACAAAATATGGACTTGCTCCACTTTCAAAATAAACGACTCAAATAATAGAGTTTTATTCAACGGTTACTTTTATTCTGCATAATAATGTATTCCTCGTATACAGTAAAAGGATTTCAAAGCATTAATAGTGGGGCCATTCATCTCAATATCAAAATCGCTAAGCATTCGCCTCAACCATTTTGCCTCGTTAACTGCGTCACATAAAGCAATGAATTTAGACTCAATGGAAGAAACAGCCACTATAGCCTGCTTTTAGCTTCTCCAACTGACTGTTGCACCATAACAAACACATCATCTATTCATGTTAAAATAGAGAAATCATCTATTAATGTTAAAATATATGTTTTACCGGAGGCTAACGATGTCCTCATTGGTCCACATACATCTGAATGACCTAAATCAAGCATATTTTGTGCACGTTGTGTATTCTTTGGAAATTTAAGGCGCGTTATCTTTCCTTGCATGCAAACCCTACACTTGTGAACATTACGACAACTTTCATCAGTACAGTGTTTTATTTTCACACCCTTTACGTGCCCAACTGTTGTTAACGTTTTGACAACCATTATGTCATGATGTCCCAAAATTCTATGCCATTTATGTATGTAACCCAGTATGACAAGATTCAATACTATTTTCAATTTTATTCTCCGTAATCAGAGCCTTGTTTGGTTCCTTTAAAACGTACAAATTTCCCTGCTCTTCGGCTACTGTTAAGCCCTTTCCTCTAACTTCACCAGTTACAGCATTCGCTACGAAAACTTTATCGCGATGGTTTATATCGAGCATTGTAAATAATGCCTTATTTGATATAATGTGAGACGTGTCACCAGAATCAATGAATCCCGTTCGGTCGCCAAATTAATTTTCTTTGCTTCAGCCGGTTTGAAAATTCGATCCCCTAATTGGGCCTTACAATTCCTTGCAAAGTGCCCTTTACCATTACACCGATAGCACAACTTGTCAAATTTCGTGATTTCTCTTTTCTTTTGTAGATTCTTCTGAATCACCTTTAAAACAGAGCCATCACCACTGTGAACCATGCCTTCGTCTGTCATTTCGACGTATATATGCCTCAATAAATTTAAATTGAAACACTGCTCTAATAAAATCAGTTTCTTTACGCGATTCTATTGTCATGACCAGCGGATCGTAACTCTCAGGCAGGCTTCCTAACATCGTGGCAGCTTGCCAGCCTTCTGGTTTTATATCAATATTTAAATCAATAATCTGTTGAAATAATTCATTTATCTTGCTTAGATGTACGTACGAAACGTATTCTCCTAATTGACTTCATCAGCCGTACTTTATTATTTGCTTGCTTTTCTCGTGGTATTCCAGCAACGCTATCCATGCATTCTTCGCCGAAGTAGCATTACGAATATGAACCAATTGATCATTATTCACATTTAGCCCAATTGATGCTAAACCTTGTGAATCTTTCCTGTTCCATTCATCTACTTTAGGGGGATTTTCAGTAATGCAAAACCATGTACCTTCTTTGATCATTAACATTTTTATTTTAAATTTATTAGTTAATCTTTCAACGCTGTATTTGGTTTCAATTGTAGCCATTGATAGTTTAACTTACCTTGATTATTATCAAGAAAACACCTACACTCAAATTATTTTCTTCGATTTTAATCACTCACTAGTTACAATTCACAATATTATTTCCAGATTCGGTTCAGGTATTATTATTGGGGAACTGAACCCATAACCTATTGGAGTATTTATTCTATGGATTATACCTAAATCTTAAATAATAGTGTATTATTCAACGGTTACATATTTATTCTGCATAATAATGTATATTTCTCGTATAGAGTAAAGGGATTTCAAAGCATTACTTCGTTTTTAATATATTATTTCAACAGTATCATGCCATCTCATCTTACATTTCTCAGATAGTACATATTAGTATTTTCCAAAAGCGAATAAAAACAAAAATCTTGGGATTGTGTGGCTGTAGTATGTATTAATACATAGTTGTTTGTGGAATTTGTCAAAAGTTTCTTCGATCGAAAATTCTAATGAAAGCCTTTCAATAGCAGATCATTTGATTTCTCCGTTTGTATCCGACCAATTAAATGTAGACAATTCCGCAGACTTAGACGTAATAAATATTTCAGATACAGCTTGAAGGCCTAATACCCTAAACTAAAAAATTACTGATTAATTATTGGTCGTTCAAGGTTCCAGACAACTTCAACTTACACGATATCCTCAACACACAAACAACCGTAAATTTCGCCAATAATCATTTCATTCATGTACTTCATAAAAACGAATGCATACCGCGACAAGTTTTGTTCAGTTTTGTTAGGGCTAGTGGAATTTTTATCACTGGAACACGGAAAGTAATGACAAGGCTTTTTATAAAAATAAAGAACAGTTTAAAATTATCTTGAGAAAGTAACCGTATTTTTGCTAAAAGTTTAAAATTCGATTTCTGAACAACCAAATTGTGCCATTGTGATAAATGAGTTGTTGTAAAAAAATTAAAAAAATTAACAAATCGATTAATTTCGCTTGGAACTAGGACGTTGTTCTCTATTATATCAAATAGCACAAATCTCAGAGATTGGCCGATGTAGTGACTATATTAGGTTGTAAAGGGTATAGATTGCGGAATTCAAATTATTAAATACAATTTTAATATGAGCCGTATGGCTCTTGCAAAACAGATTAACAAATCGACGAATTTCGTTTAGATATATCCACTAAATGAGCCAATCTCTGTAATTTGTTAATATTTTAAATCTTTTTGCAAGAGTCCTACGGCTCATATCAAAATGGCACTGAGTGATTTCAATTCCGTAATGTATACCCTTTACAACCTATATACTTATATAGTCACTACATGAGCCAAACTCTGAGATTTGTGCTATTTGATATAATAGAGCACAACGTCCTTGTTTCAAGCGAAATTAGTCGATTTGTCAATTTTCTAAATTTTTTTGCAAGAGCCCTACTCATATCAAAATATCAAAATGGCGCTAACTTCTTTGATTTGTTGAAAAGAAAATTGGAAATAAATCTTAGGAATTATTTGAGGCTTACTTTATTTGAATAACTTTATTTTTGTTAAATACACTGTCCGAGCACTTCACACCCGTTTTTCTCTAGTGTAATATTTTCGCTTGCATGCAAAACTCGAATTGCATTTTTTTTCCATTTAAACAGCGATTATAAGTTTTTGCATGTGGTAGCGTAATGTATGAAAATGCGCACGAAAATTAAATGTTGCCTTAAAGTTGTTGGTAAGTATTATTGTTGGAAATTCGATGCAGAGAAAAGATAAGAACAATTTGGTTGAATTTCTTTCATGGACCAGCCACCTCTGGTTATTGTATTGTTAATATCTAATTATGAGAATCGAGGTTGATCGAATAAGTAAATAAAATTTTTATTTGTAAATACAAATACAGGGATTTTCCCCTCTGACCCCTTTCATCTAGTCAAATTTTGTAAAATATAGACGTTCCTTTCAAAGTAACGCCGGGACATGGAACATTTGATTGTAAAACTGGTCTGTACCGTTGAAAACGGCACAGTTGGCAAGTCTTCTTTTCCATCATGCATCGATTTCACTGATGTAATTATTGCAAAATTTTTTTGTGTTCCATTAATTTTGTCCCTAAGTGTATGTATAATATACCTCGCGTTTCTTGCGCATTTATCATTGAATTTACAAATGATGAAAAACAATTAATTTTTATCTTGTTTACCATATCCTTTTGTTTTGTTAATTTTAACCAAAATTTTATGTTTTTCCTTCTTCCTGCTGCTGTATTTTTATACCTATGCTGTTTATTATATTATACAAGTTACAAAATTAGTAAGTATATGATGATGATATGAGAAAATATACAACCGTAACAACAACAAAAATCTAAATTTTCTTGTTTTGAATTTGAAAATTGAATAACATGAAAAATTTAAGTGAAAAATAATAAAATTATCAAAAAAAAATATTTGTTTGTATAAATTACTTTGTTTTTGTGTGTAGTGTAGGTTTGTGTATTTATGTGTGTAGGTGGATTCGCTATTTCCGCGGAATGAGATTACATTTACTTTGTTTATTACTGTATACTTTGTTGATGTTTGTCACTTTATATTTGTACATACATTTCAATTTTAATATTTATTGTTTATTTGTAAATTTTCCTCTCGAAAAAACAATAAATCCCACGCGACAAGCGAAAAGGAAACGCTGAAGCGAAAATTTTCTTGTACATATTTAGTTATAAAATTTAACCAACTTTTTATTTTATTTTATTCAAACAACAAATTAGTTAAAACATTATGGGCTGATAGTCTCAGAAAAGTTTTGCTCGACGGTAGGCAAACTGAGCCAGTTACTAATGTCTTGTGTATGGGAGACCCTTGTCCCGAAGTCTGATCAATTTGAACATTTATTTTAGAACATGATACCACCGAATTTAGGAAAGTGCACAAATTTGCCGACTCCTAGCGTGTGAAGCTATAAAAGCTAATTTACATTCAACCTTTTCGTTCTACTCCAAAAGAATAGAAACACGCGGGAAAGTGTAAATATTTTTTATCCATATATACCTACATTTTTCAAGTCAAGGTAACAATTTTTCAAACCAAATTAACGAATTTTCAAGTATCAAAAGCCTCAAAATCCTTGGTTAAAATGTAACAGCAAGCAAACAAATTTGAAATTTTCTAAAAATATCGAAAAAAAATTCAGAAACCTCGAATAATTTTAAAAGTCTGAATAAATTTCTCGAAATAATCTCTCAAGTTTTAGAAAAATCTCACAAATATCGAATTGTAAAACTCGAGTAACTACGAAAGGAGGAGGCAGAGTTCTACTAGGCAATTCGAGGACCTATCGTTTTATAACAGTTTGAAAAAAAAACAATAGCCGCCGAAAATAGTCATCGAACTGCATAGTAAGGGCTAAGGACATTGTCGATTAATCTAGAAAGTATCGAATAAAATCGAAAATTATCGAAAATTTCGAGAAATATTCAAAATCCAATTCAAGAAAAAGCTGTAGAATCTAGAAAGTTTTATGAGCAATTCGGTACCACTGAAAATTTGAATAATTTAGAAAATCTCGGGAATTTTACTCAAATAATTTGGATTAACCAGGAAATATTGAATGATCTATAAGAAACAATTTTGTTACTGAATATGTAAGCAATTTTAATCGAGTCTTAGGAACAATTAAGGCTGCCCAATTCAAGTTAAGTACATCAAAAAATGTAGTCTCTTCAAACGAACTGTTCGACAGAACTGAATGATTTTCTATAGTTCTGAACACATACTGTTTGTTTCTTCGCGGTTCGTCTTACTTGAAAAGTTAAAAATTCAACTGGACTAAGGATCCCCAAGGCGCATTCGTATATAATTAAAAGCAAGATAATATCGTAAGTAATAAATACCGGGATATGAACGGTTCAGTATCCAAGCCGGCGAAGAATATAATTGCAACCGTAAAAGCATTGATGGAGGTGGTGCTTATAGTGTGAAACACTTCAAGAAGCTCTTAAATATTTCAGTTCAAGGAAATGAGGAAACAAGTTGCAACATGGATCAAACGAAAACATATTGATATTTGATTAAAACTGAACACTACAATCATGGTACTTTGTGCTCTTTGTAAGGAACATGAAGAAAAATGTTTCACTGCTCGAATTATGCATTTCAGCGTCGATGTTGAAGATCGTAGCAGCAGCTGGCAGAGGATCAAAGACACGAGTCTGGTCCTGTATTGATGAAGTTGACGTAAGAAAATAAAATACCATAGTGGTATGAAATCGCAACCAAAAATACCATCTTGAAAGCTATTTGCCTTCAAAAAGTAAAGTTTGCAATTAAAAAAAAGTGCCCTTGAAATAACCTTGTAAACATCCTCTCGCGCGAGTAACAGAAAGTTCCGACATCGAAAGATAAATTATTACGCTTTCGACGACAATTGTTAAGTATTTCCAGTATTAGGTTATTCTGGAATTAGCAGATAGATAATTATTTTCCGAAGAGTAGAAATTGTTAAGAGTTCTGCAATTCAGTGTCGATCTGACTAGAGTTGTGAAAAATAAATCAAATTTCAGGGTAACAAATTAGCAGTTAAGTCGCTATAGCCTGATGATGTGATTGAAACATGATTTATTTTTCAAAAAAACCCGTTCGTCAGGTCGAAAATAAATTCTGAAATATTTTGAACGCTGATATTTAACTGATAGCTTTATGCAAGATTTTTTTTTAGAAATAACCTGATTTTTTAAAATCGAAAGGAAGGTCAAAATCGTGCTTAATGTAGGAATGGTAAATCCAATTATAAAAATTGGTTCTTACTTATTTCCTAAGCTTAAGTAGGTTAACTTATTTCCAACTATGCTATTTGTATGAAATTTTAATCCGGCATAATTCGATTAGATTACAAAATTTGACTTAATGAAAGATTTCAAATTAACTGCGCCTTTTCAACATGTGCTGCCAAAATTTGATAATTTCATTCAACGAAAGATTTAGATTAAAATCAAAATTTGATTCATTGATTTTTAAATGGGTTTCGCCCAAACAAGTTTATTTGGCCCATATATTGCCAAAAATACATTCACTGATACCTCCAGTTATTTTCACGGTAGATGAATAATTATAAAATTTATATTTTGTGTTTTCTAACAATTGTACACTACCATTTCCTAATGCCGTAAAGGTTGCGCCGCTATCTAACAATCCTCTATGTGGAACTCCATCCAATTGCATAGGTACGATTATCATCATGATTATCTTGATTATTGATGAATGTTTCAACAATAATTTGATTTTCCCCCCTAGTGTTTGAATCACTGCCTTTCTTTTTATTGCGACCCATTGTGAATAATAAGCGCTACCGACGAAAATTTAGGATATTTTCTCAACCGGTTTATTAAAAGAAGTCAATGACCGTTACAGTTGCTGTCTGTACGTACCAAATGACCACGTTTTATTTTATTGATGCAAGGTTTCAGACATTCGCACCGTATCGAATTACCCGTATTACAGTTATCTCATATGGGCCAAGGAACTTTGGATATATTTTGTTTCCACTGAATTGCGTTCTTTTAATTACTACCCAATCCCCGTGATTATATAAGGGTGTCCTGCGCCTTCTGTGGTTATAAGTTTTGCGATTTTCGGCTTGTACCTCGCTTATCTTCCGTTTTGCCTCCTCTCGTAATTCCGCTCGGCTGTCACCGAACAATATTGATGCCTCCTCTTCTAACACTTCTTGAATCCTAACGTCTTCAGGATACCTCATTTTCACACCCGTTAATAATTTAAAACGACTTGCTCCGATACTTCTTTGGTAAGAATTATTTAAGTACCTCTAGAAATTATCGATATACCTGTACCACTCTTCTGGATTCGACATTGCCAATTTGGTTAGCGCTGGTATAATGATCCTGTTAATCCGCTTGACTTGACCATTCCATGTCGGCATTCCTGCCGTAATCGAAAAGTGCTTATTCCCTTCTTTTTCGCAGTACTCGTCGAATTCCTTTCGTAAAGCAGGACCTTGATCAGATATTATGACAGCTGGATTCCCGAATATAGCCTTTTGTATCTCTAATTTAGCGATATACTTTTTGTCGTAGTAGCTTTCGTTGGGTACAACCTGACAAACTTGGTAAAACCGTCAATTACACAGAAGATGTATTTATATTACTTCTTCGTGGCAACCAAGCTACCCAGATGATCCACATGATATGTTTTTAAGGGAACGTCACCTTTGGGGATTGGATTCAGCAGTCTTGTTTGCCCATTTTCCTTTCTGCTAGAATGCACGGGATACAATTTTTAATACACGCTTGGATCTTTCGCTAGCTTCTCCGTTTTTTTAATACAAAAATGTCGTTGCTCATGATAAGTTCGAACAACTTCTGCTTGCATTTTCCTTGGGGCAACAATTAATGAACTACCTAGAATTGATTTAAATAAAATACCATTAACAGTTACATAATCGTTATATGGGCCAGATTTCTAGAGCTCCAGTATCGCCTTTATGTGTTCATCATCTTTCTGTGCCGCCTTGATTCGTGCTGTAACTGTTTCTTCAAGTGTTATGACCATAAGGTCCTTACTTAATGCATCAACGTGTTGCATGCGATTTGGCAGACGGTGTTCCAGTTTATAATCAAACTCCTGCAGTTGGGCCCAACCTGCAATTCGAAAAATACTTTCTTCTCCATTGTGTATTTAAATGCAGCGCGGTCTGTGATGATAATAAATTTCAAGCCCAAGAGATACACTCGAAATTTCTTTAATGCCCTTACAATCGCCAGAACTCTAATTCGTAGCTGCTATACCGCTCTTCGCAGGCTGATGTCTTCTTGCTGAAGTAATCCGAATGATAGAGTTGGTCACCATCAAACTTCTGGAGAATGATCGCTCCTAACCCGATCTTGCACGCATCCATATGTTGTTGCGTCTCAGCGCTTACACTGTAAATCCGTAAAACTGGTTCTTGCACCAGTACTTCCTTCAGTTTCTCAAATGCATGTTTCCGTGCTGCTCCAAATTTGAACACCATATCTTGACTGTTTTTCTGTAACGTTTTTAATTTTGCTTCTTTCTTACTCCTCGACTGGTTAATGCATCCACTTTCAATCTCATGGCCGAGATATTCAATGCGCTTTGATAAGAATTGATGCTTCGACCAATTTATCTGTAATCCGTGTTTTTCAGCCAAATTCAACACCGTTGAAAGTCGAGTAATTGCTTCTTCCTCATTCTTAGCTGGAATCACTAAGTCATCCGTATAAATGCATACTATCCCCAGTGCACATAGTGGTTTGAAAATATTATTGATAAACCGCTGAAAGATAGCTGGAGAATTAGACAGGCCACAGGTACATGAACAAATTCGCAGTGACCCATTGGCGTGATGAATGCTGTGTACTTTATAGAGCTCCCTTCCACTCACCCATGGAAAAACTCATTTTGGAGATCTAAACTGGAAAATATTTTAGTATCTTAGAAATCGATCTTTAGTAATTTTTGCATTGATCCTCCTGCAATCTTTACAGAGCCGCTTAGAACCGTCTTTTTTTATTTGCCAATACGATTGGACTCGCGAAACAAAACTGTTCCGGTACAAATCGTTTCATAGTAATGCTATTTGGGGTTAAGATAGTTACAGTTTGATTCAAAAGCTTCTTACCAATGATCACCTAATATGGCAAAAACTGATCTAGAAAGACATGGAAGACAGTATTATATATTTCTCCGTCAATTATGATATCCGTATGGAATAACCCGAGTGTCGAAACAAGTTCAGAACCAGCTCCTTCAAACTTAGCTAATTGGTGTATAACATCTGGTTGCCCAATATACAAATATTTTTTCATTATCATTAAGTTAAGATCACTACCCGTATCCAACAAACCGTGACCATCTACACCTCGCACAGTAAATTTTTTAACATCCTTTCCATGGGTGGTTTGCTCCTCCTGAATCGACATCACCTTCCTAACCTCAGTGTCTGTCTTTTTTGGGCATTTTTGAAAAATGTGCCCGAAGTCATTGCAATTGTAGCATTTATGGCCTTTTTCCTTATTTGAACACTTATCACCCATGTGCTCCCACATCTAAAACGACGTATACCTCTTCTGAATTTATTGCGTTTGATCTCCTTTATTCTCCTGTAAATATCCAATTTCTCCTGGAATTGTACCATAGTCTTTGCACCATATAGGATCGCTTTGTTAACTTCCTGATCATCTATGCCTGCTGAAATCTTCATTCCATCTGTTGAGTGAAATTTTATAGTAATTCATCGATTCTTCAACGTCCTTGAAAATTTAATCTGCCACTTTATAAATATGAAAAAATATGGAAGGAGATATGCAAAAAACAGTTTTCCTAAAAGTTACGTTAGTAAAAGAAACTATTAGTGTCAATCACAGTATTAAAAATAACAATCGCTTCTTCATGGATTTAAATTGATTTTTAGTTTTTCATTTCTCGATCATCATTTTCAATGCAAATGGAATTTTTCTCCGAAAAAATAGTCGTTGAAGACTATTTGGCTTTTATAGTGACCATCTCCAGCTGCTCTTTCTCAGATGTTGGTCAATCTTCTTTATCTAAATTAATTGATTGCTTTAATTTGAAAATTATCTTGTCCAATTCGTTATTTGGCTCCTAAATTTGTTGTAACACAATTGAAGAGTACAAGGCTAGAATGATGAATGTCCATTCCAGAGGTTTTTGAGATAAAGTGAAATGAAAATGCGATAACTAATAAAATTGTAACTGTAGCATTTTTATGTATCATTATAGTACATTATTATTACTATGTCTATTAGGATGTAAAAACAAACTAGAAATATTTTTATCTTAACTTTTATTAAGACTAAAAAAATAAAACTTAATTCTATGTGTCAAACACACTATGCTAAAATGATGAATGTCCATGGACATTCATCGTTTTTGTAGTGTCTAATACATAAATTAGTCTTCCTTTACATTTCTAGTATAAGGCAGTGAACCAAAGAAAGATTTTGCTTCTTTTGAACAAAATTTCTTCAGTGCTTGAATATTTTTAAATTTGGCTTCCGATATTGGCAGTTTGCTTGTACAAACCTGTCTTGGTAGCTCAAATTCATTGCAGTTGCTTCCTCTCAACAATTTTAGTTGCTTAGGACTGTTTATAACCGTTGACTGCCATGATCCATTGTAGTTTTGCTTGGGAAAGATCAACGTTTCATGTTCTATTGAAACTCTGAGTTTTTATTGGGCCTGGGAATGGATATTTTTTCTAATAAGTTCAGAGAACAATCTCTCTGTGGATCAGTGGTGTACTGAGGAGCACATCCACTCAGGCACTGGAGACTCTGCTATTTCTAACTCCTCTAGATATCTTGTGAAAACAGTGGCAGCTTGCACTGCCATATGACTGAAATCCATGTTAATGTGAACCTGCAATAATACAGGGCACTCATCTATATTTTGTAACAAAGGGCTTCCCAAGACCACCGGCTATACTGTCCCGTCACTATCTTTTGATAGAAAGTTCCGTACTATTATCCCATCCAGAGAGGACTGGATGTTGGATGCAGTTTTTTAACCAGGAATTTTAAACTTGTTTACTGATGGTTCAAAACGGGATGGAAGAGTAGGGGCTGGGGTGTTCTGCGAGGAACTTATGTTAAACCCCTCCTTTTGTTTCCCTGACTACTGCAGCATTTTTCAAGCTGAAGTAACTGCGATAAAGGAAGTCGTGGACTGGTTGAGGTATAATGTAATATCGACTTGTGATATTCGCATGTATACGGACAGTCAGGCTGCCATTAAAGCGCTTCAATCACTTCGAAAGTAGTCCAGAACTGTCTCTCATCTCTTAACGAGATGACAGATTAGTTCAACATCCATATCATATGGGTACCAGGACATTTCGTTAGTACGGGGAATATAAAAGCCGATGAACTGGCTCGACGTGGTACAACGTATCACATCTCAAACAGCAAAAAGGATATTGAAATGCTTATTGCGGTATGTAAACTGCTGCTTCATGAGGAAGCTAGTAAGTTGACGAATGACAGATGGTCAAATAGTACCTCATGCGTAATAACTCAGTTCAGCAGGATGGACGTCAGGAGTATCCAGCGCTTCATAGCAAACTCAAAGTGGTTTCAATGAGTTGGAGGAAAATTTTTAAATTGTTGGATGGCTACGGACTTTTTTGTGTCTATGCCTGGTCCTAGTAGACTGCCACCCAAACCTAATCTAACCTAAGCTCATCAGATAAGTAAATGCGCCTACTTTCATTAAGGTTGTAATGGCCCCTACGTCCACAGATTTGTTTGTAGGGTTGCGATCTGTTTATTCATTAATGTGATTGTCTCCTGCGAGAGTTTTTTTCCTTTAAGATGACACCCTCTTCCATCTCTCAGTATGTTGCCTGTAGTTTTTAAACTTTCTTGCAAATATTGTAAACATCTTCCTGTGATACCGTGGTTAACAATAAATTCTTTATAGCAGAGAGGGATTTCTCGCCCATTCGCTCCCAAAGTACGAATTTTGTAACTGTAAGATTTACTGTGATATTTTGCATCGGACTCAGATTTCCTAGGCCGTATTTTTTCTATATTGTGAACTGTTACTAGGCCACAAAGGTAACTATCTTGTTCGTATTTAGTAAATTAAATCGTTTTATGATATCTTTTCTCTCTGTATCCGAAATGTTTTCAAAACATATAAATCGTAGGTATACACTCGCAACGTGATCCGATTTCATGTCCTTGCAGTCGTAACTTTTTATTCACCTCACTTCCATTCTTCCACTAATTTTTCGTTTTTTAGTTGATTTACTGTCCATTTTCAATTAGGTTTTAATAAAAACCCCTCATACGAATTTGTAGCACCAGCACAAGCAAAAAAACTTCACTTCAAAATGTCAATGCAAATTTTAATGTTGAGTTCGATTGAGCAAAATAAATTAATTTGGTATTTTGGATGGTAAATCGTAATTTCTGCCAGATTTACAAATATCAACAAAAAAGAAACGTCAATGTCAATTGTGACAATTCAAGATGCTAAAAAAATCGTGATTTGTAATCATTGTGGAATTTTTACGAGTTTGTTATTTTTTAATAAATAAATTGTGTTATACTATTGTGACAAAATCTGTGTAATTTTATACAAAATCAAACTAAAAATTTACTGACGGTTAACCTAACCTCAATTAAATAGTCACATATATACTACGACGATTATTCTGCTTATGCGTTCGATTGGGCATTCAACAATTTTATTTTTTTGACAATACCAATCGAACTCGACATAATATTTATCAGTGACATGCGTATAATTTTTCCCCAAATAACTTTGAACTCACATTGTATTTGCATTTGGTTCTTTGCTAAAAACATAAATCTCACGAAATACTACCATATACAATACAAAAATAAAAAAATGTTTTTTTGGACCCTCATCGTTCTAGCCTTGTGCCCTTCAATTAATAAATGATTTCTATTGGATTGTACAGTGAAACACTAACTTTTATTCAAATTAAAATAAATTAACGATATAATAAGAAAATCAAATCCGATGCATCAGGAATACCAAACAGAAAAATAAAGTAGGAGGCCGACTTCAAAAATAATTTCATTATCAAGTTGCAATTTTACTACCACCGAGTAAACATTTAAAATAATTAACTTATTACTTGTGTGAAAAGTTGAATCAGCAGTTTTAATTTTTGTTTTTTTTTAAATATTGTGATGTGAAAAGTAAGTGAAATCGTGATGTTCAAATCTCTGCCTCAAGTAAAAAAGGCTGGGCTAAATCAGCAGACAGCGATGTCCGCAAGCGATTTGTCACCGAACGTCACGATCTCAATTATTAATAAAACTGGAAATGTGCAGCATAGTCCAAAGCGACAACAAATTTTAAATGCTCAAAAAATTGCTTTACCAGGCAATTTAAATCAAAATGAACTAGAAATTAATTTAAAAAACTTTGGTGTGTTGAACCATAAAGAAAAGAAAATTGCATCGTCGACAAATATTGACGATAATATGAACAATGAAAGTGCATTGACAATAAATGAAAATAAAATAAACATTGATGTAGGTCAGTGTTTAGTGCAAACAGGAATTGACCGGTATATTACTATCCGATCAAAGCGAAGGAGAAGCCCTAGATCAGCGGCCAGTGCAAGCACGAACAAATTCACTAAGTTAGCTACCGTTGGATTAACACATGGCAATAGGTATTCTTGCTTGGTTGTTGAAGATCCGCCGTCCGAAAAACTCCAAAAACTGAGAAGCCGCCACCAATCTATTTGAGGGAAGAATCAAATAGAGAACATACAAAAACGATGGAGTTTAATACGGAAGGTGCATTTTATATTTCCAAAATGTTATCAAAGGGGAAGATATAAAAGAAACAAAAATTCAACCGCTCAATATTGATGATTACAGAGCATTAATCAAGCATTTTGTTCAAGTTGGTAAACATTACTACACGTACCAACTAAAGAGCCAAAAAGGATTAGTTGTAGTATTGAAAGGAATAGAGAGCTACGTAGATAAAAACGAAATACAAGCTGCTCTCGCTGAGAAAGGTTTCCAATGCAAATCTATTACCAATAATTTTAATCGGGAGAAGGCGCCACAGCCATTGTTCCGCCTGGAATTAGAACCAGACAATAAAAAGGTGAAAGGCAAACATGCAATATATGACCTAAAATATCTACTCCACAGAAGGGTTACCATCGAAGAACCCAGGAAAAGAAATGGGCCGGTTCAGTGTGTTAAGTGCCAAGAATATGGACACACTAGAGCATATTGCACTTTGAACGATGTTTGTGTTATATGTGGTGAACTCCATAATGCAAAGGTTTGCAATAAAGCAAAAACGGAAGCATCAGTGAGAAAATGCAGCAACTGCAATGGAAATCACACAGCTAATTATAGAGGGTGCCCAATTTATCTTAAATTGAAAAGGAGAATCAATCCAAACCTTCAGCTAAAAAAGAAGCACGCCCAGAAATTGTAAACCCAAACGCTCAAAATGGAAACCAGTACGCAACTGTCAACGGTAATGTGCACCAAGGGGTTTCATGCGCAAGTGTTCTTAAAGGTACGGCTCCTAAAGTACAAGCAAGTGAAGAGGGAAACATATCAAAAGCTTTAAACAAATTGACTAATATAATGCAAAGCTTCATGGCCATGATGTAGAGAACCATGGATCTAATGATGCAGAATATGAACACGCTGATGCAGATAGTCGTAAAAAGTCAAAAATGACCATCATCAAAATAGCTATATGGAATGCAAACGGCCTAGCACAACATAAAGCGGAGGTTCAAGCATTCCTCACTTAGCACAATATTGACATAATGTTAATATCCGAAACACGCTTCACCAAAAATAGCTATTTCAAAATTAATGGGTACTCTATTTATGACACCAAGCACCCAAATGGGAAAGCACATGGAGGCACTGCTGTATTGATTAAAAGAAGATTAAAGCACTATGAGCTGACGAAATATGAGAAATAACATATACAATCAACGAGCATCTGTCTTCAGGACTGGTCTGGAAACTGTGTCATATCGGCAGTGTACTGTCCTCCAAAACATGCTATAAAAAACTCCAGTTCTTGGATTATTTCAGCCAGCTGGGTAATAAATTTCTTGCCGGAGGTGATTACAGCGCCAAATATACTCATTGGGGTTCCAGATTAACATCGCCGAAAGGCAAACAACTTTATCAAGCTATAGAGGAACAGTCTCTGGATTATTTATCTGCCGGTAATCCAACTTACTGGGCCACGGATAAAAAAAAATTCCTGATTTAATCGACTTTTGTATAACTAAGGGCATTCCACGTACATATGCTAAGGCCACCGATTGTTATGATCTGTCTTCTGATCACTCACCGGTAATAGTAACAGTGAGTACCGATGTCTTACGGAACGAAATACCCAACCGTATTACAAACAAGCAAACTAATTGGGATCAATATAGGAGGCTAATCGAACAAAATTGCCTACTTAATATTCCTTTGATCACACCAGCTGATATTGATGCGGCGGCCGAAAATTTAAAAGGCGTCATGGCATTATCAGCTGAAAAGGCTACACCTGTCATAAGTAGTTCTGAAAAAGTTAATAAACTGTCCATAATATACAGGAACTAATCCAGGAAAAACGGAAAATTCGCCGGCTATGGCAGCAAACAAAATCACCGTTATTGAAATGGAAATTAAATCGAGCTATCAAGGCCTTAAGATTTGCTTTGCGGGAAGAAGAAAACCAGAGCGTCCAGAACTATTTAAGTGATCTCTCGGCAACCGAGAGGACAGATTACTCTTTGTGGAAGGCAACAAAACATTTAAAAAGGCCAACAAATTCGAATCCACCGATTAGACACCAACTGGAAATTGGGCGAGAAGTGATGAAGAAAAAGCCAATGCTTTTGCTGATCATCTAACAACAGTGTTCGCACCAAACGAAGAAGATAGTAATTTCGTGCTACCCCAGCAAATGGATGATGGTTCATCATACAAACCTATAAAGTATAATTGGAAGAAAGTTAAGGATACAATTAAAAATTGCATAAGCCCGAAAAAGGCACCAGGACATGATCTCATTACTGGAAAAATGATAAGGGAATTGCCAGACAAATGCATAAAACTAATAACATTCATATTCAACGCGATCATGCGAACCAGTTATATTCCTCAAAAATGGAAAATATATTTGATCATAATGATACATAAGCCTGGAAAAAATGAAACGCAGACCTCATCATATCGTCCAATAAGCATGCTGCCCACAATATCAAAGCTATTTGAAAAAATGTTATTAATAAAATTGAAACCAACATTAGAAGAACGGCGCGTTATACCAGACCACCAATTTGGGTTCCGAAACCAACATGGTACCACAGAGCAAATTCACAAAATTGTAAACGCAATCAAAATCACCTTCGAGGAAAATGCGAGTGAATTTTTTCCTAACTTTTCCTAAAAAATTACAACAACAATGTTATGCATTAGTAGTGGTGATAAAAGAAGTCATTTAGGCAAAACTCGATTTAAAATATTTAAAAAAAAACCAAAAGCGATAACTAAACATTTTATTAAGAACTAGATTCCGCATAAAACATAAAAATTGCGCAGTAATTAAAATTATATAAAATTAGAAAATATTGGCTAACATAAATAAAATAATATAAACATCTTGCAGAGCAGCGTCCCAAATTAATACTAACTACTTTCTAAGCGTTTAGCATCAACTTCAGTGGTATGGCTCGAATTCTTAGATCAATAGGAACATTTGTGCAAGATTTCAGAAATATCTAATGGGTCTCACAGGGTGTCCATGGCGATTGAAAATATAAAAAATTTAATTGGGCCATAGAAGCATTCCTAAGCAATACTAACTACTTTCTAAGCGTTTAGCATCAACTTCACTGGTATGGCTCGAATTCTAAGATCAATAGGAACATTTATGCAAGATTTCAGAAATATCTAATGGGTCTCACAGGGTGTCCATGGCGATTGAAAATTATAAAAAATTTAATTGGGCCATAGAAGCATTCCTAAGCAATACTAACTACAACTTCAATCGCCATGGACACCCTGTGAGACCCATTAGATATTTCTGAAATCTTGCACAAATGTTCCTATTGATCTTAGAATTCGAGCCATACCAGTGAAGTTGATGCTAAACGCTTAGAAAGTAGTTAGTATTGCTTAGGAATGCTTCTATGGCCCAATTAAATTTTTTATAATTTTCAATCGCCATGGACACCCTGTGAGACCCATTAGATATTTCTGAAATCTTGCACAAATGTTCCTATTGATCTTAGAATTCGAGCCATACCAGTGAAGTTGATGCTAAACGCTTAGAAAGTAGTTAGTATTGCTTAGGAATGCTTCTATGGCCCAATTAAATTTTTTATAATTTTCAATCGCCATGGACACCCTGTGAGACCCATTAGATATTTCTGAAATCTTGCACAAATGTTCCTATTGATCTTAGAATTTGAGCCATACCAGTGAAGTTGATGCTAAACGCTTAGAAAGTAGTTAGTATTGCTTAGGAATGCTTCTGTGGCCCAATTAAATTTTTTATAATTTTCAATCGCCATGGACACCCTGTGAGACCCATTAGATATTTCTGAAATCTTGCACAAATGTTTCTATTGATCTTAGAATTCGAGCCATACCAGTGAAGTTGATGCTAAACGCTTAGAAAGTAGTTAGTATTGCTTAGGAATGCTTCTATGGCCCAATTAAATTTTTTATAATTTTCAATCGCCATGGACACCCTGTGAGACCCATTAGATATTTCTGAAATCTTGCACAAATGTTCCTATTGATCTTAGAATTTGAGCCATACCAGTGAAGTTGATGCTAAACGCTTAGAAAGTAGTTAGTATTGCTTAGGAATGCTTCTATGGCCCAATTAAATTTTTTATATTTTCAATCGCCATGGACACCTTGTGAGACCCATTAGATATTTCTGAAATCTTGCACAAATGTTCCTATTGATCTAAGAATTTGAGCCATACCACTGAAGTTGATGCTAAACGCTTAGAAAGTAGTTAGTATTAATTTGGGACGCTGCTCTGCAAGATGTTTATATTATTTTATTTATGTTAGCCAATATTTTCTAATTTTATATAATTTTAATTACTGCGCAATTTTTATGTTTTATGAGGAATCAAGTTCTTAATAAAATGTTTAGTTATCGCTTTTGTTTTTTTTTTTTAATATTTTAAATCGCGTTTTGCCTAAATGACTTCTTTTATCACCACTACTAATGCATAACATTGTTGTTGTAATTTTTTAGGAAAAGTTAGGAAAAAATTCACTCGCATCGAGGAAAAGAAATATTATTCTGCTGCTTTATTGGATATAGCACAAGCATTTGATAAAGTTTGGCACGATGGGCTAATATACAAAATTAAAGAGCTTCTACGAAGAAATTTCACTCAATTTTGGGAAACTACCTTATTCAAAGGCAATACATGGTCAAACAAAATGGCGCAATTACTTGCTTAAATGATATTAATGCAGATGTCCCGCAAGGCAGCGTTTTAGGACCAATACTATACTTGTTGTATACAGCCGATTTACCTGTAACCAATAAAGTAACAATATCAACATTTGCCGATAATACGGCCATCCTGGTGTCACACAATAATCCCGAAATTGCCTCAAAGGAGTTACAGAATCATTTAAACAAAATCGCGGACTGGCTAAAGACATGGCGAATAAAAGTGAACGAAAACAAATCAACTCACATCACATTCACGCTGAACAAACGCACCTGCCCACCAGTGAAATTAAACAATAAAAATATTCCTCAACAAACGAAGGTCAAATACTTAGGTTTGTACCTGGATAGAAGGTTAACGTGGAAAAACTACATTGCAACTAAGCGCAACCAAATAAAAATGATATTTTTCAAAATGTTTTGGCTGATGGGAAGGAAATCTCAGTTGTCATTAGCCAATAAAGTTTTGCTGTACAAAGCGATAATCAAACCCATATGGACATATGGTATTCAGTTATGGGGATCCACCAGCGCTTCAAACAGAGAGCTCCTGCAACGAACTCAAGCGAAAATACTTCGAAGTACTACTAATTAAAGAATTCAGTTCTAAATTTTATTCAAAACTAGAAGCGCATCCCAACGAATTGGCCAGGGATATATTAAAACAGCCACGATTTAGGCGACTGTAAAGAACAGATCCACTCGAACTGATGAACCTGTGAACCTGTAAATTTATTAAATGTTGATGAAATACATATGTTTGTATAATTATAATCTAAATTAATTAAATTGTGAGCACTAACAATAAGTATTAACATTGGTTAAGACTTAAAATATGTAATAATTGTAGCTTAAGATTTGATTACTTCTTGTTAGTTTCTTATGTAGAAAGATTCAAGAATGAAGCTATTGGGAGCATTTATAAAAAAAAAAAAAATTATCATTAGGTCACTGCAGCCAATTCAATTGAAGTGGTCAAAGTTACAACTTTTCGTGAATAATCGAGATATGCAAGATCATAGGAAATTGTCTAAACTAATTAGATTATTTGAGGTTATTCGTTATTAGCTTGGTGGTTGGCTTGATTTAAAATAATCTAAATGTAATGGAAAACACCTTCGGAAATTATTTTGTTTGAAATTTATTCAGGCTGTTAGAACTTTGGAAGTTTTTGGAGAGTTTATGAGAATATTCGGATTATTTGAGATTATTTTACATGCAAAATTATTAAAAATTTTACTAAATGTTGAACTTTTTCGAAAATATTCCTTAGAGTTAACCGTTATTTGATTTGAATGACTTGAGTTGCTTGATATTATGGGGTATTTCGTAGAAAATCTTGCATCATTTTAGTATTTTAGGGAATATTCGCTTAGTCTGATGAACGAGCACAATATTTTTATTTTTATTAGATTGTCGTAAATTTATCAATTGTTCCAGAAAAGCTGTCTGACAAGCCAAAAGAAAACTTTAATATCAAAACAAGCAAATTTCATTAAAATTTGTTAAATCCATTTGAAGAAGACTGTAATATAGTCATAAATCAAAGTCGAGTTTATATTATTTTCCAACACGTCTCTTTTATCAGATGTAACTTTAACCCTTGACTTAAGTTGCATCACGTTTCTTCTTTATGTTCGTTTATACGATATTATCTAAATACATACATACTTCCAATATATTTGCCAATAAAAAAAAGTAAAGATCCTGAATTGAAAAAAAAAAGCAAAATTAAACATTTTTCCCATTTATTTTCCTTTTTTTTTTTTAATTCTCGTCTCGATAACTCTAGCATATCAATTTATTCTTAATTTATATTCTTTTGCTCTTTTCAGGTAAGTCTTCTACAAAACTAGCTTAGCAGAACAAACGAGCGTAAAACAGTGAGACGTTTAAATACGAATTCGTTCAATTGATGTAACAACAGAGTACTAAAATATACTCGTCGTGTATCAGAATTATTTTTCAACTGTATGTAAATTAAATTTTTAATTTTTTTTATTTGCCTAAAAAATACCAATTATGTCTGCAGTTATAGATAAGTTAAAAACAAAATTTGGTCTAGTTTTTAGAGATATACGTAAAATGAAAAACTATACCTATTAAACCATTTAATTATAAAAAACAACAAAACATTTTTTTTGTTTTTGTGAAAATGAACAAATATCACAGAACTAGAATGAAAAACGACTACATGTCAGATTTTTAATCGAATTTCCATTGTTTTTTTTTTTTTGTTATATTTTGGAAAATTTAGTGCTTTGAGCCAACTAAAAAATTGTATATCTCTCTAGCTACAGTGTACACAAAAAATTAAACGTAAAAAAAAAAAAATCAAATTAATTTTTTACTGCTACCACACTATTTTTCCTAGATGCACCTACATAAAAAAAAAAAGATTAAATTATAGTTTTCTTCCGGGTCGAGTCGAGATGATTTTAATTTGAAATGAAAGTTTATAAAATATATAATAGTAAAGGAAATTCTTTCCATAATATATAAAGCAATGCACAGTGGAAATGAGATGGCAAGAATAACTACTGTGTGTGTGTGATACGGTTAGGATTGGGTTTTATTATTTTTTTTATCTTTGTGTGTGCTGCTTTTCCGAGTGGCTTTTATATAAATATATATAGGAAAAGGTGAATAAATTTTATTTTCTGTACATTTTTTTTATGCTATTTTCAACTTGGATCTGACAATAAATTTCTGATTAAGTGATTTAAGTGGAGTTTTTGTGGTGTACAATTAGTTGATTTATGCGGTAATCAATAATTCGTTTTTTATGTCTTTTGTAAGTATCAATTAATAATACTGGCAAAAAAATTTAAGTTCTTTGAGTATACCAGACACTTTTTTTACACTGAGAAACTGTAGTTTGATAAATGAGATGCAGTCGAGTAATTTCTTTTTGTGTACAGATTTATGTTAGATATGAGATTGAAGGGTTGAATTTATTACCAGCAAAATGATGTACTATATACAGTTCAAATAAAAATGTGGATGTACATACATCTACAATAGTAGGGTAAACATGGATTATTGAGTACCCGAGTACTAGGATATTTTGGTTCCTTGTCGAATTGACCGGATAATTGATTCCAACGAAATATCGGGAAAAACTTAGAAAAGTATTTATTTATGAATATAACTTTGAAAATAATTATAAAACAAACATAATTAAATTACGATATCGACTGCGGCCAGAGAGCACGCGACACGTGATGTGAGGCGGAAATCGATTTTTTAAAGCATTGAAAAAATCGTTTAGTCTATCGCGCACACTAAGGAGGGCTTTCATATAGAGGGCCGGTAGTTGTTATTATAAATATGTACACATCCTCATTCACTGTATGCTAACAAAATTAAAAATTAAATTAAAGCGATACGTACGAGAGTAGAGTGAAATATTAGCTACTGTTTTAATGAAGAAGTGAATTATTTTTAAAGTAGTTTCCGTTTAGCTCGATACACATAGCCCAGACCCAGCGATATAAAGCCATTTTTTGTTCGTAATAAATAATTATTATTTATTACAATAGTTGATTATTTAGTATATGTTTACTGTACCTCACGCACCAATAGACTGACGATAATCACTAAATTTATTATATGTACATGGTAAAGTTCATAATGTAAGATACAAGAGAGATTTATTATTAGTGCGTTGCATCTACATACATAACATCCCTTAACGCCTATTTTGTTAGTTGGGATAAAACGATGCTGCACTGCGAATCCGGGACGAGCGTCGAAGTATTTTGATCAGCTTCCTCAGGGCATAATAAACAATCTGATCTAGCAGAAGATCGAATTCTCATCTGGTCACGATGTATTTTGATGATTTCCCCAGAGTTAATTTTAACTTTGTAAGACGTGATTTCGACGGAGGCAGTTATCCATTTTGGACCTGTGGAGTAATTGCGAACCACAACCAGATCGTTGGATTCAAATTCGCGAATGTTGATTTGATCGAGACGACTTTTATGTGATGGCATTTTTATATTAACTGGATGGAGCTTCTCATAATATGTTTTGACTTTCTAATTAAAAAGCAATTCAGAAGGCGATTGCTTAGTTGTTGTGCTGGACGTATTGTGTTGGCTCAACATAAATCTAGCAAGACGAAATGCGAATCTCCCTCTGGTACCTTTTTAAGGAAATCCTTAGCGGTTCTTATCATTCGTTTGGCCTGCCCCTTTGATGACGGATGGAATGGAGCAGCTAATATATATGATAGACCAGGTTGTCGTCACAAAATGATTTTAATTCAGCTAATGGGAGCGCTGCCTCATTGTCCGGTAGTACATGTGTAGCAAATAGTGTCCGTAGTGATTTAATTGCACATGCCGATGATATTGTTTGCCCAATTGAGCACGTTTTCCTCATCGGGTAAATGAATAGTTTCGTTAGGAAAACGACTAATAAAATCGGCATTTCCCATTTTTGAGCCGGAACGATGAATGATATCGAAACCATATGCGTTCAGGAAAACTCGGCGTCGAAGCATTTGGGCTGATATCACTGTAGGTATATGTTGACAATGAACGATGATCGGTAATGATCGTTAACCGCATTCCGTACAAGTAAATGTCAAATTTTTTAATCCCAGAAACGATGGCTACTGTTCTTGAGTAGAAAGCAATGGGTCGTACAGTACCATCCTCAAAGCAAAGAATGAGTAGAAGCTTCTCATGGCAGTGTATGAGGAGGCTGGTTGATGATGGTAATTTCTTCAAGTCGTCAAAATACTGTTGATGAATTAAATTCCATTCCCACCTCTAATTTTAATCAAACAAACGATGTAGAGGCTAAGCGACCTCAGCTTTGTCTGGCAAGAATGATTCGTAAAAATTTACCAATCCAAGGAATGCTTGAAGTTGTTGCTTATTTGTTGGTTCTGGTGCATCTTTAATGGCTGTTATTTTGTCATCGGTAAATCGGATCCCCAATGAGCAATTGGCTTTAGAGAGACGAAGTCCATATTCGTCTAAACGTATAAGAACCTCCTCGAGACGTGCGTTTAATTAAGCTTCGTTGTTCACAATTCCGAATTGCAGGCGCTGGACTCGGAATGCCCCATTCGTGGTAACTACCTATATGGTTTGAAGCAATAAATATTCCTCATCAACTGGTAGCTGCTGGTAAGCTTGTGCCAAGTCAAGTTTTACAAAAATGTTACTTCCGTTGAACGAGGATAAAAGGTAACTTATCGCTGGAATTTGGTGGGTGTATGGTTTCAAAGCCTTGTTTAATGTAGATTTATAATCCCCATTCCCCACATATGCGAATACTCCCATCATGTTTAAGAAATGGAACTATTGGAGTGGTCTAATCTGAATATTTAATAGGTTCCAAGATACCCTGTGATTGAAGATGATCGAGTTCAGTTTCGAACTAAGCTTTGATCGCGAGAGGTACCTACTGGTTGCGGAGCACGTCCAATTGATTGAACTAACTAGTCGAGTAGCAAGGATATTTGATTTCATCTATAGCAACCCAATTTCTCGAAGAATAGATGCTGGAATTTATTACGATAGCAGAGGTGATTGCAAGCTGATACCTAGCGACGAAAACCAGTTGCAACCAAGAATGTTAGATTTTTCTCTATTTACTATAACGATTGGAAGGTTTTCTATAACAGTGTTATTGTATCATAGTAAATATTGACGTCTATTACACAAGCAATTGGAATAGCATTTCTTTGGAAATCCACCAATTTTAATTCACATGGCTGGATAACCGGGTTTGAGTTCGACCAAATATGATTGAATGTATCCTTTGAGATTATCGTAAAATTCGATCCAGAATCCACCTCAAAATTACAAGGTCGATTATTTAATAGAGTTGTCACATTCTTTTTTAGGCGGTGATAAGCGCTACTTGATTGACGTGTTCCGATTTCTTCGAGGAGGAACATTGATTATATTGCCAAGTCTTTGGCAGATTTGAATGGTGGCTTGATGATGCTAGTGTAGTGGATTGACATACCTTTTAAAGATGTCCTATTATGCCACACTTAGAACATACGGCATTACGTAAGGAAACATAGACTGTGCGTGGTTTTCACCACAACCTTGACAATGGCGAGACGGCAGTGGCGTAACTAGGTACTCGCGGCACCTGCAACCGCGAGGGAGGGGGGGCACGGTTAAATGGGCCAAATAGATGGTAGCTCAGATTAAGCTTAAAGTAGATCACCCTTTCAAATTTGCAAAACTGGAAATTTCTAGGAAATTTTTATGAAAATACCGTGGTGTAGTTTTTAGAGAAAGAAAACATCGTTCCTGTTGATATTAAATATTTTCTTAAGAAAAGCCCAACAATTTATTCTCTGTTGCTGAAGGTGAATGTATGAATAATCACACGTAATCTGACTCCATACAAATTAAAATGGCTTTGGGTTCTGACAGATATATTTAGATTTAGAACAAAACTTTTCAAACTCGTTTGAAATCAAAGCTTTTGACATCAAACGATAACGATTTTAGTATTTGCTGGGTTGATTTATTTGTAAAATACTTTTTGCACTCTAAATGTACCTCTTTTGCACTTCAAATTCAACGTTTTACAAATCAAGTTTTGATTAGGAAAGGTTGAATTGATTTGCAAGAGATTGAATGTTATTGATACAGTTTTTCGTTTGCCGGACCATTTTTATTACCGGTAAACGGTAAATAAAAACTTAATTTACCGGTTAACCCGGTAAAACCGGTTTATGGGATGCGTGATTGGTGCGAAACTTGATAAGTAATTCGATATTTATACGAATTTTCGGAATTTTTCGAAATTAGATTTTTCGGTATTATTGAAATTGTTCGAGATCAATTGAGGTAATATAGAGATTAATCGGTTTATTGTAGATTTCTAAAGTTTTTCGACATTGGTAGGATTATTCGAGATTTTCAAAGATTTTTCCATTTATTCGAATTTCGTATGGCAATGTTCTGCGCTTAGCTTTGAGTTGTGGGAACTTGCAGAGTTACTCATAAAAAACTAAATCATGATATGTATTTAGTTAATTTTGCGAGGTTTCAATATTTCTCTAATTTCCTACGTTATTCGAAATTATTTAAGAATATCCTGGTTATTTACATTTTACATGGCGGTGATTAGCGCGTATAGGATTTCCTTTGATTTTACTTACTTACGGATAATTCGATATTTGAGAACCTTCTAGGATATTCAAGATAATTTGAAAATTCAACATTGAACTGAATCACGTGCTATATTGGAGCCTCGAAATCAGATAATTTTAATTAATGCAAGACTGTACAATAGGAAAAAATAAGTTTTTAACTAAAACTTTACTTGTTCAAGGTACAAGAATATTTTTAGCCCAAGACAAATTTTGCGGTAGGCGGAAAAATGAGACGGTTGGTTTTTATTAAAGTGTGATGGGTTTTTTCGTTGAAATCAGCTATACACATTCAGGGTGACGAATTTCGATTTGATTTTTTGCTGCTGCTTCAGATATTGATGCCTTCATAATCACCTTAGCAAAGGTCAATTCCGATTCAGCAAAAAGAGCACGTTGAAGCGATTCAACTCTGAGCCCACATACAATTCGGCCTCTCAACATTTTGGCAAGGGCGTTGTCGAATTTCCAATCAGCTGCAAGTTTTTTTAATTCTCCTACGTATGATGGAATGTTTCATCTGGTAGCTGATTCCTCAGAACAAATTTGTAGAATCCAGCGATCTCGGACGGGAGTGGTGAAAATCGGCTGGTTAGTGTTTGGGTCAATTCGTTTAATTTCATTTCACTCATCGACAAAGCACAAAGTCAAGAACATTGCACGTGGTTTGTTTTCGCCTTCGAGTTCATTGGCTTGAAGGTCCAACTATGATTACCATGCTTCAGGTTTTGATACATCAAACTATTCCATAATGCCAACTGTAGGCTTTATTGTATCACGGACCTTAATTGTAATGCTTATGTTTTCAGATTTCACAGTAGAAGTCACTTTCATCACATGCACACAAAACAAAACTAATATTGGTACGAATGTGTATCGTAGGGCAATATGCGACACAAAATTAATATCGTACGATATTATTTTCAGTGTACTGTTATTTATTATTAATTGATTAACCATACGCGGTTTTGTTTGGCACAAATGAACGGCACTCATTATTATGATTATTTTATCGAAGTTGAATAGAATTTAAGATTAATATTATGCAATATATACCTTTACAACTTCAAATTGGGACTAAACAGAACTTATCAATTTCAAAATTTGCCTTTGGGTTTGAACAATTACTCATCAACAGTAAGCATTACCTTTAATTTAAATGTGTGATTTCTTAGGTTGGTCCTTAAGCTTCATGCCTCATACATAATAGTATCGCAATGACGTCGTCATCAGGCGGCAAGGCAAGCTGCGCCGCGAACCTCTGATTTCTAAAAAAACAAGATTACATTCAAATAAGGAGCAATCTGTAGAATTTCTCAGCAACAAAACTAAAGCACAATTACAAAACGAGATTTTGCTTCAATCATCAGGTGTGTTAACACATTGCTCACAGCTCTATGAATCTATATCTAGAATCTTTATTTCATTATGTCAAGAATAATAAACAGTTATCGTTCTTTCTGTTCTGGGGAAACCGCCCAAATATAGCAGAACCGAAAAATCTCCTTGCGTGAAGTTACGTGAATCAACTAGATAAGTTAAATGATCTCTTTATCTCAGAAAGGCCATTTCAAACTGAGGCTTGGACATTTCATGCCTCCAATAATGATAATCTGTGAAGGTTGATTTATCAAATAACGGAACTTCTAAAAATTAGCTTAGATAACTGCTGGAAGTTTTAACCAATTTCGGAAGGCTTGGATTGGCAGCCCCATTGCGTGAAAGACTCGAACAGTATTACGTACTGAGTAACAGTTAGAACATATAGAATATGAATACCCGTATATTCTAAAATACATTCATCGCCCCAATCTATCAACCAATCATTCGTTTCAGATCATTTTAAAAAGCAAGCGAAATGTGAATCAAAATGAGTAATATGGACAATTTATTAATCCAAAGACCCGGGCAATACAACGGCTCGACAAATTATTTTAAAAACCCATGGCATTTTCTTAAGGAGGAAGACATAGAATAGTCATGGTAATAATATTAAACGAAATGCAATTGCCCCGTATAAAACATTCAATTCGTCAGAGCTCAGAGCGCTTTCCGGTCCAAAAAATTAAATTTGTCTTACTAACTAAAAGTCAAGTGCACATTTGTGATGGTCACGATCAAAGCCCAACGGCTTTTGTTATTTTTTTATATTTTTGTAACAATTCAAGTCTAACCCTCACTTTTGTTACATTAAATTAAAATATTCAGTAATGGCTGTATAACAGTACAACTGTAACACTTGGTTCGAGATACTTATATTAGTTAAGTGAATGGTTTGCAAAGAAAATCATTTCACAATTGTGAGAATTGATCTGTATTGCATATAAAAATAATATTTTTGTGGACTTTGCTTCATACCCTCACAATTGTATTGGCTGGACTGCAAAGGTTTAGGGATTTTAAATTTTGTCAGTTGCGATATAGTATGCTCTAAGATTTTTTTTTGATGATTTGAAACTTATGGTATACCCGGGTAATCCGGATATTAAAATAAACGGTAGTCGACTAACCGGGTACTTTGAAACTCGAGTAATTTGGATATCCTAATTAATAGTACCTGAAATTTACACTAAATTTCTCTAAATTCCTAAATTATTTGAGTTATTTATTTACTTCAATCTGTGTTCTTCAACTCTCTGGTTTGTGCAAATTATTTCCGTATTGATCCAAAACTTGTTGAGTACCAATTTTTTAGTACTTTTTTATGAAGGTGTAAAGAACATATGCGGAATATTTTAGTTCAACAATTCTTGTATTTCACCTTTCTAATTTTGAGGCGGAATAAATCCATATTTATCAGCGGAGTTAAATTCATTTTAAAATTAATTAATTTCGCCGATAAATTTAAATTTGTTCCGCGCCAATTTAATTCTTTTTAATATTTCCGCACGAAATTATTTCGTTTTAGACCGCATTCGGAACCTACGATAAATGGACTTGGATTTTAAAAATATCCCCTACATTCACAATTTTTTATTATGCTGTCCGAACATTGTAATAATTTTTCGGTAATTTCCCCGCCTTACATATTTAGTTGTTTCGACAGAAAATGTCCTGGATGGTACATTTATTAAGCCAATTAAATAAAACCGGCACATCAATTCAATTACGTCTAGTAAATCACACAATGATTTTATTGCGTAACTGTCACAAATTATCATAGGAATTGACTATGATAATTTGAGTGTGTGCAGTTTTTTCAAATAAATGTCAAAAATTAGTAACAAAAAATTTTGGTCACAGGTTTCGGACACAGTCTTAAACAAATTAAATGTGGCGGATTTAATTCTTATTGTAAATGAATTAATTTCGCCATACAAAAAGTTTCGGACAGCGAAATTAAATCGGTCCAGAATATAGGTTTGCTTTCCTTTGATCAATAACTGAAAAGTGTTAACTGATCGTTAAAGCAAAACTGAGAGATTCCTTCGGTTGTTACTTATATTATTTGTTAGCGAAATCGAATAGTGGTTTTCTCCTCTAATTATTGCAACCTCTAAACAAATTGTCCGTGTTTATCCGTAGCAGGCAATATTCGCGTCACAAATTCAAAATATTTGAATACCACATTTTTTGGGTTTCGATAAAATATATTGGTGGAATGAACGCCGCCCTCGATTAAAAACTAAATTGCTCATCAATCACATATCAAATATTCGGATTTCTTTTATTAAAAACATTTTGCTTAAATATATTCCACAGAACTGTCGTTTAGTATTCGATCGAATTCATATCATACTAATCTATGCATTTTGCTTCACGTCTGCTGTGGTACTCACGGGCCGAAATTAAAATGCCTGAACATGATAAATCAGCCTCTTTATAGGAGCAACCTCAAAGCATCCAGTATTGAGAACAAATCATCCAATGTTACGTCCAAAACACCTTTTTGGGTTCAAGCAGTCGTTCCAGTGTCATCTGTTATGATATTCACATTTGATATTTGGTATATACAATTATATTCTGGATTATTATTATCCAGAGCAATCATTTGCATAATATAATTACTTAAATTACCTAATAAACTTTTAAACTCTTTTACTGCTGTATGCGAAATTGACCATGTCGGAAGTGTATCAAATATTTCCATATGTTTTACACCCTAGCACATTACACTGCTGATACTACCCGAGCATTTCGAAGGGAAATGTTTTTTACAACTGAAACAAGACGAAAAGCGAAAACTCGTTATCGCGGTAAATTTAATCAGGTTACGTATTTACAAATGTAACATATATTGATCAAATAACTAGTAAAAATGCTTATGGGACTTAATTACAGCTGGTTAGTTGTTAAAGTGCAGTACCGTTAAAATGATGTTTATACTTTTTTAAATCAGTGTTCAAATTGCACTAAATTAAATCGATAGAAGAATTTTTTTCTGTGCATCATCTGAATCGTTTCGCTTACTAGCGTTGTAATGGAACGTGTTTAAACGACAAGATTATGATGTGGAAGGGTTGTGAAAATATCAAACCATGTGACAAAGGGAATCACCACATCGGTCACAAATGTATGCCATACAATTTTGTATTGGGACCACCTAAAGTCAATATCCATTAAATGAACAATCTACCACTAGTCCAAGCGGCTTCTGGTCTTTTAAACCAAGAAAAAGTTGCTTTACGCTGAAATTCTTCATTTAACTGCTGTATTTGGTCGTAAATGTCTTACTTGTTTGTTTTTTTATCACTAATATCTCAAAAACTACAAAATATTTAAGAGGAGAAAATTTCCAAACTTTGGTCGATTTTGGTCACTTTACTTTTAGTTGTATTTTGATAACAGTTGAGCGAATTTTATTGAGGCAGAAACTGTTACACGCACCTTGTTAGAAAATACATGAAGCTGTTATATTCTGTTTTTCTAAAAATTTCGCTTGGGTTTTGTTTAGCCTAACGTAACAACTTTATATTCGATATGTAGGTGTAAAGATTTAAAGGAAGCATACATAATACATAAAGCTTTAATAGGTTGTTCACTTTGCTGCCAACCATTTTCACATTACTGCAAAATAATTTAAAATTGTATTTTTTTGAGTACATCAGCTTATGAATTCCGCGTAGGGTGGAAAACAATTCAATTTACTTAAATCTTTGAATTTAAATTTACTTTACTTTCATGCTTCCTTCATAACATATAATATATATTATGTACTCTTGTATACACTTAACTTCAAATATGGTATGTATGTAAAGTATATATGATTTGAGTATTATATGCTTCGTCTTATTATGCTAAAAAATAACGGAAATTTATTTAGTTCGCTTAGATTGGGGCGTAGTCAAGTAATAAATACATGTAACTGACAAAAGTGTATACATTTATGCAAGATTTGTATCAGTCGTTTTCTTTTTAAATTAAACCGAAAGACTGGTAAATGGTAAGGTTATCAATTATCATATAAATTTCTTGTGATATGCGTTGATACACACACTCATTTTTGATATGATGTATGTGACTCACACACAATATGATTTAAGATGTGAATTCAGATTTCATTCGAAATTTTATTTTTAAATTATTCAAATCGTAAAAATGAATTTATATTGAAAAGCAATTGTCAGAGTATAAGAGACTTTTCCTCGAAAACAAAATTTAATTTTAGCGAATGAAAAATTAAAAGTATTAATGAAATAAAACGGCGCATTTGTGGGTTGTGTGCTTAAAGCGCTAGCACCCACTAAAAACGAAAATAACAACCACTTTACAATTACAAAATATTTGCAAGCCTTCTGGAACTTGATCGTAAGTACTGTTCAATACTATTTTTAATTTATAAAGGGCTAAAACCTCACGAGGCGATCAGAACCTCTGTAAAGAAAATTGCATGCATACGTGAACTCATCTCAAGTCCTCAATCTATAACCTCCAACTTAATTTCCGAACGAATCGCTAACTGTAATTCTTAATCCCTTACTTAACCCTAACTCTATTTTCAACTCAATGCAATACTCAACTCAATCACCAATGCTGCCCATAACTACTCAACTCCGAATTGAATTTCAACTCAACCTTCAATTCAAATCTCATATCAACCCTAAATCAACAAGGTCCAAAAACTGCATGACCTCAACCCTCCGATAAATCCCTTACTGTACCCCAACTCAACACCTTGCTCGATCACAATTCAACCCTCAACTCACTCCAAACTGAATGCCCAATTAAATTTTGCAATCAACGCTATTCGAGAAACATGCGTACTTGCAACTCAACTCTGGGCCGAAAACCACATGGTAATAACAAGTGCTAATAAGCACTAAGTACATCAGGTATTCGATCCTCTTGGCGTACAGGTTCCAAGAGCTTTTTAAATATCCGCCTTGACAGTAGCAACTAGCCGTTTTCGAGATATAGTAGGTACAGACAGACGGACGGAAATTTTTTGTGTTTTTGTTTCGGACTCCAGAACTTTCAAAAGGTTGGTCCAAAAAATCAAATTTCATCGTTTTTTGATAGGATCTCAATACAGCTAAAAATCCAAATTATTATTGGCTGAAACAGATCAGTGACAGTGAGTTGAGTAGTGACAAATTATCAAAATTTGCCTGTTGCCTGTCGAACCTATTATTGTCGCATTTATGAAACTTGGTGTTGAAACAAAGTGACACACCTAATGCCACGATCTCTCACGTAATTTTTTTTAGTTGTTGGAAATATTATCAAACGAAAAATAAATTATCAAATTCTCACTGTAATTTATTATACAGTTAGTGTTTTAGTTACTTCGCGTTTTTTTTTTTGTTTTACTTGGAGGATCTCCATGTGGAGAATGCGGATATTATATTGAGAATGATCTCATTGTGACTCTCAATTGAGGTTAGTCAAACAGAGTGCATTTAAAACCAACAAGTTTCAATCCAATAAACAGTAATTGGTCCAATTATTTCTCCTTATATGCTTGTTAGCTCTTTGTCTTGGTTTTGATTTTCTTTCAAAGAAGACTTATATTGGTGGTCTCTTGATTTCCGCGTTCTGGGGACCTTTTATAGTATCATAAAACTGTCACTCTGGTTAGCCCGTCAGACCCCGGGTGAGTATTCGTTATTCTGCGCAGTGGCCTCTTTGTTGGTGGAAGGTGCTCATCCTTAATTAGTACTAACTGCACAATCTCGTAGCTTGTTTTTGGTGCTGTCCACTTTGATCTTTGTGGTAGATTTTCTAGATATTCCATTGATCATATTTTTCAAAATCGCAAGATTATTCGATTATTATTTACTCTTACAGAACAAATTTAGATTTTTTTCTCTAACGGGATATATTCTGATGGTGCCTGGATAAAATCAGATCATTTTCTAAAAACTATGAGGAACTGGCAGAAACCCCGTACATATTTGATATTCATTCGAATATTTTATCGAATTTTTTAAGTATAAGTGATGTTCCTAATTTTCTTGTGAAAATCCTAGGAACCGTCCACCAAAATGTGCTATTTTTTAATTTGTTTAAAGGTCTTTTCTGTTCGAAAATACTTCACTTTTGCAAAAAGTGGGGGATTAGGGATGGCGAAATCTTGAATTGAAAGTTGCCTAATTTTGGGTTCCAGCTAATTCCTAAAGTTTTTATCGTGTCGCCGAATTGTATGGGGAATGAATGATCCGCCTTCGCTGATTTCTTCTGGTAAACTTGTTATTAGTTGTTGGTTGTTACTAGACCACTTTCTTAGAATAAAATCCCCTGATCTGAGAAGTTCTATGAGCGGGACTCTTCAACTATTGTATCTGCTCCTGACAAAAGATCGTCTACAAAAAAACTCTTACAGCATGTTGACGCAATTGGAATTTTGTCTTTGTCGTCTCGTGTTAGTTGACATAAAACCTTTGCGGCGAAACACTTCCTGGATATAAGCCTTGAATATACAAATTCATGTTTTCTCCAGCATATTATGATGGATATTATATCGTCAGCCGAATATTAGTTTGGTCCATACGCCATTTTTGTGTTTTTTGACCTGAAAATGTAGAATATGGTTATAAAACCCGCTCTTTCAGAATCAACTGTCAGTTTATTGTTAAATCATAAAGTTGCTGAGATATTTCGTATTCTGTTTGTTCCATGTCCTCTTTTTTAATAATTAATAATTTCAGTTTGGGCCATCTCCAGATTTTTGGCGCATGGAACAAAAATCTAATGTATTTTGCAAAATAAAAATTGTTACGATTAGTTTGGTACAAAAGCAAATTAAATATACCTGGAACAATTATTTATTTAATTTTTTTCAAATCTAGTTTGTTCCATGATTTTTAATCAGAACTTGGAACTAGACTGTTCCATATCCAAATCAATTTGGTCCATATCCTACAAAGGAAGAAAATTAGTGCTGAAAGGGTGGTATGGACCAAACTTTAAAATTTCTATATTTAGGAAAACTTTAATTGCTTATAAAATATTGGCCAAATTTTTATAAAAGTTTGAATAAAAACTCCTAAATGTCTAATAACTATATTCTAAAAAAATCAAAAAATTGTATCGGCTACTTTTAGTTTTATTTAACTTTAAACAAAGAAGTCCATTTTCTCGAGTTTCAGGTAAATGGTTGATGGACCAAACTAATATTTGGGTGACGATATCCTTTTGTAAAGCTGGACCATTCAACATGATAAATATCGTTGAATGATATGCCAGAGACGGTTTTTGCTGACGTGTCGAATACTACCCTTAATTTTATTGCAATGATGTCGTCTTTCATGTGTCCAAGTTGTTCGTATTATTTCATGAATTTTATGTACCTACCCTTCTCTGAGGGTTTGATTTGTTGAAAGTCTTCTTTCAACTTGCAGGAATCTTGCTGTTGCCATTTTTTTCTACCCCATCTGGAATGATATTCTAATTTCGTACCGCCCATTACTAAGTCGATTGTAAGTATTGTGAAAAAATTCCTCACATTTTTCTGGTTTTGTTTAATTCTGAGATTTCCGTTTGAGTTGTTTATCTATTTCCACTGACGTGCGTGTGATTTAATTTTGACCATTGTGCAATTATTAGATGTTGCTATTTTGCTCAAAACCACTCATCCAAATTCCGCCAGTTGTGCAGATGCCTCTTTTTGCTCTCCTTTGAGTAACTGTGGTTTTATAATCTGGTGATAGTAATCTGCTCATGGTAATAAATCGGCCAGTGGTAATTTGTTCAAATATTTATGAGATGGAAAGGATGCCTCAATCTCAATTACGTATGTTGACGGAAGTATTGGTTATATGTTGATGCTTACGGTACTATTTAGCCCAGCCATTTGTCCCCCTACTCCATGAATTTCGGCACTGATTCTGCGTCCTGTTAAGTTCAATCGTTGTTTAGCTTCTGCTGTTATATATGATGACTGTGAACCGGCGTCAAACATCATTCTTGGAAGCTCTTCTCTTCTATAATATCTCGTTGTTTCACTTTAGTGGTCGCTAGAAGCATTGTTTCATTATCATAAGTTGCGCTGGTTGCTTGTATGTTTTTTGCGGCAGCTCTAACTGAGTGTTTGTTGCATGCTGTAGGCAGTGATGTTATCTATTAGTGTGTCTGTGGTTTTTGATATCTGGGCTGGCATTTTTCTCCTGCAAGCGTACTTGTTGGTTGTATTCAGGTTCTCTTGTTTCTTATTTAATGCCTGTTGTAGCTAGCCTAGCGGTACAATCCTAGCAGTTGGTTGTGAAATATTCCCAGTTGGACAAATTTGTGTTGATATTCACGTTACAATTTCAGTTGCACTCTTAGATGATTCCTCAGTTCAAGAGTTGGCAGATTTCAGTAATAAGTAGAGTTGGTATTGAATTGTAACCCCAAAATGGTTCCCTCAATTAATAAATTCCATTAAATAGATTGTGTTACAATTTAACGGCCCACAAAAATCAACTCCATCAAATGGTACTGTGTGAACTAACCCCGCTTCAGGTAACTGCCCCATTATTTGCTGTATCATTATAGGATTCTATCTCAAGCAGCGCACACAACTTTTGAACACCTTTTTGGTCACGTCCTTTCCTCTAGGTACCCAGTAGTTTTGAAGTACCAATTAGAGTAGTAAATTGTTTGCTAGATACTGATGAGATTCATGTGTATCGTCTGTTACAGCAATCGCCACTGGTGATTTGTTCGCTATAATGAAATGATGCCTTCTACTAAATGGTAGTAAATCCTTTTGCAACCTGCCTCCCACCCTCATTACGTTGTTACCATATAGAAACAGGTTTAATCCCTTGAGCTGGCTTTTCACTAGTAATCTTTGTTTATTCGTGAGGCATAAGTATTCTTCAGAAAAATCAACCTTTTGAGTGTACACCATAATTTGCGATTGGTATCTTCTAACGAGTCCTCCCAGTTGTTCTTCTATTTGGTATTTATACCGTCTGAAATTTACAATAAAGCGATTAACATAACGTAAAATTTTTTGTATTTTCAAATGGCTGCTATATTTCATGATTGTCTTGTTATTAATTCATTCTGTGGAGCTTCTTGAATCATAGTATCTTGTACATTAACAATAAATAATACCTCCTCTTCCCTTGTGTTAGGTATGCTTGATTGATCGGGCCAATTTTCCTCCTCTCCTGATAACCATATAGGACTATTCCACCATAGATTATATTCAGCTATTCATTTGCTGTTTTGTCTCGCGTTGCATAGTCTGCAGGGTTGTATTTAGATGGTACGTGTCCGCATTCGTGTCTTTTGTGAGCACTCATAATTTTGGCTGTCCTGTTAGCCTCAAAGATAGTCCAACGTCTCGGCTGACTACAAAGCCAGTCAAGCGGTATTTGTGAGTCGGTCAGTAGTGTGACAGACCGGATGTTTAACAACGCAGAGATTTGTGTCGGCAGTCTGCTGAGAAGCAATTTAGTGATAATCCATTAGGCAGATGGTGTCTTTGTATATACTATTGCTGCATAGGCCAATTTACTGGCATCACAAAACTCATGAATGTTTACTGTAGTTGATGTTCTTGCTGATATCTTCTCGAATTTCATTCCACGATTTGTTTATTTCTGGCGGAAGTTCCTCGTCCCGTTTTATTTTTCGTAATTATAAACTTTATAATATTATCTATATCCTGGTGGCTATTGGAGATACTAAACTTATAGGGTCGAAGATGCCATTTTAGTCTGACAACAGACTTCGTTTGTCGAAATTTTCGAAATTTCGGAAATTAATTTGCTCTGAATAATCCGAGATTTGATGTCTCCCGTATTTGAGTCCTTTATGTTTATACTATCTCGAACAGTAAAATTGTTAGAAGACATTTTCCTCAAGTGGAACGCTCCACTGCTTAATACTTTCAAAATATCGTTTTTTAGATTCAATAAATCAATCTCAGTTGGTGGACCAGTCAGTAGGTCATTTACGTGATTTTCACATTGGACTGGTCTGGACGCTCCTGTTGTTGTATTTCTCCACAGATCTGATAATTATTTCAAGCACCTTGTTGCCATGTAGGATGCTGATTTCCATCCCATTAGTTACACTAATACGTATAATGATGCAATCTAAAGTGAAAAATAATTCCAAATAAACTTGATTGGATATTGGGATTTAACAGTAGATTCCCATTTAATGATGAACCCGAGGCAGATTTTGCTGAAGCATCAAACACATCAGTCGTAACTTTGTGGTAGTACTCGTGTCCTTCCATGATTCCATGATGGGGTAATATTTAACTATTGCGAAGCAGCTGGCTCAACCTCAATCTTATTCATGTGGTGCAATTCTTGATATTTTTCATGCATTTCGTATATTGTGCTGCAAAATTCAAATCTAGCTTAACCCGCCGTTCCATAGGCAAATTTGCCATCCGCTGTCCGCTTGGTTGTTGACCTAAATATGTTTCCATATTTCTCCTCTTCTTCGGTGTAGCATTTTAGATAAACTTCAAAAACAATTTCAGCCTTCCAGAATCTTCGTAATGTTGCGTCGATATATATCAATGTTGAGAAGGATGGATTTTGATTGATATGTTTCGTTATCTGCGTTGCCGCCTACAATCCATCCCATAGTTTTGGGTTTTGAGCAGCCAGTATGGAAAAATCTAATTTCATAAGGCCATCTTCGAGGAGATGAAACAATTAAATAATAAAACACAATATAATTGAACGTATAATATAAACAATTATTGGTTACAGTCTTCTTTATTAATTAGCGTACAATTGTAATCCTCTTCTCTACATTAACACATTCCACAACTATGTTATGTAGTACCAGAATAACCCAATATACCTATATTTATATACCCTACAACAACTAAAACTGAACATAATCCTTGTATTTTTCTGGAAGTTTAATAACCCTGCCCGATCTAGTTGTCGTTTGCAGAATGACATTCTGATTTTGAATCAGCTGGTGATTTACATTCTCGACTCCTCCATCTGAACTTAAGTGAGTTTCACGTTCATAATTCTTGGATCTGTTCAAATTATTGGTTTGTTCGGATTCGGTGCTCCTAATAGAATTATGAGTGTTGCTTATCCTACTTGAGATACTAGTTTTGTTTTCATCAAAACTCTCATCTGCAAACGCAGTATGTCTAGGTTCATGTGGAGATTTTTTCAAATGATACATATTTCGTCTTAATACCTGACCATTTTCATTTTTGATAATATACGACCGTGGACTTTCATGTTTTTGTATAATTTTAGCTGGTTCCCATGTCCGATTTTTCTGATATACCACAGTATCACCCAAATTGAATTCGTATCGAGCCTTACATCGTTGGTCATGGTAAGATTTTATTTTTTTCTTGATTTCGAGTTAAAAGATTCCTAATATCAACTTCAACTTTAGGCTTTAAGAGAGATTCTTTAATCGGTACCTTAGATCTTGTTCGTCTGCTTATTAACAACTGTGATGGAGAAGCAGAAAGATTTGAAACTGGATAATTACGATACTCAAGCAAGGCATACTCAACATCTTTCTTATCATTCAAAGATTTTTTGACAATTCGCTTTGCAATATCTACAGCTTTCTCGACTTGCCGATTTGCGCGAGGACAATTTGGGCTTGAAGTTGTTATCTCAAATTGCCAATCCTTTGAAAACTCGCATATTATCACAAATCAATATCCTAGGAATTCCATGACATGCGAATATCATTTTCAAATTCCTTATGATTTCATTTGATTGCTTGTTACAAAGAGTCAAGATTTCCAGCCACTTTGTAAAATAATCCATTACAACTATAAGTAATCTTTAGTCTCTACTGTCATTATATCACACGCAATCTTCTGAAAAGGTAACTCTGGAATCTCATGTGGTATAAGAGGCTCGCGTGTCTTAGATGGTTAATATTTCTCACAAATGAAATGCGACATCTACTAATATAATCTATGATATCCGCATCTATGCCGAACCAGTAGAAAATAGTTCTAGCCCTGATCTTGGTTTTAGTTATACCAATATGAGCTTCACGCAATTTTTTAAGCATATCATATTTTAAACTGTTTGGAACTATTATTCTTTCGCCAAAAAACAAAATACCGTCATCATAAAAAATGCTATCGCGGAACTTCCAATATGGTTTGACCTCATCTGGAAGATTCTTTTTGTCCCTAGGCCACCCGTTTTGATCAACTAAAATCAATTTGGATAAAACAGTATCTTTATGCACCTCCCCTTGAAATATTTGTTTGTGCCTATCAGTCATATTAATCGCATGTACCACATCTGTATATTCTAAAAATTTAGTAGCAGGTTCGTCCTTTAAATATGATCTAGATAATTGGTCGGCTATATGCAGATCCTTTCCCAGAATATATACTGCATCTAGATTATACTTGAGCAATTTCGAAAATTAACTTTTGACATCTTGTTTCTCATAACACTCACCAAAGGTTTGTGGTCAGTATGTATTCGTACATCACGTCCATAAATATAATTATGAAATATACCTAACATCTCTTTTTCGACCTGCGTATAATTCTCTTCACCCGTGGCTGAAGAATTGGTGAATTAGTTATTAATTTTTTCAGTAACTCAACATTATCCGAATGTACTTTAGACCACACAAACTTGGTATTATTTTTCAGCAATTGAAGATCTTTTTTCGATTTTGGATTTTCCATCTCTACAATAGCTTTAACTCGGCTGGAATCAGTTTTCATACCCTCTTTACTAAATCTATGCCCCAAAAAGAACCTCTTTTACTTTGTATTGAATTTTATCCATGTTAAATTTTATATTTAACTCCTCCGCCCTCTGAACCACATTCATTAAAATCTCAACATGCTCCTTTTCAGTTTTTGCCTTTATCAAAAGATCATCAATGTGACCATCATGTGTAAAAACCATCAATGTCGCCGAAGTTACTTCCGTTCATTCTTTGGAAAGCCTCTGGGGCTACATTAATGCCAAATGGCAGCCGTTTAAATCTATAACTTCCAAACGGTGTGCTGAAGGAACATAACTCGGATGATTCTGGTGTTAGTTCAATTTGATAGAACCCATCCTTCAAATCTAACACTGTGAAGTATTCACAACCAGACAGCTGAGCTTTAAGATCCTCTAATGTGGGAATCAAATAATGTACCTTTTTGAGAGCCAAATTTAAAAACTTGGGATCGAGAGGTTACTTAACCAACAATCGTCATCATCGCAACCACGATCTTTCTTGATTTCATTAACCTGTTTCGACCTACAACATCTAGCAAAATGGTGCAATGTTTTACATCTTGTGCATCTCTTTCCATAAGCTGGACACTTACTAACTGGATGAGACTGATTACATTTTCTGCAACAAATGATCCGCGTCCCTGGTTGCGATGACGAGGATTACGATGTCTACTTATTTTTATTATTAAAATTTGAATTATCATCCCTACGAAACTGTGAATAATTACTGACCGATGTAACAGTTACATTTTTCTTATAGTTACCTCTAATATCATGAACATTACCCACATCCGCATGTTGTTGAATTTGTTTGGTATGAATGGACTTGGGCTTTATTTTTCTAAAGATGGATCTCCTGTTTTAATTAATTGCTCCTGGAGTTGTAAATCTTGCAATCCAAAAATGATATGGTCTCTAATAAGTGCCTGCTCTTGTGTACCAAATTCGCAGGACTTCGCTAGTTTTCGAACGTCATTTAAAAATTGATTAAATGCTTCGCAATCTTGTTGGTTTCTATTGTAGAAACAATATTGCTCGTAAATTATATTAGTTTTTTCAATACAATATTTTTCAAACTCGGCAACTATCACATCGTAATCTGCTTCGCCCTCTTCATCTAGATTAAATTGGTCTTAGATTTCAAGAGCATCTTGAAAGGATATTTGTATAGAAATTTGTATTATCGTAATAATCTAAACTAAAATCAAAACTAGTCTCGTACACTGACCAACGTCATTTAATGAGTGCGTTTATTACGTGAAATGAATGCGTTTACAGTCTTTTTGATAGTTGAATTCATAATAAGAAAGTTGAAGTGGGTCGAAAAGAATATATCGAAATTTAAAAGACTCTGGACATAAAACTGAATGTTATGCTTCCGTTTGATCTGCCCGTGCTAGACTGCTCGGTACTAGATTTCAATGTTCTGAACCCAATCATTGCCTTAGAGTTTCTGTTATGAAAGATGATTGTAAAGCAGTATCCAGCGAAGGTTGACATTGACGTAGCGCGCCATGATAATCCAAACTCTTGGTTAAGGCAGTTGGGAGTAAGTAGAATTTATACAGGTCTTTGTACTTTTCGATTCAATACTATCTATTTCGAGATGCATAGGTGAGGTATTTAATGACAAACATACACATCATCTGCATTTCATCCTACATTCGTAAGCACTGTGATTTGGATGAAGACAATTAAAACATCTTTTGTTGTTCATGATAAATTCCTTGGGTTCTTCGATTTTCAATGCCTTGAATTTCTCACATTCGACGAACCTATAAGCTTTACCGCAACAAATGCAATTATCGGTATAGGGTTAGAGGCAGTAAAACTCTTTCATGCTCTTGAAACTTCAGGACTTCGTGCTGTTCGACGAGAGTGTACCTTCAATGTCTCTAGTGCATCAGTGCGAGTTACCAAAAACTTAAAAAAATCATTAACGGTAGGATATTCATTTTCTGGTGTGACCTTTACTCATAAATTCTGTATTTCACCATCTAATTTTATTAACATTAGGTGAATGAGACACGGATCTCTGAACTATGCCCTTTCACTTAGTGCTCTTAAACCATGTACTACCTCGGAAGTATTCATTAGTTTCCTAATATTTGTCGCAAAGGCCAATTTTATCGATGGTTGGTCGAAAAATGTGCGAATAAATGAATTAATAGTATGGCGCTTGCGATCATAACGCTTCCGAAGTTTTCACAAAGCCTCAAATTCCGTTATTCTAAAATGTTTAACTATTGTAAAAGCTTCACCTTTAAGCAAACCCATTAAGTATTGAAACGTTTAAAAAGCATTGTGTATAATCTTGGGCTTTTCCAAGATTCCGACCAATTTTAGAAGATGAATAAAAGAAAAAAACTTTTCCAAGCACCTTGTTTCACCGTGGTGGTTAATTTAATTTTTATTTATTTTATTTTATTATAAAACGAACTGATTTAGATATTAACAATTTATTTGATCTTTTTTCTTCAATATTCGCTATGCAAGTGATTTTATTTTAAGTTGACAAAAAATAAAAAAAATGGACCGAATAGTTACGTCATGGATATAATGCAAACACCAAAAAATCAGACGATCCATTGGTATGAACGGTATATAAACAAGAATATAAAATTATGTATGTACAAATGTTAATGAGGATGACCAATAAGCTTTAAATACAAGATGCAATAATAAGAATAAAAAAATGGAGGTGTGGCCAACACACGACTTTCTTTTACGAACAGCGAATTTTAAGAAACTATTATAATGCAAATTTCTTGCAAAATTTATTAAGATTGTTTTATTTTTTCATGTTTTCTGTAAATTGTCTATTTTTGAAATGTTTATAAAATAAATTTTCTGTTTCACGGAATATGGGAGCTGGGACCCCAAATATTTTGTAAGAGATTAATGAAGAATTGAAGATATATCTGTTTTGAGGTCCCCTGAGTCCGAAAAAGTGGGTTTCGAAATTATGTCTGTCTGTCCGTTTGTCCGTCCGTTTGTCCGTCCGTGTATCAGTCTGTGTCTTCTCTATAGCCCAGATGGCTTAACCAATCGATCAAAAACTTTAGATTTAAGCTTTACTTATGTAAAAGAAAGTAATAAAAAATAATAAATTTGTAAGAAGTTTGCGTAATTGGTTTCTCAAAATTCCCTGTTCGTAGAAGAAATGTGTTGCCCACACATCAATTTTATTTTTTTTATAAAATTTTTTAATTTTTTTTTTTTATTTTTTTTTTTTTTAATTTTTAAATTTTTTTTTTAATTTTTAATTTTTTTTTTTATTTTGTTTTTACTTTTATTTTTTGGAAACATTTTGTTTTAGTAGTTTTTTGTAAACCTTATACTTTTTGAGATATTTGCAAAACAAATTTTCTGGCCCAAGGGAGTGGCCACTTCCGGTTGCCCGATTTGGACTAAAATTCACTGGGGCCTTCCAATTTATCAAAAAAGCTTAAATCTGAAGTTTCAGCTGGATTGGTTAAGCCATCTGGGCTGTAGAGAGGACACAGACTGACAGACGGACAGACGGACAGACGGACAGACAGACTGACAGACAGACATCATTTCGAAACTCACTTTTTCGGACTCAGGGGACCTCAAAACAGATAAATCTTCAATAATCTCAAGGTCGAAAATTTTCATGATTACTATACTTTATTTTACTTCGTAAAAGAAAGTAATACTTAAATGATTTTGAAATTAATAATAATGAAATATAATACAAGTTGAGTTACGAAGATTATTCATCATCCCCGCCTTGAATGCTTCCGGCGTTCAACATCGATTCCGTACCCATCGACGGAAAAGGACAAACCTTGGTGATTGGCCTTTTTATATTGCCCCCTTGAGTTTTTAGAGTTACCACTCTAACCAATTTATCACTACCCGGATGAACTTCTAACACACGTCCCATTTTCCACCTCAGAGGCGGCAAATTGTCTTCCTTGATGAGGACGAGTTCCCCGACAGCAATGTTCCTCGATGATGATGACCATTTTCTGCGATGCTGCATTCCTAGGAGGTACTCGTTAGTCCAACGCGACCAGAAATGCTGATGTAATTGTTGAACATGGCGCCACCTTTTTAAATACGGCACCTTTTCGTTTTCAATATTTGGCTCTAAGATTTCCGTTAGAGGGCGTCCGACCAGGAAATGCCCGGGAGTAATTGCCTCGAGATCGTTCGGGTCCGAAGATAGTGGGGTTAACGGTCGTGAATTTAATACAGCTTCCACTTGCTTAAATGCTGTATTCATCTCTTCATACGTTAATGATGAGTCCCCCATTATACGACGTAAATGGTGTTTCGCGGATTTTACGGCAGCTTCGTAGATCCCGCCGAAATGTGGGGCCGATGGTGAAGCAAAACGCCAATTTATCATTCCGTCTTGACATATGTGCAAAATCCCGTCGTTCAAATGTTGAGTTTTAAATAATTGGTGCAGCTCGTGTAATGAAGAATTTGCACCTACAAAGTTCGTACCATTATCACAAAATATGTTTTTGCACATACCTCTAGTTGAAATGAATCTCTTCAGAGCTCCAATAAACGCTTCAGAAGAGAGGTCTGAGACAAGTTCCAAATGAACTGCTTTTATTGCCAGACATACGAATATGGCCAAATATCCTTTTGTAGGCCCCTTGCCTCGAATTTTGTGGTGTATAAAAAAAGGACCTGCGAAGTCGACTCCCACATTGTAAAACGGTGGCGTATATGTAACCCGTTCGGTTGGAAAATCCCCCATCTTCTGCTGACTGGTTTTTGCTCGAAACCGGAAACAGCGGATGCAATTATGGCACACCTTTTTGGCTAACCTTCGTCCGTTAATTGGCCAGTATTCTTGCCGCACAGCTGCCAATAATGCCTGTGGACCTGCGTGAAAAAGTTTTTTATGAAAATAAGACAGGATTGACAAGGTAATTGGATGTATGGATGGCAATAAAATCGGATATTTCGTGGAATATGAGAGGGACGAATGTTTCAGTCGACCACCAACCCGAAGGATTCCGCTATTATCTAGGAAAGGAGACAAAGGAATTAATGGGTCTTTGGGACTGAGTGGTCGTTTGGCCCTTAATGATACCATCTGGTCTTTGAAACCAGTGGACTGGATTGTCTTTATTATTAAATTTAATCCATTTTGAATATCACATGGCTTGATGTCGCCATATACCTTATCACTTTCTTGCTTTGACCGATAATTGTGAATAAAGCGATGAACATAAGCCATAATTCTTTGTAAAGAGAGAAAATCTTGTGATTGGAATCTCTGCAGAAAGTCCGCGTCCTCCACCGCAGACGAGCATACCAAGGCGGCCTTAGTTACCCGACGTTCCGGAACCTCATCTAACACTGGTATATGTGATGTAGGCCATTGGTCAGGTGAGGTTTGCAAAAATGTTGGCCCCGTAAACCAAGATGAATTCCGTATCAGTTCTAATGGTGAACATCCTCTCGACAATAGATCCGCTGAGTTAAATTTAGTGCTGATATGTCGCCAATTAGATTGTTGTTAATCTTTTGAATTTTTGCCACTCGATTCCCGACAAATGTTGTTAATGTGGTTGATTCCGAATTTAGCCATGATAATGCGACGGCTGAATCCGACCAGTAATAGGTTTCATGAATGTTGATATTTAAGACTGGAATAACCTTTCTTACCAGTTCAGCTAACAATAGAGCCGCACAAAGTTCAGCACGTGGTATGGTAGTTTTGCTTAGAGGTGCCACTCGAGACTTTGCGCAAATTAATTGAACGTTAACTGGACACCCGCCTTGACTCCTTAAGTATATAGCTGCTCCAAATGCATTTTCGCATTGATCCGCCGATTAACTTGAAGATCGTTCAATAATATGAGTTGATTTCGAAAATCTTGCCAAGCAGTAAATAGGTCTTGTGGAAGCGACTGATCTCAATCATGCTTAAGCATCCATATTTTCTGTAGATAAATTTTGGCTCGTGTAATGACTGGCGAAGTGAGCCCGAGCGGATCGAATATGCGAGCTATGTCCGACAAAACTGTTCTTCTCGTAACTCGTCCTCCATTGTCTTTGACCTGGACATTAAAACAAAAAACGTCCGATGATGGCTGCCAATATATCCCAAGCGTCTTGATGAAATCGCCATTTTCGAGCTGGAGTAGTTTTTCGCGATGTTCTTGAGGTGTGCCCTCCAAAATATCTTGTGAGTTGGCGCACCATTTCCGGAGTTCCATTCCCGCCGTGCTTAGAATTTTCGTGATTTGGGTTTTTATGGTCTTAGCCTCCTCCAAATTGTTTGTGCCAGTCAGTATATCATCGATGTATACGTCACGCTTTATGACTTGTGATGCTAACGGATAATGTTCCCGATGAATGTCAGCTAACTTTTGAACACATTTGGTTGCTAGATACGAAGCACTGGCTGTTCCGAAGGTTAAGGTGAGCAGTCTAAACATTTCTAGAGGTTCTCTGACGATGTTTTTCTCCAGAATATATGCTGTAGTTGAGCATCATCGTCAGTAACTAGTATCTGGCGATACATTTTACAGATATCCGCACTGAACACGTACTCATAGATCCTGAACCTCGTCAAAATAGAGAACAAGTCTTGTTGCAATACAGGCCCCACCATAAGGATGTCGTTTAAAGCCTTTTCGGAATCAGTCTTTGCCGAGGCGTCAAAAACTATCCTCATTTTGGTCGTGGAGCTGTCCGGTTTTAACACGCAGTGATGTGGTAAGAAGAAATTTGTTGCGGAGACCTCTTCTGCTGTGACTTTCTTCATATGGCCCAACTCCAAATATTCTTCAATGGTTTCTTTATAAACCCTTTCTAGATTATCATTTTTGGCAAGCCGATGTTCCAGGCCATTAAACCTTCGACGAGCCATATCTTGCGAGTTACCTAAAATCGAGGCTGGTTGAGACATTGGAAGCTTCACAATAAATTTACCTGTCGCAGTACATCCATGATGTTTCTCAAAATGATCCTCCACGTACTGTTCTTGCTTGGACATCGCTGGACATTAGGCGTTGAGATGTTCAATTTCGAAAAAATTTCAGAGTTGCTCATCCAGACTGGTTTCTTCTATTGACAGCGTGTTGCATACATGATAGTTTTGTGGTGATGATTCTATGTATTAATATATGCCGTATATGTATTAATTCGTGATTGAATCGTTATGGTTAACATGGAATGGCATGATAGTGTTGAAGCTCCGATTCCAGTTATAGCAGTGTTGATGTTTCTGCGCCTTAGACCAAGCCGAGCTGCAAATTTTTCAGTCATAAGACTGAGTTGCGAGCCACTATTGAGAAGTGCTCTGGCGATAATTGGTGTCCCGGTATGATCCAAAACGATTACAAGAGCGGTAGCTAAAAATACATAAGCATTAGAAGAACGTATATGTAAGATATTTTGATGTTCTTTAATGGTTGAATAAAATACTGCATTTTTACTCAGCTCATTTTGCTTGGTGCTATCAGATGTGCCCACAGAATGATTATTGATCTCTGTGTCGGTTGGCTTATTTAATTGATTTGGCTTGGATTGGGGCTGAGCGATATCCAGGTGCAGTAGTGAGTGATGACGAATTGAACAATTGGGCTTATTGCAATGAAATGGCGATGTACATTTGTTTATTTGATGATCATTTCGCAAACAATTGATACAAATTCGAAGTTTATTAATTTCCTGACGTCGGTTTGGAATCGATAAACGAAGAAACCTTCTGCACTGATTGATTCGATGCCCCGGTATTTGACAAAAACCGCAAACAAATAATGGTTTTACGAAGGAGGCCACGGTAGCTGAATGTGAAGAACGTGACGGCTTAGGATGAGATCCCGTACTTTGAGAACCTGATGTTGCTGTGGTGTTGTGTAGTGTTCTTCCTTCTAATGAATGAAGACGTTTACTAAGGAAAGCCAGGAATTCTGCAAGAGTAGGCAGTGTATTTACCGGTTCTTCATCCTCCCATTTCGTTACAGTATCTGGATCAAGCTTAGGTAGTATAATTTCTACCAATAAATCATCCCAATGCTGTGTAGGGCGGCCCAATGATTTTAGGGAACGCAAATTTGAATTTAATTGATTTATTAACTCCGATAATTTCTCAGCAGATGGCTTGATTATACGCTGGATACCAAAAATTTTCCGCATATGATCACGACATATTATTTTCGAATTATTATATCTCTCTTTCAAAAGATTAAGAGCCTCTTGATAATTATTTTCGGTTAACTCTAAAGAGCTAATTAACTCCGCCGCTGCACCAGCGAGTGAATTACGCAAGTGCTGGAATTTGGATAATACATTCAATTGTGAATTTTTATTAACCAAATTATCAAACGTATTGTAGAAATCAAGCCATTTTGTAAAATCTCCACTGAACACGTTGATTTCTATTCGAGGTAATTTAGCTATAACGTTACTCTGGCTAACGGTCGGTTGAGTTTCCATTTTTACAATCGGCGTGATCGCTGTTATATGATCGAGTATAGCGGGTTTTAAGTCATAATACGTCTCTTCAAATTTAGCCCGTGTTTCTGCATGCGTCGTTTCTTCCACCAACTGTCCAAAGCTGATTGTGCTACATTGAATTGCTGAAACGTTGCTTCTAAAGCTTCTAATCGCACCTATGCGTACGTTAACGTTGAATCCGCTAATTTGTTGTCAACAAATGCCTTAATTCGTTCTAACTTATCAATCCAAACCTTTCGTGTTGCTTCATATCTTAAAATCTTAGCCTTATCAGCCATAATGAGGTGTCAAGCACAACAAAAAGAAGCCGATATAAACGCCAAACCGACCTTGAGCACTGTTACCACTATGCAATGTATTTCACACACAAAAAAACCGTTTTACTTTAGTTTCGTCACTCACAATATAGCCAAAAAAAGTTTATAATTGTAAATTGCAATGGAAAACAATATGTATATATAACAATCCAATTATACTTCCCAATAATATGTCCACCGAAGAAAATAATCCAAAAACTTATGCACGAAATTCTAAGCACGGTGATGCTCGATGACCTTTCAATATCAGCCGATGAAAATACCCTCAAAATGATTCGAGAATGTTGGATCCCACTTCTGACACCATTTATAATCTTGGGCTTTTCCAAGATTCCGACCAATTTTAGAAGATGAATAAAAGAAAAAAACTTTTCCAAGCACCTTGTTTCACCGTGGTGGTTAATTTAATTTTTATTTATTTTATTTTATTATAAAACGAACTGATTTAGATATTAACAATTTATTTGATCTTTTTTCTTCAATATTCGCTATGCAAGTGATTTTATTTTAAGTTGACAAAAAATAAAAAAAATGGACCGAATAGTTACGTCATGGATATAATGCAAACACCAAAAAATCAGACGATCCATTGGTATGAACGGTATATAAACAAGAATATAAAATTATGTATGTACAAATGTTAATGAGGGTGACCAATAAGCTTTAAATACAAGATGCAATAATAAGAATAAAAATAAATGATTTTGAAATTAACAATAATGAAATATAATACAAGTTGAGTTACGAAGATTATTCACATTGATTGAATTCTTCTCATAAATACTGGAGGGAAATAGATTTAAAACAATTTGCCTCTAAGTATAGTCCCCGGAGAAACAAGGGATCTGCAGTTTTACAGTACGTTATATATGGACGGTTCTGTTCGTATAAGAAAGGTCGCGCTGTTTTATTCAACCATTTTAGTTTGCATCAATTCTGTAATAGGATTATTCAGTATCCAAAAAATTTGGAATCCTCTTTCATATTGCGATGCTTACCATTGCATTATTGTAACAAATTCGTCAATTGTGATATCTTTGTTACTACGGACTATGCTTCAAGTACATTTGAGCCGGTTGGTATCAGCACTATTGGAGTTGTTACTATAACTTAGTAATTGAGCGTCGTTTGCTTTTTATTGATTGTACAACTCGTTTATTTCATGTTTCTCCTTTTCGAAATAGTTCTTAGTTTTTTTGGTTTGAGGGTCCATTTTGTAGTTTATTGTGAGCTTATTTATTTGTTTGCTCCATTTGATCTGTTATTTTAATTGTTCGTCCATTTTGATGTACTTCGTTAATTATGCTTAATAACCAATATCCTGTTTCTCCAAAGGTTGATTTAATTACTCAAAGGACCAATGATTCTTGTTAAAAGCAAGATAACTTCCATTTTCCAGAAATGGTCAATTTGGAGTCCTCTATACTTTTAAGATGACCTTTTTGGTGAAAATCTCGTGTTGTACAATTTTGATGATTCCTGTACTTTCTTTGTATTTTGAATATTTTAAATCTATGCACTAACGCCTTGAATAAATTGTAGAAAAAACCCATTATCAGAAAGACCAGTCCTAAAATTTTTTAAGTTATGGATGATGAAGAGACAGACAAAATGCACACATTCATCTAACTGAGAATTATGTTGAGACATTTTTCAAAATAAAATTCTTTTTAATCTGATTCCATATTTTCAGAGTTCTTCGTAAATCTAATTAATTTTGAATTTTCTCATTTAACCCAAAAACAAAAAAAAATGTCAACAACTAATAAACTCACAAACAGACACTTCGAAATATTTTCCAAACCAAAATGGATGCTATGCAAATTATTTCTATCGACTCAAAATCATTATACGTTTTTTTTTAATTATGGTAATTATGGTGTTGTTTTTATACCAACTCCAAAATTAAATTCCATGGATACCCTATACATAGCACCCTATACATAGAAAGAACAAAACAAAAAAAATGTTAATTGCCGTATTTATATAAAATACCCCCGCGGCTAAAATCGCCAAACATGCAGAACTAATATTACTCTTAATAATAAGGCGACACCCGTAATTGATTTCATGAAAATTTATCTAAGAAAAATTTAATAGAAATATTGCCACCCACCCACGCACACACACATACAACCAAAAACTTGAAGAAGCCGCGAGTGAGAAAAAAATAATTAAAATAAAAATTCAATTTTAATTTCAGCCAGCGTTTTATTTTCCAAGACGCAAAAACATTTTTAATTTATTTATTTTGTATTCCCTATTTTTCTATATATTTGTAATTAAAGCACTTATAATTACCAACTATATTTATGCAAATTAGATTTTAATTTTGTGTTATTAATTTAAAAGAATAAAAATACAAAATGTGTTATTCTTCCTTCTGTAAATTTAATCGATTTAGGTCTTACACCTAAAGCTTATTTAGCTCGATATTTGAAACAGTATCCGCACAAGTTCTATGACCCTTTAAGACGAAATATTACCCAATTTATTGTGGCATATAGTTTTTATATAGCGGTAAAGTTTTTTTGTGCACAAATTCATACAGCAAAAAATAGTCGTAAATTTATCGAATTATTACCGTCTATGCGAATTTGTTTGTGCAACCACGAGTGCATCAATCTGCAGGGTTGGGTACGGTTCACCGCCTCATGGTTTACCGCCCATGGTTCGCCGCTTAACAGTTCACCGCACACGGTTTACCGACAGCAAATTTCACCGCGACGGTTTACCGACAGCAAATTTCACCGCGCACAAAAATAATTAACTGGCAACAAATTTATAAATAAAAAAATTAAATTAGTTTTAAAATATTCTGGAAAATGGAGATCCCTAATTTAACTTAGGAGCCAGGATAAGCAAACATGTCGCACTGCGTGCCGCACGTAGGTGCGGATTATATATAGAATCTATTAATGACACTGCAATATTTTATATCGATCCCCCATCAAATATTAATATTTTCTTGTATGCCCGTTTAAATTGTCCCAAAAAAAATTATAGTGAAAACGGTAAATCGTAAGCGGTGAACTATTATGACGGTGAATCGTAAAAACGGTGAATTAAGCAGGCGGTATAACGTAAAGCGGTGAGCTTATTTTCGCGGTGAACCGATTCAATCCCCAATCTGCAATCCGTTAAGACTAACATTCAAAAATCGGCCAAATTATTAGAATGCGTACAACGCAAGAAACATGAGTGATGGTGATGAGGGTAGTGTTGAAGATGTTGATGTTGATGATGAAAACTAAAATGGTAATGGGGGATGGTAATGATGATGGGGATTGTGATTGTGATTGTGATGGTGATGATGTACATACCATCGTAAGGATGGTGTGATGGTAAAATGGTGTGAAGTTATAATGGTATGATGGAAGGTGGTATTATTGGATGTCGGTTCGATTGTATGATAGTATATAGTGGTACGATGGTAACATGGTATGATGGTACGATGGTATGGTGAGATGGATTTTTTTTGGTGGCGGGAGGAGATCTTCTAAAGTATAAAACATTACCTTAAACCATAAACTGAAAAGTAAGACTGCTAAATTTTTACCAACTAAAACCTCCCTCCAATATCCAGTGCCATACAGCCGGGGGCAGGCACTCAGCAATAGCTGCACTTCTACTCCTTGACGGTTATAGCACGGATGAACTATCGAACCTTCCCCCATCGATCCCGCTAAGCTGTTGCAATAATATATCACAGATACATCCACTCACATTGATCCAAGTTTCCTCACAATGTAACATCCTCTGCAATATGTTTTCAGGAGTAACCTGCTCTCCGATACTTCTCTCAATCACATGTCTTGCTCCTGCAAATCGTGGACATTCGAGAAATATATGCTCCACATACTCCACTACTTCAGTGCATGTTGGACAATAAGGACTATTGTCATGTTTGTACCTGAACAAATACTCTCGGAAACCGCCGTGCCCCGTAAGAATTGAGAAAGATAGTAGTCAGCTTCCCCATGTCTCGGTTCCATCCAAACTTCAATTTGAAGAATCAAGCGATGATTTCATCGGCATTTGCTTGATTGGCTCCATCTAGTTTGCCACTGGGTCGTAGTTTCCTCTGCGGTAATCTTCCTCCACTCTGCAAGATTCACATCGCTGGCACGTTCTTTATACAACCTTTTACGCTCTTTAGCTAAGAGGTCCGGCGGAGGCATTTACATACACTGCATCCTTAGAGCGCTAATTTACGCCTTTACGAGATCTTCATTTCGTCAGCCCAAATTGGAGCTCCATACAGCAGCATTATTGATGAAACCACATTGTCTAAGAGCACTCTTTGTTTTTGTCTTGCTTCGTTTGTATTCGGCATTATTCTAGACAGTGCGCTGTTTACAGTGGAGGTCTTTTTTGCAGCATTATTCATATGCTCCTTAAAGTCTAATCTGCTATGAATTGTTATACCTAGATACTTAATCACTGGTTGTGAGGTGATAGTGCTTTTACCTACATTCAGAATTACGGTTTCCTTCACCTTCCTGCTAGAGATTAGTAGAGCTTTCACCTTCTCCTTAGCCTTAATTGTATAACCCATTGACTGCAGCCAGTTGTGGATCATGCGAACGGCTTCACTACAGATTCGGATTACCTCTTCCTTGTGTTTAGCCACCACTACGATCGCGATATCGTCTTCAAATCCGGGGAATCTGGAGTTTTAACCCACCATCGTACATAATGTCCCACAGCAGCGGGTCCTACACAGATCCTTGCGGAACACCACTCGTAATAGCGTATTCCTATTCATCATCTGTTTTATACATGAGGATCCGTTCCAGAAGTAGTCCTCGATAATGTTTATCAGATATGTTTGTATTTTCCATCGGCGAAGTTCATAAGGAATGCACTTCCATCGTGCCGAGTTAAAAGCATTCCTTATATCCAAGGCAACAACAACTTCCGGCGATCGCATTATGGGCAATTTATTTGACGAGTTTAATAGCATCAATTTTTGAGTGACCCTTCTTGAAGCCGTACTGTTAAACGAAAAAATAATTTTCTCAAAACTGATGAAATTTCCTGCCTCTCCTCTTGTGAAATTTTCAGGAATATGTAAAAAAATGATTTTCTCAAAACTGATGAAATTTTCTGCATCTCTTGTGAAATTTTCAAGAATATCTAAAAAAATGATTTTCTCATAACTGATAAAATTTCCTGCCTCTCCCCTTGTGAAATTAGCAGGAATATCTAAAAAAATGATTTTCTCAAAACTGATGAAATTTTCTGCATCCCCCCTTGTGAAATTGTCAGGAATATCTACAAAAATGATTTTCTCAAAACTGGTGAAATTTTCTGCATCCCTTGTGAAATTTTCAAGAATATCTAAAAAAATGATTTTCTCAAAACTGATAAAATTTCCTGCCTCTCCCCTTGTGAAATTTGCAGGAATATCTAAAAAAATGATTTTCTCTAAACTGATGAAATTTCCTGCCTCCCCCCTTGTGAAATTTTCAGGAATATCTAAAAAATGATTTTCTCAAAACTGATAAAATTTCCTGCCTCTCCCCTTGTGAAATTTGCAGGAATATCTAAAAAAATGATTTTCTCAAAACTGATAAAATTTCCTGCCTCTCCCCTTGTGAAATTTGCAGGAATATCTAAAAAAATGATTTTCTCAAAACTGATGAAATTTTCTGCATCCCCCCTTGTGAAATTGTCAGGAATATCTACAAAAATGATTTTCTCAAAACTGATGAAATTTTCTGCATCTCTTGTGAAATTTTCAAGTATATCTAAAAAATGATTTTCTCAAAACTGATAAAATTTCCTGCCTCTCCCCTTGTGAAATTTGCAGGAATATCTGAAAAAATGATTTTCTCAAAACTGATGAAATTTCCTGCCTCCCCCTTGTGAAATTGTCAGGAATATCTAAAAAAATGATTTTCTCAAAACTGATAAAATTTCATGCCTCTCCCCTTGTGAAATTTTCAGGAATATGTAAAAAAATGATTTTCTCAAAACTGATGAAATTTTCTGCATCCCTTGTGAAATTTTCAAGAATATCTAAAAAAATGATTTTCTCATAACTGATAAAATTTCCTGCATCTCCCCTTGTGAAATTTGCAGGAATATCTAAAAAGATGATTTTCTCAAAACTGATGAAATTTTCTGCATCCCTTGTGAAATTTCAAGAATATCTAAAAAATGATTTTCTCAAAACTGATAAAATTTCCTGCCTCTCCCCTTGTGAAATTTGCAGGAATATCTAAAAAAATGATTTTCTCTAAACTGATGAAATTTCCTGCCTCCCCCCTTGTGAAATTGTCAGGAATATCTAAAAAAATGATTTTCTCAAAACTGATGAAATTTCCTGCCTCTCCCCTTGTGAAATTTTCAAGAATATCTAAAAAAATAATTTTCACAAAACTGATGAAATTTCCTGCCTCCCCCCTTGTGAAATTTGCAGGAATATCTAAAAAAAATGATTTTCTCAAAACTGATGAAATTTCCTGCCTCCCCCCTTGTGAAATTTTCAGGAATATCTAAAAAAATAATTTTCTCAAAACTGATGAAATTTCCTGCCCTTGTGAAATTTTCAGGAATATGTAAAAAAATAATTTTCTCAAAACTAATGAAATTTTCTGCCTCCACCCCTTGTGTGTGATGTGTTGATTTCGGCAAGATTAAATTACCTCCTTTAATCTTGCCGAAATTACTCGCTCCAATATTTTTCCCATAGTGTCGAGCATACACAAGAGTCTGTTCGACAATGGATCTTTAGGTGGTTTGCCTTTCGGTAACAGCACTAGTCTTTGCTTCTTTCATCTCACGGGAAGTACACCTTCGCTTATGCAAGAATCGAACACATTTGCGAACAGTTCGGGTATTGTTCGAGCTACTGCTTATCCACGTAAGATCAATTATTGATGTATCATTACCTCTACGGATGTTGGTGTGTTACCCGTATTTAACAGGATCATCTGTAGTGTGGCAAATGCTTTCAATAAAGCGTCTCCTCGATCATTTCATACTCTCTGCTCCATTCAGTAGACCAAGCATTAAAGTCCCCAGCGATAAGCATCGGATGTCGATCTCGAGCGTCTTTCACCAATCGATCTAAGATATTGTTGAACTCCGCCAACGGAGCGCTGGGCTGAGCGTAGCAACTGTATATTTATTGATACGATTTTTACTCTTATGATGCCAGGCTTCATCAAGCTAGTGCTTTGTAATGCCCGTTGACCACAAGTGCAGATGGCCCTACCACTTACGCCATTTGCCCAAGTAACCTCTTCGCGGTTTCTATATTGTTTTTATACAATAGCGACGTCTCCTCCTACTTCATGCACATTCTGGTTAAGCAGATCTTGTGCCGCTTTACAATGATTAAGATTAAGTTGTAGCAAAATCATAATATTTTTGTCCTTGTTAACGCCTTCTCGTATTTCGGACATTTGAAACCACCCGTGAGATGGTTGGTAGTTTCAGCGTTGTCCTCTTCCCCAAGATATATCATGCACCTCGACCTTGTTTGCCATTCCTCGTAATGTGTCCATCACCACCGCACATATGTATACTAGAGCTTTGAACGGTCTACGGTTTTGGGGCATTTCCCGGCAACATGTCCGTAGTCCAAACATTTAAAGCACCTAGTGGTGACTATCTTCTCCCGTATTTATACCGATCCAATTCGAATTTTGCCTTTGAATGTAACTTTCCCCTCCAGACTACTGGGAAGCTACTTTGGTCTACTTACAGTCCTCGAGCCTTTTTTCTAGGGCATCCCGCACTTCTTCCGCTGTTGTTACTTCATCGAGGTTATAAATTTCGTTAAGAGCTTCATGTGTTAAAGACCTTATATTAGCTTCCTGACCAATGATAGTCTGCTTGGCTTGGTATTCCAGGCTCCTTTTTTGGTTGCCAGCATTCTTCAGCTCTAATAAAAGTTCTCCCTTTATCGTTTTGCGGATGTGTTTTACATTTTCCCCAAGACAACTAAGATCTGAGTCCAGCTTAACCTTGCGCAATATGTCCGCATATCAGACATCCTTAGTCGCTCTAATCAGTAGCGCATCTGGACGAGTGTATCTCTTACGTCTCTGAGCAGTCTAATGTCTTCCATTCTTCAGTTCGGTTTTTTTCCTGGTTTCCGTCCTCCTTGTTTATAAGTGTCTCTGACATTCGAGATACCTGCAGATCACTTTGAGAAGTACTTTGCGGAGCGGCCTTGGTATTTCTCTTCTTTTTCTTACTCTCATCACTCTGGGCTGTGGAGCGGTGAAATTTGACACTCCTTTTCCGATACGTTCATCCTACTAAAAGCTGAGCCATAGATTGTGTTAATGGTGTTTATCATCTTGATTTTGCCATTCACATTATTTCCCGGTTTGACAAACTCAACCAGTTCTTCAATTTTCCTCCCAAGCCTGGCTAGAATTATCTCTTTGCTTTCAACCTTGTTACCACCCAGATAAGGTGATGAAGAACATCTTTCCAATGTACTGGTCACCGCTAACTTCTTCGGAGATCTCGATATCATTGCACTCTTTTTAAACGGGTTGGGAGGTGTGCTATCTCTTTACCGCTTCCTTTCTCTTCACAAAGGCCAAGTTCGCCACCGTTCTAACAATGTAGTTTTTGGATCTTGGCTGTTGGGACGCTTGCACACTCCCTTCAGCCGGTACTGGGTTTCCCACTCCCTACACAGTAACTAAATTCTCCTTGCCTGGACTTATTATGGATTCCTTTTCGAGGTGTCGCCCCTAACATTTTATACTTGCTGTCAAGTAGCTATACAGCCGTCCCCTCCTGGGGTACAGTCGCTGGCCAGGGAGCCGCTCAATGTGAAACAGACGCTCCTGGATTTAAATTACATAACTCTTAAGTGCATTATTTGCAAGTGACCCTCCTCTGACTTTTATGCCTCGGCCTAGCTTCCCCGAGGGATTAGAACTGCAAGTTTAGGCTAGAACCGAGTTACCTCCGACACGAATGTGGACGAAACCAGGGGGAGTAGGGGTGGAGAGGCTAGGTTTAGCAGTCGAACTACGAAATAACTTCGCAGCGCAGCCCATTCGACGGTGCTGGTGTGATGTTATGATGGTATGAATATATTATAGTGATGGAATAATTGTGTGATGAGTCTGATGATTCGAAGGTATGATAGTATGATGGTATGGAGGTATGGTAGTACTACTTTATGATTGTACGAAGTGATGATGGTAACATGATATAATAGTTATATGATGTTATTATTGTATATTGTTACGATGGTGTGGTTTGACTGTATTATGGTATGGTGGTACGATGGCATGATAGTCTGATGGTGTTATGGTATAATGTTACGATGGAATCTATAACCGTTTGTATGATTATTGTTTTTAACGGTATCATTTGAAAAGTCCGCCTGTGGCGGTAATAGGGCTCAATGAATCGCACGGTGAATTGAGGTAGTTTCGGTTGAGGTTATTTGATTGATGTAAGTTTGAAATACTGTCTCCGAGAAAATCCAAGGAAAATGAAAAAATATCATAACTCTATTTTGTATGGGTTTATTTTATTCAAATTATGTTGTGGTTATTTTTTCTCCATCATGGGCTTCGAATAGGTCACTGGAATGGGATTGATGCGACGAGTATAAGCTCCTTTAGCTGCCTTCTTCAGTTCACTTCGATGAGGCAGAAGATTTTCTCATTCATTGCCGGTCCAATTATAATATTGTAAGTCCCGATTTAGCGAGTCATTCCAGGTGAAATACGGACGTCCTAGTTTCTTTGTTCCACCGATGTACCTCAACGCGGTGCTCAGAATATGGTTTAGACCACGACAATGGATGTGACCCGTGGGTGGGTTTAACATCCGTTTTGGACGTCCATAATGAATTATTACGTTTTAGTTTTATTTATGCTCATGATTTTTGTTAAATATAAACTTATATAATAAACAGAAAGTCAGTCAGTAAACTAAAAAAAAGTCCTAAATTATTCATACACAGCTTAGATCTATCAAAAAGTTTATTTATTCGGTTTAGTTCTAAAATCATCAAGTTTTTGAAATCAAAATAATATTTTCATCACAAAAAATAAAAATAACTTGGAAACAACAAAATTACCAACAACAAAAAAATTTGAGCATAGTTTCAACGAAATTTTATTTTATTCTTCATACATCCAATGAAATTGCCGGAAAACTTGAAATTAAACTAGAAGAAAATTCACAACAAAAGAAAATTCTTCCTTGAATTGTTGATTGTTGAATATAAAATCTTTAAAAATAATAAAATTGTGAAGTATTCTTTTCAAAAATGTGTCATAAGTTCTTAAAAAAAATTGTGTTTACACAAACAAACTTACTCCTAGGTACATATGTGCATACTCGAACATCATACTATCGTAGTCAAAATTGTTTGTGCATGCTGAATCTTCATTGCAACTTAACACAAATTTTATAAACTTACTCCTCGCAAGCTTAAAGCGAAACTCTGCGCTAGAACTCTCCCTCCGAGGTAACTAATTAAGTGCGGGGACATTATTGTGCTGGCAGGCTAATTTATCATTAACTAGGAATATTTTTATAAAGCATACACATAAACGGAAGGAATATGATTTGTCGTCAGAAGCAAAATATACTACAACTACTGGCAGGAACTGTTCAAAACGGTTTATTGATTGAGTAACATTCATTGTTGATAATAAATTAGAGCATGTAAAAGTAAGGTGAAAATAATAAAATGTCGGTAATGCAGATATTGTCATAATTATCTCAGCCCAAAGTTACCAGCCGAAACATATTTCATAAAAAATGTCAAATTGTCAAAATTACCTAAAAACTGGCATTTCCATATAGTTATTTTAAGGCTGGATACAGGCTCATTGTGGTTCGTTACTGCTTGCTATAGGAATTATGTACATGTTAAGTTTCATGAAACGAACATAAAATAAAAATTTGTATAAATTCTACCTTAAAGTGTCATATCTGGAAAGTATTTTAATTAGTATGCCTAGCTCACAATTATCCCTAGAAAAATTACCAGGCCAAGTTTCATGTGAAGAGCCCGGGAAAATTCGTTTGAATGAAAGGCCGATATAAAATTTAAAAATTTGTAGAAATTTAACCTTTAACCTTCTCTCTGTGTATTGAGGTCAAATTGACCCCAATTGATGTTAAAATAAAATAAAAACGTTTCTTATTATTTAAATGGCCTATGACCTATAAGAAAGCCTCAACTAACATCTTATACCCGCAATACAATGAAAATAGGGCCCAAATTACTTGTAAATTTGGTAATTACGATAGTCTGAAATAAACCAAGCACATTTCTGTGTATTGGGGTCAAAATGACCCCAAGTTATTTTCATGTGCTATTTTCTATGATATATAATTCAAAAACTGACTTACTTTCTGTATGTTTATGCAAATGTATTGTATATGTATGTGATGTTTTGTACAATTTTTCTGCTAATTAGTAAGTGAGACTGAGAGAGAAACTGTTCCGAACGATTAATGAACGATATATCCGGTTCAGTTTGTGTTTGTAATTCAAGGTGCTTACCAGTAAAAATGGTTAGTCCTCGTTGTAAATATGTATAGTTATTATAGCGCGAAAAAGACAGAGCAGCCAAAAGCTCCGTACACTTTTCGATAGAGTTTCTATTTTCTATTCCTGAGGTGTCAGATGAAGAGGAAATGGCGCACGACAATATTGATGTGAATTTTTCCGATTGCGACAAGGGCGAACAACCTGAGTCGATAAACGTTTGTGATTCCGATGAGGATGAGCATATTGAGCCGATAAATTTTGATGTTGATGAAAAATTTTAAACCTGGCGCTGACGATCGAGGAAATGAATAAGAAAATGTTAGAACACGCGTTCTACCCAAGAGAAATAATTGTATAAATTATTCGTATAAAGCATAATTTATTACAAAATTAAGGTCTATTTTCAACCGTTCTTAATTATGGTATAATAATCGCAAATTAGGCATCATTCATGCGATTCTTACTAAGTACAAACTATTCTTTATAATAACATTGAGTTATTTGGTATATGTATGAATCTCACAATATTAAGTATAATTTATCATTTAACTTGAATGAATAGTACCAAAGGAAAGGACAAATTCAGCTCGGCTAAGTTATGTTTATCCCTAAATTCTTATTAACTCATTCATAGTAAGGTATAATTTAAATTTGTAATTATGAATTATACAGGGGTTTGGCAAGAATTATACAATCGAATTTTACCAATTATGTTCAATGAGGAATATAATATGGTAAATCTAGGCTCAATCAATAGTTGGACAGGTATAATGTCTTACATTAAAAGTCACAAAATAATAAATTTTAAGAATAAATCAAACATATATTTAAAAATTCTTTATTTTTTTAATAGAGTAATATTTAAATAATAATATAACATAATTTTTGATAAATTAAATTCTTGTTAATTAGATATACCATCTTAGTAAAAATATGAGCCGTTTATTTTGAAAGTGGGGCAAGTCCACATTTTGTTGAAACGAGAAAATTAAGGAATAGAGAAAGGTTAGAAAGATTATACTTTTATTTGAATATTGTTGTCATTAACTTAAATTTTTTTAAAAATGGACTTGCACCACTTTCAAAATTAACGGCTCATATGTAAATATAATTAGAATTACATATTCCAGCAATAAAAACGTATACACATTAAAAGTTTTTTATAATATTTAGATCACTTATAAATTCACTTATAAATCAACAGAAATTGTTCTGCAAATAAATTATTATTCATTCACCGTACATTATATAATATAAAATAAACAATTGATATGTATAAAGTACGTTCCATCGATTTGGCTATGTAATTCAAAAGGTTTTTTAGTTTTAAGTGTATTAATATTTTTCAAAAAATGGTTTCAAATTATAGTCATACGCCTGAATTTCAATTTGTAACAGAATCAGCATAATATTGTTTTCATGCAGTATCATATCCTGAATTAAATACAATTTTGAAGATTCGTAAATATGAAATCCACGTTTAAATAATGTCCCTTTATAACGAACTGCCGGAATTAGTTCAAGCACATTATTTTTGACATAAGGTTCCACGTTTAAATTGCTGTAGTACAAATAATGTTCTCTAGTAGATTTCATGTTTTACTTTTTTATAATTTCAATATCTTTATCTAATGGATGGTGAGTTATCATGTCGAACGCGAAGCTGTAACAGCACTTTTTGCTAAGCGAAAGAGGTAAGTTAATTCGTGAGAAGCACACTTTAGAATATTCTTTAACTTGTTTATTTTTGCTTTCCATTCTCATGCAACTTAATGTCTTCAATAGACCTGAATATTCAATAATCCGAGGATAGTGGCAAATAAAATGATGTTTTGGCTTTAGTCCTGTTTTAAAACATTGTATATATTTCGTGTGGTGCTTTTTGATTAGGTTTCGTAGAAAATCTATTTCAGTTTTATTAAAAGAATCTTTCAGAATTTATTCAACGAGTTCATACAGACAAAGAACGTATTTTCAAGTTGTATCATTTTTAGAAACTTTACTTCCCACGAAAACTGGAAAATATTTAAGGAAACTGTAAAATTCTCTTGCTGACAAATGCAAGTTGCAATTTTTAATGTGATCTTCTTTGATAAGATTTGGACGGTTTTGTATTTCAATCTCTCCATAATCAAATGATTTAAACTTACTATTCAGAAATTCTAAAGTAAAATAATTGTTGACGTAAATAAATGTTTTTAAAGCTTGTCCTAAACCAAATTTTATAATCCCTTCAAAAACATCATGCATTATATCACAATAATAGTTTTGAGTAACATGGAATGTTTTAAGCTCGTTGAATATTGAATCGAATTTGACACCAGTTAATTTGAAATCTTCTTGTTTGATATCCATATTATGACCGACTACATCACGCAATTTATTTACTTTTTCGGTTACTAACTGTTGAAGGATTATTTTTTCCTCTTTACAAAATCTACAATATAAGTTATGGGAAAAAGATGTGCTCTACCCCATTACAGTATTTAATGCTAAGTTATCACCTATAACGAGACCGAGCACAAACTTAACACATTTTTCCTCGTTGTTTATATTTATCCAAATACCATTAGTTTCAATACCTTTTAAACAATCTATTAGGAGAGCCAGAGATTAATTAGTGCCAATTTTTTTTAAATAATTTGTTTTCATTAATTGAGCTACAAATTACTCAATTTTAAGTTGTTAGAGGGCAAACTGGGAAAATAAAAATAAAACCCTGCAATAGATTGAGATCCGGCGTGACTTCCTAAAGCGTTTCTTGTTTCAAAATCATCATAATACAAAATGTATGGTAAAACTGTATCTACGGATGAAAATAACTTCAATTTTTCTCTCCACAATTTACCCTGAACAAAATTCTCTAAACTACTCTCTGAATTTAGTAACCGATTTGTGTTTTCCAATGTTGCATCAAGCAAATTTGGTCTTTCGAAAAACATTTTAATTTGAATTACAATGGGTGAAAGGACACAAAAATAATCCACATTTTTTAATAGTGGTTGACCAAATTTATATACTTGTTGTATTTCACTGTGGATTATACAATTTTTTGGACCGTCGAAGCCAATTTTTTGTTTTAATTCTTGATTTAGTGAGTATTCGGATTTGACTTTATCAAATATTGTTGAAATGATTTCGAAAATTTCACAAAAATCAGATTCTGAACTACATGCCGAAGGAATCAAACTTTTAAGAATTTCAATTAAAAATTGTAAAATGTCCTTTTGAAAACTTAATAAAATTGTATTTATCAAAACTGTGGTCATATTAGTTTTCGAGTATAATTCTAAAACAAATTTCAATGCTTGATTATAGTTTACTCCGTAAATCACTGTAATTTACTTTAAACCCAAATTTTTTTGACGAAGCTGAGGTAGATTGATTTAATTCATTAAAATTAGAAGGGAGTGAGTCTTTTAAATATGGTTCAATATTACTTGGTTTAGGTAAAATAGTATGAGAAGTCACATTACTTCCATGTTTATTTTGAAGATGGCGCTTGAATGAATTTCTGTTTGAAAATAATTGATTACAGTTTTGTTGGCAGCACCGTAAAACAGAAGTTGGTGGTAAAAGGTGTATATAAGTAAAATGCTTCAATAAAGCATTGATTTGTTCAAATGATTTAGAACACATAAAACAGGCAAACATCTTGTACTAGTTTCCTTAAACAAATTTTTTCTGAATATTACGTAAATTTATTTTTGAATTTCAAAAAGAATATCGATTATATCAGGTGTTAAATTGTCAAAATTAGTGGTTATATTATAAAAATATTTTTGGATAAATAACCAGAATTTCTCTGATTGCTTAGGATATGCTAGTCTAAATACGAAAAATACTTTAAAACAAATATCTAACGCAACTAAGAAATTCTCCAATATGTAATATATACCGTCGTATATAACACAGAACTGCGGGGTGCTGTTATTTATAAAAATGATGAACGGCTGAACTTTTAAATTTCTTTCAGATGCAAATTCCTTAGCCTGCTGAATTTTATCATCAACATGTGATGGATTGGACACTTCAATAATAAATGACTCAATTGAATCATTTATGGTAAATTTTTTAAAAATGCCGTTTACTTTTGCTTTACCTGTTGGTTTTAAAACGGAATGCATCAGCTTACATAATTGTAAGTTTTGAATATCTGCAAAAGATTAAAGATGACATATTGTAATATATTACTTCACACAACATTATTTATTTCGTTACCTGTGTCATTTGACAGCTTTTTAAAAGTCTGCAACCCTCTTTTGTCCTTTAATTGCTCATCGAAGATTGCACTAGTTTTGTTTTTAAAATCGTCCCACTTTTTGAACAATAGGGCGTGTTTTTCTGTATAAAGAAGCTCAAAGTCTAGTTCAACCTGTACAAATAGAAAAAATATTGAATAGTATACTATATATAAGGTGTCGTATCGTATTCGGCAATATTTACAAGACGAAATCCTTTATTATTTTTATAAAGCGGCCATTCGAGGACTATTGTACATATATCTTTGCCTTTTGCAAGTTCTTGGTTACGAAGATTGAATGTTTCCTTCCACTTTAGTTCTACTGCCTCCCACGGTGCATTGTGTACCTTAAGCCATTCCTTCGTCTCGTCATAGCAAGCGTTAAAGGTTTCTTCGTTATCTAGTACCAGTATTTGAATTCCTTTAATGCATCATAAATGAAATTTACTCTAATAAATTACCTGTCACATCCAAAAATGTTAGTTCTGTTTCTGAACCGGTACTACGTTTTCTTTTAATATCTGTAAAATAACCGACTTTCCTCAAGTTTTTGGATATTACCTTGTATTTATTATAAAGTTTTCCAGATGGGTATTTTGATATTTTGAAGTAATAATCCTATAAAGTTATATTGAAAAACAGTTATTGAGTGCATTTACATTTTGTAAATTAATTTTAATTGTGATTATATAATATACTAACTGGATTTTCTTCAGGAAATTGACTAATTATTTGTTGTGTTACAAGACGGAAATCGTTCAATGTCATACACTTGTTATTTTCTACGAAATATCGTGCAACATACATATGTACAAAATAGGTCACTTAGTACTGGTGTAAATTGAGGAGGACTTTTGGCGGTGTACATTGATTTTATTTTGGCGCCACTTGATGTGTTGAAGAAACTAATCAATTCAAATAAATTTGAAGAAACCTGGGTTGAAGCTGATGGTGATATTGAAGTTGGTGTGGTACTACCCGAGAAAAATTTCTCAATTAACGGATTGATACTGCTTGAATTAGAGATCGTGTCGAAACTATCATTCAATGTTAAACTTTGTGGTATATTCTGTAAGAAAAATTAACAGTGAGTAGTTTTGTTACATAAACAATGACATAAATAGGTACATTTTCTCTTTTCCAATTTAAGAGCCGAGCACGGAACCGCGCTTGATTTCCCAGGTCATTTCTGAATATTGAGTTGATTTCAATCTCCGTTAAGTATCGAGGACTATCAAAATCAATGTTTTTACCTTAAAATACATTTAAATTAATTTTATTGCATTGCTCTAATTGGTAGGCATACTTATTAATTTTGACAATATCGGTTCCATGTCCCATTCCTTTAAAAGATCCGCTAGAGGATTATTTCCACTGGGATTACTATCCATTGGAACAATTATAAACGAATTTATATTCAATATCTCATTGTCTTCTTCACAGACTTCTACACCGCGCATTTTACTGCTATCCATCTATTGTTAAAAATATGTATTTTATTTTACAATCTAAATAATGTCAAAGAAAATTTTTGTGAGATCCTGCGTTTTAGTATTTATTGTTCAACTTTGGTTAAATCAAAAACCATTTCAAGCGTTTCTATCGATTTGATCAAGCAATATTGAACCATCATACTGGACATTTAAAAATTTCATTAAAAAAATGTGTACCTGGTGTGGTGGTTTTGTTTCTAAGGTACAAAATGCTTCAATACAAAAACAAGGAAAATTGTTTGAAAAATTATCAAAACATTTGACTACATTTCTCGAGAAATGAAAAACGGATTTGTTGATATAATCTTAATACAACTTTGTAATATAAATGCAACACACCAAAGAAGACAACGTATTTTAAAGGTTAAAAAAAATTCTCGGGGCGCCCCGAAATCTTTGTTTTTCAAAATCTTGCTTTTAAAAACTGTTGGTTTTAATCTGGCTTTTTATTCCCCATTTTCTAGAATTTATATTTTTATTCGTTTCGAAAAGATTTCAAACAAGATTTTGGAAATCAAGATTCAGTGCCAAACGCAAATTTCTCACATGAATAATAAACTGACTGAAATGTTATTGGAATTAATTCACAATTGCCGATTACAGCATGACCCCGATTTGCATTGTTCCACTTTGCGTTTTTTCCGATATGCAACACCTCTCCTAATCATACTCGAAATTTCGAACTGCGTCGCAAAATTTCATTTTGAGTCATTTTTCGTTAAAAAAATATCGAATAATTAGGAAAACCACCGATTACTCTTTGCATCATTAAAAACTTGTATACCGAAGCGCACTTTAAAAGATAAGAAAAATTGGCTCCCGGATTTAAACCATACAAGGATAGAATTACTGTTCTTCTAGGCGGCAACACGGAAGGCGATTTTAAATTCAAACCCTTTACTATTTATGCAAGCGAGACTCCTAAATGTTTCAAAAACGTAGATAAGAAAAATTTTCCTGTTCATTGGCGCTCGAATAGAAAAGCTTGGATGACTGCAGCTACTTTTCGTGATTGGGCTTCCAAATGTGCAATTCCGGAAATAAAACGATATTGTCACAATGAAAATATAAGCTTCAAGGCACTAAATTTATTCGATAATGTACCAAATCATCCTATAGATTAAGATCATATTGATGAAAATGTTCGGTTTGTATTTAAGCCTCCTAACACGATATCAATAATACAACCCATGGACCAAGTCGTTATCTCAAACTTTAAGGCATATTATTTGAGAAGGTCGTTTAAAAACTGTTTACTGCGGTAGAGACCGACGATAATATTAGTATTAAAAATGGAAGAATTACAACATTCTTACAGCAGTTTCAAATATAGCTGCATCATGGGCTGAAGTTTCTAAGAAAGCAATGAATGGATGTTGGAAAAGTGTTTGGCCAGAGTGCGTTGAAGTTGCTGGCGACAACGAATATCAATCAATTGATAGAATCAGTGTGGAGGTATCTGAAATGGCAACTGTGATTGGGTTGGATGGCATGGAGATTCGCGATATCGTCAACTTGATAAATATCAACAGTGAACAGGAGTTAGATAACGAGCTTGTATGTATATATAATTGATGAATAAATATATGTATGTACCTGAATTATTATAATAAGCGTTAGTTTCTTTCTTCATCAAGTTTTAGGAACCTATCTCCTTCAAAACCTTCGTATTTATATCAAAAATATATTTCGGCTTGCGTTGTTTCACTTTGAGTCGCTATTTTTGGGAACCTAACTGCGACGCAAAATGGGGTCATAGGTAATATTCGAATTGCGACGTTTCAGTTTGCGACGTTTCAATTTGCGACGCATTTTTATGGAACGTATTACCGTCGCAAAGTGAGGTATTGGTGTACATCACAAAACATTTCTTGTACCTCGTTGTCAGGTGAAAAACAGGATATTAGCACTCAGTATTGAAAAGTTTATTTTACATTAACATGAATATGCATATTGAACATAACAAGAGGAAATATTGAAAAATTATCAAGAATATTCTACTGAGAGTGTATCCTATGAAAATTTACACAAATAATACAGAAGTGGCATAACTTTACACTAATCTATAGATAATAAAACAAAACACTTAAAATAGTAATTTTCAATACCATATTAGATGGGTAACGGTAATTTTACACTTATTTTCATAACCATACACACTAAACTAATTTTAATATGTCTATTTACTTACCACCAACAAATTATTAAAGTTTCTACACAAATTAATTTGTTATATGCACAAAAAAAAAAATTATAATATTACTTATATGGAAATTCACTGATTATAATATTTTTTTTAATATCACTTCTAACTGCACATGAAACAATGGTTGAACAAGGAGTAAAATGTATTTGATTATAAAAGCTACATTATATTGAGAGTGAACGAGATGATACGTGTATTTAGGGAGACAAAAAGAAAATGCATAAAATATTTATGAATTTTAGGTATAATTTAAGCTAATTAGTTTTATACCATACTTAGTTGCGCATTAAGTGTAATATAATAAACATTTTTTATTTTTTGGAATAACTGTATTATTTTTCGAGTTTTTTTAAAATTATTCATGATAATCATTCTTCATGGATTATAAGGAATGTTTTTTATTGAATGATTTGTACTTACTATAGAATAAATTGCTAATAACATTGTATAATTTATGGAATTAAACATTAACTGTGCATATAAGGAATATTTTATACCTAAATGTAATTTAGCCATTACATTCCTGTGTTAAGTATAATTTGTCCAAACGCATTTCTCTGGGTGACGAGAAAGAGAAGGCTTGAAGGTGGAAACAGCAAAAAATCTAACCATTCAGTTACTAGCTTTCCAAAAAATCATCCCAGAAACATTGGTGAATATTTCGTGGTTGAGACCAATAGTAGAAAAGCGCGGCAGTTTTATACAATGAATAGTAAATAACAGAAAAAAAACCGTGCTTGGTATGATACTAATTCGGTGGAAATGTTTACTCGGATTGGTATTTTAATTTACGCTGGCGCTCATAAGCACGGTCTTGATGACCGTCCATTTTATCGAGCTATGATATCCAGCTATGAGAACCTTACACGGAAAAAAATATATCACATGATTTAACCATAAATTAACCTGATGCGCATCGAATGGGATATCTTGTCAAAAACTTGTGATATTGAAGTTACAATAATTCTTGTAGTTTCAAAAATACATGTTTTAAACAAGATTGAGATATTTACATTGAGATAATCCTGTAAATATTTATTCACAAGAAATTCTTGTAAAAATTACAAGATATAAAAGTAAATTTTAATCATATTTTATTGTAACTTTCTTGTGTTCATCTTGCTATTTTTCTACAGGATTTGTATTATAACATCTTGTGATATAAAATGCAGGAGGTTCCGGCGATAAATTATAAGACATAGTTGTAAAGTGTTGACATTATTTTATTGTGAATTTCAGCGTAATTTCTGTTAGTGTGACATATTTCTATGTATAAATTTGATAAATATTGTATGTTTTTTTATACAATTCTATCGTTAAAAATTTGACATATTTATTTTATTTATGATATTTTAGCATTATTATTGCTAAAGAAATAAAAAATAATAAAAACTTAAAGTTTAAACATATACATAAAAAACGGTTAAATCAAAATTATATTTTCAAATATAAAATTCGTTCGTAAAACTCATATATAATTTTTAAAAATTCATATTATTCAAATTTTTTAAGTGTATATCTTCTCAATAGACACAACAATTATTGATAATATAAAAGGTTAGCGTTTTAATTCGCGTATAAAATTAGTTACAGCTACACATTTCTTTACATTTTGTAAATTTAATATGTGAGTTTCGAAAAAATTAAAAATTGGTGTATTACTACGAGAATATTTTAAATTAAAAACATAATAAAATTTAATTAGAATATCAAAGGCTCGTTTTGAGTTATCAGCATGAAATACAATTTGTTTGCCATCGACCATAATCATAATTTGTTGTTGGTTCACGAACGTCACGTGCGGATATTTTTCTTGTTTATTGTCGTTGATCAAATCCATATCCTATAAGTAAAATATGCAAACATTATAGTAAATATAAATTATGTTATATATTATTATGTTATAATAAAGTCCCCAAAAAGTTTACCTGTTCCCATCTGAAAATGCTCCTTAAATATGCTTTATATGAATTTTCGCTTAACTCGGACAGCGATTTTGACAGTTTTTTTTTAATATGCACAAAACACGAAGAAAATCTGTAAAAAAATTAAAACAACTTTATACGTGATTGTTTTCTAATACATTTTAATTAACAATTCTTATGTCCGATATAACAATAATCGCCTTAACCTCTGGTTAACTAATCAACGATTAAGTTTATCGCAATGTTCATTGTTTTACAAAACTTTTGTCAGTAATTATTTAGCAATTATTTAAATATTATTCTTGAACATATTTAACAAGAGAATAAACCATACAATTTTTCGCGGTATTTCCATGTAAAGAACGCAGATACAGGGCCCTGGAGATAAAGTTTCGACTCAACCGGAACTCGCGATAAGACCCACATTCATATTTTATTGAAAGTTTTTTTAAACAAAAGACAACTTCTTACGATAAATTTAACCATTGCTTAGTTAACCAGATTCAACCGGAATTAAATTTTATAAAATAATTTAAAACATAGTTCTAGTAATTAATAATTTTTACCATCATCAACATTTTTGAACAAATCAAATTTATTTAAAATTTGATTAAAGTCGAAGTCATTTATGTCGACCTGCTGATTGGGTTGCATCAATCCAAATTCAATATCTAGCTAAAATTATTGAGAAGTACACGTTTACGATTAAATAATGTATCAACCATTTTACCATTATGTAATATATGGATCTGCGTAAATTTGTTCGCTAATTATCGTCTTACCATTAATCCACTGGATTCAGTTATCATCGGATATTTAAGCATTATGTCCGATGAAATCGTTTTTTCTTGGCGGAGAAGGCAACGGTCTTCGAAAGTGTTTTTAAATTTTTCGATTTTGTCGTTTACTTCAGTAGCCGCTATTAATTCTTCGACCTGAGGATTAAATAAATACATAACATATCATTAATATATACGTTGTAAAATAATTTTGATATGAAATAATATTTCTTAATATATTAATACATAAAAATTAAGAAAAATTAATGAAAGTTTCTTACTTCTTTCTGCTCCGCCGGCTTTAATTTTGTTTCAGATTTCCTTGGTTTATTCTTTTTATCTTCGGGATTTAATTTCCTGCGCATATTGGCACAGTGCCACTCCAAGGACCCACTAGCACGTAATTTATCTTTTGACCCATTCGGGTCATAAAAGTAAGACTATATATTTAGAACATATTTATTAAATCATTAATACTAATTAATTAATACTAATATTACAAACTTACGTACGGCGGAGCACCAGGTTCGTCTGTTGCGAGTTGAGGGTATGCTGCAATAATAGATTTAGCGGCGTTTGTTTTTTCAATTCTTGATGGGTATCTAACAGTAAAAATTAAAGGACAAAGAGAAATGAACAATAAGTAAATTTGCGAACTAATCAAGTTTTTACTTAAATGTATACTTATTACAAACACCATATAAAAGTTTGCCTACAGTATTTGACAAACGTCGTACGTCATCGGGCGTTTCTTGTTTTTCGTCCAATCTCTTGGCTCCATCTTGACATTTTTTCTTCATAATTTCTCTTACATCTATATTCTGAAAAAATAAAATAATAAAAAATACCAATACCTTATTTATTTTAAATAATTTCTGCTATATTCGTGATATGATAACAAACTCTCAATTTACCTCACTATATCGTGGGATGTCTATATCAAATGTTAAAAACTCGCCAACAATAATTTTATCGTCATTTGGTATTTCCTTCTGATGAGATGTGCCAGGTGTGAGAATTTGTATTAGTTCCAGAAGACGTTTTCTTGGACCTAACATGATACCGAGTTCTTTCAAATCATTTTCTTTTATTAATATAAAGCTTTTCTCGTCAATTTGCTCTTCTAGTTTAGAAATAAATATTTCATAAACGTTATTTTTAGATTTGTTATATGTAAATATGTATGCATTAATTATAATTATTAAGATTATCTGCTATTAATTTTATTTATTATAATAACTATTAAAAAAAAGAAATTTAGTAATGTTCTTTGATTGATATGTATTGTTTAACAGATCCTGGTAAAGTCCATTCTGATACTGGTCGATAATGTTGTAACTGTTTTATGTTTAAAAAAAAATATACCATTGGGTTTTCTTGAACTTCAAATGAATTGAGATAGTCAACAAATTGAATAACCTCATATTTGTAACCATAAAAGTATATGTAATCTCTTACTTTAATCATTTCAATTATTTTGAAATACTCGGGGAAAACATCTGATCCGGTAAGCGGAATAACATAATTTTTCAAATATATAATTCCATTTATTGAAAGTCGAAAAATTTTTACTATTTCTTCATCAGCGTTATTTAATATTTTCTTTATTTCGCAAGAAGATAGTACACTATCCATATGAACTATTTTATGGGACATTATGCGAATATCAAAATTTGATAAAATTATATTTTGTATATTATTAGTTTGAATCACACACTGTTTATTTATTAGGCTTTTGGGTAAATTTTTGAAATTTTTACTTTGAGAAACTTGTAATTTTAAACATCGGTGTTTGCTCTCAAAGTTTAAGCAGCAGTATTGTACAAGGGGACCCTTCGACCTTATTGCAGACACATAATGTGACATATGATGATGTTTATTAATATAATTCTTATCAGGAAAAAGCCTTTTAAAATGATTATGATGCATTTTAATATAAACATTTAAAATACTTAGCATATGATTAGAAATTGTTCTTGAAAATGATATCTCTAAAATTTTTAACAACAATAACAATAAATCCATATATTCTTGGTCGTTTTTGGATATTTTATCGACAATTAGAAATGGGAGTGCTCTCAATAAAAGCCACGTTTGTACAGCTTTCTGTTTGATATAGTTAGATCTACTTGTGATTATTAAATTTGTAAAGTTTGCACTAGGTTTGTTCTTTTTTTCTGGCGCTCCATATATAAAATTATTAATTCGGTTATTCAATAATATGCAAGAAAAATATTTTTTTTCCATTATAAAGTGATGTAAAACTAATTTTATTTCCATCGGAACTACGCCTTCCAACAAATCATGCATTATATCAAATACATGATTTTCAGCTGAATGAAAATATTTTAATTCATTTAATGCACTGTTGTGAGTTGGGGTTGACATACTTGATCTGTTACCAGTCTAGATATATCAATCCCAAGTCACTAACTTTTTTTGAAGTTCCAAAAGACTTTTGGTTGCGAATGTGGTAGCTCGCGTGTAATTATCCTATCCGTTATTAATGCTGTGTGTTAATGGATTGATTAACTAATTTGATACTTATTTTGGTGATGCAATATATTTGGATAGAGGCGAATCTAATGCTAGTTATTCAAGATTATTATTTCAGTTAAACCGTTAAAGTGAGCGTTATGTGAGTCGTAGTCAGCTTACCTCTGGTGGGGGCTGATTCTGTTATGTCTTGGTATTGTCACTACAGTGAGAAGGTGAGGATAGGCTCACCGATGTTAGTCTAAGTTAGGATACCTTAGAGAACAAGACGGTCACAAGGGCAACGTGTGATTTCTCACTTATTTGAGCCCCTCCTAGCGGTTGTCAAGCGCTAGGATCGCGTGCCGAAATGTTATAAGGCCTTTGCTGTAAGGTGTTAGTAGGTTGGTTTGAATGTTAATTGTTTGCGCGGAATGATACTTACCAAGAATTTAATGGCTGCTCACAATGACGATTAGTAGTATGTGGTGGATAGTTGGATCTTCAACGGGTTGAAATCAAAAATAGATGTCTTCAGATTTACTGGCTGTTTATTGAATATAATCGTTGTACAGTGTTGTGTTATTGTAATATTATTGAATTGGTTTCACAAGATTTATTAAATTAAAAACAGAACTTTTACTTTGTTTTACTTTAAAATAATTACAAGTTATAGGATAAGGAAATTTAATTAGTACTGATTGATTTTATTTAGATCGGTGGACTGATTAATTTCTATATAAATTTTGGTGCTTATATACTAAATCTACCAATTAGTTTACACTAACAACAATTGGTTTTCTGTAATTTCTTAATTTTGCAATTTTTTGTTTGTTCGACATACATATTTTTAGGGTTCATTGTTTTAACATTTTATTTTCTTTGCATGAAAATTGTATTGGTTCGCAATTCTAGTTTATTGACTTTGGCTTGTGCATTATATAGTTCAATACATTTTCATACATAGAGAATATTTTATGTAAGCGCGTGTATTATTTGTTGTTGTGATTCATATGGCCTCATTATTATTTTCTTTCTTTATACATTCTTACAGTTTTTGTTGTTGCATATTTATATTTTCTTTTCTTTTCTTTTCTATAGTCATGAATTGTCATGTGTTTATGTTTTGTTGTTGGGGATTCTTTTATTTGGGTTTGATGACTTATGAATTGTTTTGTATTTTTGTGATAGGGGATTTTGGGGTTGCTTGGTTATTTTTGCGTGTTTTATGTATCTAATTTTTACGTAGGATTTTGGATGGGAGTGTGAAAATAAGGTTGTTTCACAACAGCACATTCATTTTTTAGTCCAAATGTCAACATTTCCCCAGAGTTTAATTGTGTTAAATGATTAGAACTGCATCTTTTTTCTTTTCTTGATTGACTTTCAAAATCTTCCTGCAATTCTATTCTTTTTATTAAACAACTTCTACAAAATGAGTTTGCAGATGGCGATTGATATCCTAGGATATCGTGTGCAGCCAATGTATCACCTGCAAAAGCAATAATTGTTCCTTCTAATTTAAATTTTTGTCCATCCTGTAACTCCACATCAATGCCGCGTTCCAGAGTTTTAACATCTTCAATAAGTGGTTTTAAAATTTTATCAATTCCATATTTTTTTAGGTCTAAGTAATACGAAATCGCTAAAGTGTATATGTTTTCCAATTTATGACTGTTAGGATATCCAAAATTTTCAATTGCAAAGTAAAACACACTTAATTTGTTAAATCCGGACTTTGACCCAATCGGATTACAAACCTCTATATCGTCGTAATATAAAATTATTTTAACAAAATTCGGGTTATTTTCTGCCAATTTTACAGTTGAAAAGTGTCTCCCAGAAGCGTATTGATCGTAAACTCCATTTGTTTTAATACCTTGTTTTAAAATTTTAAGTGCCCCTTCATTTTGAATAATTTTTGTCAATGTTTTAATTAGGGAAATATATTGAAAGCTTTCCGGAATTTGAATTTGCTGTTCCTTGTTACCTATTCTTCTTGATTCAGTTCGGTACCCTAAAATAATCTCAGAAGGTTTAATTAATTGAATTTTATGATCCATTGCTTTATCAACTTTGTAGAGGGTATTGATATTATTTAGAATTCCTTCTAGGCATACAATTTTATCTGTATTATGAATTGTGGCAACCGATTTATCGTCATTTGAAGTAATGTACAAAATGATATCTTTTATTACACAATTGAAGATTTTCAGGGTCATTTGAAAATGTTTCTGTGACATTTCCGTACACGCACGCAGTGAAAATAAATTTTCTTCAATACTTTTTTTTATAGCAATATTAGTGTTTAGATCAAAATTTGTTTTTCCTGATAATTCTGTCTGTTGACTAAAACTTATATTTTCATCCAGAATTTGATTTGGTTCGGATAAGTTATTTGAAAGTTCTGTAACTTCCTGATCGATTTCGGATTCTTGGTCATTGTTTTCAATGCGAAAATGACAATTTACTATGTGATTGCGAAAACTTCTATAGCGAGAGAAAATATTGCTACAATTATTTTGTAGACATATGAAATCATGAATACAGTCACCTTTAGAAAAGTGTAATTTATGATATATTGAAAAATGGTAAATTAATTTATCCCAAGGAAAATATTCTCTGCACAAATATCAGGGGTACAAATTGAAAATGCGGGATTGATAACAGATGGCGTTACTAACGCTATACGCATCAGGCAGTACTGTGACTATGTTCATGTCAAAGCTACGTCTTATAGCTTTAATTTTCAGTATGTGTCAATTTGTCGCAGTGTCAAATTCATAGTTTTTTTGAGCTCTCAATATGTCGAATTTCGTGCCAACAAAACAGCATTTGCGGGAAGTTTTAATTTACTTCTTTAATTTGAAGAAAAGTGCTGCTGAAGCACATCGATTGGTCTCCGAGACTTATCCGAGTCATGTTCCATCGGTTTCAACGTGCGAGAGATGGTTTGTGCGGTTTAGAAGTGGTGATTTTGACGTTGAGGACAAAGAGCGGCCGGGCCAAGTGAAAAAGTTTGAGAATGCTGAATTGGAGGCAATACTCAATGAAGACTCGTGTCAAACTCAACAAGAGCTCGCAGATTCATTGGGAGTGACACAACAAGCCATTTCCTATCGTATAAAAGCCCTCGGAATGATCCAAAAGCAAGGACATTGGGTGCCGTAAGGCCTGAAGCCGAGAGACGTCGAGCGCCGTTTTTTTGCATGCGAACTGCTGCTCGAACGGCAAAAACGGAAGGGTTTTTTGCATCGCATTGTCACTGGTGATGAAAAGTGGATCCGTTACGATAACCCGAAGCGCAAAAAATCATATGGTTACCCCGGCCATGCATCATCATCGACGGCCAAACCAAATATTCACGGCGCCAAGCTCATGCTCTGTATTTGGTGGGACCAGCTGGGTGTGGTGTATTATGAGCTATTGAAATCGAACGAAACCATCACAGGAGCACTATACCGAACTCAATTGATGCGTTTGAGCCGCGCACTCAAAGAAAAACGGCCACAATACGAGCAAAGACACGACAAAGTAATTTTGCAACATGACAACGCTCGGCCACATGTTGCAGCGCCGGTCAAAACATACCTACAAACGCTGAAATGGGAAGTCTTACCCCACCCGGCGTATAGCCCAGACATTGCTCCTTCCGATTACCACCTTTTCCGATCGATGACACATGGCCTAGCTGACCAGCGCTTCCATTCTTACGAAGAAGCCCAAAAATGGGTCGATGACTGGATAGCAGCCAAGCCGGCCGAATTTTTTCGCGACGGTATCCGTAAATTGCCAGAAAGATGGGAAAAAGTTGTGGCTAGCGATGGACAATACTTTGAATAATTCATTTGTTACCATTTTTTCAGAATAAACGTTCAAAAATAGAAAAAAATCCCGCATTTTCAATTTGTACTCCTGATAACATTTGATTTTATCCATTATTAGAATTAGAAATGTCATATACATGTATTTAATATAGACCAGGAGATCTAAATTCTAAAATTGAAATAAAAAGAGAAAAATTCATACATTTTAATCAGAGAAAAAATCGCAGAATAACTATCTTGAAACCGTCGAAGGGTTTCTTTGAAAGTAAGGTAGCGTAATAATAATAGTGTAATATACCTCTAAGTATAGTATTTAAAACACTGATAATATGATATAATTATCTAAACCGGTTCGTACAACTTTTTGACATACAAATTTTAAGGCTTATTTTGATACTTTGAATAAATTAAATCAAATAAATGTACAACGTATCAAATAGAAAAATTCTAGGTCACTTACTTGAAATAATTTCAGCAACTTCCATACTTATATCGTTTTGTAATAAGTATTGTTTTAAACTCTCAGAATCCATATTACTGCACGCTAAAAAAAATTTAAAAGTTTCAGCACAAGTTTATAACTGATATCAATTATACCCACCTTTCAGTTTTAAAAACGCCTTAAAAAATATAATTTATTTTATGAATAATATATTTTATTACTTTATAAAAATTATTTTATCATATGTATATTAGATCAACACAAAATTAAAAACATTACTGAAGTACAAAAATTCTCCACCAATCGAAAATGTAATACACAAACATATAAATATTACAAACACGAGTATTCGAATCACAGAAAAAACTGATCCGAATATTTCCATCGGTTGAAATACTGCAAACGTACAAAAAAAATAAAACGAAATTGATCCTACAGAAATAGTATATTTCACCTTTTTTATAAATTTGGCCCATATTTTTATATATAAATGATAATTAATAGTACATGTAGTTATTTTTAAATTTAATTACATATCGGGTGTGCATAAATAATATTATGATGTATATGTACCTTTAAAATGTAACTTTAATTAATTATCCTAATTAAGATAGCGTACCATTTGTACTAAGCAATACACTATTTTTCAAAACTAAACATTAAAATCGAAATGAGTACGAACTGCAACCACGATCGCAAGGAAAGTAAAAAAAAATGTTTTTATTATCTTTGTATTTTTTGTACGACAGTTATATTCCCGTTTTCTATTATTTTTTGTTTAGCTACAGCTTAAACCTATATTCAACTAATTTATTATCAGCTGTTTCTTATACTATACGAGACCAATATAAACACGCCTAAATTACATATGTTTTACAATAAATCAATTTTCATTTACGATTGTTCCATGATTTCACTAATATACGAGTAGGCTTTAGTTGTTTAACAATTCTGTGTTTGGCGAATATTATTATTATTAAAATACAGTAATCCAAGCATATGATCCTCTTGTATTTGTTCTGGTTAAAATAACCACAATATATCTATTATTAAATTACATTATTATTGCATTTTTATAATATTGTAATTTTATTGTAAATATTTTCTTAAGGAAATACAATCACTAGAAAATCTTGTTACGATTTTAGCAACATACTTGTCAAATTTACAATAACTATACAATAAAAATAAATTTAACATAAAATTTACAAGTTTAATAGTTACTTTTACTAGTTTTATTGTATTTCTTGATCAATACAAGTTGTTCTTGTCATTTTTCACAAGTTTGTTTTTTCCGTGTATAAACTATCATCAAATTTAACCATTGATGAAGAATTGGTTCTAACTCGAGGAAGATATTCTGCCCGACAGAATATACCCACCAGGGAAGTATGGAATTATAATATTCTGGCCATACGACGCAAAGAACTCTTACTCATTGAACGCAGAAGTGTATGTTGATAGGCAACCAAGGAGGCCTCATTCGGTTGATTACACCTTGAATTTAGTAAATCGGATATCCGCACCATACATCAACAAAGAAAGAACAATTAGCATGGACAACTTTTTCGATATTTGTACTTTAGCCGATCAATTTTTACAGAAAAAACTACACTAATTGGAACAATTAGATAAAATAAACCAGATTTGCCCAAAGAGTTTACTGGTAAGGTGGAATTAAAAAAGGAAAACTAAAATCTTTAAATTTTTTTTTTGATAGCATCTAACACTTGAGAGTTTTATCCTAAAGAAAATCGTTTCAAAAATAATTTTTTATGCACCTGGAGCAAGCTAGCTCACCCTCGAAAGTTAAAAAAAATGTAAAAACAGCAATAGTTTATAAAATGGGGTTATAAATAGGTTAATAAGACGGGAATCAACTGGCGAACAAGTGACGGGTAAGACCGTTAGCAAACAACCAATATGTTCCTTGCGCCCTCGATCATCTTATATGACAACCAGAACAAGATTTCATTTTTGTGATGAGCCATCTTGTCCAAAACACACCAAAATCCTATGTATAGCATGCATCAAAGAATAGGAAATGGTTTCAAATTAAGATTAAGTGGTATCAGATGACAAATCTGGTTAAAACACAAATTTGACTAATTAAAATGTGATTTTCTTGTGAATGTAATTACTTTTTCAAGAAAAATGTAAAATTGTAACAAGAAAATAACTAATTTTTAATTACTTTCCCTTTGAAATATATGAAGATATCCATGGGGTCAGATTGACCCCTATACACAGACGACCAAACTAATGTCTGTATCTATTTTTTTATGTGTAATTCGCCACCTGCTCTTTAGTCGTCTAAATGCGTTTTCTACGACAATTCGGGCCTTATTTAAATAAACTCCAAATGAGTCCTCTTCTTGAGTCCGTGCTGGTGTGTATCCCTTTAACAACCATCTCTGTAATGGATATGCTGGGTCTCCAACTAAAATCGCTTTTACTTATTTTTCATTAATATTTTCAAATGCTATGAGAGAAAGAAAAAAGTGTATGTCAACAGGTATGAATGAAAAATTTTAAAATATTTGGTATATACCAGTGGATAATTCTGAATATTGTTGAACAAAAACGAATCTTTCAGTACCACGGCATCATGCGTACACCCTGGATGCTTCACCGTGATGTCAATGAATCTGAAATGATAAAATAAAATAAAATTCATTAAAACAAATATTATTAAAGATTACCAAATTATGTTCACTAACCTATGATTTGCATCCACTACACCTTGAAGCACAACTGATGGCCAATTTTTTCTATTTATAAAATCCATATAACCATCTTCTGGTGGTGTTACGGGAATATGTGTACCATCAATTGCTCCAAGAATTGGCAGAACGCTTCTTTCTTTAAATTTTTTAATTATTAATTTTGCTTCTTCAATTGATGGCATTTTCAATTCTTTTGGAAGCAACAATTTAATGACTGCTGAACAAAACTGTTTCAAACATCGATGGACTGACGTTTTATGAACGCCAAATTGGTTCCCGACAACCCTATATTCCGCACAAGAGGTCAGTTTATACAAGGCAATTGCAATTTTCTTATCAACTTGTAATGGCTCTCGGACACAAAAAGGATCAGGGCGTAATTCAGGAGTTAACTCGTCATACAAATAATTGAATGTACCCCGATCAATGCGAAAATTCTCGATCCACTCATCAAAGCTGTCACTTTTCACAATATTTTCCCACCAGTCACTACTTCTTTGTTTTTTCCATACTTTTGGTGGCTTGCGTTTTAATAACACTACAGTCTCCTTCATTAAGCAAAAATGTATGTCAAAAGATAAAGGTCGATGCTTCCTGTAAATGCTGTTTCCACATCTTAATTAATTCTCGAAATATTTAAATGATCCTGAAATAATCTATTTACATCACTTATACAACCGAACATGAAGATTGACTCTTGTTATTTATTAGGATAACAAGTGTGTACACAGTTATTTATATCAAATTTTCTTATTATTAAATCCAATTTAATTTAGGTTACATACACAATATTCATCCAACCAGATTTTGATGTCCATAATATTGTAATTTTTCTTTATATCCGGTTTGTCGTCATATACATACGAATAAAATCTTAAGAAAAGACGAAATCATGCAAAATAAAATTATTGTACGAGCACAGATGAAGAAAAATATCTCAAATGACAGTTTTCATTTTTATTCTCTCATACAGGTTGACATATATTTTATTGCCACTATTATTTTGTTGTGATTCTTCTTATTTAATACATTTTATTCTTCTAAGGTTTTCTATACACAAAGTATTACAATATTCGGTTTCTTTTATATTTGATTTTCTTATTGTTTGGTCTGGAATGGTATATAGGGCATAACTCATCTTATATGTATAGATTAACTTTCTTTATGTTCATCATACATATATGCGACACATTTAGGTTAAGGTATTTTTATATTAAAATCTGAGGAGCTAGCTAGATTAGTAATGATGACTAACTGCTCTATTCAGAAAATAACTTTGTTATTGAATAAATGTGATTCTGATTAGATTTATGATTATGTCATTTTATCGTAAATATAAACGTATTTAATGTGAGAATTGTAAAGATTTTCAACAAGCAAGATTTTCAATCTTTCGACATTTTTGCTGCTAAGTTTTATAATAATTTTCTGGATGAAAAGAAAATCTGTTAAATAAAATTACTGTACAACAGCCAATGCCCGAACGGGGGGCTATTCAATTTTCTTTACATGACATTTGAATTATTTACTTAGTACTTTAAAAAATGATAAAAGTCGATAGGAAAAGCAGCAACACATAACTAATTTTCTAACTAGCATCGACAGGAATCACAATTCATCAACTATAACGACGTCAGCGAGCTGTCGGTAAATCAATTAATATGCGACAAACTGGCGGCAATATTAAGTAATGGTAATTTTATATTAAATCATTAAATTTAATTTTACATATTCTGGCCCAACTACAATTTCCTATTCTGGATATTTGATATCTAGAAATGTACAAAATGCTTTATGAAAACGATAACATACGAACTCAGAAGTGGGGGGATACTAAACAAAGTTATCACTGTTGAACGCACCTGGAAAAATGTTTTGCTAAAAAGGCCATTCAGTTTTACGTATTTTGGAACAACTTCCGCTTCTTATTCTGAATATTTGACATTACGACATGTAAAAAAACTCAAAGGCTATACTTGTGGTAGAATATGTAAAACTAAATGGCAGGTGAGTTCAAGAGGGATTACTTTGTTTAGTATTCCTTAACTTCTCAATCCGTAGGCTATCCTTCAGTAGCTTGATTATTTAAAACACCGGTTCTTCACAGTCATTCAATGTATTTTAATGCTTTTACTAATGCAACATAAGTACACGTATATGCATAAGTAATTATTATGTAAAATACGTTTTTTCGACTTTTCTGCTTATAAAATGAATTTAGAATTTGTTGCTCGTACCAAAATCAGATTTCTCTGAATCGGTTCAATGTACGAAATTAATTCCAACAAAATTTGCAAGTATTTCTTTGAATTCTGATGAAAAGTGCTTTCAGACGAATAATCTGATCCCACACAAAATATGACCTGAAGTTGTGTGTGTTCTATAATTGTTTCTCTATAATAAGGTCCTAGTTCAAAATCATATGTCGGGTAATGCAAAATTTTCTTCCGCTCAATTTTTGCAGCCATATGTTGTTTCTGCTAAAATATTTTGCAACCTCTGCAGCATCTTAAATTCAGGAGAGTTCAATTTTATAGAGTTCTCAAGAGAATATATTTAACAAGTATCAAATGTGTTTTCTGGGCTAACATGCAAACAAGCAATGTTGTGTGGCCGTTAGTGGCCGTAAGGTTTTAAATTGTGCTAAAAATATTTTTTTTTGTGCGTGGTAAAATTGACCGATGCTACTACCCATTTCCACCTAAACCTTCGAAGATTTTCTTTCTTGTTTCGTTTGCTAAGGCCGGTGTTATCGTAGGTCGACGTTTCATCGGATATATGTTAGCTTTTACTTTTAGAAGTGTAACGTACATATTTTAAGACTACCTATTTTTGATTAGATCACAAATAAGGAACAACTTTAATAATACAATTTAAACTATGCTTTCTTTGAAAATTTATTCGTAATCCGTATAAAAGCAAATTTTTTGTTTACTTTTAAATAATAAAGTATGTACATACAAACAAAAAATACAATAATCTTAAATTAGATATTAATGTTACTTTTATTTTTAGAAAATGTTAGATACAATTTTTTTATTTTGTTCTGTTCGAAAATCGATAATGATTAATAGATTTGTATCTGTCTTCACAAGGGAAATGAAACAATTTTTCTGCTCTCTCAGTTTTATAAATATTTCTTCCCATCATCCCCGAATCACTCCAATTTTTCAGTGAACCAGTTCATGAATATCAAATTTTTTTTTTGTTATGTTGTTGATGAAATGAAGAAAAGTAAATAAATAAATAAAATAAAATAAAATAAATCATTTATTTATACTTATTTCTTCGAACATTGACGATAACTGGGGGATCGAATGTACAAACTTCTTTCAGTTTATTTTTTTGTTGTTTGTTATTGTTGTTGATTAATTTGTGTTAAAGTAATTTGAAACAAATTGATTAATTAATTTAATTATCTTTAAACATTGAAAGCTTTTGTTTATGTACAGAACAAAAAAAAAACTTTTATTTTTATGTGTGCGTGTGCACACATACACTCAACGCAAGAAATAATTATTTTTAGCATAACATTTGGAAAAACCTCAATATAAATTGTGTTAAGTGAAGATTTATTCTGTCAGCGAACTGATAATAAAATCAAATATGTTTATTCCGGGATTTTTTGGCAACTTTTGTTTTACATTTAATTATTATTGTGTGACTTTAATAAATTAAATCATTTCACTTTTTATTATAATGGCCTATAGTCATTTGCTTAGCACTACGTACATTTTTATAAAGTGCAGACATCACGATAACATAATTACCAATAATTTGTTCACAATAATATTATTGAGACAAGAGTGAAATTTGAAAAGGTATATAATGTGCCATTAATTGATATTACTGTGTTTGTGTATATTATGTACATAATATAGTTACGGACTTACGGTTAAAGAAGCAAAATCAGGTAGACAAATAAAATAACTATAATATAGTAATTGTATTTGCCACTTAACCACACAATACGTTTGAGTACGTAAGAAAAACGTGTTTTACTGGAAAACTAGTTTATTTTTCTACCTTAGATTTGTTTTAGTTTAGTGTTTAGTATTTTTATTTCTCGCTTTTTAACATACACCATTAAATACGTTTTTATGTTTATTTTCATTAAGTTTCATTTCTTTTGTGATAAAATTCCTTGTTATTCTGGTACAGAGGTGGTCCATGGCGAACATTAAAGATTCGGTTTTGTCAAAGTAGCACACAATTAAAGAGCGAAAGAGTGAAAATATAACACTGTGACAACATAGTATTATTTGAATTGCTTATACATATTCTCTTTACACAACGATGCTACAGACTGAATCATTCAATAAAAAATTAGTATTGTCTTCTGGGGCCCTATAATGAAAAAATCCGATTTCACATTTTCATGCGATATCGCATTTCGGTATTATAAAACGAAATTTTCACAAAAATGCGCTCTTGATGGGAGTTATTATAAAATCCGATAGCGGATTTTTGTGAAGTTAAAATTGTCAAATGTGACTACTCAAGAGGATAATGACCAGTGCTGCCACTTCCAAGCACAAAATGTGTAGCAGATGTAGCTAAAAAAGTGTAGTAGATATGTTTTTCGTAGCAAATTTTGTAATGAGTATAACAACGTTTTATTTTTTAATCTCTATAGTAAAAATAATCTTTAACAATACTTTAACAAAATAAATAATTCAACAAAAAAAAAAAAAACAGATAAAAGGAAAAATAAAATCACTTACGTACAAAACACCTTAAGTGACATATCTATACATATTTATCACAAAAATTATTTAGAAAATTCTTTCAAATTTCTCAATTCATTTGGTATCGCTAATCAACAAACTTAAATTTTTCGAAAAATTTAAACAGACCTGGTCCATCACATGTTCGCCAATAATCTTTATTCGGCTTAATTAATTCCTTTGCAAACATTAAATTTTCCACAGTTGTTGTGTATAAACTGTTACGTGTATTCGTTTTTTTAGGTTTAATTTTGAAAATTTCCTTTCAGCAGAAGCTGTACTATGCGGTAAAGAACATAGTGTTAACATATAGTTAGCAAGTTCCATTAAAATTGGCGTTACTAAGGCATCTTTGCATAATTTCAGATCTTTCCAAAACTTGATAACATCGCCTGAAAATTTGGAAGCAATTTCGACATTGCCTATTAACCTGCGAAATTGATTGTTTAAGACTTCTATGTCTCCTTCAAAAAAAGGAAAACTATTTACCAAAGGCAAACAAGGTGAAAGGCTTCCTGTACCTGATACTATTTCATTAGGATTCATATATTTAAGAAGTCTCAATTTTTCATCTTTAAAATCAAACCAGGTTTTAATTTGAACGCAAAGTTCAACGTAAAAGGAAACTAGTGAATGTTTCAGGTTTATAATTTTTTCTTTCTCTAATCCATCTGATAAAATAAAATTTTCAAATGTAAGTACATTGATGAAGGCGTAAGATATAAATCTGAGTTTTTATATTGACATCGATATTTAGGTTTTGGGATTTTATAAAATTTTTAATAATTTCGATGTACAGTGTGTGTAATTGAATATAAAGAACATGAATTTGTGTTGTCTCAGATTAGAAAATTGTGCTGACATGGTTAATTAAATCCAGGATGTAGGACATAAACAAAAGGTAACATTTATTTATCGGATCCATCAAAAAATTGTTAATTTCGGCTGCGTTTGTAATATAAAGCTCTTTTAAGATTAAAATAATCTTGAAATTGGGCTATGCGCGATATTGAATATGTGTTTAACATTTTTTTCGATATAATTTGGCAATTTTTTACATGCAGCTGATGCACATAAATCGTAAAAAAAAAATCTTTGTTTTTCTGTGAAAATTTTGAAACTACTCCATTTAGGTGGCCCGTCATGACTGCGGCATTTGTCAACAGCTAAACTAATCACGTTTTCAATCGGTATATTGGAATTTAAAAAAATTGTTTCAACCACATTAAAAATGTCTTGTGCCGTCGAAATCGTTAATTCCACTCAATCTAAAAAGCAGTCTATGACTTTATTTTGATCTGTGTCAAAATATCGTGCTACCATTATCAAGCATTTGGCCGTAGACATTATTGAAAACTTTGATTTTTGCAATTTGTTTGTAATTTGTTGCTTGGAGCAAGGCCCAATTATTTGGTTCAACATTGCCGTTGATTTTGTTCGCCGGCATTTCAATTCCTTTGCCGTTTCCGAATCTACACAAGTGGTCTGCAATAGCTTTGGCAGAGAATCCATCTGAAGGAAAGGTAGGTCGTACTGAACACAATACATTACACAACCAAACACAGTTACTCTTTTCCGATATCCGGTGGGATTACCTACAGACTGGATACTTTGTATAACATTGGGTGTTGTATTTTGAATGTCCATTTTTCTTACATGCGTTTTGCTTTTTGTTTCGTGTCGTTTAAAATGAGATTTATTATTGGCTAATATCTACTTTAAAACAAATTGCACAAAATGCCTGATCGTTCACCTTCCCAAGCCAAGGATGTTAAACTTGCCATTCGCTTTTATATTTTTGTTTGTATTGTTTGCATTGTGTTTGTTGTAAAATAGAGTCCGAGTCGGAAGAACTTTCTGTTTCTCCATTTGGTCCCAAATCGTTTCTAAAAATATTGTAAATATTGAAATTGTCATCATTTAATCCTCTAATGCATGAATTTTTAATCATTTTCTATCAAATCTTTGACTTCAACTCGTAATTGTTGAACAAAATGTGCATATTACAACAACAAAAACCAAACCGTTATGACAAGAGTATTTAAAAGGGAATAACTCTTGTAAAAACTAAAGGAAAGAATATTCATTTTAACGTAAAGTTACACAATTCAAGATAACGTAAAGTCCCCCTTTAGGCGGAGTTATACCTTAGAGGGTTAATTACTTCTCGTTATAAACTAAGCGATTTTCTGAAGGCCGTGTGCAGAATAAGGCGGCTCACTTTGATGGATATTTGCCGAAACGACAGGCCTGAGACAGTTGAGCTTATAGTCAAATGTCTAACTAATGAAAATCACAATTATTAGCTTAATTCTTCTGTACAATGTTCTATGAAATACGTTCATCTGTACGAAATATGGCTTTTATTTACACAGTTGGATCACTTTACATCACAAAAACATTTAACATTGTAAAGCTTGATGAAATTCTAATTCAACCTAACCTATTTACTCAAAATTGGTGTATGCAGAGAGTTCGATTTAGCAATATTTTGCAATTCACCAAGCTTGAAAATATAAAATTTAGATACTTAAATCATTTAAGAACTTCTTTTACTCAAATTTTATAAAAAAACATTACACTTTCGAATTAAATATGGGTTTTAAATGGACTACCAAAAAATCCAAGAAACCACCAAAATTTAGGTTTAAAAAAAATCCAAAAATATTTTGTTTCAAAACCGGTTTTGTATGGAAAACAGAAAAAAATCCTCAAGAAAAGTCCTCGTGTAAATGTGCCTAATGAGCATTTCGTTAAAAATATAGTTTTATATAAAAGCACAGGATGGGACAGCATTTCTTTTTGTTCAAGTGAAAATTTTGATAGGATACTTGAACATGTGAGAACATCAACTAGAAATATGCCTAGCAATTGGGTTTTAGTTTTTTAATTAGTTTGCGTTGAACTTTAAAATGTTATTTGAAAATGTGCACATATACAAAATTCAAATAAGAAGCAAACTCATGTCAGTGGATTATCTCCCGAAAGAGTGAAATTTTTCAAAAACTTATAAATCGGAATTTTTTTCTCTACGTTAAGCTATGATAATTCTGATCAATTTTAATTATAAAATTGATATAAACCGTTTTAGCGTAGAAAACCAACATTAGAATATTTCTTGTCATATATTAAAATAGCAATCGAACCATCAAATGAGATAATTATGTACTGACTGTTTGAATGTCTTGTGCAGAAACTTTAAGATTTTTAAGAATTAAATAAATCAAAACTTAGGGAATTATTATTGTACTTTCGGAAAGCCATCATTACAAAATTTGCAACATGGGTCAGATTAATTAAAATTTATTCCCCATAATTATTTTAAGTTTAGTTAGTAAAACTTGGTAAAATTTTGCTTTTGAAATTTTTGTTTAACGTGTGTAACTGTGTAGTCATAATATTGTGACAACTGATTATTTTCACTAAATCGGTTGGGATAACCTTGTGGCGAGGCACTGTGATATGCGGTTCGTAATATCTGTATCTATTCTAAGCTTAATTGGGTAGAGATAAATTCCAAATCAACTTGGCAAATTGTTTTCCTTTAATAATAAAGCAATTTATCAACAATGGTTGTACACATTTTTATTTATTTAATATTTATAAATTAGGTGTTGTCGCATCCACGGATGATGAAAAAAGAGGTCGAACAACATGTATAAACATTTTTCAAATAATATTGGTTGGTATTGTGTTGTGGTGCTTTGCAACATCTCCGTTAAACAATCATGGCTTATCTATTCTACCTACTTATGTACATAATTTAGTGATTGGACGCTTCAATTCTCCACTGCCTGTCTTCAAGAAAACCACTCTTACACCTCCATCTATGCCAGGAAGGATCTTAATAACTCGTCCTCTTGTCCATACCAGAGGTGATAAGTTGTCATCTTTGACTAATATGAGCTCACCTTCTTTGAAGTTATGTTCTTGATGCCATTTTGATCTTCTTTACTTAGTTGCTTCTATTTGGACTTAAAGTGTCTGTAATTCTTCAGTTGTTGGTGACTCACCCTAAACTCGGCGAATGTGGGTTTTGACATACTTAATTCCGACTTCCCATAAACCGCCAAAATGTGACGCTGGTATTATTATTATTATTATTAGTTGAGGGCCATGTGGGCGTTCAAGCCACCCCGCACTGCGACCTAAAAGATCTTTTGTGCATAGACCCTACTTAATGAGCCGTCCAGTCATTATTCAGGCTCTTAATGAACCTGACAATACTGCCGGCCGGTATATGATGCATACTATCCGGGCTCATTACTCTCCCTCCTAGATGCTGTAACCTTTTGCAGAAAATGGCTGGGCAATGGCACAGAACATGTTCGCTGATTCCGCTTCCATGTCGCAGAAGCGACATCTATCCGTCGAACTTAGGCCCATTTTCTTAAGGTGATACCTTAAGGGGATGTGAACTGTGAGGAAGCCGATAAGCAGCCTCAACTCAGGTTTCCTAAGTACAAGACATTCCTTGGCCCTGGCCGACGAAGGTGAAATAAATTCCTTCGCCTGTCGCAAACCTGGAATTCCGCGCCAGTAAGAGGACTTTTGCATATCCTCCGAGCGTTTAACCGCTGCCCTAAGGTTCCCCTTAGAGACGCCGCAGAAGGGCTCTGGTCCAATTAATGGAAAGGTAGATCCCTCGCGGGCGAGGCCATCAGCTGCCTCGTTTCCCACAATTCCAGCTGATGGTGGTAAAGTATGCCATTCTACTTTTTGTGTATCCAGCTAAGCTGTGACCTTTTCGTTATGTTTCTTAGATGCAATTAAACCAAAGAATTTGTCAAATTTTCTCCTGGCGCCGACAAAATTTATGCCATTATTACTATATATGGCATTCTTCCCATGAATCTCCTTACAGCAGATTTGAATGCATCTGTTGATAAATCTCCAACAACTTGTACGTATCTGCATATCCTTAGTTTCCATGCAAATAAATAAGCAGATGTATGCCTTGACTCGTTTAGGTCCTCTGCCTCTTTTGGAACTGACTTTAATTGGCCTTGCGTAATCAACTTCAATGTTAGTAAATACTTTGGACGAGTCCTTACACAGTGAACGCAGCTGTTGGATATTCTTTTTGTTACTTTTTTAGCTCCAAATATTCAAGGAAGAATTACTCGATGTTTCATAAAATACTACAACAAATTTGAATTGTGCAATTGTTCCCCAACACGTAATATTCCATTTTCATCAATATGTAGGTACAGTAATGTCTGCTTGCTACTTCTTTTAATTGTTTGTTTGTTTTGCAGCTGGTGTATTTTTTCACTTCAAACTGATGCAATAGATTATTATCCGAACCTTCGTCATACAGGAAGAATATTTCTGTATAACATGTTTATGGGTGATGATTGTTCTGGAGTAATATTGTGCCTCTTTGCCAGTAACAACATTTTTCTTTTTTCGAAGTTGCAATACTCGTGCGTTTAAAATTTGGCCAGTGTGTTTCTGGTTTTTGCAAGCAGTCAGGTCCGTTCCACCATACTTATTGTTTAAGTAGTTACTCGGGTAATAACCCGAAGCTTGCGGATTAGCTGGATTTATGTTACTCGGGATGTGTTGCCAGTCATAGATGATGTGTTCGATTTGTATGAACCATCAAATACGACTCGTAATTGACTGCGTGATTAATCACCATTGACTTCATTCTGCATTTTGCTTGTTTCAGAGTATTTCCTACATATTTACAACTGTTTTTAAACAGTAATTCCACTTGGTAACAACCATTGATGAATTTGTGTATGGCAGATATTATAATTGTAAGATTTAACAAGAACGAATGGAAACTATATACTATCGTATTCATATGTATTTGTGCAGTATACATTTTAATTGCAACGCCACACAAACTTGTTTAAAATTGATATAAATAAAAAAAATTTGAAACTAATAATTTTTATTTAGTTAGCTTAATTATTTTGCTTTATAATTCAATAAAAAAAATTTGTTAATTTTAATTCCAGGAAAAAATACAGGTAATTTAATTCTATTCAAAATTATTTGTGCATACAAATTTGTATTCATAATTATTTGTGCACATTAAAAATTAAGATAAACAAATAGTAAATTAATTAAAATTAATTTTTTTTTTGCTAATTAAATAGTGATTTAGTCAATTAAGATTTGTATGCTCTTGTTTAGATTTTATTACTTCTCTTAAACATCTCGCAAGTGGTCCAGATTTATTGATAAAATCTCGTGGAACCTTATCCCTTTTGGTTTAATTAGCACCCTTCTATAAATGTTTGGTCTTACTATATCCTGACTATGATCTTAATTTTTAATGTGCACAAATAATTATGAATACAAATTTGTATACACAAATAATTTGAATAGAATTAAATCACCTGTATTTTTTTCCTGGAATTAAAATTAACAAATTTTTTTTATTGAATTATAAAGCAAAATAATTAAGCTAACTAAATAAAAATTATTAGTTTCAAATTTTTTTTATTTATATCAATTTTAAACAAGTTTGTGTGGCGTTGCAATTAAAATGTATACTGCACAAATACATATGAATACGATAGTATGTACTAAAATTTTAGTTGCACAGTAAACATAACTTAGTAGTTATAAACTAATATAACTTAATTTGGCGGAAAACCATACAAAACTACTATATATACAAATTAATAAATGTATTGTAACTTTTGGTCAGGGTTATCGTTTAATCGTGTAAGGGAAATGAATTAATTTATTTTGTTTCGGAGCACCTTGAGTTTTTTTTAGGCATTTAATTCGTTTGTAGTTTTGTTACTTCCTCAGCTCATTTAAATTATAAATTGGCAGCAATAAGATTTTTTTTTTTTGTAATTTATAAATTTAAAATTATCACTAATATGACGATAACAGGAGGTTTTTATTATTATCGGTTTAGTAGTTGATGTTGAAAAAGGTATGGATGACACAAACACATTCTTTTTGTAACCAAAAAATGTAACCTTAATTCATTAATATTACACCTATCTATGAATCGATATTCGGTCTTGAGAAAAACAAATTCTTCTTTGCAAAATACTCTTTGTAAAATTTGTTGATAGTCTCAAGTTTGCTAAAGAATTTAGCCATATTCTATATTATGAAATTTTTTTTTGAGCTGATTGGGTGTGAAGGACAAATTCAAGAGTTTAAAATAATTTTCTGTAATTAAACTATTCCATTCCGGAATCTTTTTCAATTTTTGCAATTAAATTAAGCTTCTTCTTTAAAATAAAAATGACTACATATCAGGATATTTATTTCGAAGGGAATTTATGCCAATTAAGTTACTGTACTGTGAATGTGGACTAGTTAACCTTCTTTAATTGTATCAATTATCAGTGACTGTATCCCGGATAGCATTTTCACTGTATTTTACTTTTGCACATCATAGTATCATAGAATATCGATTTTGTTTACCGCTAGAGCATGTCTGCATAGAAGTAGTTTCGAAGCAGATTATTGACTGGTTTTAACGTAACAGACCGGCATTTTAATTTTATTGTAATAGTTGTTGTTGGAAATAGAGCTCGCCTTTTCCAACTTATATAGACCATCTGTTTTTAATCATCGTGTACTAATATATTTGGTCAGAGGCTAGTAAATAATTGGCGTTAAAAAAATATTTTTCGTGTACAAAACCATAACAATATTAGGCAAGGTTACTTATATTACCTTCATTCTACATAGCTTGTAGGTCATAAATAATGAATTCCTGACATGTTGGACGCATTATCATATAATTGGCCTCTGCAACCTTCTAAGTTAAGATTTATATTTCTAAATATGTTAATAATGCCGGAAAACCTATGACTACATTCATGCCCTAAATTTTCTAGTACAAAATGTTATAACTTCCATTCTAAATAAATAGTTTTTTTTTAAACAAACCCACAAACTTCATTTAACGATTAACCGCTAACATGAAAATAAGAATAAAAATGTTGCGTATTGCGTTGTTACCAATATAATGATAGAAAAATATTTGCTATTTCATTGTTTTTGAATTTTGCTTAATCTCCATCATAATTTCTCTTCAGATCGTCTACTACTTTAAGAATTGCAGTATTTGTAACATCTCCTATTCGATATCAGATTGATTCCAAGAGCGATTTACCATTTTTATGCTCTAAAATCTACTGCTTCAACATCTTTTCAGTAACCTTTCCTAAACTAGATAAGGTGGTATTAGGTCGAAAATCTTTTCAGAAGATCTATAGCCGGACCTAATTTCAACTAACAGTGTCTGTAAAGCGTCAGATAAAGAGCTGCTATGAATAATTTCAGAGATATTACTTTTCCGGATATACAACACATACCTTTTAATGTCACGTCTCCGAACCTTTCAATGTCACGATCATTCCCGTTATACTTAAAAACCGTCAAGTTTGATACTATCATTTGACAAAATCCATACATATCTTACTCAACAAAAACTTAGCCAAAATCCATCTTATGAAACTGACTTTACTTATTGAAGCAATTTAATTTGAACCCCTTTTTGTTCGCAGGATCAACACCTAAAAAGCAAACCATAAAATAAAGTCGCTTATTGAATCCCGGTCAAATCTCAAACAAAATCCCCAAAATAATGTTCATAAATCCAAAATCCATCAAAAGTCTACATCACACTTAACGCTAAAAACTATAAACATAAGTTGCATATAGCTATTTGTATCACTAATCATTTTGATTGATTGATTGATACCGGTGTACGACCAAGCCTTAGCAAGATTCCTGGATACGCGGGATCCATCGTACACCCTTTTACACATAACAAAACCGAGGGATAGGAAAGGAATGTTAGTATTAGAGACTCAACCCGGCTTCAGCCACCTATGCAGTCGATAGTTAGTAAATAGTTAGTAATAAATATAGTAAAATAGTTAGCACAGGACCACACAATTTCTAAACTACAGCTTATTAACTTCTTGTTGATCCTGGAGAGTTGAATCAGGCTGTAACTTTATTCTGAAAATCGGGATTAAAATTAATCCTTATAAAATGATTAATTCTGGAACTATTTTATATTCTGCAAATTAAGTTATTAATCAGTAAACTAAGAAAGAAACCCCTTTAGATACTCTTCACACTTATTTTAATAAATAATAATTGATAACAAAATAAATAGCCAGTGTTCTTCCGGTAGACATCATAACGTCTGTGTCCGATATTATAACAATCATCCCGAAGTAGATAAATACGAGAAACCCAAATTAGAGATAATTAAACGAAAAACTTTATCTGAAACCAAAACCGCTGGGACAACGTCCTACTACAACCAATACAGACAATCGAATCGCCATCAGAATTTTATCGACATTTAGAGAATTTGGCAGGACCTTCAAAAGCAGTAAATGGATCTCTTTTTAAAAAAAACAATATCTTGTTTCACTTAGTGCGCTTCAACTTTAATAGATGAATTGAAACGTAATATTAATGAAATTAAGACTGCAAAGAGGAATATTTTGATCGCAGCAGATCAAGAAACCGATTTAACAATAACAACTATCATTGTCCCAGAAGCAATTCTTCATAATGATTCGGAAAGCTAGATTCATCCAACGTTAATGCAACGTGCGCCGGAACTATACAAAACCGTCTTGTGTCAACCATCAGTGATTCTACCCCACTACACTTGGTCCCGAAAAGATACAGTAACGACTGGAGACCTTGTGGTGATTTTAGGCTGCTAAATGCAATAACAATGCCAGACCATTACTTATTGCCTCATATCCATAATACTCCTAGGCACTTTGAAATTGTAACACATTTAAAGATCGATTTGATAAGAGCTTTCCATCAGATTCCAGTGGCTTCAGAAGATAATACTTAGGACTGCCATTACAGTTCCAATTGAACTATTTGAGTTTGTAAGAATGCTATATGGGTTGAGAAAGGTTGCACTGACATTTCAACATTTTGTGGATGTAGCTACTAAATGGTCTAAATTTCGTGTATGTGTATACAGATGATATCTTAGTGGTATAAGCTATGATTAAAACAACACATTGAACATCATACTCTTTCAACGTTTAACTGATTACGGAATCAATATCAAACCTTCAACTACAATTCGACACATTCAAAAATTTATAGGAATGATAAAATATTACCATCGGTTTTACCAAAATTAGCAAATTATTTAGCTCCACTTCACAATTATCTTAATAATCTTGCTAGAATGCTTAAGAGAACTTGCGGATACGTTATCCCGATCTTTTGATCTGAATATTTAATCAACAGTTCAAACTGGCATTGATCTAAATAAACTGATTCAACTTCAAGAGGCTAATCAAGAGTTGGAATCATTAGTCAAAACTGTAAATACTCTTTCTAGAGTAAAGCTCGAAATACTAAAGGATATTAATACTGGAAATTCTATATGGTGTGAAACTTCAACTAAAGTTAATCGTCCGTATTTTACATGTTACAATTTACATTTTACAATTTCCATTTTACATTTTACAATTTACAATTTAAATTTTTACATTTTACATTTTACATTTTACATTTTACATTTTACATTTTACATTTTACATTTTACATTTTACATTTTACATTTTACATTTTACATTTTACATTTTACATTTTACATTTTACATTTTACATTTTACATTTTACATTTTACATTTTACATTTTACATTTTACATTTTACATTTTACATTTTACATTTTACATTTTACATTTTACATTTTACATTTTACATTTTACATTTTACATTTTACATTTTACATTTTACATTTTACATTTTACATTTTACATTTTACATTTTACATTTTACATTTTACATTTTACATTTTACATTTTACATTTTACATTTTACATTTTACATTTTACATTTTACATTTTACATTTTACATTTTACATTTTACATTTTACATTTTACATTTTACATTTTACATTTTACATTTTACATTTTACATTTTACATTTTACATTTTACATTTTACATTTTACATTTTACATTTTACATTTTACATTTTACATTTCTACATTTCTACATTTTATCTTTATTTCACTTTTGTCTGCTTTTTTGTCTGTTCCTTGCTACCATATTCAACAGTTGTGGTCATATCTGGAGTATGTTGAAACGCCTTAAAATCTGCGTTGAAATCCCCATTGGAGGAGGTTTTTTTTAATTTGAAATTTAAGATTGTAAAATCAGAGTAAACTGACTGGTGAGTGCAGTCTGTATTACCAACACTACAACGTACACAGTAAATTTTACATTTTTTCTGACTATAAGTATTATAATTAATTAAATTGTTATTTTTATCTTTTATTTCTAGTCGGTTCATGCCTAGAAACCCAATTTCAATGTAAAACAAATGGACGTTGTATACCGCTAGCATGGCGATGTGATCAAGAAAAAGATTGTAAGGATGGTTCAGATGAAGACGTAGAATTATGCCGTAAGTATACATTTTATATACCATACCTACCCTACATATTGCATATAATGTTCGTGTCTGGCTTGTGTAACCTAAATCAAATTTGTATGTTTCATATGTTCACGATGATAATGTTGTGTGTATATATGTGTGTGTCTTGTATTTATTTTGCTTGCGTTTTTGGTTTTGTATTCATTTTTATTTTGTATTTTGGTAAACGTGATTTTCGTTTCTATGAAAGAAACAAATCATTTATTTTCCTTAATACCTAATTTTCCATGTCACACAGATTATGTTTTGTCTTACACAAAAAAAGAAAAAAAAAACTCGAGATACCCAGCTTATGTATTTTTGTCTCTTTACATGTACCATACATATGTATATGTGTTCCTAATCATACAAACAGTCTATCGATTTTATGTAGATATAATTTTAGACCAAATATTAAATTGTAATGTAGTTAGTTCTGAGAAAAACCAGACTGGCAAAGTATTTTTCTTGTGGTTTTTCATTTCCAATGCCAAATAACTTGGGAGGGAAAAACTTTTCCGCAAAAATGAAATTATATGTATAACCCCCCCATACACTATATATCATAACCATATGTTTATGTACACATAATGTAATAATGATCACCTTAAGTTAAAATATATTAAAAAAGTTTTGAAAACTATGTACATATAAAAAACTTTGTAATTGGTTTTTAATTATTTTTTTTTTTAATTAATTAATTTAGTAAGCTTGTGTAACGATGATCAATTTTTTTGTGAAAGTGGTGATCATTGCATACCAAAAGTATTTTTGTGCGATGGTCGACGTGATTGTGATGATGGTTCCGACGAATCAAAATGTGGTAAGAAGCGTAAATTTTATAATAAATTTTATTTTAATTTATTTATTCATCTGAAAAGTATACGCACATAATAAATAACAACATGTGGATAAACTTATCACAAGGTGATGCATGAATAATAAATAATGATACTGTACATTACATTATATAACATAATATTAACATGGGTTGCGAATCACGATGGAATGGGCTTTAAGATATTATTATGTATCATATATGGGGCACAAAAACAAAAAAAAAAGGAAAATCATTTTTCATACATTATTTGAAGTAGCACATAAAAGGAAAAATAAACAAGGAATACGTCATAAAACATGATAAATATTATATGTATGTGTGTAGAAGCTTAGGAAAAAAAGAAACATCTCGTTAAATTGATGAGCAAACAAACCTGTCATATCTCCGTAGAATCATAAATAAAAAATTAAAATATTTCAACTTTGTTTTTTTCGTTAAAATGTACATAAATGGTCATTGCATGTTTTTTTGGAATGTTGAGAACTTTTTTAAATTTGGGATTTGCAAGTAATATTTTCAAAAAATAGTTAAACCTATTTAGGCAATTATTATTTTTAAAAGTACAAATGTTGGTCGCTCATACTTAGGTTGCCGTCAAATTTCTAAATACATATATAAATATCCCAATAGAAATCTTTAAATGTCAATTTAACTAATAAATAGTAGAGTTTCAAAATGTTGAACATTTATTTTAAGCTTAGTAGGGTTACCGGTGAATTGATCAATTTTAAATTGATTTTTGTAATATTTTTTATATAACGGAAATAGAAAGGAAAGTTTGTCTGTGTATTAATATCAATAAGATTCTTTTGGCTTTTTGTAGTCAAAATATATTAACAATAATGGCATTCACAACATTTTTCGACTTGTTAATCAGAAAAAAATGAAGAAGCCAATCATTTATAATATATTTTCCAAAAAAGTAGAAATATCAAAATCCCCGCGTACTTTAACCCAAGATTCATACAAAGTGTAACCACAAATGATTACATACAGATGAATTAAGATTAACAAAAAAATGAAAAAAATTGGTAGCGCCATTTTTTGAAGCTGCATTTTTTTTTGTACTATAAATGGGTGACATAGAATAGAAACAAACCAACCAATAGAGTATAAAACAGAGCCATCTAGTATAAATAAATAACCAAAAAATAAACAAAAAAATTGATGACAAAAATCAAATAAATTACTTTTTTATACTATGTATATACGGACGGCGATTGTCATGTGAAGGGCCGTGTTTGTACAAAAATCAAGGCAGCCCTGATTTGTTTTTAAATTTTTTTCCTGTATACAAAAAAATGTTATTGTGTGATTGTAAAGTAGTGGAAAATAGTGGTTTTATTTTCTCATCCTACCTGAAAATGTAGAGAGATTTTCTTCCACGATTTTTCAATCATTAATTCTAAATATATTGAGGACGAAAATTATAGAAGAATATTATTCAATTCGAGTGAATTTTAGTTCATAAATATTTAAGTTAAAATGAACAAATTTACATTAGTTCTTATTGGAAATTAAAAGAAATAATATTTTTATCCCGTACTGCGGGCTTTTTCTTTTAGTTTGTGTATATAGTAGGTACAGTCAAGCATCAAAGTCTGTAGGCATCTCTTTGAAATACTTATTTTTACTCCAAAATGAACTTAGATCAAAAATGTAACTTACGAATAAATTCAATTAATTGTTTATACAATTATGATCTATTGAAAAGTTTAAATTCTATCTAAGTGCATACATACATATATGTACAATAAACATTTATATTCAATTTTCAGTTTTGCAAAACTACTTACGATTGTAGGTGTAAGTGTTATTTTGGTGCATGTTAGTTTTTGATTCAATATAGAACAAAACAAAATTCACTAATCCAGAGCATGTAATAATGTATGTTAAAATGATGAATTGAATACGTATGTACATAAATACAGAATAATTTTGTATTAGTTTTAAACATTCTTTTGTAGTATGTATGTTTTTATTATGCAATATTTATTTTGAACTTTGAGATCGGATCGTTAAAAGTAAATAAAATCTAATAAATTTTAATTGAAATTGAATTCCAATTCGCGTAAATCTGGAACAAAGTGTCGGTTGCAGGTTGCAAATCTTCAAATCGGCATAATATACGATTATTTAGATTGACCATCAAAAACCCAAAATATAACGAATGAATTTCCAAGTGTAATTTATAAAATAACGACTTGAAATTTGTCAAAATACATATGTGCAAACATTTCGAACCGTGGTGCTATTCTACGGGTAAATTAAAACGAAATTCTGTTCCCACAATCTTATTTCATCTAATAATGCTCCTTCGGTTAATCATACTGTTACTTCTGGAATTAGTCTCAGTACTATTATGAGAGTTATGACGAGAAGTCGAGTAGTTCTTCAGTGGTAACAATTTTATTGTATAACAAAACGAAAGCAGCATTTGTAACATTTCTATTTACATCTAATTGCACATATAAAGACTTACAGCTGTTCAAAGGCTACATTAGACTCAGACATTAACTTCATAGAACGCCAATAAAATTTTTGTAATTTTGATCTAACATCGAAAAATATTGAGTCAATTTTCAATAATCTGGGGAAATCCTCATATAGTGTTCCAATTTTTCTATTACACCTAAAATGTAAAAATGACGACGAAAAACGTGGCCCGATGAATCGAAAATAAAATTTATAACGAAAATTAGCCAAATTTTGAGTTCAGCGAGCTTATGTTTGATGATATTGATGAGATTTCGTAGAAGATGAGACCATTGAAACTGATATTTGTGATAACCCCGAAAAACAATTTTAATTTGGATGTCGATTTACAAGAATTCTCTATAAGGTGTTTTATAAGCTAAACAGTAAAATAGTTTATTAAATATTACGTGCTTTTGTTTTGCAAATGGGCAAAATTGCCATACTTTTTCATGGAAAATTAGATTGAAATTGAAAAACCAATTTTCATTGATATACCATAAATTCACTATCAAAGTCACGTAGCAACTAAAATGAAAAAAACGTGTAATTTTACGTGAATTGTAGAGATTTACGAACAAATTCCAGCACTTTTTTACACTTATAGAGTGGTAATTTTACGTGCTTCTAGCAAATTTGCATGTAAAAGTTCATCCAATTTTACATGAATATTCTGGTACAAATTTAAAGGTATACAAAGTGAATCTCGCAGTTTCAATAAGGAACCAAAATTTGTATAATTGTACTAAAGAATTGTATGTAGAGAATATGAACAAACGAATAAGTTAACCCTCCGAGAACACACCTAGTTTTTTAATCACGGAGAACACTCTGGGTCAATCTGACCCTAGACACTTTTTGACCGTCTACCATTTTAAATTGGTGGAAGCGATCAGCTTGAAAAAGTTCTCAGATGCTCTTAAAACATTGATAAATCAATTAACATAATTCAAAAGTGCCGATGGAATTATTTACATAATCAAAAAAATAATCGAAAATATTTTTTTTTTTGAAAAAAACGTAATTTGCAATGCAAATGGATTTTGTTTATTTTTCAATATTTCTGGCTAAAAGGTTACCCGTATGTGTGTTCTGGAAATGTAGTATAATCGAGAAAATGTTTGTGCTTTAGTGTTTCTAGGTATTTATTTTGCTTGGTGACGAAGATGATTTTTAACGTCAAAAAAATTGAACATTTTTGTGAAAAAATTAAAGAAAAAATTGATTTTTTACTACATACACGTACATATTCTATCAATTGCATGATGTGTGATAATTATTAACTTATTTATTCATTTCCGGCGCAATCATACATATAGTAGATAGGCAGGATGTTCATCGCACATCGGACGCAAGCAAGGCGGACTATTAATTTTAGTTTTTTTATCCTTCGCGTAAGGGCAAATTGAACATCATGCTCTTTTTTGTAATTGCGGTCATCATCTTCTGGTGCAGCTGGTTTTTGATGAAGAATAATCTGAATGCCTTTGAATATTCAGAATGCAGTTTGGAATTTTTTAGTTTTCTTACAAGTATGGAGTAAGTAGGTGAAAGACAAGTTGCCTTAAAGCAGCCATAGCAGACAAATATCCTTCCGCTTCATACTTGCCAGTACACAAAGTTCTTCCATTTATTCTTTTCACTACTTGGCAACCAAAATTTTCAAACGAAACAGAAATTATTTACCTTTGCATATTTTAGTCATACAAAATCTCTCTCTATTTGAAATACTTCCTCAATGATATCACCTCAAATAATTTTTTTTTTTTTTCGGAGTAAACCGATGCTTGATTCACAACAGGGTCAGAACGACCCTGCACGAACTGCGAATGATGCCATACGCCTACTATGTGTTACGCTTTACAAAGGGACCATTTTAACATGTATTTACTACCGAAAACTATAGCTAGACGGAATCAGGCCCGCTAATTTTCAAAACATTTTCAAGCGATCGACCCTGTGTGTTCTCGAAGGGTTAATGAAACTCCATGTTTCTAATTTCATTTATTTTCTTAAGATGAAATTTCGTACATTTATGTATATCAAACTTCATTATAATTCATTCATTATTTATATGTAAACGTACGCAAAACTTTTATGATGTATATTTAAAAAAAATAAAATTTTATAATTTTATGTTATGCAATATTTTTTAAAAAGTTTACCACTTTTGACTTATAATTCATTTTGATACTACTTTTATTAGGTCTGTATCGTTCTCGATTTCCAAAGCATTATTTTTAGTTTCGATAAATTTCTTGCATTTTTGCATTTTATTAGTAGTTGAAATAGTTATGTGTAAATAAAAGAACAAGCTCACACTATAGCCGCAACTTCTCAAATAAAAAAATCTGTGTCATCTACACGGCCAAGTGTTTGCGTGTAACGTTTATACGCAGTGAGAATAATGATAGTCTGTAAATAATTGTTTGTAAAAATCTATATTAATATTAGCTTCAAGTAGATTTATTATTTAAATGTAAAATTAATTAATCGCCACTGGTTGTTTACGCAAATATTTACACAGAATTGCTCCGATCAGATGAGGCGTGCTTTCGCTACAGTTGTCTTAAGCATTGCAAATCGCTTTTTTGTAGTTTGAAATTTGAATTAAAATTTATGTGGCGATTATTTATTTTAATTGAAAACTAATTACCAGCCACTGTTTCTTTATGCACAAATTGACACCAGAATTGTTCCTATCAGTAGATGAGCCGTTCTCTCGTTAGAGTTCTTCTTCTTCCACTGGCGCTACATCCCGTGATGGGATTTGACAAATAATTTGAGCCGCCGCAAGAGAACGCCACACACGGTCCCTTCCAATGTCGTCCATCCATCAGGTAGGTGGTCTCGTGGCATGAGAGGTTCGTGGCATTTCGATAATTATACGTAAGGCATGAAGCCTAATGACCAAACTATCCAAATGTATATTTAAAGGTAATGCTTATTGTTGATGATGATGAGTAATTGCTCACGACTAAGGACAACATTTGGAGTCGCTCACTTTCCGAACATGATTATAATTTACTTTCGTAACAACAACAATAAATTTATCTTGAATATTCAAAATTCAAATAAATTATAAATCAAAATACGTTGTGCATACATACGTACCTAGCCCTACTCGTATTCTTTGTTTTGTTTTTATCCGGCATACATTTATTTTATTTATGAAAATTTCTCAAAAACCAAATTGTAAAATACAAAATGCACTGAAAGCTAAATATGTATGTATTGTATCTATGCATACTATAGATGTAATAAATACGTACTTAAGCAAATCATACGTGCACTTCGTTTGTTTCAGTTTTAATATGAATCGGGTTTTTTCATGAAAATGGTTAGAGCTATGCAAGAACAAAACATTGACAAAACGAATAATATTTACGCTAGATGCAGACACTGAATATTATAATAATAATTAGCAAAGATTTATACTTCTTAGCAAAGACAATGGGTAACATGGCAAACTTCGTTTTTTACTCACACAATTGTCGCTTGTATCAGTGATTTTGTAAAATTTCATAAATTTCTTAGACATAAAGCATCTGTATATATTAATTTGTGGTGTAACTCTGAAGAAAAAAATGAGAACCCTCCTTGAGTTCTCTTCACACATTAAGTATGAGGCAAGAACGTACTGACTTAGCGAATTATATTCACTAAATCACAAATTCAAGGAAAACCCTCATTTCTGTGTGGGTTTAAAACACCGAAAAATGTTGTGAATGCCATTATTGTTAACATATTTTGTCTATAAAAAGCCGAAAGAATCTTATTGATTTTTATATTACCGATGATAATAACATCAGTAAAATTGTATTAATTTTATCACACTTACTTACAAATTCCACATTAAAAACTTGTAGAGGATTCGGTTTAGCTTTTGAATGTTTTTGGTGTAATGTCAATTTCCTACTTAGAGATGTTTATAGGATAATCCTGCTCTATTTACCCTTATTATAATTATTATTGTTGAAGGGCCATGTGGGCTCATTGTTCTCCCTCTTAGATGTTTACTATAGTATTTACTTCTGCTAGAAAGACGGTAGTATTCGGACCCAAGGACTTCGAGAGGGCAGTCTCACTCCCGTATATTCCTACCCTTCTCCATCTATCGTTTTGATTTTACTCTTACGAGTTGCTGGAAATGTAAAGTCGCCTGTAGATTACCCAGCTTTACCACAGGAAGGCTAAATAAAACTGTATGGTGCCTGGCATTCACTGTCCGCATACTTTGTACTGATACTGATTAACCTATCAGCCATTCACCATCGGCAAATGCTGTTCCACCTTAGATTAGGTTTTTTGCCAAGGATTTCTCCTTTAGTGCCATACTCTAGCCTGTGCCAAATGGCTAAAATGTGCCAAATGGCCTCAGTTACCAGTGGTTGGTAAAAATTATTAATGGAATTGATTATGATAATTTGGGTGTGTGCAGTTTTTTTTTTACTAAATGGCAAATGATTTTACTAAAAAACAATTACCACGAGTTTCAGAACACTGTCTTTGAAATAATTTTAGAAAGATTAAGACTAAGGTTTTAATTATATATTAATAAACAAATTGTACATAAATCTAGGGAATATATAAACAAATACCTCAAAATACTCCTACATTCAAGACCATGATAGCTGCATTTATTTTTCAAATGATCATTTCAAAAGGAAGAGACCCACTTGTATAAAACCAATTTTTAAACATTTACCAAAACGTAATCTGTTTAGTTCAATCGTTATTTTGTCAGCCTCAATTATTATTTCGCCTTAAAGGCCAACCTCTTAAATTCCAAGATATATCTGATGATGATCACACAGAGTGATCGAAAACGTTTATATTTTTAAATAAAAACAAAATATTTGGAAAATTTGATTTATTTTTTAAATTTTAATTTTTCGTTTATTTGTTTTGTGGTTTCAATAAGGTACTGTAACCTTTAATTAATAATTTCTTCGGAATAAACTTATAATGGAAACCACGGCGGCTCTAGTATATAATAATTTTTCTTAAATTCCCCATTAGAAAACGGATTTTTTTAAATTTTAAACAGTTTAATTAAAAACAATTTACCTGACACAAGAGCCCAACTATGCAATTCGAGGATTATTTTTGCCGGCTATCGTTTTGTATTTTAAGGTATGGTACAGGAAGAAAAAGGAAAACAATATTACTTAATTTACCATTGTTTCCTGTTTCTGTCTGTATCTTCTAATATAAAACGATTATAGTCGAAAACCAGGCAAAAGTAGAGCTCCCTTTGAAGAGCTCTCTATTTTAGTATGTGAATAATTATTAAAAAACTAAAATATTCGAAAAACGTTCCGATTTTTTATGAATACTGGAATTTTAAAAAATTGTCATAGTAGCGAAGGTTTGAGGCAGCCCTCATCATCTAAGGCAAAGGTACTCAGCTTGAAGCCATTTCTGCTCATTGAGCTCCAAACCACATCAACAAGAAAAACTTTCCGCTCCCAAATTTTTTTTACCAAAAAGGTTAATAACCAAAAAAACTGTGACCAAAGCAACCCAACCATACGTGAAAGAATTTCTGCGTGGAATGGGAATGGGAATACGAGTTTTTATTTATAGAAAATAGTCAAAAAAAACCTCAAAAGCCTTTTACTGATGGGTTTTTCCCTAAAAACACGTGTTTGTTCATGATACTTACAGTCTTTCGGCAATGATTGACAAGTAATGGCTGAACATATACCAAACGTTCCACTGACAAGACATACGGAAGAAGAATTCAGAACAATAGTGATTATCAGAAATTCAGAAGTACATTTTCATAAGCAAAATTATTATGTGAACATTATATTCATTTACTCTCGACGAATGCACAGATATACTGACGTCGCGGTAATATTATTATTACTGGAGGGCCATATAGTTCAAGCCATCTCGCACTGCACCTAAAAGATCTATTGTGAACCTGACAATACTGCCGGCCGGTATACGATGCATACTATCTGAGCTCATTACTCTTCCTCCTAGATGTTGTACTCTTTGGCAGAAAATGGCTTGGCAATGGCGTAGAATATGTTTCGCTGATTCCGCTTCTAGGTCGCAGAAGCGGCATCCATCTATCGCACTTAGGCCCATTTTCTTAAGGTGATATCTTAAGGAGATGTGACCTGTGAGGAAGCCAATAAGCAGCCTCAGCTCAGGATTCCTAAGTACAAGACATTCCTTGACCCTGGCTGATGAAGGTGAAATAAATTCCTTCGCCTGTCGCAAACCTGGAATTCTGCGCCAGTAGGAGGACTTTTGCATATCCTCCCAGCGTTTTACCGCTGCCCTAAGCTGCCCCTTAGTGACGCCGTGGAAGGGCTATGGTCCAATGAATGAAGAGGCAGAACGCTCTTCGGCGGGGCCATCAGTTGTCTCGTGTCCCACAATTCCAGTATGACCTGGCACCCAAACAAGTGTTAGCTTATTTGAGCTTGCCAGAATCTTAATAACTTCAGACAATCCCATACCAGCCTTGACTCAATGGTAAAGGACCTAAGAGCCTTTAAGGCCGATTGGCTGTCTCATACATTATAAACCTTTGCGTTGTTTAGGCCTTTAGATATGCCTATCCTTGCGCAAAATTCTATAGTATGCACTTCTGCTTGAAAAAAGTTAGTATTGGTACCCAAGGACTTCAAGAGGGATGTCCCACTCCCGCATGTTCCTACCCCCGCGCCATGGATGGTCCCCCTGTACTCCATAAGTCTCGGTTAGGTAATCTAACACAAAATGGTTTGTGGAAATCTAGTTTAGCTGGCATACAGTCGGAAGGCATTCCTATAGTAGGGTCTGTCTGAAATACCTTGAGAATTTCCAGATGACCCACCATATTGCCTGGTTTGATGTTACACTCCGCCTGCATCTTAAGGGCCATAGTAGCAGCATCCTGTTTACCATGCAGATGCAATGCAGTGCCTCTATTGCTGCGGTCGGACATGTTTTCATTGAGCCCGTAACCTCAATGCACGCCATACGCTGAACCTTATTCAATAAAGTTTGCGCTGTCCTTTGTTCGGTTTTAGGCCACGTTTATCGAGGGAGCTATAAGCGAGAGTTTTTTCCTCTTCGTTAAAGGGACAGTGACAGTTTTGTTTGCATTGAGTCCTTCCTGGTCACACCACTGCCTTATTAAATTGAGTACATTTGGCATGAGATCAGAGATCTCCCCATCAAACTTGCCTCTAATCATGATAGCTACGTCATCCGCATAGCCTTGGACATCAAACTCATGGCTACTCAGGGGGACCAGTAGTCTCTCAATAACCAATGCTCATAAAAGAGGAGACAGTACGCCTCCTTGGGGCAGCCCTTTACGGCCCTGATGGTTACTGACTCGCCACCTAATCTGGCTGTAATATCGCGATGTTTCAGCCCTCTCCATGAACATGAACCATAGGGGGTATTATCAAAAGCCCCCTCAATGTCCACAGGCACAAAGTGAAATTTCCTTAAAAGCCACCGCTTGATAAGAAAACTGGTTCCGATGCAGCGGGTTGTTTACAAGGATTTCACTTCTTATTTGATGATGCAGGATTTTTTGCATCGTCGGCAATAGAAACGATGTGAGGCTAATTGGCCGATAAGCCTTGGGCTGGGTGTCCAGACGACCCACTTTCTTTGGTATAAAGACATTTACTTTCCTCTATAGTTTCGGAATATAGTTAAAACCATAACTTGCCCGAAACATCTGAACCAAGCTGGGGGGTATTTCCTCAATACCTTTTTGAAGTAAAGCTGGAAAGATACCATCCTCTACAGCAGACTTGAACGGTTTGAAAGAGCCAATAGCCCATCTCACCTTGCTGCGTGTGAACATTTTTCGAGAGAGGCTCCAGATTCTACTGTGGGGTGAATAGACTACCTCACTTGAAGGGTCATGCGGGTCCTCCTGGGCTCCTACCACTATTGAATCCGGAAAGTGGGTACCTAATAGTAGCTCCAAGGTTTCCTTCCGGTTTTCAGTAAACCTCCCGTTTTACTTCTGAAGATGCCCTAAACCATTTGAGTGATCCCTGGAAAGGACCCTCTGGAGACGAGTTGCAGAGGGTAGCTCTTTGATTCCCACACAGAAGTTTCTCCAAGTAGCCCTTTTGGATTTCTTAATTCGAGATTATATTCCGTTAAGGTCATCCTATACTCGCCCCATTCCCCGGTGCGTTTAGCCTTATTAAATAACCTTCTCGATTTTTTCCTCAGCTTACTCAGTGCCCAGTTCCACCAAGGGACCAACTTAATGGACTCTCTTCGTTTAACCGGGCAGCTGTTTTCGTAAGCCAAGTGTATAGAATTATGTACCTGATTTGAACAGAATTTCAAGCCCTCTGGAGACTCTATGTTCCCCATAACCGAGGGCATTTTTGATTCGAGTGAAACTCTTTAAGAGTCCCAGTCGGTCAGTTTTGGAATTCTAATCTCCTGCCGCTGCATGGTCTCGGCCGTCAAATCGAATCTGATATGCAAGTGATCCGATAAGGAGGTATTTTCAGACACATGCCAGTTTTTAACTAAATTGCTAAAATGCGGACTAGCAAGCTTCAAATCTAAGACCTCTTGCCTAATCGCATTTATAAAGGTAGGTTTTCTTCCCCTACACCCCTATTATTGATGTCCGAGCTACCCGATACCGTGTGGTGCGCATTTGCATCGCATCCTATCAGGTAAGCCAGCCCATTGCGCTTGCAATGAGCTATGAGCTGCCTAATTTCGAGAGGACGTGTCATCTCTGAGTCTCTACAAGACCGGAGCTCTAAATTCGTGTCTGTTATCGATATCGCAAGATCGAACGACGCAAGTGCCGGAACATGCAAGGAACGCTCCCACATTGAGATAGTCGGGCAAAAACTAAGAATCGAAATACATATTGAGTAAGTTAATACTTTGTGTTTTATACGAAGATAGTTATTATTTTTTTAGATTCGTTCCCGGGGAAAAAAGCAAAAAATATAGAAATAAATTTAAACACTAGTACAAACACAAAAATTGATTAATGTAAATAATAATAAATGTTTATTAAATTTACCGAGAAAATGAAATACATAAATAATAATAAAATAGCAAACAATCCAATTGCGTGGGGAAGAAATGAAATTGAAATTCATTCAAAACATTTTGTTTTTGTTTTTTTTTGTTTTTTTTTTAAATCATGCAGAACTAAATAGAAAGAATTTCTTTTTAAATATGACGTCAGTTGGCTTATATTTTGTTATTTCTGAATATGAATTTTTTTATTTTCGTTTACCTTTTTGTGAAAAAGTCAAATTGATTTTGTAAATGGAGGTAAGAAAAAAAAATCTTTATAAGAAGTTATGAGTTCAAAGATTACAGTGTTAAATTTATGAATTAAGAATTTATATTTGTATATTTTGGATCAATAAGTTTAAAGGATAATAGTGAATTATATTGTACAACTGTGTTCGTCTTTATTTTCTTTAATTCGAACTTTTAATGAATACCTAATTTTTGAATAATACACATGACATTAAAACTTCGACAACTGAATTATTTAATTGTGATTAACAATCACAGTTTAAGCTCAAAGTTTAAAATTATTTAATAGCTTTCAGAATTATAATTAAAATTGCATTGAAATTGGATTTAATGATTTCTAGTTGGTTTAATTAAAGCGAGCAGAGCTTTGTACATTGTATTAGCGCAGTTTGAATATATGAAGCTTATAGAATTTATTAATTGATACAGAGATGTTGTACAATATTTCAACGAATGAAAGAAAACAATTCTGTTAAATCAAACAATCTTGATTTTATAACAAAACACAATCGCACATCGATATTCGAGCGTTGCTATGATAGTTTATAAACTTTAACACTTTCCCTCGATGTGAGAGATATTAATGCATCTTCATGTTTACGTCTTTAATTCCAAGTGGATGTAGACATCGTTGATGCTTAGATCACGGAAGTCCTTTCGTAAGGACATGTTCGGTGCTGGTTTGATTAAAACGCAACATACTATCTTTCAACGCATTTCTCACGAAATGATGACGAATGTCAATATGTTTAGTTCGTGAATAGAACACAGGGTTTTGAGCGAGTTTCTGTGCTCCCATGTTGTCGTTTAAAACTTCCACGGCAGCCAAATCGTGAAGTTCCAACTCCGTCAAATTTTTTTTCAAATAAATGGCCTCTTTTGTAGCTTCTGTGAATGCCATGTATTCAGCTCCGGTAGACGATAACGCTACAGTTTGCTGCTTCTTTTCTTTTCAGTCCGCATCAAAAAAACCGCATATTGGTTCGGTGTTTGGTTTGAATAAGACTCCGAAGTTCATTGTCCCCTTTAAATATCGGAGCACGTGCTCTGCTGCTATCCAATGAGGCGTTCCATAATAATTAAATTGTGCGAGCACGATTATAGCGTGTGAAATATCTGGCCTTGTCGAAACAGCGAGATGTGATAGTACTCCTACGAGTACACGATATGGCAAATTTTTCTCGTCGTCCTTCGTATCCAATTCCCGAGTAACCACGTGTCACAAGAAATCGACAAAAATTTCACATAAATTGGTGATTGGTGGAAAAAAATGTGACAAAAATTTGTCACAATATGGATGAAAAATGGTTGATGGGGTTGACGCCGATAGTCACGCGTAAACGAACATTTTGTAAATCAAATTTGTCGGTTTTTGGTGGAATATTTTTGAAGTATTTGTTGAAAATTTAGTCACAAATTCGACAGTTTTTTATGGTAATAAAGTCAAATATATCTCGATATTTTCTGAATAATTGGTGGTTTAACTGTGGAACTAATTATGAACTACTTGTTGAAATTATAACCACAAATTCGATAGTTTTTTTAAAATACCACTTAATTATCAACAATTTTGTGGATATTTGTTGGTTTATTGAGGCAATTATGCGTAAGAAATTTTTTTTTGACCCTACTAAAATTTTGTAAAAAACACTCCATTGTATGATTTATTTGATATTTTTATTATTATTTATTTAAAAAAAATACCTACCAAAAATGTAGAAATATCAAAATGCCCCCCGCACTTTAACCCGAGCCGAGAGTCAATACAAACTGTCTCGACTCTAAAAAATGAAAACTTTCCTTGAGTTTTCTATGTGGTAGTTTGGTTTCGTACAGATAAGCTTGCACAAACAAAAAGTTCGGTCTACTCATCAGGTACTCAGGTAGCTACGACTTCATACATTAAGTATGAGGCAAGAGCGTAGTGACTTAGCGAATTATAAATCCACCAAATCAAAAATGATCAAAATCTTTTTTTTTTCTGGGGGTAAAATGAACATATATCTTGTCACAAAATACCGGCATAAATATGTGCCAAATTGTCAACTTTTTTTGTGGCAAAAAGGAACTTACATTTTGTGACAAATTGGTGACTAAAGCTTTTTTTTTTGGGTAGTACAATCAACGTACATTTTGTCACAAAATACCCGCAAAAATATGTTCCAAATTGTCAACTTTTTTTTGTAACATAAAGAAACTTACATTTTGTGACAAATTGGTTTAAAATTTTGTGATCACCATTTTTGGTTACTCGGGTTGTTTTCTAATTTCGATCCGTATGCAATGGAAGGAATAGGGTCGAAAGGCCGAAAGTCGAAAGCCCGAACGCCGAAAGGCCGAATGTTGAAAGTCCGAATGTGTCGAAAAGCCGAATGTGTCGAAAGGCCGAATGTGTTAAAAAGCCGAATGTTGAAAGGTCGAATTTCGAAAGGCCGAATGTGCCGAAAGTCCGAATAGGTCGACACGCCGATTGTCGAAAGGCGGATTTTGTCAAAAGGCCGAATGTTGAAAGGCCGTTTGTGTCAAAATTGATTTTAATATTTAATCTTTTTATGAACGAAAATTTTAAAAATTTATATTTTTAACAAATTTTTGTATAAAAATGTTTAATTTATTTATTTATTTATTTATCATTATTGACATTTTTTTAAGACCTATTTTTATCTAAATTAATTAAATACATTAAATTTTGTATATCTTACTAAATAACTAAATATTAATTTTTTCTTTAGTGAATATGTGTAATAGTTGAATAAACTGGCCGTACTTTAGCTCTTGAAGGTTATTAAGATTGCAATAGTTGCTGAAAGATTTATATAACTTCACACCATTATACCCTAGCGATCGTTGAGAAAATGATTTACCGTACCTTGGTAATCTAAAATGAGTATTCCTGGTATTATAATTATGGACTTCTCTGTTGTTAGACAGCAAACTATCTAAATATTTAGGAAGATCCCCCTTTTCGAGTAAATAAAACAGTTTTAGCACATTAAAGTGTATTCTCTGGCTGATTGATTCCCAGCTTAGTTTTTCTAGCATGTCTTTAATATGTGTTCTATTATCCGCGTTTAAAATGCTTCTCATAAATCGATTCTGTATTTTTTGCAGACGTGTTAATTGTGTTTGATTCATTATTAATAGAACAGATGAGCAATAATCTACATGGGGAGCTACAATTGATTTATAAAATATTATTTTGGTCTCCATTGGTAGCTTGTCTTTAATTATGTTGAAAAGTTCTAATTTTTTATTCATCTTTTTGGCTAGGTAATCCAAATGCTGGTTAAAACTTAAGTTTTCATCAATGACGACACCGAGATATTTGTATTCTTTAACTCGTTCAATGATTTGGTTCGCAATTACAATATCTGAGATACCCTCGTACTTGGTTTTGATTGACAAGAACATATCGCACGTGACATGGAAAAGTGATACAACTCAAAAAATTGAATTTTTGAGATAATCCGTCAAAAAGATGTCCAATGATCGATTTCATAACCTGACATAGTGGCGTTTTCATATTTATTTTACAAAGCGAGAGACGGCTCAATTTTTCGATCTTCCTTTTTTTGACTTCCATAGAGAATAATGTAGTAAAATCGAAATAAGCATTTTTCTCTTTTGCTCTCTTGAAAAATTTGAAATTTTGAGTTGTGTCACTTTTCTTTGTCACGTGCGATATACATACTTCGTTTTCGAAATGTTCAATGACAATTTATGAAACATCAACCATCCCCGTAAAGTCTCAAGATCTTCGTTTACTTTTTGTATTGCTTCTTGATGAGTTGGTGCCGAAATAGTAATTAATGTGTCGTACGCAAACATATTAATTTGACAGTTCTTTATAACATCTACTATGTCATTTATATACAAGATAAATAACAATGGTCCAAGTGTTGAACCTTGTGGTACTCCGAGATTGTTTTCTATCAACGATGATGTAAAATTATCGACTTTTGTATATTGTTGTCTCCCTTGAAGATAATTATTGAACCATTCAAGCTCTTTTCCTTCTATACCGTACTTGCATAATTTTTGGAGTAAGATTTTCCTATCTATAGTTTCAAAAGCTCGTTTAAAATCTAAAAAAACCTGCTATCACTACTTTATTTTCGTCTATTTGAGTTTTCCATATGTCCAACATAAGATTTAATGCTGTTTCACAGGAATGCAATTCTCTAAAACCAAATTGTTGATCCACTAATATATTGTTATTAGCAATATGATCAACCAACTGTATTTTAACTACTCGTTCCAGTACTGCTTCATAAATTGGGAGCATATTTATGGATTAAAATTGGGGCGAAGATCTTCAGATGTGGTTGGTTTTGTGGTTTTTGGAATTGGAACAACTGTTGATATTTTCCGTGAAGCCGGTACTACTCCTTCCTTTAGATTTCGATTATCTAAATCTATAAAATATTCCGAGAATAAGTGGTTCTTCATCGCATCCAGCATGACCGTTCTGTTTATGCCATCAACTCCACATTGAGACTTTATTTTACTTATTATTTTTGATATCTCCTGGCGAGTTATTTCTTGAAAGCTGAATTTTTCAAAATTATTATCATCCTGTGAAAAATTCCTATCCTTTATCTCAGGGATGTTCTGGTGAATATCTATCACGCTGTACACAAATGCTTCATTTAGCGCTTCTGCTAACTCTTGTTTATCGGTGAGTGTTTTGTTGTTAAATTGAATACACCATTGTGTCGTATTTTTAGACTTGTAGATGGATTTAAGCGTTTTCCACAGTTCCTTTGGGTTGTAATGGTTTTCAATGAACTTGTTTCTGAAGTATTCAGATAGTTCCTTTCTCAACGATTGTTTATACAAATTTCTAACTTTCCTGTAACTTTCCCAAGTTTCATCTGAATTCATAATTTTCATAACACTATAACTACGAGTTTTTACTTGCTTCAGTAATTTCAAATTTTCTGAGAACCAAGGTATTGTATTTCTATTTTGACTAATTTTTGTTTCAGTAAATTCATTAACCGCCTGTTTTAGATTCAATAACAAGCTATCAGCATACTTATTTAGGTCACTATGCGCTCTAAATTGCCGCAACCGATGATTTAAAATGAAGTTAAGCTTATCCTCAGAGTAAGTTTTCCATGATTTAATTTTTAAATTTCTTAATAGTAAATCGCGTTAAATATTAAAATCTTCTTACGTTTTTTTTGTCATATATAATTAAAATTTAATTAATGGTTGGCTACCTTACCTAGAAAAAAATACAGAAACTGAAAATCACGAAAAAAAATCCAGAAACAAAGAAACTCAGAAGAACAAAAATCCATAGTACTAAAATTCAGAAACATAATTATCAATGTGCGGACTATAATTAAAATTTATAAAATGTCTATCAAATTTGAGTTTTTCCATAAAGTTCTTAATATTTATGATAGGGGAAATTGCTTCGTCAACCTTTCAGACGCAGATCAAAGGAATCGTATCGCTCTTATCGGTTCTACTGATAGTCTAAAAGTGGTGTTGGCCACGTATCACTGTTTTTCAAAAGAATATTTACAAAAGACTGTTTCAAATCTTTTCTCCAAAATTTTGTCACCAAAATTTTTTTGGAGAAAATTTTGTTTTCAAAATACTGTTTATTTATGTTAATAAGGTTTTTATTAATCTTTTATAGATTTTACAGTAAAATAAAATGACATCGACTAATTTAACTTCGAATTATAGAGGCTAACGGCTTCGGTAACTTTCAAAGGCACGCGGGAGGTCGCTGTGCTCCCCCCGCTTATCCTTCCTTTAGATTTTAACTTCGGGGGACGTAGGAGCCGGGATTTGGAAACATGTCGTACTGCGTGTGGCACGTAGGAGCGGATTATATAGAATCTATTAATGACACGTATTAGTGATACGTAGCCAACCCCTAATTTAATTAGAATTGCAGAGGCTAATGGCTTCGGTAACTCCCATGGGCAATATTTTAAAATGCCATATTTTATATCGATCCCAGAAAAACTATTTCACTAAATATTCATTATTTCACTATAAAATAATCAAAATAATTATTTCGGAAAACAAAATTTTAAAATACAAGATTTTGTGCAACAAAATTTTGGTAAACTATATTTTATACGGTAAGAATTCAAAAAAAAGATTGAACGGCAAAACAAGATTTTGTCTTGAAGGCAAATACCCCGATCTCCTAAAAATGCCAATAAAATTGATTTTTTTTTCATTTTAAATAAAATATTTTTTCTTGATTGCTTTTCCGGTAATTTCTAGATTTTTTTCGGGATTTTTTTTTCTGAATTTTTTCTTTTTAACTATTCTGGATTTTAAAATTTCTGGATTTTTTTCCATTCAAATGTAGTAATCCCATTAATTAATTACATATAATAAAAAAAATAAAAATAAATAAATTTGTTTTTCCGTCAAAATTTGATCACATTAATATGCTACATGCTACATTGGCACATGCCAATTTCGACATTCGGCCCTTCGATATTCGGCCTTTTGACACATTTGGAATTCGATCCATTCGGCTTTTCGAAATTCGGCCTTTCGACACATTCGGCTATTCGACATTCGGCCTTCCGACCTATTCGGCTTTTCGGCGTTCGGCCTTTCGACATTTAGCCTTCCGACATTCGGCCTTTCAACTTCGAACGCAATGGAAGTATCTGCCGGATTCAAGTCTGCCATTCCGTATCAATTGAGAAGATTTCGCAATATCCTTTTTGATGCATTGTTATTTCTTTTTCTTTCTGAGTAAATTCTACTCTTAGGCAAGGATAAATTTTTCCAAGATCCTTGATTTGTATGATAATTGTTCTTTGATATTCGTTATTTTTACTTCACTTCATGACGCGATGTTTATATCATCAACATGAACTAACAGTTATTATAAAATAGACGCATGGATCCGAGTTCATTTGTTTAAGGTTCTTCTTCATCAACACTTCCTTTAGCTTGGTATTCCATTATCGTTCCGCTTCACCAAGACCGTACAGTGCCATTTTTAATAAGCAAACCTTATTTCCCAATTTAATACCGTTAAGCATTTTTACTACCTTTCTTGAAATTTCGTTCTATCATTGTTCCGATTGAATATTGGGATTAGGGCCGGTACGTTACGTATATCCCTTCGCCATAATTCGAGCTTTTCGTCTGTTGATCATTCTATCAGGATTATATTTGTTCTGGAGTTCGACTCGACTGCCGAGAATTTTCTTTCCGTTAGGACGATATACGTTTTTCCACGTATCAATTTTAAGGATTGATTTGAGTTCAAACGCGATTCCTTTGTGCTATTCTACGACATCATCTCCAGAGATAGCTTCACCAATTGATATTTCAGCAATGTTCCCACATTCCGTTTCTTCATTATTTGCAACTTGCATATGGTAATTCTTTTTCGGTCGTCCTCTTTTCCAGGTCTCCCTCGATCTCTACGTGCTGTATGTTCTTGACGTTCTTCTTCCCCTGGCTGAGAATTTTCTTCTTCAGCGCTTTCGTATGAGATTGATGATGATGATGTGAATAATTCTGCTGGATTCTTATCAATTTCGTCGTCGTTCATAAAAGCGTTGTTGCCGATAAAATCAATAGATTTTAATTCAATATCCACTTCTCGGCTTATTTTCTGTTCGGATTCATGGTTATTTTCAGTCAATCTGTTTTGATTCTGTACGAATTTAACTCTCGAGTTGTTTTGATGTTACTTTCTTCCGGTAACAGCACTCGATACGCCTTAGAATGATCGGAGTAACCAAGGATAATACATTTCTTTGGTCGAAGATCGAATCTTCCTTTGGTAGGATCTCGGTTAAGAGCGTATCCAATTGCTCTGTATTCTTGGAAATAACTCACATCGGGAATTTTTCCCGTCCATTTTTCGTAAACCGTCTTTCTATCTAGGCTGCTCGAAGGACAATGATTTATAAAAAGATTGTGGGAATTATGAATCTATTAAGAGACATCTCGTTACGTCTGTGAGTGTGTGATTCCTCCTTTCAGCCACCTCATTTTGTTCTGGATTATATAGAACCGTGAGTCATCTTTCGATATCATTTTCTCGTAGAAATGCATCGAATTTGTTGTTCACGTATTCCTTACCGTTATCCGATTGTAAATATTTTATTTTTCTTCCGGCTTAATACTCCGCGCTTGCTTTAAACGCTTTGAGAACTTCATCTTCTTTATTTCGCACCATCTCGTATAGTCATCGATGACGGTAATTACGTATCTCGCTTTCCCATTCAATTCAGTGCGTATATAGGACCGCACACATCGCTTTGAAATATTTCTAATAATTCCGTTTCATGACTCGACTTCTTTGGAAAAGTATTTTTCGTCATTTTTCCTGATAAACAAGCTTCACAATCGAATTTTTCGTTGACCTTTTCGAGATTTAATCCATTATTCACTTTATCGCGTTGAGATTCCCGTAAACTTCTCATGTTTAAATTGCCCATTCGACGATACCAAACTTCAGATAAATCTGTAGGTTTCTTGTTTGCCGTATCCGATTCCGTTGTCACGCATCGTGAACTGTTGCTCTTTCTCGCTTCGTATTCCTCCTTGATTTTGAATACTTCTGGTGATGGCAATTCGTCACGAGACTTTATTGCACATCGAAAATTTTCAAAATTAGATGGTAAACTGTACAATAACATGATTGTCAGTAAGTCCGCATTGATTTCAATATTTATTTCTTCAAGTTTATCGACTGCGTCTCCGTAGTAAGCATCTGATGTAATAACTATCAAATATAACCGGTCGCTGGGGTCAGTCAAATAAATAACAAGTAATTTTTACATCAAATGTTGTACGATTGGCCGCTAAAGAAATTTGTTTAACCAATTTTTTTTCTTTTATATGACTGACCTAAGGGACCGGCCATTTTTTAGTTTTTACATCTCGCCACATTCGAGAAACATTTGACTTCGGGACTTTTTATTTATGTTTAACAAATTCCAGCAACGAAACTTCATACAACGTTTGATGTAAAAATTGCTTGTTATTTATATGACCGATCCCAAGGACCAGCCATTTGATAATTTCTACGGCCAATAAATAATCACCAGATGACTTTGGGATTTTTGATTTTTGTTAAACAAATTTCGTCAAAAACAAAAAGACACATTTCTTAAGTATACCAAACCATTTCAAACCGAATGCCTTTCACACGGTCAAACTGTTAATTTGTAAATGTACAGCTTCGGATTTTCTTAAGCAAGTCCGTGCCTAATAAATATGGAACATTTTAAGATTGGGATGGGACTTTTTATTTATTGAGAAATGTTCGCCTAAATGTCATCAATTTTCGTTGTTTACTATGGGTTAGTAATTCTAACTTAGTGTAAACTTTATAAAGTGTTCAGCGCGCCATGTTGTATCGCTAATGCAAGATGATTTTCCTTACATCCATTCTTTGCTTGCCTGTGAAGCAGCATTTTTGGTTTCTGGTTCTCCTTTACGGGCAGCGATAGAGTCTTTTTTCCAATGACTGGGGTGGTAATCTTTACTAAGTCGTTCATCTTTGAGGATTACTAGTTCTCCTAATTAAAAATTAGATTATTCTTTCATCATGTTGGCCATCGTTATAGGCGGGGGAGGTAATCTGTATGACATTCTTTTCAAAATCCTTGTGACGGTCTGGAAATTCTAGATACCAGACTGTGGCGTTGATATGATGGTCCTTCTTGTCAGGCAATGTGGCAAAATATGAGAACTTCCCGGGGGTACAAAATGCCACTTAGATCCCATCTGTGCTGTTTCACCCCTTAATTACCGCTTTCTGTTGTTTTGCCTGCCTCTGCAGTTGGTTGTCTCCTTTAACAAAATTCATTCCACAATCACTAGATATTTGAGACAAATTCCTCTTCTTGATATCAATCGTCAGTATTTGGCTAAAAAGGCATTTGTTGATAGGTCTCTTATAAGTTTCAGATGAATTGCCTTCTTTCGTGGCTATAGGCTTATGAATATGGTATTGTATCCCTTTGTTGTTTTATTTTCCAGCGGCCTCTCCACAATTTTCTGCTAATTGAGCCTATATCCATAATCAAATTTCATTTAGAGATAAACCTGTTGTTGTTTTGCTGGGAACATCAAACACTTCCCTCAACCCCCTAATTGTGCAATCTTGTTTAATGACATAATAATGTGGCACGTAGTAAACACCAGAAGCAACCTGTTATACAATCATATTTAATGACTTACATGATTTAGCTGGATGTATTCGTGCATGAGTTTTAGATATTGATTCTTAAAATCTAGCTACAGATTTGCCTTTCAATTCTCCTATTCCCACTTCTTTGAGTTTGTCGTTATCAAGTGGCATTCGAACCTCATATCGTCCGTTTTTTTCATCGCTTAATACTGCTGTTTTTAGTTTGACAACCAGATATTCTCCATAGTAGCTCTGATTTTTGCGCTATGCAATTATGGTGCGGATCCCTTTTTAGGCCTTCTAAAATTATTTCTGTTTATATGTCAGCGATTACTTCCTTTTATAATTCGCTATCTAAACTCCGTAAGTTCTTGTCTGCGGTTTAGTGTTAGTTCTCAGGACTAAAGAATCCACTTTTATCTTGAAAATCGATGGAAATCTTAATGAAATTCTGAAAACTTTAGTTAGAATCCTTGTCCTTAACATGTCTAGTTATTCTGGATCGATTATTGCCCGTTATATGGTGAAACCACGGTAGACATACTGTACTTGCATTCCAGGGTTGTCGCTAAAAGTATCAGGTCACAATCCTTGTTGAATGTTGAAATGTTTTAATTCGCAATGCTGTTGTGTTTGATTTTTTACGTGCAGCAAAGTATGATGTCTTCATTTGCAGGTAAAACAATTAATTTTATTACTGCAATGTGTTGTCGTTTGATTTTGGCTGAGACATTTTTTGCACAAAATGAGCAGCACGATCATCTGATTTGTTTCAGAAATGCTAAGGTCTTTGAAACGTAAACGTTTCAAATGGCTTAATAATCCCTCAATTGACCCGCCTACGTGACTTTCGGTGTAGATCATTTTATGCCTTTAGTAAGCTGATTGTTGTCATGAACTAATCGTTAGAACGTGTCTGAGGAACTATCTAATTTTTCGTATTCATTGTATAAATTTTCGTAGTGTTAGTCTACGAAATATATTTTAAATTAGCTTCCTGTTCTTCGGAATTTTCCTTGCAAATTTGTTCGTGAAGGTCAATCATCTACATAATCATCCTCACTTTGTTGACTTTTGGTTTTTAAAGCTAGTCTGGATCTTTTGTTACTTGCCAGTTGCCCTTAGCCAGTCGGATTTCTCGATATAAACCTCGTATTCGGATGTCTTTAGACTAGAAATGTTGCTTGAATTTTGTCAATTGGCTGAATTCAGGGATTGACCCAATCTTTGATGCCTTGAGTACTGCCGCCTCGCTGTGCCTAGATTTACTTGTTGATGCGTCCTGATTATCTGTGCCGTAGTTGATGGCCCGCTCAGGTGGAATGAAGCTGAATTCTTTAATTGGTTTTATTGCGTCTCAATATTTTTTGTGAAGTTTTCCACCATTTTTTGTCTATCTTTGTAGTACTGGTTTATTGATTTCAGTGGTGATTGGAATTTATTTATTTTCATACTTCACAGTTGTAGTTGAGTAAGTTTACTAGACAGCAAACAAGTTACAGGGACAATTGCTATAGCGAACTGGTCTCTTCAGCGAACAATTTACATTTTACAAAAGTTTGGTGAAAACCCAGTCTTTCGTTTAGCGGTCATAAACACTTGTTTATCCTGAAATTAACAGGTTCCCTGCTGATGTACCACCGGTATACCATATTAAATAATACGACAAGCGGCCATTGACCTACGGTGTATCACGCAGAAAAATACAGTCAGCGGCCATTGGACTACCAGTACACCGGTGTTATAATGGCCATTAGTAGTATTATAAAGAGTGCCAAACCAGTGATACCAGTGATAATATACCGGCGGCCACTGGCCGATTGTTATAATATTTAGTGTGGTATATCGGTAGTACATTGGCAACTGCGAGTGTTTTTCATCGTGGTATATCGGTGGTACATCGGCAGGGAAACTGTTAAATTGGTTTATATATTACATTTTACATTTCACATTTTAAATTTTACATTTTACATTTTACATTTTACATTTTACATTTTACATTTTACATTTTACATTTTACATTTTACATTTTACATTTTACATTTTACATTTTACATTTTACATTTTACATTTTACATTTTACATTTTACATTTTACATTTTACATTTTACATTTTACATTTTACATTTTACATTTTACATTTTACATTTTACATTTTACATTTTACATTTTACATTTTACATTTTACATTTTACATTTTACATTTTACATTTTACATTTTACATTTTACATTTTACATTTTACATTTTACATTTTACATTTTACATTTTACATTTTACATTTTACATTTTACATTTTACATTTTACATTTTACATTTTACATTTTACATTTTACATTTTACATTTTACATTTTACATTTTACATTTTACATTTTACATTTTACATTTTACATTTTACATTTTACATTTTACATTTTACATTTTACATTTTACATTTTACATTTTACATTTTACATTTTACATTTTACATTTTACATTTTACATTTTACATTTTACATTTTACATTTTACATTTTACATTTTACATTTTACATTTTACATTTTACATTTTACATTTTACATTTTACATTTTACATTTTACATTTTACATTTTACATTTTACATTTTACATTTTACATTTTACATTTTACATTTTACATTTTACATTTTACATTTTACATTTTACATTTTACATTTTACATTTTACATTTTACATTTTACATTTTACATTTTACATTTTACATTTTACATTTTACATTTTACATTTTACATTTTACATTTTACATTTTACATTTTACATTTTACATTTTACATTTTACATTTTACATTTTACATTTTACATTTTACATTTTACATTTTACATTTTACATTTTACATTTTACATTTTACATTTTACATTTTACATTTTACATTTTACATTTTACATTTTACATTTTACATTTTACATTTTACATTTTACATTTTACATTTTACATTTTACATTTTACATTTTACATTTTACATTTTACATTTTACATTTTACATTTTACATTTTACATTTTACATTTTACATTTTACATTTTACATTTTACATTTTACATTTTACATTTTACATTTTACATTTTACATTTTACATTTTACATTTTACATTTTACATTTTACATTTTACATTTTACATTTTTATATCGAATTGAATCAAGAAATTATACGTCTGGATGATACAGGCTTCGTCATTGCATCGGCAATCATGGTCTCGGTTGCATTAACTTGATCTTGAACAAAATGATGCCTAATATCGATGTGTTTTATGTTCTTGGGTGATGAGCATTACTGTTGGTTAGATCGATGGCTCCCTTATTATCACAATACAGTACAGTTTCTTTTGGTGCTCCAGGGAGTAATTCCTTCTCTAGATTTTTGAGCCACAATAACTCTTGAACTGCCGAAGACAAACTTAAGTACTCAGCCTCCGTTGTATACAAAGCCACAGTTGGTTGTTTTCTGGAGTTCCATGTTATTGCTCTTCCTTGCATCTTGAAAACGTATCCAGTAGTCGATCTTCTATTGTCCAAATCTCCTGCATAGTCTAAATCAGTATACCCCACAATCGATGAATCATCACTACTAAACTCCAGCTTAGCATCAGCTGTTCCCTTTATATACCTGAGAACACGTTTTGCTGCTGTCCAGTGCGCCTTCCCCGGATTGCTATTGAATCTGCTGAGCACATCAGCATCTCTTAAAACTTTATCTGCTAGCTTGCTTTACGCCATATATTGACTTGTTTCATCGACTTGACGTATTCATCGTCGTCAACATCCAATACAACATCCTGATTCTTGCTAGCGTTATCCTCTGCGTCCCTGTTATCGTTTAATTTTTCGACCCTTTCAGAAATGTTATTGTTGGTAACACACTCTTATTCATCGCTTCAGCAGGCTTTGATTGCATTTCTGCGAATTGATCAAAATAGCCCAGAACACTATTATCTTCAATCACCTGAATTCGTTGGTCTTCCATAAATACAACATCTCGACTCTTCACGATTGTCTTCTTGATAAGCTTTAGAATCGTCATAATATCTAAGCATCACGCATTCTTCCGATTTGGCATCTAACTTCTTGCGTTTCTCCTTCGAAATATGCACCATACACTTACTTCCAAAAACTTTCAGATGGTTAAGACTCTGTTTTCATCCACTCCATATTTCCTCTGGAATTTCATCTTTTACTGCTCGAGATGGTGTCCGATTTGTTAAATATGCTGCTGTTGAAATTGCTTCCGCCCAAAAACTTTTCGGTAAACCAGCCTCTATTAACATGCAACGAGCTATCTCAACAAGGGTTCTATTCATCCTTTCCGCGATGTCATTTTGTTCCGGTGAATAGGGGGCACTTGTTTAATGTCGTATTCCGCATGTTCTTAAAAAACTAAGCAAATCATTGTTCACATACAATACTTACTCCCATTGTCCGTTCGCAGAATTTTAATTTTCCGATTTGTCTGATTCTCAACAAGGCTCTTAAAATTTCTCAACTGCTCTTTCAGCTCAGACTTCGCTTTCACTATGTAAACAAACACTTTCCGAGAAAATCGTCTACGAATGAATGACACTCAAGACGTCGTTTGATTTAGTGACACTCTTTGGAAATGGTTTGTTTCGCAGATGATTTGGTGGTTTCTTTCGTTAGGAGTTTGGTTTTAATAGAATCAGCTGTTATTTTTACACAACTGCTTTCTATTTCCATTAACATGGAGTTATACTGCTCGGGCAAACCAGTCAACAACAAAACACCAACCAACTCGTCACTCACTTGCATTCCAATTGACTCCAATTTATGCAGTCGTAACTATCACGTTCACATATTCTTCCACTGAACTGTACTATGCAAGCGTCGTATTTATCAAAACGCACAACAAACCAACACGTCTAATTAAACCAGTATCCTCAAATGCCTTTTTCAAGTTGTCCCACGCCTCTTTTGAAGTTTTAGTCGCCTGCATGTGCGCATAATTTATCGGATCCAGTAGTAGAATAATTTTGGATCGCGCATTCGTATCCTTACCTATCATGCAATCCCATATTCCTTTACCTATCACGCAATTCCACAAATCCTCATGCTCCAAATAACACTGTACAGCAAACTTCCAAGAATCGTAATTTTCGCGTCCCTTCAATTTTTCTATAAGCGTAAGCGGCAAAGAACGCCATAGTTTTAAATTTTTTTTTTTTTAAATTTTTTTTTTAAATTTTTATTACTATTTCTGGGCCCATAACCTGTAGAAATTAGGCTTTGTGTGCAGAGAAAATAAGAACACAGTTGGTTTAAGTTAATACAGAACAAGAGAGAGTTTTATTTTAATACAAAATGGCGACTATACATCATGCTATATACAGGGTGAGGGAAAAGTATGGAAACCTCTAAAAATCTTGCGGATTTCGGTCAAAAAAAAATGAGCAATTTAAGGGATTTAATGGTGACCTTGGTTGTGACCTTGACTTTCATGTTCAAGGTCATTTGTAGGTCAAGGTCATTTTTTAAAATTAGAACTCCTATTTTGGATGACAAAATCGAAAAGAGCGATCAATTGTACGCCCGAATATGTATTTTCCATGACCTCCCAAGGTCATCTGAAGGAATTTACATTGCGAGGAAAAAGTATGGAAATCCCTAAAAATCTCGTGGAGTATGCCAAAAAGATGAGCAAGGTTTATTCTTAGGTAATTTTCAACAAGGAATTTAATGGTGAGCTTGGTTGTAACCTTGGCCGTCCTCTTCTAGGTCATTTTGAGATCAAGGTCATTTTTTTATAGCGAAACCCCTGTTTTTTACATCGGATTTGAAAAGAACAATCAATTGTACGTCCGAATATGGATTTTCCATGTCCTCCCAAGGTCGCCTGAAGGAATCATTAGATTTGCTATGAAAATTAAAAAAAAAATTAAAAAATTAATTCTTCATTTTAAAATTTAATTTTTTTGTTTTTTTTATAATTTCCATAGCAACACAAGCATTATTACAAGGTTCTGTATTTAGGATTTTTTTAAAATTTTATTTTAAATTTGCATAGCAAATCATTATTCCTACAAGTGCCCTTGGGAGGTCATGGAAAATACATATTCGGACGTACAATTAATTGCTCTGTTCGAATCCGATGTCAGAAACAGGGGTTTCCCTATAAAAAATGATCTTGACCCCAAAATGACCTTGAAGATGACGGCCAAGGTCACAACCAAGCTTACCATTAAATTCCTTGTTGAAAATTACCTAAGAATAAACCTTGCTCATTTTTTTTTTGACATACTCCGCGTGATTTTTAGGGGTTTCCATACTTTTCCTCGCAATGTAAATTCCTTCAGATGACCTTGGGAGGCCATGAAAAATACATATTCGGACGTTTAATTGATCGCTCTTTTCGATTCTGTCATCAAAAATAGGGATTCTAATTTTAAAAAATGACCTTGACCTACAAATGACCTTGAAGATGAAGGACAAGGTCACAACCAAGTTCACCATTAAATTGCTTGTTGAAAATTACCTAAGAATAAACCTTGCTCATACTTCTTCCTCACCCTGTATAGTACATACAGGGTGCGTTCGTATACACAGTCATGTATACAACACTACAACGCGACATAAGCATAAACGTTAATTTAATTTACAACAGTATAACTCAAACGTAGAAGGTATATCTGATTAGTACTTGCTATACACGACAATTTTCAAAGTGGCTGTGGAGACAATGGTAAGAGAATTGTAACGTCAAATTATTAGCTTGTCCAAAGGAAGTCAACCTTTAATGAATAACAAGATAGATCAGACTCTTTTGATCAGTAGGATGAGCTCAGATAAACAGTAAAAGCCGGTATTCCAAGTGCAGTCAAGATACGCAGTGCAACTGATCCTGGAATCCTTATAAAAAAAAAATACATTGAAAAGGAAATACATTAACATTACGTTAACCACAAAATTTAAAATCAACCCTCAGTTTGCAATCATATTACGTACCCGTGTGTAAAGTTCACAATAAACAAACCGAACTACTAATTGATTTCCCTGTAGGGATCTTTTCAAATAACAAGCAAAATAAAACTTAAAAGCTCGAGTACCTAAATATGTAGAAAGCATAAAAAGCAAATATTTTCGACATGAAATGTATGTGGGTGGGTATGTTTTTTTTTATGAATGTTTTATGAATCTATAGTGACATAAAAACAAATATTTTTTAAATCCTTTCGCAAATCAAAAAATATTTCCTTCCTCATTCAAAAATCACACAAATAAAATTGAAAACCAAATTTTAGATGACAAGCAAACACTACATCTTTAAAGTAAATACGAACAAAAAAATGTTCTTGGAAATCAAATATCTTCTCATATAAAGTTTTATGGTAACAATTTCTTTTATATACGAGTACAACTTTTTTTTTTTTTTTAATATATTATAATTTGAATCCCATTTAAAAGACATTATCAAACGAAATATTTTAGAAAAGAATGAACAATTTATTCAAATGAAGACATAATACGAGTTTAGTGTATTAAAAGGATATATGAATTTGAAAAGGGAATATAAAGATTTTCTATGCCATTGAAATCAAAGGAATTCAAATTCATCTTCAAGATGCTATTGTTATTCTTGCATTTAGTTACTGTTTTAGTCTTTTTGGGGCACTTATTTATCCAATATATATGTATATATGTAGTAGTTGGTATCCTGAATTCATTGATCTGAAATTAAAAAGTAATTTCTCAATTCATTTGAAACGACCGTCACGGTCTCTACACATAATACATAACATCAAAAGATTTTTTTTTTTGTGGTAAATTTTTTTTTCACTCATTAAATCTTAACTGAAAAATTTGTCCTTCCAATCATTTTTGTTGTATTATATTTATGAAAGATTAACGTCCTAAATCTTGTGGAAAAAAAATATTCTTTACTTTTGAATTAATTCTCCTTTTTCCACAGATCCAGAAAAATTAAAAGATGAAAACGAATCTGTTGGTTTGATAAAATATTTTTTTGTATTGCTTTTGTCCTGAGATAAAAAAAAAAGAAAAATAATTTTAATTAAAATTCAAGCAAAATTTTAGAATTATTTTAATTAACTAATTTGATTATATAAAAATATATTTTGTGTTTATTATTCCGAAAATATTCTAAATAAATTGCTTAATTTATTATTTTTTGCATTTTGTATATTTTAAAATATAAATTTGGTAGTGCGGTTGACTGATTGAATTTTACAGATTCTTGTTGTGTTGTTTACTTGTGTATATATAGCTACAGAGTGTTAATTTTTAATAAAAACGATTTTAATTAGTAGTCAACAAATTATTAAAAATAAAAATATTTATTTTTGTTTTTTAGAATTGAGACAATGTACATCTGATGAATTTGCATGTCGTTCAGCACCTGGGGAATGTATACCATTAACATGGATGTGCGACGAGAAACGTGATTGTACTGATGGATCAGACGAATTATCATGCAGTAAGAATATTAACAAACTCATTTTAACATAATCCATTAAATATTAATATAAGGATATAAACATATAACATACATTCACATAAAATTTTAACACACATTTACATATTACATATAACATAGGAATATGATACATAAAAAAAATAAAAAAATATCGGGATTAACAAAAAAAAAACATAACCAAAAAAATATTATCATAATTTATTTATTTTAATTTATAAAAAAAAAGAGAAACATAATATTTGATAATATTCAAATAGAAAATTGTTTTCGGTTTGGGGTATAATAATATAATATACAAAACATAAGAGAGCTTAATATTACAGAAGAAGCTTTTAATTTAATACATAAATATGTATTTTTTACAGCATGAATTTAAATCTTCAAATTATAACATTTTTTTTTTGTTTTTTGCATTAATTTGGTATAAAACCTAAACAAATCTTTTTTAAGACATTCAACAAAAAAAATGCAAAACGAAACAGTTCAATGGCAGAATTTTCGTTTTTGGCAAATTTAACATTTTTATTTTTTGGTGGTGATAATTTGTAGAGAGCATATTCTAAGTGCAAAGAAATGCCCCTAGGTAATTAATATTTTATTAGACCTTTATTGATGTTAAACGCAATAAAATTTGAAAGAAGGCTAAAGTATATGTAATAATACAGTGTGGAAAGTGCGGCATTACAAAACTAATAATAAAATTGGAGGACCAGCGATAGTAGCTCTACGTTACGACAAAGTTTCTGTCTTAAGTTTATTTATTGCTTACATGCTGTAATTAATGATCGATAATTTTTTGCTCGTTAAAACTGACGCAGATAATTCGTTGAATTTTCAGCGCGGTTTTAACACGTAAAAAATTATCGATAATAATTGAGCACTAGTTGTATTACGAGTGAAAATACTGAAGAAAAACAAAACTGAATGTTGTATGTTACTCAGTTAGTTTGCGACTAAACAGTGGATTTTATAAGGCGCGTTTATAGCCCCTTAATCTAATAGAAACTATATTCAATTTAAATTCAAAAACTTTCGATGCTTAAAAAACATATTTTTCCCAAGTCCCTTTGTCATGATGTCCGCGACTAGATCACCCGTTGATTTGTATTCAAGTTTAACTTCGCCCTTTACAATTACCTCACAAATGAAATGATATTCTATGTCCAAATGTTTCATTCGCTTGCGTTCCTTTGGCTCATCGGCTATTTTGATGTAACTGATTATCCTCAATTATGGTTACTGGTTTGTTGCATTCAATTTTGAGATCAACCAGTACTTTTCGAATCCACTTGAGTTCACAAATTGCCTCAGTCTCGTTGTTTTCATACATAAGCCAAACTTACTATGTTACCAAACAATTTGAACACGTACCCGATGTCGACTTTCCGTCATTTTTGTGTTTACCCTAATCCGAATCACTGAATCCAATCAATGTTTCTGCTGATTTACTCTTTTTCTTTTGGTAAACCAACTTCATGTCGAACGTTCCACGAATATATCGTAAAATGTGTTTCGCATGATTAAAATGATTTTCATCGAAACAACTTTGAAAACGACTTAGGTATCCCGTTGCAGCACACAAATCCGGTCTTGTTGTTACTGTGGCATAAATTAAACAACCAATCAGCTATCGATATAGGTGCTTCGGGCAATTGTTTTCATCAAACCTTTTCCAAATATTTCGACTGACTCAAAACAATTGTTCGCTTTACCCATATCAGTAATTTCAAATTCTTTGGACAACAATTGCTTTACAGTGTTGTTGATCATCTTCATTTCAATGCTAAATATCAAAATGACGTCGACATAAAGCAAACTGTAGATTGACATTCCATTCTGCACTTTCACGTACAAACGCGCATCTGAATCACACTGTTTGAATCCAATTCGAGCCATGAATTCATTGAACTTCTCGTTCCATGCACGTGATGCTTGTTTTAATCCATAAAGTGCCTTATTGAGTTTACACACCTTATTGACTTGCTTAAAACCATCCGGCAGCTCCTTGTGAGCTCTCTATTCAAAAATGCACCTTTTACATCCATCTGATGAATGTGCATATCCTTTTGATTTAGAATTTTAGCCACCCCTTTTAGTAAGTTTCATTGCAGTTGAATCCAAATTTCTGCTTGAGACCACGCGCAACCAATCGAGCCTTGTACTTATCGATTTGTCCTCAGTTTTCCGCTTATGCTTGTAGACCCACTTATTTATGATCGCTCGACGTTCCTTTGGTACATACAAACCGTCCAAGTCTCATTTTTGATAAGAGACTTGTATTCACTTTGAATGGCTTCATTCCAAATTTTCCAATCATCACAATTCTTTGTTTCATCGATAGTCATTGGATCATCCTCGACAAATTGTTCAGCTGTCAATGCAAACTGAGCCGTTTCCGTCATCGTTGCCCAATCACCATATTTATCCGGTGTACGACGAGTATGCTCACTTCTTCGTGGAATATCTCGTTCTTGATTGTTGTTACCAATGCAATTCATATTAGCACTGTTGAGATTATCTCTGTTGTCACCGGTACGATCCGCGTTCGCACCGTGGTTCGTTGCATTGCGGTTACCGGCAACACATCCAATTCGGTGTCGTGGATATTTTCACTAACATCAGCTGTTCCATACTCGCTGTTATTCAAAATACCATTAGTCAATGTATCTTCATTCATTGAATGAACAGACTCCTCATCACAATCGTCACAATTCATTTTATTCGATGCCGCCTCTGAATCTGATACTTCGATCAAATTTATTTGTTTAAATTCAGAAGACTCGTTGAATGTCACATGTGGTCCCATTACTAATTTATTCTTCTCCGTATCCCACACCACAGTCGGTAACGATCCATAACAAACACTTTGTTGCTTTCGCTTCAAACTTCGATCGTTGTTTCGATGGTATATGATTGTAACATGTCGAACCAAACACGCGTAGTCATTCGTAGTCGAACCAAACATGCGTAGTAGCCAGTCCAAATTTCAATCGGTGTCTTTAAAGCAAACTGCTTACCAACAGCATTCGTAATCGATCGATTTTTCAAATAATTAGCTGCTAATATTGCTTCGTTCCAAAAACTGTGTGACAGTTTAGTTGCCCAAAGCATTGGTGTTGCTTTTTATCGGTACGGTAAAAACCATTTCAATTCCCTTTTCTTTGCAATACCTCTTGAATTCTTGAATGCGACGAAATATCTCGAGCCATCGTACGTTGACATTGGCATCGGGTCACACACGTCACTGTGAATCAATTCCAATATTCATGGCGAACGAGTATTTTTGTACTTTGGAAACGATGAGCGTGTGTGCCTCCCAAAAATACATGATTCACAAAACTTCGAGTCAGTGTCAACGTTCACTCGCTCCACTCCATCGATCATTTGTTGACCAATCATCTTTTTCATGTCAAACATATTCAAATGTCCCAGTCTGAAATGCAATAACCTTTGTGAATTTTTGTTCTAGTTTTCTCACCTGAAACACCGGTAAAAACATTTCGATCAACATTCAGCACCACATCATATAGCTTTCCATTGGTGTGCGCCATGAATTGAGTTTCACCATCAATTGATACATATGTATAATGTCCATCGAACAAAATGATATAACCCTTTTTGGTTAAACTTCGAATTGACATTAGGTTACATTGCAAGTCTTTCACTAGTAAAACGTTCTCCGTTCGTTTTGTTGACGACTTTTCATCGTGAAACGTCTTAACAGAAATATTGCCTTGCTGTTTCGCGGCGATACTTTAATTTTTCTTTGCAACTGCAATATTCACATCATCGATGCTTTCCAAACAATCAAAATACCGTTGATCATTCACTATATGCTGCGTCGCACCAGAATCTACCACAAATTCAGTTGTGTTACATGATTGTTTCGCTGTGCCGCTTGTGCTGACTGTACAGTTTGATTTTTGTTGAATGAACTTACACGTTCGTTCACAACGGCACTCATCGTTCTATCGCCTCCTTTTTCGATTGTTTTCGTTGCTAAAATTCTGCTGCCCTTCTTTTGAGCTCTGCACTGTGGCCGATTTTTCTGCAATTAAAACAAATGAGCCGATTCTTATTACCTTTTGCATTCATTGCACCTGGTTCACTTGATTTGCTTGCTCGTTCATATTCATTTTGTTTGTTATATTCGTCCAACAACCGAGTCTTCACAAACTCCAACGTAACATCAGTGTGTCTTATAGTTTCAATTGCTGTCACCAAATTGCTGTAGCTATCCGGCATCGTTAGCAACAAATATAGAATGAGGCTAGTTTCTTTTGGTTTTACACCTTTCGATTTTTTATCCTACTACTTTTGATATCTTTATTCCATCAACATCAATTAAAATAAGAAAAATTAAATCTTAATAGTCAAGTAAATCTAGACCCTAAGAATGTCGATAAAAAAGAAAAAATGGAACAGTTGTAAAACTTGGGACACGTGCATGTTCTTTAAACGTCAACAAGAACTGTGTAGCGCTAAAGGTGGCAAAAAATGGTATTTTCAATATAACTAAAACTCTAAAATAGAAATCAGAAAGTTTTTAAGTAGAAGTTGTAGATGTTGAAATTACGAAGATTTTGGTTTCTTCAGGCTATGAATTTTTGAAGATTCTATTGTTGACGCTCGTAATAAAATAGTTCGTAGACAAAAACGTAATATGCAAGGTGTTCGATATTGACATATTAACCCTTGTGTGTATACCCGGGTGGCCATTTAATTTTTAAATATTTGTGGTGACTGCAATTTTGGAGTTAGTCGTTTCTAGCTTCTTTAGTTTTTAAACACCAAAATACAAAATTTATAAAATAAATGCAACAACATAGCGGACCCCGCAAAAAATTGGTTTCAAAGGATGGAAAACCCGAAAAAATACACTTGGCTACCCGGGTGGGTCGGGTGTGTACTAGCGTAATTTTTTTTGGGTATCCACACAAGGATTATAGAAGTTGATAGAGGGCCAGATTTTAAGTAAAAAATACTACTGTGGCTTTTCGAGTTTCTCTTTCGTTACTCCGATATAATTCATCCAAATCTAATATCATGATTTTACCAATATTCAAAATAATAAAAACTGGATTGAAGCATTCTTAGTTGTTAGCATCACTCATTAGCTTAGGATTTCCCCTTTCTAGAAGTTTCACTTTCTCTTTGGACTGGACCTATCAATTTTGAAAAATTTCTCATTTTGATTTGTTTCGTTCCTTCAAAAATGTAATCGTATCGAATTTTAGGATTTTGAAAAATCTTCATAGATGTACCTACCATTGTCAAACATTTTTAATTTTGACTATTGCCTTACAGAGGAAAAAAAATTTTAAGAGTACCTGTATACCTATATTCCATGAGGAAAATTGACTCACAGTATAAATAAATTAATAAATAAATATATTGTATAATGAAAATAATTTAAGTAACAAATCAAAACTCATTTTACTGAAGAGAATTGTCGACGCATTGTCTACATTACATTGTCTTCATTGGCGACGCCATTTTTTAAATTTTCTACATACTTTGTGTACACGAGTAGATAATTGATTTACTTCATGTAGACTACGCGGCACAACACTGGTTTTCAGCGTCCGAAATACATAATTTTACTACCGGACTGCTGTAAACACCTCCAACCATTTTATCATCAGCAAATCGATTTTTTACTTAGAAAAATTGCTGTAAGCATCCCATTCGGCAAATATATGTAGATCTGATAGTTCATCATTTTTCTCAAAATTTGACACCCTGTATTTTAAACAACAACAACAAAAAATCATTTTCTACAAAATGTTTTTTTAACTAGTCCTACCAATTGAAAACATAAAAAATAAAAAATTTAAACACGACTTCCAAAAATTTGTGATTTGACGTATTTTTCATCAATAATATGTTCTGCCTCTAGTAGTACCATTTATAATATTTCGTCAATCGATTACTGGGTGTTTTTACATAGTCATTTTTATTTTTATTTTTATTATGAGGAGGTGAGAAAATGTATTTACACACAATGTATCGGCCTCCCTGTCTTGCAGAACTACCGACTAAAAAACAAACGCCTGCTGCACCTCGGAACTATTTTCGCGTATATTGCTTTTCTATGCTTCGTCTTCTATATTCTAGTGTAAATAACAGCTTTCACGTTATATGGTGGTTGTTCATTTCTGGTTTCTTTTGTAGTAGAATCAATTCTACGAAATTCGCCACTGTATCCCAGTTCTGTTTCGAATTTGATGCCTACGATATTATTGGGCATCACCCTGCCAACCTTTCCTACTAGTTCTTCACGTCTCTTTTTCTACTGGTCGCAAGTGAAAAAAGTATGTTCTGCATCATCAATTGCTGCATTGCCGTAGATACACGACGATTCTTCCGTCTCGATTAGGTATACCTCGATTAGGTATACGGTGATCACTCCAGCAATAACTAACACACCAGGTTCTGAGACAGTTCTGTAAGAATTTCAGATCCTGAGTGTCCCGCGACGTTGTACCGCTGCTATTTTTTACGATATGTTTCCTTTTTAATTGTGTCTGCCCATATTTCGCACCCATGCAAAAGGATGGAGTTCTTGACTGACATTAATTAGAAGCCTCCTTTTTCCAGACATTGGGCCCCTCGATGTTCGTCATCAATCTGCTCGGGTTACTTTCGACACCTTTTCTGAGGACCGCTTAACATGTTCTCCAAAATTAAGTTTTGTGTCCAGTTTTGTGTCCAGGTATTTGATGGCTGTGCTGGACTGTATCTGTTGATTTCCTACCTGAAACAGCACATCGGTTACAATTTGCCATCTCGTAAGCAAAACTAATTCTGTTTTTTCTGTTGCTAGCAACAGACGATGGCCAGTTAGCCAAGAGGTAGTTCTTCTCATTATTTGGTTGCTTGCGTGGGGCGATTTCTATATCCCAGACGACTACTACTGCTGCAATATCGTCTGCTTTCCCAACCATGAAGGTGTTCTCTGGCATTTCAATTCTTAGGATTCCGTCGTATGATGCGTTCCATAAATCAGGCTTTCCGAAGCAACGGCTCGCTGAATCTCTTCTACTGTGAAAACTGGTATTCCCTCCGGTTTATCGGGGCAAGGTGCCCGATTGTCATTTGGATGGTTCCGGAAGAGGAAATTCACGATATGCCAGTTTGCGCATCACAATTCCCATTTGAGACGCTTGCTTCTGCTTATTTATAGTTTTAGTGCTCTTCTTGCCCGTCTGTACTCTTCGTGTTCCAATTCTCTTCTTCTTGCCCTAATGACTCTTTTTCTTGCCCTAGTGAGTGCGCGTTTTAGGCGTAGGCAGTTTTTCCTGAGGTTTGCTATTTCGTTGGATCACCAATAAACCACAGGCTTTCTGCCCGTTTGGCAACTTCTTATGGACATCGACGCATCACATGCTTGGTTTACCAGCCTCATTGTAGCGCTTGTGATTTTACAAGAGATCCGGTTTCTCTCAGTGCTCAGTTTCACTCACATACCATGGTTTAGCCACGTTCCATCTAGTCACTCGACCGGCGCCATTTCTGGATTATCGTGATTCTCAATGTGTGTTATTGAAGATGTTGCTACCTTTAATTGTATTACCCATGGTAGGGTTGGGTTTCAAACCACAAAATATTCTATCATTGTTGATTTGGTGAGAACCGATTCAGAATTATTTAGAATTTCAGATAGAAGGGCAACCACACATAACTTTAATTTTGGAATCGAATCAATGTGAAGTGTGATAGATTCCTGCTAATTACGCGTCTTTTGAAATATCAGCAAAATCAGGATTGAATCGCTGCCGTTCTGTTCAATGGGATTTCTTTCAAATTTCAAGACAAACCAAACGTTTTGAATATTGTCGTTTTGACACGACATCACATGAATATCTTAATGAATAAAAAACTCAGGTTCTTATTTCGAAAGAATCCGATGTTTGGTCGATGGTGCTTCATCAAGTTATATCTTGAATATCAAGTATGGTCAGCTGAATTCTATTTTCCCTCCAACAGTAGAATTTTAGTATTCAAGAATCTTGCTTTTGGTACTAAGTTTAAATTTCTGTAAATCATATTGTTAGTTCTAGCAAATTTTAATTCCAGATTGTATCTATCAACATGTTATGTCGCCTTGACATGCGATTGTTGATTTGATACTATCGATTCTCGCCTCTTGAATGGTATCGGTCTATTTTCGTTTTCGATAGCCTTGTATTATTTAGACTGAAATAGTAACCGGTATCAATTAAAACTTTAGGTTGTCAATCTGAGACATCCATTGCTGTTTGTGGTGGACCATTGTAGTAACTTTAAAGTAAGTATGTGCTACTTCGATGTAAAAGTTACATTGGTTTAACTCTCTGATCAAACTGATTTCCCAACGAAAGTTGTAACAGGCAACAGAAGGGAAACTAAACTGAAATTTTTAATTCTTCTTCACATACTTGGTTGCCAAACTACATGGTTTGAGCGGCCGAAAAATGGCTCTTTGAAAAGTGTGAAAAGGCTAGACGCTCGTGGATGGTTTTAGTAATGAAATGATTTTGTCACTTCGGCGTGATCTATTGGAGGCATTGTACGTAGTGACTTCCAAATACCAAGAAAGTGCGCATTTGACTAAATTGTTGCGTGAAACTAGTAAACTAGAAATTCTTCTGTGTTATGCCTATAATTACTTTGGTCTGAAAAGACCAATGTATTGAAATCCTGTCAAAAATGATGAAACATTTGGTTGGTTCAAAACCACTTTTTTCGACGTTTTGAAAGCCCCTGAGCCTGAAAAAGCCAAAAAACAAATGTTCATTCACCTGTCTGTATGTCTGTACTCATGGTATCTCGAGAACGGCTAGTCCGATTTAGATTTTTTTTTCGCCAATCTGTTTCTATGGTTAAGGCGGAGATTTGAAACGCTTTTGGTGACTGTACGTCAAGAGGGCGGGGTACCTGCCATATGAATTGACCCAAAACTCCTGGTTAAGATTTTTTTATATATGCTGGTTTGATTATTGAATTGGGTATTGAATTTGAAGTTGATTTGAAGGTTAAGTTAGGGGCAAATTTGCGGGTTGAGTTGAAGTTGAGTTGGAGTTAAGTTGGAGTTGAGTTATGGCTTAGTGAGCAGTTAAACTGAGAATTTGCGATTTTTTTATAAAAATTTTATTGGGAGTCCATATTTTATCCGATTTTGATGAAATTCAGTATTTCCAATGGAAATGGGATTCCCAAATTATTTTTTGATGAAGTTCTGGAATATGGCCAAGTAGGATGAAACTAGCTTATTTCTCAATCGATTGTTATGAAATTTGACTTGTGCGTTGGAATTGGGATTCTATGTAAAATGATTTTCGGATGAAGTTCTGGAATATGGCCAAGTATGATGGAACTTACCTATTTCTCAACCCTCAACCGTAACTAAGAAATAATTACGAAAGCGAGTTTTGGAAAATTTGGTACATGGAGTTTCTGCGTAATTCGTGGGCATGGCAAGATAAATTTCAGTTACAGCTTATTTCAAAGTAAATTTTCATGACTTTAAATACAAATCGATGCTTTATCGGAAGGATTGAGTTCAGCACGAATAAAGTCCACGTGTGGCAACGTAAGTTTTTAAAAAACATCAATCTTATGGCATGCTTTTATGAGCAATAATTAATGGTTTAAGGCATAATAAAACGATTTCTAAAAATCAAAAAATATTTGCCTGATTGTAGAGTGACCGGCTACTGTAGGTGTACTAAAGAGAGCGGCTACTGTATGTGTATTGTTAAGCCTTTCATGTAGTGGATTCATTAAATTCAATAGGGCATGTTTGGTGCCAAAACCAGCTCTTAATCCAAATTGGCACGGACTAAAGTAATCAAAAGTAGTTAGGTAGCCAAGTAAACGCGATTTAACAATTTTTTCAAACATTTTTGGGACAACTGGAAGGAGCCTATCTAAGACCATCGACTTGGATCTGCTCAAATTAGGATTGCTAACATAGGGTCTCATGGTGGCAACAATGTTAGAAAACTATGTATTGAAACTATTAGCAATTTCAAGCTATGAGGAGACCATATTGCCCGATTCTTCACAAGTAACGGAGATGTGGTTACTACAACTTTTGCTTATTCAAAATTTCATTTACTAGATTCCAATGTTTTTTACCATTACCAGCGGCTTTTTGAAATTTATCAAAATAATATTTTGCTTTACTACACTTTATATCTTTTTTTACATTTTTAGAAAGGTTGTCGTAGTGTGTCTTTTTAATCCAATATTATGACTGTGCTTCTTAAGTTTACAGCGAAGATATTTTTTTTTCCTAACCCTAGCAACCAAATATTTATTAATCCACGGTTTGAGTTCTGTCTTTTTAGGTTGGTTAAGTTTTCGTTTTCACTGAGATATAAAGAAAAAATGAATCAAATGCTTTTGAAATATCGGAAATAGCCAACACTGAGCACCAAGAGTCTCGTAACAGTAACTTATTCAAGCAATCATAATCAATACTAGTATCTTGTCGCACATAAATTACGCCCATACCAGATATAAGATATATAAGATTGGTTCATTTTTGGGATTTTTTCACTTTTAAGATTGGTTATTTTTTTAATGAAATTTAACAATTCTAGCCCCAGTAAAAATTGAGTTTTCTTCCTCTTCATCGTCATCATCTTCGTCATCATCATCTGAGACTGTATCGTGGAGTGCCGGAAAAAGCTCATCTTCTGCGTCCTGTTCGTTGGTTTGTCTTCATGTTCGTAGCCTTTCGGATTAATTTGCACGTTTCTGATAATCTCATCAATTTCCATTTCGAAAAGCTCCTGATTGATGATGTCGACCAAATCAGGATCAATATCTTTCACGGTAGACAACATTTCTCGCCCGTTAAAGTTACGTGCTTCAGTATTAAATCGCTGTTTTTACAACATGTATTTATTTTCGTAATGCACAGACACACAACACGTACATATAGTTTTTGATTAAACTTAGAGATAGTGACTTTATAATGACATCGCATTTTGTGGTGATCAGGGAATGACAAATTTATGAATATCGCACATTGATCCATAATACGCAAATCCTTCATAGATGATAGTACTTCAATGTTACTGCAGTCTCGAGGAAAGGCTGTTGATAGGATACTCTGACAACAGAAAGTTAGTCCATCAACTGATCCTGCTGTTTTGCCTTCAAACGTGTACATACAATACATTGCCCTATCATGCTTCTAACCGCCTCCTTGCACCTCATTATACAATATCTGTGCTTCAGTGTAGATGTCAGAAACGTTGGGCCAGCATGTAGTAATTTACATTTTATTAGCATGGAGAGGCGATGTTTTGGTGGAAGAAGTATCGGATGCCATGTTTCAAATGGTACGTCTGCTTTTCCAATTTGCCCGCCCACTCTCAGTACTCCAGCCTTATCTACAAAGGGATAAAAGGATTTTAAATTTGAACATTTATTTATTGGCCTTTTTATGACTATATCGTTAATTTCTGATCCGAATGCATTTCTTTGGCATTCCTTGATTATGAAATTAAATACCTCATTTGCTTCTTCTGTTAAAACAGGTCCAAACTCTTTCTTAGTCTTCTCAACTACTTGCCAGTCGAAAAATTCTGGCTATATTATTTATGATCTTTGTTGTAGTGGAACATCTTTCAAGCCGACCTACTACCCAGTCATTATTATATAAAGCCAACATTATCATTGCACCAGTTCTTCGTGTTCTTCACTTGCTTCACGACTTCTTTGTAATGGCCAATATTCCTCTGGTTCTTGCAACCAATCAGGACCACTCCACGACAATTTAAATTGTGGCAATTCCAAGGGATGCAAACATCGAGACGCGCAGTCTGTAATGCCTTTAAAATTGGCATAACCAATTTCCCGCCTAATACCGCTGAGCAAAGTTCCAACCGTGGTATACTAATAATTTTAATTGGCGCTACTTTAGTTTTTGCACATTAGTTTTGATGCCATATGCTGTCTTAACCCTGCTATACACTACCGCTGCATAGCCATTTTCAGAAGCGTCTACAAATCCATGTAGTTCGAACTCTTCTTTCTCCGTATATAACCACCGGTAAATTTGTATTTTCTCCAAATAATTCAGGTGCTGCCTTATGCTCATTCACTCTTCTTGAATGTCTGGAGGTAGATCATTATCCCATTCCAGTTTTAGTAGCCATAATTTCTGAAAAATAATTTTAAATATTATCGTTACCGGTGCTAGCCAACCTATCGTATCGAACACTTGGGATGCTTCAGTTAATAAAGACCGTTTTGTAGTCTTTATTCTTTAAATTGTACCTTGAAACCAAATTTATCGTTGGCTGGCGAATATCTTAAACCAAGCACTGTAACTCCTTGGCCTCTGCTATCAAAATGCAGAAAGGAAAATTCTTGATGGGTTTCTGGTATTTCTTCAAGCAATTCTCGACTGTTTGATGTAAACTTTCTTAATTTGAATCCTCCATAATCAAGTACCTTGATCAGTTTCAAAATAGTGCGCCTTGCTTCGCTGATGAAATTAGCACCGGACATTAAATCGTCCATGTAGAAATCACGCTCTTGATAATCGGTTGCCAGTTGGTTTAAGGTTTGTGTGGCTAAAAATGGTCCATAAGTTACTGTTAGTAGGTCATAAGGTTTCTCAGGCTCCAGAGGAGATTGTCTCCATAAAATTTTTTGGTTCACCCAAATCTGTCGAAACATTTTCTCTATATCTGCAGTGAAAATGGTCTTATGACTATTCAGAGATGTTGTCTTACATGAAACTTCAAAAACAACTCGTAGTTTTGTTGTGGTTCTGATATCTTTCTTTAAACAGGATATCTCGGTCGAAACTTTTCTCAAAATTGTAAAACCTCCTTAAAGCTACAGCCTTCGAATTGCCTAATGCCAGTGGCACCGTTTTAAATGGTAGGCTCACTATATATCGCCCATCTTTTGCCCTTTGCGTGTTAGCCTTATAGTGGTTTACACAAAACTCTTCATCTTCTGAAAGAGGTGAAGGCTCCATAATTTTTTCCACTTCCCAAAACTTGCGCAACGTTATATCCACATCTAAAAGGAAGGTATGCGATACTTCCGTTTTCTTTTCTGCTTCAATCGGTGTTCCAGCTACAATCCAACTAAACTTCGTATTCTGTGCGATCAAATTACTTTGAGAGCATCTGATATTTCCGTCGCATATGCTTGCTAGGAAATGATCACTTCCTAATAAAATATCAATCCTTCCCGGTCGATGAAATTGAAAATCAGCTAACTCTAAGTTTTGTAATTCGTACCAATTAATCTTCTCCAATTTCCTCTCTGCTCCGTACCTAGTTAATGTTGGTAGTATAGGGTTTTCCAATAGGAATGATACTATTTAAAATGGTTATATTGGCAAATCTGCGTATTATTTTTTGACATTTCTTATGTCATTTGTGTTCAGTAGATTATGCCATTTAATCATGGAAAGATACACGCTTCAACAACGTTTAGAAATTGTTAAATTGTTTTATCAAAATCAGTGACTCAAAATGATGAACATTTTTATCGACAAATTTTATTCAGTGATGAAGCTCATTTTTGTTAAATGGTTATGTAAACAAACAGAATTGCAAAATTTGGAGTGATGAAAATCCACACGAAACTGTTCAGACACCATTACATCCAGATAAAGTCACTGTGTGGTGTGCAATTCATGCTGGTGGAGTTATTGGTCCATATGTCTTTGAAGAAAATGGTCGAAGAGTAACAGTCAAAGGAGAACGATACAGAACAATGTTAGATGATTTTTTTTCGTTGAGAATAATCTGGAAGATATGTGGTTTCAACAAGACGGTGTCTCCTGCGGCACAGCCACCTTAACAATCGATTTATTGAAAACAAAATTTGGTAATGAAATTATCTCAAGGTTTGGTCCAGTTAATTATCCTCCCAGGTCGTGTGATTTAACACCTTGTGATTTCTTTTTTTGGGGATATGTTAAGTCACTTGTTTATGTTGATAATCCAACAACAATTGAGCAATTAAAAATCAACATTGATGAAATACAGCCAAACTTATGTGAAAAAGTGATGATAAATTGGGCTGACAGAATGCAGTACGTACGGAGAAGTCGTGGTGGTAATTTGTATGATGTTATTTTCCATACATAATGGCATAGTGTAACCTTTCAAATAAAAAAAATGTTTGGGCTTACTGTAATAATTTATGTGTTATTTTTAAATTTTTAAATAGTATCATTCCTATTGGAAAATCCTATATAAGTACCGCAACCGACATATTAAATAACTCGTCAAATCTCGACTTTACTTTTCGAAGCGTTGATCCTTTTGATACTGCAGCTTTACTATCACTGAGCCCTTGGCTAATAATATACGGGATCCTGCTCAAAGGCCAAAAACTAAAGGCCAAATAAAATTCCAGCGGAATAAATAAAAAGCAGTTGACCACTTTTGTTATCTTTCCAACATTCTTTAATTTTTTAGGTGACGATCCGGAACAAGGAGAAATAAATTATTTTTGGTGGATAGGTTAGATAAAGAGGTGAGGGAATGTAAACTAATACTAGGACCTAAATTTGACTTAAAATAATCAATAATTCAAAAATCAAAAATAAAATTTACAATAATTACAATTTTGATAGGTCCTCCAAAGAATTGACAAGCTGAATTCGCTGCCCATTCTCCTTCCTCATCAAAATGTTAGAATTCCGCATCCAAAGATATTTGTAATTACGCTCGAATTTCACCTTTTTTGCAGCTGTATATAATTGACGTTGCTTGTATGTGAGGCTGTCATTAATATAAATAGGACTAACAGCATTAGAACTTACACCAAAAGTCCTAGTAGTTTGCCTCAACTTTTCGGCGTATTTTTCCTTGCAATGAATTTAACCAACACAATATCAGCATTTTTATTCTTGAAACAGTAATCAATATCATTGCTTGTGACGTTGGTTAAACCGAAACCAGTGTTAAATAATTTCACAATGGCACCTTCAATTTCGTTAGCAATTACAGTGATTTCAACACAATTTTCCCATGACATTTTTTTCCAAATAATCAATTTTATTATGACAATCACTGATCGACGCTTTTAAAATAGAGTTTTCAGTTTCTTGATGATTCACCAGGGGATGTCGCCCAGGATTTGATTTTATCAGGATTGTGGTAACATTGTGTGTTGAGATTTGCGCTTAATAAACAGTGGTCGAACGTCGAAATTTAAGAGACATTTCTAAGCATTTATTGTACATATAAGTTTCCAAGTACCAAATAATTGGGATATCATGAAAATTCACAGAAACACAATAATATCTCGTTTGCTGTTGCTGTTTTAATTCGTAGAGTGTGTTAATTTAGTTTCAACTTCAAAAGCATTTTTCTTCGAATTAAATATTTCCTAATTCGCAAATGTATGTTTGAGTGAGTGAGATGATGTTTATTAAAGCTTAAAAGAGCTTAAATACTTATAGCAATTTTTTCAACTCCTCTAGCAATTTATTTTGAAAATATTCCAATTATGCCAGCTAGTTATTTGAAAATTCACTCTTTCCGATATTTATTTTAAAATCGATAAGCAATTCAAAAATATTTCATTTTGAGTTTCTAATTTTAGATTACAGCAAATAATAAATGTTTTCAGCTTTTTAAATAAGCCGCCGACCCTATCTTTAGCATCGTGATAATACATTATTTTAAGTTCCTTTATTCGATAACACGGAAGTTTTTGCCATAGTAACCCCCGGTATAACATGTAGCATTGAAGTAATCGGTAATATTCTAAGAAATGCTCTTGTATATACGCAGAATTAATTAAAGTTGCTAGGTTTTGTTAATTAACAACACATTAACGACAAATATGTTTCGTTTGTTTTCTTATGGTGGGCGTATTTTTTGTTTGTATATCTTTCAAATTAATTGATTACGAAAAATTTTCTTTAATTTTTTTCAATGATTTTTTTGTTTGTTGGGTGGGGTATTATCGTGGAAAAGGGTTGTTTGGGTAATAATAATAAGATTGATGTAATTTATAAAATATTCATCGTCATCTCTAAAAATTTGCATATAGGGGGTGAAAATTTTAAAATTTATTCGATATTTAATTTAATTTAAGATGTAAATTTGTTACATAACATAAATCAAGCAAATCTTTTGTGGTTATACTTTGTCACGGCGCGCTTATATCGAAAAAAATATTAATAATTTTAATTAAATTCATAACATACACCCACTCTAATAATAAGTTATTAAATTATATTCCATTTTGTAAATTGAATTTAGATTGGCAATCATCTATCTATATTGTTGATAAAAAAATCTAATCAAAAACACAAATATTTTCTCTATTCACTGAATGCAATAATTTAATTAATTTATTGTAAACTATAAATAAAATTTATAGCATTTTATCGAATCGTTCAATCATCTATTCAATTTTCATACCAAATGAGCTTTTTTTACATTTTTCTCGCTACAGACAAAAAAATCCAAATTCAATTGTACAATTGTTGTGTATGTACTATATATATACAATTTTTTATTCAACGCAAACCGAATAACATAAAACATGAAAGCTAACTATCTCACGTATATTTTTAAAAGCATAAAAAACATAAATAATGGTAATAAGTTTTCGCAAAAAAATAAAACGTTAACAATACAAAAAAAAACACTAGCTGTACTTTACAGTATTATGCTGTAATTGAAATTGGCTGTAGTGGCTTTGGTGGGGCTAATGAATAAGGCGTTTTATTGTTGCAGCGACAAAAAGTTTGGTACGGAATCGTATCCTACCAACTCCGACTCTATCTTATATAATATGTAGAATAATCATCGGTTTACCTTTTTTCCACTTCAATAATTGCCTTTCAACACCAAACCATTTTATGAATGTAAATTTCTATATACATAAAATTCAGTTTTCCATAAGTTAACCCGTCTATATTTATGAATTTTAATGGGATTTTGAAATTCCTCAAAACATATTTCATAAATTTTATGTTTTATAATACTTTCCATATAGTGTGTGTTTATGATCATGTCATCATCCCCAGCATATAGAACTTTGTTTAAACCATTATTTTCACCCATGTACTCGTATGTTATGCATATTATAGATGGAAATAAAAAAATATAAAATCATCCCACTAAGAACCAAAAATAAAAAAGAAAGATTCAAATTGAGGCTGAAGATTAAAATTTGAAAATATAAATTTTTTTATGTTGGATCAAGAAGACTATAGATGGAGGATGCCTGCAGCGATATCAAAGTATGTATATAATATGAATAAAAGAATCTTGTCTAGTCAACGGGGGTAGATATCGTGTATGGTGTCTGAAGCAAATATGGTTGGATCGAATAAATAGATGATTTTACCTTTAGCGCATATATCCTGAATATTATTATTGCTGAAACGATATAACGATATACAATTTTGATGTATTTGATGGATTTTGAGTAGACTGCAGTTTGCTTAATATAAATTAAAATTTAATAACAGTTGAATATATGTTCATGCAGCTTTTCATGCTGATTTTATGGAAATTGATTATTTATGTCTGTTCGTACTCCTACGTATGCTTCGAAACATTCGTTTCCTACAGTTTTCCTTATCTAAATTAAAGCTCGTTATGGGGGAATCAATACTGTTTTAATTCGGTCCATGTGAATGATTACATAATTTGGTGAGGGTGACTTTTGATTGAAATCAAGAAAAATGAATGGGGATTCTAATGTGGGGGTAATTCTTATTCCACGCGCTGGATCAATTCTAACCTTTGTCACTACCAATAGTCCAAATTTAGGTAGAGTATTAGAGCAAACATTGGGCATCAATATTCTTACTGGAACAGAAATATTTATTGCCCACCAATTATCGAAACGCTTAAATACTTGGGTGTTGATGTAGCTTGGCGTTTTGTACCAGATTGACGGATTCAACCATAAATGTTGGTTTAGAATCGTCGTCTTGTTTTCTTTTAAAAATTTCGAAAACAAGAACCTTTTATAAAAATTGAACAAAAATTCAAATTTTAAAGAATTTAAAGTATTTAAAAGGTTTAAAGAACTTAACGTTTTCCAAAATACCGAATATTTCGGAAAACTTCGGAATTCTTCCAAATTTGCAAATTCTTGCATTTTTGGTTTTTTACAAATTATTTAATTTTTCTAAATTCTGTAAACTTTTTAAATTCTTTCAATTTTTTATTTTGAAAATTCTTCAAATTGTTTTAAAATTTTGTAAGTTCTTTAAATGATTAACTTCCTTAATTTCTTAAAATTTTTAAAAATCTTCAAGTTTTTGTATTTTGGATACTATTTAAATTCTTAAATTCTCTTAAGTTTTGCATTTAAAATTTTTTTAAATCTTTAAACACTTACAATTAATTCTTATAAATATAAATCAGATTGGAAATTGTCGCAGAGGCGGCAAATTTTCTGTGTTAGTAGCATTAATTAATTTATAGTGCAAATAACTTTTAGTCATATTTAGCAAACCACGTAGCAAAAATATTTTAGATTGATGTTTTGAATATCTTGTACGTAACTGTTTAATTTCTTGAAATTCTACTCGTATATTCTTTAAATTTTTGAAATTCTTTAAAATTTTTAATTCTCAGAATCCTGCTTAAACCTATGAAGTTCATGACTTTCATGAATTTGAGTTTGAAATACTTACAATTTTTATATTGTGCAAATTTTTATATTTTTTTTAATTCAGTAAATTTTAGAAACCATTTAAATTATTTTTAATATACTGACTATTTATTTTAAGTTTATTTTTTTTTTTTTTTTGAGGTTTGTTAATAAAATGTTAAACGTAAACGTTATAAAGTTTCATTTTATTGTGTTTCAATTTTTTTACTTCTTGCAATTTTCGTGTTTTGGAAACTCTTTGAATTCTATAAATTCTTTAAATTGAAGAAATTTTGGAACTTCGTGCGATTTTTGTATTTTAGAAATTCTTAATATTCTTGCAATTTTTGTATTCTGAAAATGGTGTAAATTTTACAAATTGTATAAATTCGGTAAATTCTTTTAATTCTGTAAACTCTTTCAATTCTGTAAATTCTGAAAATTCGTGAAATTTTATATCTGGAAATTTTTGTATTTTAGAAAATCTTTTAATTTTAGGGTTTTGGAAATTCGTTAGATTTTAAATTATTTAAATTTTTTAGAATTATAAATTCAGTAATAAATTCTTTAGAATAACAAATTCTTTTTAATAAGAAATTCTCTTTTGAAATTCCTGCAATTTTTACAGCTAAAATTTAAAAAAAAATTTAAATTCAACACACATCAAAAAAATTTAAATTAATTAATTAATTTAAAGAAGAAGAAAGAATTTACAGAAATTTAATTTACAAAATTTAAAGATGCATATAAATTCTTGTGTTTTGGAAATTTGTTAAATTTTTTTAATTCTGAAAATTATTTAAATTCTACAGAATAATAAATTAAAGAGAATAATAAATTCTTTCATGAAATTAATGTAATTCTTACAATTTTTTTTTTGAAAATTCCAAAATTTTTTAAAATTTTTGGCTTTTAGAAATTCGTTAAGTTCTGAAAACTCCAAACAATATTAAAAAATTTATTTAATTAATTAATTATTATTTTTATTTAATTCCATGAGAAAATTTACAGAGTTTTTAGAATTTACAGTACTTATAACTTCAATTATTGCAATTATTGCATTTTAGAAATTCTACAAATTTTAAAAATTATTTCAGTTTTGTACATTTTCAATTCTGTAAATTCTTACAATTCATGAAATTTTTGACCTGACAATTTTTGTGTTTTTGTAAATTATTTTGGTAACAGGACAGTTCCTCGCGCACATTTCCTCGCTCACATTTTCGCACGGGAATATTTTTTTGCCTGATATAAGGGAGCATTTCCAGAATTTATAAATTTAAAATCTTCTTTCAGAATATGTAGTGACTTTAAATCCTAATTTTCCACAATTTATAATTTTTATTTATTTTCGTTTTAAATTTAAAATTCCTATTTTCCAGAATTCACACCGATTTTAAATCCCTATTTTCCAGAATTTTTAATTTTTGTTTATTTTCGTTTTTTTTAACCCTTAGCGGCCACACTTCGCTCCCGTAACATAGCGGCCACACTGGGGTGATTTTTCACCCCAGTCAAAAAATCGGTCTAGAAAGACAAATTTTAAATAATGAGACTCCAAAAAATGCATGTTTTTCAATTTCTAATATGGTTTACAAGAGCCAATATCAAAGTCAGGAAAAATGACGTTTTTCAGAAAAAAAATCATTACTATTGAAAAATCATTACTCCTTCCGAAATTCATCGTTTATAGCGCTACTAATACTTTTTTCGTCCTTCTAAGTACCATGCAAGTAACCAACATTTCTCGACATCCTATATATGGCGCGCCAAGTATGATTTTCGTAGTTTTTGATAACTAAAATTAAGGTGATTTGGCCTGGGGTACATATTCACCCCTAGTGGCCGCTAAGGGTTAAATTAAATAAATTTTGGAACTTCGTGCGATTTTTGTATTTTGGAAATGGTTTAAATTCTACAAATTTTATAAATTCGGTAAATTCTTTTAATTCTGTAAACTTTCAATTCTGTAAATTCTGGAAATTCTTGAAATTTTATATCTGGTAATTTTTTTTTTTAGAAAATCTTGTAATTTTTGGGTTTTGGAAATTCGTTAGATCTTAAATTTTTCAAGTTATTTAAATTTTTTAGAATTATAAATTCAATAATAAATTCTTTAGAATAACAAATTCAATTTAATTATAAATTCTCTTTTAAAATTTTTGCAATTTTTGCAGCTAACCAATTTTTAAAATTTAAAAATTTTTTAAATTCCAAAACACATTAAAAAATTTAAATAAATTAATTAATTAATTTAATGAATAAGAATGAATTCACAGAAATTTAATTTTTAAAATTTAAAGATGCAACTTTTGCGTTTTATAAATTTATGTGGTTTGGAAATTTGTTAATTTTTTAATTCTGAAAATTATTTATATTCTACGGAATAATAAATTTAAGAGAATAATAAATTCTTTCTTGAAATTAATTGTAATTCTTACAATTGTTTACTTTGAAAATTCATTAATTTTTCTTTATATTTTTGGCTTTTCGAAATTCTTTAATTTCTGAAAACTCCATAAAAATTTTAAAAATTTATTTAATTAATAAATTATTATTTTTATTTAATTCCATAAGAAAATTTACAGAACTTATAGATTCCAGTTTTGCAATTATTGCATTTTAGAAATTCTATAAATTTTGTAAATTATTTTAATTTTGTTCAATTCTGTAAATTCTTTAAATACTTAAAATTCATGAAATTTTTACGCTTTTGTAAATTATTTTAATTCTTTAGGATTCTAAATTCATTTCAAAAGATGACATTCTTGCAATTTTGGTATTTTAGAAATTTTTGCAATTTTTGCTTTTTAGTAGTTTTTTAATTTCGTGCAATTTTTAAAATTTTGTAAGATTTAAAAACTAAGAAAAATTTGTAAATGAAAATAAAATAATTTCATGAACTTAAACATTGAATAGTTTGGGGCCATTTCTGAATACGATACAAAGTCAAACGTATAAGATTCGTATTTGATTTGTAGAAAAACGTGTGAATCTGATTTAATTCCGTTTCAATTCAAATAAGAATCCCATACGTTCGAATTCGTCTCTTATTCAGAAAAAACCCGTTCTCTGCGATTTTTAAAGATTTGAAAGATGTTGCTAACCGTTAGACGGGAACAGAAAGTAGAACATGTTCAACTTCTTTCACTGTTCATTTTCGAAGGATGGTTCATCAGGAATGATCATACAAAATGATTCGTGTTACAGAATTTAAAAAATCTCCAAAATACAAAAATTTCAAGACGAATTTCATGAATTAGAATTTACAAATGATTTCAAAAGATTCAAGAATTTAAAACTCTAAAATTTTCAATTTCTAAGGGCTTACAATTGTTGCAATTTCTTTATTTTGAATAATCCATAAAATTGTTGATCTTTGGAATTGATTTTTGATTCTTAAAAATTCTTGAAATCCTATAATATCTTAAATTTCATTTAAAATTCTGTAAATTTTTTTAATGCTTGCAATCATTTAAATTCATGAAATAGTTTTGTCAATATTTTAAAAAATTTCTAAGATTTTATAATAATTTTAAATTCTTTAAAATTTTTAAATTCTGTAAATTTTGGAAGATCGATATTCTTTAATTTCATATATATTTTTTTTAAATTAATTAAATTTTGAAATCTGCTATCTTTGCATTTTGTAAATTTATAAAATGCTTTAAATTAGTTAAAGAATTAGATCCTTTATATTCTGTAAATTAGCTGTATTTAGCTTCCGTAAATTCTTTTAATTTGTAAAATCTTAATTCTTGAAATTTTTAAAATTTTCGCAATATTTCTATTTAGGAAATTATTTAGATTCTAGGAATTTTTGCAATTTTTTTTAATTTCAGAAGTTGAAATTCTAGCAGTTTTTGCATTTTGGAATGATTCTATAAATTTTTTGTAAAGTTTGTAAATTTTTTTAATTCTGTAAACTCTTTCAATTCTGAAATTCTTGAAATTCATGAATTTTGCGAGCTTTTTTCCAAAAATTTAAAACAAATTAATTAATTTAAAGAATTTTGTGAATGAATTTACAGAATTTATTTAATTTACAGAATTTAAAGGTGCAATTTTTGTATTTTTTTAATTCTTTAAATTCCATAAATTTTTTAAATTCATTCAATTCTGTAAATACTTTCTATTCTGTAAATTCTTGATATTCATTCTTTCAAATTACTTATTGACGTTTTTGTGTTTTGGAAATTTCATGCAATTTATTTATTTTGAAAGAAATACCGTAATTTAATTCATGAAATTTTTGATCTTTGGAATTGATTTTTATTTCTTGGAAATTCTAGAAATCCTATAATACCTTAAAATTCTATTAAAATGCTGTAAATTCTTTTGATGCTTTCAATTCTTTAAATTCACGAAATGATTTTGTATTTTGAAAGTTTTCTAAATTCTCTAAATTTTTATAATTATTAAATTCTGCAAAATTTGTAAATTCTATAAATTTTGGAAGTTCTTAATTTTATATATATTTTTTTAAATTAAATAAATTATGAAATATCCAATCTTTGCATTTTGTAAATTCATGAAATGCTTTAAATTGACGAAAAATTTAGATCCTTTATATTCTGTAAATTAATTTGTAAATTCTTAATTCTTAAAAGTTTTAAAATTTTTGCCATTTCTCTATTTAGGGAATTATTTAAATTCAAGAAATTGTTGAACTTCTTGCGGTTTTTATATTTTAGAACTTGAATTCTAGCAATTTTTGCATTTTGGAATTACTTGAGATTCTATATACATTGTTTGTAAAGTTTGTAAATTCTTTTAATTCTGTAAACTCTTTCAATTCTGTAAATTCTTCAAGTTCATGAAATTTGTGATCTTTCAATTTTTGTATTTCAGAAATTTTTGTAGTTTTTGTGTTTTAGAAATTTGTTAAATTTTTTTAAATTTTGTAAATTATTAAATTTTTTAGAATAATGGATTCTTTCGTATGTTGTAAATTATTTAAATTCCATAAATTTTGTAAATTGATTCAATTCTGTAAATTCTTTCTATTCTGTAAATTCTTGATATTCATTCTTTCAAATTACATATTGATCTTTCTGTGTTTTGGAAATTTGTTATTTTTTTTATTCTGATAAATATTTAAATTCTTCAAAATAATCAATTATCTTAAGTTTTTAAATTTTGTAATTCAGTAAATTCTCAAAATTCATGAAATTTGTGATCTGACAATTTTTGAGTTTTTGTAAATGATTTTAATTCTTTAGAATTTCTGAAGTATTTCCGATGATAACAGGACAGTTCCTTGCGCACTTTTTGTCGCGCACATTTTTTCGCGGGAACATTTCCTCGCCGGATGTAAGGGAGACTTTCAGTCTCGGTGTTTATTTATTTTTATTTTAAAATTAAATTCCCTATTTTCCAGAATTTAAAAAAAAAAAAATTTGTAGCACCGAGATTTTGTTGCCAACTGTGTGGCAAAGAAATGTGTACAAGAAAATTTTCGGGAGGAAATGTTCCCGCGGGGAAATGTATGGAAGCGAGGAAATGTGTGCGAGGAAATGTGTGCGAGGACATGTGCGCGAGGATATGTCCTGGAATCATTTTCGAGATATTTGCAATTTTTGCATTTTAGAAGTTTTTAATTTTTTTAAAAAGGAAAATCTTATTTTTGACACTGTGATAGTAGCATTTCAAATTTGTAATGCAAATAGCTTGGTACTTTTAAGCATTTAGCAAATAACGTAGCAAAAATATTTCAGATTGCTGTATTCAAAATCTTGTACTTAACTGTTTAAATTCTGGAAATTGCTGCAATTTTTCATTTTAAAAATTCTTCTAAATTCTTATAATCCTTTAAGGAAATTCATAACTTTCACGAATTAAAATTAGATTGTTTTTTTTAATTTTGTAAATTGTTTGAATTCTGTAAATTTTTTCAATTCGTTGAATTCATCAAATTTTTATATTTTAGAAACCATTTAAATTATTTTTGATATATTTATATCTGACTATTTATTTGAATTTTAATTTTTTAATGTCTGTAACAAACTTTTTACGATTTTTTTTTCAGTTTCATTTTATTGAATTTCAATTTTTGTTTTTTTTTACTATTGTGAAGGTATAACTTTACTCTCAAGTTAAAGTGACTTAAATCGATTAAGGTCCAAACTGATTTTAGTTCACTATATTTCAATTATTTAAATTTTTCCCCGACTCCGATGTGTCAATCTTAAATAAAAAATGTGCAAGCTAGATGAAATTATTGAGATATCTCTTGTAACTGGGGATAAACATCGATAAAAGAATATTAAACTAATCTCCTAAAATATAAGCAAATTTGCAATAAGTCACTTTTCCTTGGGAGTAAAGTTATAATCTAAAATTCCATTTAAAAAATAAAATATAAAAAAGTTTAGAATTTAATAAATTCTTGACATTTTTACAAATTTCTCATGCTACAAATTCTCTAACCTTAACGCTTATATTAAAATTCCTCACAATTTTTAAATTATTCTCGTGTTTTGGAAACTCGAAATTTTGGAACTTCTTGTGATTTTGGTGCTTTTGAAATTCTTGAATGGCGGTCAATTCGTTTAATTCTGTAAAATGTTTCAATTTTGGAAATTCATGAAATTGTTGACCTACAAATTTTTGTATTTAAAAAAATTTCGTAATTTTTGTGTTTTGTAAATTCGTTAAATTTTTTAAATTATGTAAATTATTTAAATTTTTTAGAATAAAAAGTCCATCAAGTTTTATATTTTGGAAATTTTTACCATTTTTGCAGCTAAGAAATTTTTTAAACTTTTTAAATTCTGTAAACTTCAAAATAATGAAAAATTAATTTAAAAAATTGTATGAATAAATTCACAGAAATTTAATTTACAGAATTTAAAGATGCTACTTTGGCATTTTGGAATTTATGTTTTGTAAATTTGTAAGTTTTTTTAATTTAATTCTGAAAATTATTTAAATTAGAAATTCAATTGCATATTAGAAATTCTTCTAGTTTTGAAAACTTCAAAAAAATTTGAAAAGCATTTAATTAGTTTAACGAATTTCATGAAAACATTTATAGAACTTTTAGAATTTACAGAACTTATAGATTGGGCATTTTGAAATACTTTAAATTCTATAAATTTTGTAAATTATTTTAATTTTGTAGATCCTGTAAATTCTTTAAATTCATGAAATTTTTCTCTGTCAATTTTTGTGATTTTGTAAATTATTTTAATTCTTTATTTCTAAATTTAAATTCTTGCCATTTTTAAAATTTTGAAAGATTCCAAAAATTAAGAAAAACTATTTAGTTTAAAAAAATGAGAGTAAACTAATTTTATGAATTTAATGCATTGAATAGTTGGGAGGCCATTTCTGAATATGATAGAAAGTCAAACATATAAGATTCGTATTTGATGTAAAGATAAAACGAGTGAGTCTGATTTAATTCTGTTTCAATTCAAATAAGATTCTTATTCAGAAATAAAGCCCCCTGCGATTTTGAAAGATCTTAAAGATGTTGTGTGTTTCCACGGGTCACTGAAACGATGGTTAGATGGTAACAGAAAGTAGAACATGTTCAACTTTTTCACTGTTCATTTTCGGAGAATGATTCATGCGGAATTTTACAAATGTTTTTCAAAAGATTCAACAATTTAAACTCTAAAATTTTCTTCTAGAGACTTAAAATTCTTGCAGTTTCTTTATTTTCAAAAAATATCTGTATTTTAATTCATAAAATTGTTGATCTTTGGAATTGATTTTTGTTTCTTGGAAATTCTTTAAATCCTATAATTTGTTAAATTTCTTTTAAAATTCTGTAAATTCTTTTAATGCTTTTAAATTTTGATTCTTTAATTTTCATACATTTTTTTCTTCAATTAATTAAATTATTAAATCTGCAATCTTTGCATTTTGTAAATTCATAAAATGCTTTAAATTGATTAAAATTTCTGTATAATATTCTGTAAATTAGCTGTATTTAACTTCTGTAAATTATTTAAATTCTATAAATTCCATAAATTATTTTATTTAATACAAATTTTTTATATTCTGTACACTGCAAAAAATTTAAAACAAATTAATTAATTTAAAATTTTTTTTTGAATGAATTTACAGAGCTAATTTAATTTACAGAATTTAAAGATGCAATTTTTGTATTTTGTAATTTCTTTAAATTCCATAAATTTTGTAAATTCATTGAATTCTGTAAATTCTTTCTTGTTCGTAAATTCTTGATATTCATTCTTTCAAATTGGTACATATTGATTTTTTTGTGTTTTGGAAATTTGTTAATTTTTCTTAATTCTGATAAATATTAAATTCTTCAAAATAATCAATTATCTTTATTTTTTAAATTTTGTAATTCTGTAAATTCCTAAAATTCATGAAATTTGTGATATGATAATTTTTGAGTTTTTGTAAATTATTTTAATTCTTTAGAATTTCTGAAGTATTTCCGAGGGTAACAAGACAGATCCTTGCGCACATTTCCTCCCACACATTTACTCGCGGAGAACACTTCCTCGCCGGATGTAAGGGAGCCTTTCAGTCTCGGTTTTTGTTTTAAAGTTAAATTCCCTACTTTTCAGAATTTATAATTTTTGGTTATTTTTGTTTTAAGATTAAAATCTCCATTTTCCAGAATTTAGAAAAAAACGAAATTTTGTAGCACCGAGATTTTGAAAACCGAGATTTTGTAGCCAACCAACCGTATGGCAAAGAAATTTGCGCGAGGAAATGTACCCGCGAGAAAATGTTCCCGCGAAGGAATTTATGCGAAGAAATGTGTGCGAGAAAATGTGCGCGAAACAGAATTTTCAAAATATAAACCTTTCAAATAATTTACAGAATTCCTAGAATTTGCAAAATAAAATAATTTCAAGAATGTGTTTACATCATTTTTGAAGAATTTAAGGATGTTTAGGAACCGTTAAACGGAAATAGAAAGAAGCACATGCTCAACGTATTTAACTGTTCATCTTCGAAGATCATTCTTGATGAAAGATGAATTTACATGGGTCATTTTGAATGTTTCATCTGGGATCGTACCATCATCGTGTTGCAGAATTTAAATAATTTCCAAAACACAAAAATTTAAAGAAGAATTTCATGAATTAAAATTTACAGATATTTTTCAACAGATTTAAATTAAAATTCCTGCAATTTCTTTATTTTGGAGGAAATACTGTAATTTAATTCATTAAATTTTTGATCTTTGGAATTAATTTTTGTTTCTTGGAAGTTCTTAAAATCCTATATACCTTAAAAGTCTGTGAATTCGTTCAATAGTTTCAATTCTTTAAATTCATGAAATTCTTTTGTATTTTGAAAATTTTATAGCTTTATAAATTTTGATAATTATTTAAAATTCTTTAAAACCTATAAATTCTGTAAATTTTGAAAGGTCTGTAATTCTTCAATTTCATATAGTTTTTTAAAATTACAATAATTAAATTTTTAACTTTACAATTTTTGCATTTTGTAAATTTTTTAAATGCATCGTAATTCTCTAAATTTATTAAAAATTTAGATCCTTTATAAACTAGCTGCATTTAACAACCATTAATTAGTTAAATTCTATAAATTCTGTAAATTCTTTAAATTTGTAAATTCTTTTTAAGTTTTCAAATTTTTGCATTTCTCTATTTAGGAAATTTTTTAAATTTTCTTTACAATTTCTCTATTTCGGAAATTCCTTAAATTCAACAAATTTTAGGACTTCTCGCAATTTATATATTTTAGAAAGTTTTGCAATTCTGGCAGTTTTTGCAAACCTAAATACATAAAACTAAATTCTGTAAACTTCCAAAAAAAATAATTAATTTAATAAATTTCATGAATGAATTTTACGCTGAATTTATACGATTCATAGAATTTAGAAAAATAATATAAAATTGCGGAGTTTTAAAAAAATTTAAATACAGAATTTTAAGAATTTTCAAGATTCGAAAGTTATATAAAAGATCGTTGATATCAATGAATTTTTACGAATTTACAGATATTTTTCCCAAAATTAAAGAAATTTCAATAATTTCAAAAGCTACAAGAATTTAAAAAATATTCAGAATTCAAGTTTTGAAATTGGTGATGTTACAATTTTTGTATCTTGGAAATTTTTTAAATTCTGTAATATGTTTAAATTCTTTTAAAACTGTCTTTCAATATTTTAAATTCATTAAATTCTTGAATTTAGGAAATTTTATGAATTCTATAAATTACATTAAGTAAATTCCTTAAAATATGTAAATTCTGAAAATCTTTTAAATTAATGAAATTCTTCGCATTAATTAAACTTTGAACCAGTATCAATTTTTTTGGTTTTAGCAATTCATCAAATACATCCCAATTATTACATTTTGAAATTTTTTTAATGGATAATTTAAATGAGCAACCAAAATAATTTTTTGGCACCAAACGTTAGCATCAAACATAATAAATTGGCACTAAATATAATATTTTGGAATAAACATACCTATGTGTATCAATAAAAAAATTATTTTTAGTAACAAAGATAAAAAATTCTGGACAAATTTAATAATTTTTATTCTCTAATTTGTACCAGATTGATAAATTAAATTTGGAATCAAATAATTGAAACATGAGGAATGGAATAAATCCTCGGAAGTTATGAGTTTTGGGGCGGGAGCCCATTTTCTAAGGTTTAAAACGATTTAAAATTACATTAAAGGAATTGCTTGCATCTACAAGGCGGACGAACCAATTTTAAAATTAAATCTACGTTTTCCAACATTAAATTTGTTAGCAATTTATAATTTTTTTCTTGGTTGCTTCTCAAAACTTTCATTTCAGTGCCCAAAAATAATTGTTTCTGTTCTCTTCCAATAAATTATAAATGTTGCCAATTTATTAGGTTTTGTTCCACAAAATTATTTTTTATGATGCGATTGGTGGTCATAAATTTTTTGTGTCTCAAGAGTGCCCTCTATAAACAAGTAGGGGTACCTATAGGGAAACGATGTTTTAGCCAAACGCTATAGTTAAACGACTGTATACAAAGAGATTTGCTTGCCGGGCCCATAATGTTATCTCGATAAGTTTCTAAAATTTTTAGATTGGCTTACCAAATGATGATACTTGCCGAAAAATCGTCTACACGTCCGTGATTTTGCTGCGACTCCATTAACCAAAACCCTGATCGACTTTGTTGAAAGACGTCTGTTTTGCTGAAAGTTTAACCCATTCCACTTTTTATGAAATTTCAGATGAGAGACGTTTTCTATCCTTTGATGGAAAGATTGTTTTGAAAGCAAAGAAATACTTAGCATTTAAAATAAAGAAAAGTTATTTTGACTGTAATTTTTTACAAATGATGCTCGAATAGCGGCGTATTGAATTTTATCAATAATAAAGATCCAATAGCTAGGTTCGAAATGTTGCCAAAGCCTAAAGGTTTGGTTTGCTTTAGGTACTCAAGGTATTTTTCGGAGTTTATCAATTGAATCAGAATATAAACATTACAATTAGAAATATTAATATTATTTCAAGGTAGAATAAAATATCAGCCAAAAAAAAAAAAATTAAAATTTATCAACAACGACAAAGCGACTCGTTTGTCTGTATGTCATATTATGAAAATTATAATGTAAACTGAAAATCGGAAGAGAAACAAAAAAAAAATTTAAACACATTCACAAAAATGAAAATATATGAAAAAGTTTTTCCGCATTGAACGTGCCAATTGCTTTACATTTATTTAAGTTTTTTTTCCTCTTGTACATTTTTAAATTCAAACCTCGTGTACGCAATTTTTTATTTTTAATTTTCTTTTCTTTATTTTATTTATAAATTTTTACACAGATGAGGTAGTGAATATTGTTCAATGGTACATAAGTGTTTGCCAGGTTACGATTTATTTTAAATGCAATACATACATTTAAAATGTTTTGGTTTGGTTGAGCAAATTAACACGGTCTCTCTCGTATATACAATTGTCAGAAAATTAGAACATTTAACACCCACTGCAAAATAAAAATCTTGACACAATTTTGAAGAAAATACATTTAATGAAATTAAATTCTAATAAATAATAAATTGCCTCCATTATTCCGTATTGTGGATTTAATAAAGTGCAAAATATTTGCTATAATAAAAATTATAATTGAATTCATGAAAATTAAAAATCAATGAAATGATTTTTTTTTCTAAATTTGTATTTCCATTGTTGCGTATCGTACCAAAAATTTAGTTCGAAAACATAGTTTTGTAACATCGATAAAATGTATTAATCCAAATAATTTTAAATAAACTTTATATAAATGAAAATATTGATAATCCAATTATATCGTACACAAAGGGTATGTGTACATTGTGCTTGCATATAATATAGTACAGTAAAATTTAAAAACCCAATATATTTTCAATTATAAATCAATGTAATTAAAATTCAAAATGTTAATTTTAATTTATTTTATAAAACTATGTACAATGATAATAATAGTAACCAGAATTACTAGCATTATACTCGTACATATAGGTAACCAAAGTCATTATTTAGATTAATTTCGAAAAAAATAGCTGAACTATAATTTGAGGTTAAGCTTTAAATGAAAATTGTTTAATTCGGATATATTATAATGTGTATAATGGTCGCGGTTGCTTTAATTAACGTAACTAGACACATGCGAAACAAATTAGATGGACGAGACACAGCCTTATAATTGTGCACCCGGCATAGCCCAAGTTAACCTTAGGTCGCCTCTTTGATTATTCCAAACCAAATACTATACTACACTATGCTAAACAACGAGAATCGGAGAGATTAGCTCGCATAGAAACCGTATATATGATGGAAACAGAATACTTTAGGCTTTTCAATTGTGTATACTTTAGGATTGGCCTCTGATGACATAATTTCCAAAATATCGAAAATTTTGGAATATGTGAAGAAAATTAGAGAGCAACTCGAATGAGTGAATTGTAATTGCATTAGAAATATTGCCACTAATCCATTTCACGCAATTTTCCGAGTCATTATCATTAACACGCAGTTATCATGTAAATTTTGATATGAAGTGTTTGAATACAACATGTGAAGTATTAAAATCAAAATATTTCGATACACCATAGGGATATCACATTGACTATGAATAACTGCACTATAATAACAGTAGTTAGTATAGTTGTCGTTGGAATCAAAAGTAAATCACGTGAACGTAAATAGCGCTGTCGAGCTTTCAATTATGTTTGAGTGAGAGTCATAGTTGATAAATCCTAATATTGCGTAAGCCTTGCTAATAACAGCATGAATACGGTAGGCGAACTTTAGTTCTGAGCTGAAAACCCCCAAATCAGTAACTAAATGGACTCGTTCTATTATCTGATGATTAAGGAAATAACTAAAAATTAGCGGATGCTTGGATTTAGGTGATTGCTTAACGTTATTCTTCCCATTAAGGGTTATTAGGTTTAAAGGAGACCAGTTACAAAAGGCGTTCAAGTCATTTTGGAATAGATCTTAATCCAATTCGCAAGATGACATATGTTACAACACATATTCATATCATCTGCAAATAATAGACATTCTGCAAACTCGTTTATAACAAAAATAGCAAAGACCCTATAAATGACTGCCTTGAGGTATGCCTGAAAAAACTGTGAAGCATTCAGACGATTTTAGCCAATTTAACAGTATAATGTCGCAGTTAAATTTACTTAGCTTATCCAACAAAAGATGGTGATTCAGTCGGCCGAAAGCTTTGTCAAAATTAGTATAGACTACGTCGATCTGAGTTTTATTGATTGCGTGTTTAGTTGAATAATTCTGAACAAGTGCTTAATTAGTAACAGTTGATCGACCGAGCAAAAATCAGAGAATAATAGCTATCATTAAATATATTTGTACGCACAGCAATAAGAACCCCGCCATCCTTAAGATGTCTACTAAAACTATAATGTCACGTCGGAAAACAGTAACATTTGACGGGAAAAACTCAGAGGTGTTGAAATCAATAGTCAGCCATGATTCAATTAAAACGAAGACTTCGTAACATATTGCAGTCCGAAAGCTCACCATTACGTTGATTTAAATTTGAAATTGATGCTTGACTTTCCATAAATGTAGCTTCAGTTGCAATCGATGAAAAGTTTGAAGCTGAATCAGATTGGTCCTGAATAGGTACAACAATTTTAATTACATTTTTCGCCAAATTTATTATGAATTTGCCATTTCAGTTTTCAATGTATTGTCAGTCATCTCATCTAGCTACTAGAAAATTCTGTAGCCTGATGAGGCGATTGAGGTATGGTCTCTCATTACTTCCAACCACGTTGGATTCACTCTCACTCTTCCAAATTATTAAATTACAAAGCAATTCTTTTCAACCGTGACAAATTCTTGCTCCAAATGTTTCAAACAACCAATCAATTATTTTTCCGATACTCTAGATTAGATCGAAATTTTTTTATTTCAACTGAGTTATTCAATACAAAATCGTCAAACATGCTCTTCAATTTATGCACATGACCAAGAGAATATTCAGTCTACCTGAATATTACTCACAATAGTTTGTTCTCTGTTTAAAGAACTCAATAAAGAAAATAATGGAATTTTGGCTTTGGAAAACTAGGTTTTGTTATTTGCCCAAATCCCCAAATTTCTAAATGTTTTAAATTTTTAATTTACCATGTGCTAGGTTCAATTTCATTATTCCTGAATATACCCACACGTTTTCCCTAAGTTCAATATTTTCAAATTTTCTAAATTCTAAATAAAACAATTTAAAATTTCCTAATTCAACAATTTCTAATTTAAAGTCTAATTTTTAAAACTCACAAAACTATTTTTGAACTTTAAAGCTTCCTAATTTATTGGAAAAATTTCCCTAAATTTCCAAATATCTAGATTCCTTGAACTCAGTTGAATTCTGATTCTAAATTTCATTTATTCAGTCGAATGTTGAGTTTTAGTGAAACTGTGGAACGAGTATAGGCAGCCAATTTTGTGTTTTAGTAGCGGGACTAATTCTTTGCTCATTGAATATTGACATCATTATTTCATTTTGGGCAATGATTTTAGAATGCGTTTCAAATATAATACGTATATGCCATTTGAATGGAACATTTTTATTTTTTTTTGTGTTTTTAGTCAAATGAGAAATCTATTATGATTGTCTATGATAATACTCAGTTCCACAACGAAAAAACAAGGTTATTTCAATGCATCAGAGATGGCGCACTTAAAGTGTCCAAATATTTTCAAGCGAAATTAATGCAGCAATCTGCAGCCATTGCTGGCCTAAGTGTGCGATAGCAGCCACTTCAATGCAGCAATCCATTATTTTCACGTGAAATTTGGGCATTTGTGTTTTTATATCAAGAGTTTATTTTATGAAGCTGTCATCAAATCAGTATAGCTCAGTATGCAGCTCGCGCTAAGATAATTTTTAACGCGGTCTCCACTAAATTACAGATAAATTCACAAGCTAAAAAGATTATGTAGAGATAAATTTTGACATTTGTTTTATTTGCCCTACAAATAAGTATTTGTAGTCCTATGTAAATAAGTATTTTAATAAAAATTTAAATTAAAAGTTAAATAAAGTATTGAGTGATTTTTATCAAATGGATTCAACTGACGAAGACAATATTATTATTGGTGCCGCAGCTATTGTCTAGATCTTCTTCACTGTACTCCATTTTCAGATTTAAAAAAATAAATGTTTATTTTTTGGTCGCTGTCAAAATTTATCTCAATTTTATTGTACTAGGCAGATAAATTGCTGCGAAAACATTTGTAGACTTTCCACTAGCGCAGTCTGTATTTGAATGAGATAACTACAAAATTTTCACGTCAGCTGCGTACCGCATCTGCGAAATCGTGAGCTAAATATTTTTTTGTTATTTCGCTAGCTAAATTTTACGTCAAATTTGTATGGAAAATTTATCTTGGCGCGAGCAGCATACCGAGCTTAATCACTTTAAAGAAACTCGAGAACGCAAAAAACACTTGAAGAGCTTCATAGAATAAACTAAAATTATGTAAAAAAAAAATAAAAATCTCCAAAAAATGTAATTTGTATTTCGCACGAAAATAAATAGATTTTTGGAGACCGCGTTAAAATTTCGTTTCGTTTTGATCTGAGTACTAGCCTTTATTAGTTAAGGTCACCTTCACTTAAGAACTGTTTCATAATTATTCAAAAAAATTACAAAACCACATAGAAAAGTATTTTTGAGGTCGCTGATTACGAATTTGAGGTTTAAAGAATTAAAATAAAAATGGCGGATCCAATATTACATTTTTAAAACGAAAGATTTTTGAGATTAATTTGACTCAAATAAAGCATTTTGACCATAAATTCACTACTCCAAAAACCCGTTTCAGTATATTTTTACCAAAAAAGTTAAAAAATTACATGAAATATTAATTTTAAAAATTTTGTAGCGAAAATTATGTGCTGACGTGAACTAACCTCAAGTCAACTTAATCTAACCACAAATTTAACTCCAATCAATCCCTCTCCAATCCAACCTCTAACTCAATATCAGTCACAAAGTCAATCGCGAACGCTCAACTCAAGTTGGACTTTTAATTAAACCACGAATTAAATTTAAAACAATCCTCAACTCAATTCAAACTCAACCTCAACTCAACTTGTCAAACTCTATTATTAACTCAACTTGTCAAACTCTACCCTCAACTCAACCCCAAACTAAACGTTCAACTAAATCCTTAAATCAACAGGTTTCGAAAATTGCATGCTTATATGCAAAAGAACCAATTGCTAACTAATCTAAGTGTAGCCACCAAGTGAACTCACTAAGTGTAGTCGCCAAATGAAGTCATAAATTTTAGTCACCAACTAAAGTGACCGAGTGTAGTCAACAACTTTAGTAAACAACTATAGCCACCAAGTGTAGTCACTAACTGTAGTCACCAATTAGAGTCACCAAGTATAGTCACTAAGTGAGGTCACTAACTGTAGCCAGCTAGTGTGATCAAAAACTTTATTCACTAAATGTAGTAAGTAGTCAAAAATTTAGTTACCAAGTGTAGTCACCAACTGTTGCCAACAAATTTAGTCATGAAATGTAATCACCAAGTATAGTCACCAACTGTAATAACCAAGTGTAGTCACCAAGTGTAGTCGCCAAGTGTAGTCGCCAAGTGTAGCCACCAAGTGCAGTCGCCAAGTATAGCCACCAATTGTAGTTGTCAACTGTAGTCACCAACTGTAGTCACCAATTACAGTCACCAAGTGTAGTCAACAAATGTAGTCACCAAGTGTAGTCACCAGCTATTGACCATTTTTCGAAGAATCGAATTTTAGATTTCCAGCTAGAATTAGTAGTCACCAAGTGAAGCCACCAAGTTTAGACATCAAGTACAGTCAATAAGTGTAGTTACCAATTGTGTTCACCAAGTGTAGTCGCCAACTGTAGTCAATAATTGTCGTCAACAAGTGTAGTCACCAACTGTATTTGATCCGCCATTTAGAATTAAAAAATGTTGACCATAAACTTATAATTAGTGTCTCACAAAATTACTGTTTGCAAAATTTGTTGCAAAATTTTGAAATATTTCAAGAAATACTCACTTTCGTGGATTTCACAGCGGTCATATTTCCAGCTCTAATTGAATTTTTGCATCAAACTTTATGGGCTTTTGGAGTCGCTAAATACTTATTTGAATACAATTAACCTAGATATTTCCAAAAATTGTATTAAATCAGGTATTTTTTACGTTAAAGCGGCTATATTGGTTCCGCCATTTTGAATTTTTTTTTTTTACCTTAGTTACTCTTGACCTTCAAACATGTTGTTCTATGTGGTTTGGAATTTTTTTTTTGCATAATTAAGAAACAGTTCCTAAGTGAAGGCTACAGAGGCCATATTTAATACGCCATGTTGAATTGGAAGATTTGGATAATAAAATCTAATCACCTGCTAAAAATTCCCTGGGTATCGATCCTCATTGCGTAACACTAATTATTAGGCGAATTGCAAATTTTGTCATTTTAGATTTTTTTTGTCAAAACATAAGCAACTTTTTTCAGGTAGTATTGTTTCAGGTCGCAGTTAAAAATCCATGTATGTAGAAGTTTAATTTTTATTTTGAATTTGGTTAAAGTTTGATAAAATTGTATATGTGTTTCATTGCTCTTTAGTAAGGGTTGGTGCCGTGTTCCCGAGGGATAAAACACCGCGGGACATAATTCCGAGGGACAAAATCCCGCAAATAAAAATCCATCAGGTACAAAATCCCGAGGGTACAAAATCTTGAGGGGACAAAATCCCGAAGGATGTCAAATCCCGTAATTTTTCGTGTGCATACTGAAATAATGGAAATGATAATGGAAGTGATAATGAAAATTGCTTCGTCAACCTTTCAGACACAGATCAAAGGATCGCTCATATCGCTTCTACTGATAGTGGTTGGCTTAATTCGTTGGGATCGGTTGACATCGACGAATGTATTGGAGCGAATTACGAATTTAATGCTTCGTAAATTCATCGCCAACCTTGCAGACACTGACCAAAGGAATTGTATCGCTAGTATCGCTTCTACTGATAGATCTGTACCACAAATGTTTCAAGTGATGTCAAAAGTCTAAAAATGCCTATAAAATTGAATTATTTTCATTTATTTTAAACAAAATATTTTGTCTGGATTGCTTTTCCGGTAATTTCTAGATTTTTTTTCGGGATTTTATTTTTCTGGATTTTTACTTTTCAACTATTCTGGATTTTAACATTTCTGGATTTTTTTTTCAGGCAAATGTATAGTGATCCCTTTTCGTGTGTATACATGGGTGCACGACGAAATCGCGAAAGATAAAATCTCGATTGACAAAATCCCGAAAGTCATAATTCAGACATGACAAAACCTAGGCAAGACAAAATCCAGATAAGACAAAATCCAGACAAGACAAAATTTAGACTAGACAAAATCTAGATAAATATCCAGACAGAAAATCCAGACAATTGACGTGCGCGTCAATTCTTTCGGGATTTCGTGGTACACCCTACTAAATTTTACTTTCTATCTGGAAAATGTGGGTTTTCCATTTTAAAACGAAAATAACTGAAAATTATAAATTCTGGTGAAGGAGAAGAGAGCCCCACTTTACACACCATTTCATAATCCTCTGTTGTTAAAATCCAACGTTTTAGAAGAAAACCGCTTTTGAGCGGTTCAACATCGACGTGAGTTTTACTCACTATGCTGTTCAATCGTCCATGCCATGCTTCGACATTATTCTGAGTCCTAGAGAAATTCTGTTCGACTGTGTCGAAAACCGAGCAAAATGTGGGGAGGTATTGTGGATTTTTAGACTCTAACCCCTTTACGTAAATTTGTCTAAACCAGTTAGCCAACTTTTTCGCGTCAATAAAGCTATTATAAAGCTCTCAAAAGTATGAGGCTACCTCATCTGCTGGAACAAAAGCCAAACATTTAAGCATTAGCATTTGGAGGTTGAATGTTTCATTATTGCCGTATTCTCTACATAGTCCAAACATCTGGATACGGCACCAAACTATCTGTGCAAAGTGAAACAAGCAACCCCTATATTCTGCATCCGGGAGAAACTCTTTCGCAGCTCCAAAAATTGCCTTTTCAAAATCAGTTATTATTCATTTTGACTTTAAACAAATTATATGATCACAAGCAACCTTAAATATCTCAAAAAATACCTCTCCATACGCTTTTGATTTAGAGCTGATGGGGCAGTACAGCAGAGGTAAGGTCGCATCATTAATTCTACCGTGAGTTGTTGATCATCATCATAATTGATGCATGATAGTTGGCACAAATAGGTACCGTCCATCAACCAACAATCCGCTTTGCCTAATAGTTCAATACTTGCCACAGTTCCCATAATAACTAAAATAAAATGAAAACTTCACCTTCTACATTTTTCAAAATTTCGGAAATCTAGCGGTAGCGGTTCTTTTAAATTACTCGCCCTAATGCGATATATTTTGCGATTTTGAGCCTTTTCTGTAGGCAAATGCACCTTGACATTACTATTGCAGGAGACAATAACATCGTGAATAATTTGAGCAGGTGGCTTTGAAGTCTCTGGTGCTTTTTGTTTTATTTCATTATTTACCATATCAATGGATTGTTGGTGAGCTTCAGGGGAATGCGAATGTTAAGTCAAAGTATGGCACATTCACTCATACTTTTACGTAATATTAAATTACGCATCCATATATGTATATGTACATGATTAAGAGTAACATATGGAGGATATTCACAAATTTAAATTTATCAAAAACATTTCTGTAAGACTCGACCACCTATTACCCGTCTAAGTCCATGTAATTCATTCTTAATTAGTTCTCGAAATCCATAAAAAATTCAACCAATCCATTTATTCATTGGATTTCTTATGGATTTTGAAACAATAGATTTTACCTAGAAAGGATTTTGACATAAATTAATTTTGTGAATAATAAATTATGATAATGGATACGGAAAAAGGTGGATTTTGTCAAAAGTGGTTTATGACCAAAGTGGATTTTGTCAAAGTGGATTTTAGAGAAATGCGGATTACGATTTAATGAATTTCGTGGGTAACCCGAAGGAGAATTTAATTTTAAAATGAAAATATCGAAAAATAATAAATTCTGGAATCTACGGAATTAATGAAATTTTTTTCAAGAAAGTAAGATTCGCCAAAAAGTAAGATTTTGAGAAGTAAAATTTCGATACGATCCCATATGATTCATACCTTTTTTATATCTGGATTTTGCCCTGTCGGGATTTCGTACAGTCCATATTTTGATCTGAACTTTGTGATGTCCGTATTTTATCCTGTCTGGAAATTGTCGATTCTGCATTTTTAAGAAATGTCGGGATTTTGTCCTTTCGGAATATTGAAAGTCTGAATTATGGGCTGCTCCCATGTATACATCTTTAAATCAAGGGAAAATTGCACAACAACTATTGATTTTGGAATTTTGTATCTTCGGGATTTAGTATCCTTGGGATTTTGTATCCTCGGAATTTTTTACCCTCAGGATCTTGTATCCTCGGGATTATATATCCTGGGATTTTGTGCTCTCGGTATTTTTTAAACTCTCGAGATTTTGTACCCTCTGGATTTTGATTGTGGGGATTTTGTCTCTTTCCGTGCTCTTTAATATTCGAGAAATTATAAATTATGACGCTTAAGACCGTTAAATTTGTCGGTTCTAGGTAAGACTGTGTTTTAAGACCAATAACAGCCAAGATTACGTTCAGAATATAAAAGGACGCTTAGTTAAGATGCGAATACTAAAATAAACAAAAAATGTAGGACCTGTTGGAGACGAATGAATCATGTAACAAAATGAATTTTTAAAGAAAGTGCATTTGAATTTCATTTTATTAAAATAATTTGGTAAATTACCGGTTAAACCGGTATTGCTCAAATTATACATAATATCACATTAACTGGTTGAAGTTTTTTGTATTTTTGTAATGGTAAAAGAATTATGGTAAATTTTTTATTTTGATTTCTTTATTTATTAGTGTTGTAAGACTAATAATTTTTTGCTGAACATAATGCAGAACCTTTCAATTATTCCTCTGCCTCCTCATATACAGAAACATTTTTATTATTAACAGAAATTGATATAAGCCCTTTGTGATCTTGTAATTTTTTAGTCTATGAAGCGAAATCTATAACATATTTGTTACATACTCATAACATGTAACATTTGAAAGCTATCAGATTTTTAGTGCACATTCATCACAAAAAAAAGAAAACAGGAACTAAATTTCCAAAAAAAATCCTGGCATATAACAATAACAATAATAATCGTAAATAAAACATGTTGTTGTTTTTTTTGTATTTTTATTATTAATGTTAAAATGGGGAAAAGAAAAATTATGATGTAGTTTGTTTTCATTTTGTGTAAACAGTAATTTCCTGTGATTAATGATCCGCGAACCACTAAAGATTAACACTAAAACCACATACTGTTTTGGGTTTCAAAAACATGAAAACAACTACAAAAAAAATGTGCTTTTTCATGATTTTCCCTCTACAGATGCTTTCCTATTCCTTTGTGCTTTTACTGTTTTTCATTTCCACAAACAAAAAAAATAAAAAATAAAAAATGTGTTTGCGGTCAAGTATGAGTTTCAAACATGAACGAAATAAATTGGGTTAAATCCATTCCAAAAGATAAGTTTAGATAAAGTTTTGCTATTTTATCGTTTATAACTACAAAGCGCTTTTATCCTTGCTTGTTGAAAAAATGCAGAAAAATTTTACACACCTGGTGTTTTGAGGCCAACACATTCGTAATAAAACGTATACAGTCTGCAGTTTAGCCAAAGGACATCCATCCGGTGTGTATACATTTTTTCAAGCGTCGCACTGATTAAAACATTTTTATAAAATTGTCTATATAAAGGTAATTAAAAACACATTTCGAGAGAGGCAAAATGTAATTCCCTACTGGATTTTGAAAATTATTGAATTTTTATTTTTTGTATGTATACTGTGCAAAATTTATAGAATCATCGGCTAACACAAATGTACGTATGTAAATATATATAATGTATATTGTTTTGATAATCCGTATAGCGTGAGATAATATTATGGATTTTTAATGATGGGAATTCAGCATTAAACGCATTGAGCTGTAAGCCCCCCTTTTGTAAATTTCGTATACATCTAGTGCCATTGGGAATTATATTGCAATGAATTTGAATAATAAATGTAATCGTTATATTTAAAAAATATTTTCAAATATGTTGCGTTAACCAAAACTATAGCCTTTTCATGTTTAATGTGGATCTATTTACAGAATATGTTGAGCCAACTCAAATGAAAATATTTATTATGGTTGATAGCTAATTGGGAAAACTTGAAAATATATATATTTTTTTTTAAATGGTTGAAAAGAAGTAGAACATCAATATTATGTACATATAACCATATTTACCCGTGATTCAATTGTTTGTAAATGCAATATGTATTTAATTGTCGGTGGAGTTCTGACAGTTTAAGCGCAAATATCTACCATTTTAATTATATTTGCATTTTTGTAAATGGATTATGTATTTTCGCATTAAATCACCATATACAATTTAAATTTTGTAAATTAACACAATTAACCTCCTTTTTGGTTTTTAAGTTTTTATTTGTGATTGCGCAGGACAATAAATGTTTTGTTTAATATCTGAATGGGACTATACTGATATTTCTGGCAAGAGAGCTCGTTCCCAACTCATTCCAAGGAGTTTAGCCGATCTTCACCAAAAGCTTTGGTTTTTATAAATTATGGGACCGAAATGTTCTGGAAGGCCATATAGTTGATTAACGTCGTATCAGTTGAGATGGTCCAGGAGCGATTGAGCATATTGTACCATGTGAGAGAAGATCACATTTGGGATCAATATCATGGTAACTAACTGATCATATCAGTTCATTGTTTTTATGATTCATGAATATTTTCTTTCCTCTTGGCTTTTGCTTGTTTACGGTATAACTGTGAACGCTAAGGTAACCAATAACACCGATTCTTGTCCGTATTTTTGTATGTTTCCTTTTATGTTTATATGGCGTTATAACCCAAAGTTGACTATAAATCTTAAAACATGCCGGCAAAGTTGTACTGAGACTTAGTTATTTAAAGGAATTTCGAGCGCAAGTGAATTTAGAACTGTATAACTATCGATTCTGTAACTGACACTAGCAAGACCACATAAAGGGAGCAAGAGACAGGTTCTTGATAACATTTGAAAATATTAAATATTATGTTTTATGAACTTAATTAAACCTTCACACTGCCAATATATAACCAGGTAAAGACAGTAAATTTTAGTTATCAATAACTTGAATGTGAATTTTAACCCAATTTTAAAACCCCTTCGACTCCAGTGACCAAATTTCCCTATTTTTTCTGAAAATTCGAAAATTTTATTTAAATCGCGTTATGAAACTATCTAATTTATCGATTTTCACAATTTCTTGTCCACCTTGATAGTATTTACCTGGGTAAAGATATTTTTCCCCATATGTTGATTACTGCAAATCCTGCAATGTCGGCAATGTTGAAAAATATCGCAAGCGGCCAGCGGTTGGTTTTTTCTTTTTGTGGTATATTGTGACAAACATTTGTCCATTGTATCGACGCCCCCTTTTGTAGCGTTATAATATAAAATTATATCCGGCTTTTGCTTCGATTCTGAAACGCCATCATCGGTATGCTGCGTAGCTAATAATATCACAGATTTATTGAATTTTGGAACATATGAACACAGAACTGTTTTTTCTCCAAACCCAAAAGTGCTAGATAAAACCTCCCTGGTTTTCGACGACTTAAATTCAAGTGGTATGCACCTTATGTTTTTTTTTTTTCAGTGTTCCAACGCTGAAAGATTCCATTCCAGTAAATCTTTAACTAATGGCAGGGAAGTCAAAAATTGTCCGTAATTACATTGCGGCCGCTACTTTTATATGGTACCACAAGTTCTTTGACCACCCGTTCATCTTGATTTTTCTTTCGAAGATTGCCAATTTTTCCAGTATAAATTTGGCCATTTAACGGATAAGCAGTTTTTGAGTCGCAAGCCCAAAATATTTTTATTCCGTATTTCGCGGGTTTGGAGGGAATATACTGGGTGAACTTTGTACGTCCCCTAAATGGATATAGTTGTTCATCCACAGTAATCGATTTATAAGGTCTAACATTTTTTTTTTAAGTTAACATTTAATAATTCAAATATTTCGGAAATGGGTGCTGCCTTATCGTTTTCCAATCGCATCTGTCGAGTAGCGTCAAAATCGAATCGAATAAACCGCGTTATGTTGTAGAATCGTTGAACTGACGTTGTGGCACGATATAAAGGATAAGCATTTTTCTTCCACAGCTGCGGCACAGGTTCATAATTTGATCTATAAGTCTCAATTACAATTAAAAGATCTATATACGCAAGAAGTTCTCCTTCCTGCATATGTTCCCAGACAAGTGATTTTTTATTCGGATTTGCTGCATTATATTTGCTGTATTCCTGGTTGGCTTTTCGATTTTTATGTCTACAAATTATAGTATGCATCGGCTTGCTAAATATCTCGCAAAAGGTATCTACGTTATTCAAATTTTTAGTGTTAGAGTTTGGGCCCATAAACAGCGGTTCACGAATTACATTGTGTGCAGATAAATAATGCAAATTAGGCCGACTTTTGCTCCACAAGCAATGGCTTTCATCGTCGGCTTCTGAGTCAGTGTTCTCGTTTATTTTAGGGTTAACATTATCCACTTCCACGACTGATTCATCAGCATCATTTCTAGGCACATAGTCAGGGTCAATGTCATCGTCGTCAAATAAATTATCCTCATCATCTTCCAAATGCGGGTCTAAATGATATACAACACTTCGCAAATAAATTTCTTTTTCTTCATACGAGAGTCTATAATGGAGAATGAGAATGTATTGCACAACAAACCGTTGTTTTATAACCTTTATCAATTCAACACTACAAATCTAGTTATTTTATATTACCTGCTCATTTGTACACTTGATAGATATTCGAATTCTCTATTTTCCATATTGTAAATCTGCGCACACTACAGTAAATAAAAAATAAAAATTGCGCCACTTTGGTACTTAATGTTCGTATAAAAATTCAACACAAACTGAATATTTATATAGAAAAAACCAAATGAATTCTAAAACAAAACTAAAACATGAGAAAAACGGTATTTAGTACAAAAAATCATTTTGAAAACATATGAAACACACAAAACACATGTTTCTTTACCCGGGTAGTCGTAGTTAGGATTGGATTTTTTTTTTTTCATCGACAGTGTGAAGGTTAAAGCTTAATTAAGGCATTGCAAATAATAGCCCATACCCTCAAATCCAATTTGGAATTTCCAACTTGGTTCGTTTTTATTGCTTGTCTTTATTTGTTTAATGAATATTAAACGTAGCATGGTCAGGATTGACAAATGTAAAGATTTCAATTTTTCTTTTTGAATAACTCCGACATTTTCCATCTATCTGGAAATTTTCCCAAGTCAGTGAATATTTTTTTATTTTGGTTTGAAAAATGAAAAAAAAGTTGTAAAACAAATTGTTTTTTTACAGTTTTTAGAGCAAGTTGTTGTGTTTTTGGATCGATTAACCAGGATTTACATTTGTAAAGATGAGTTTTTTTCTCTGCAAATTATATGAAAATGCTTCAAATTTTTTATGTGCTTTGAATTGAAAGTAGGAAATAAGGGTTATTATCCAGTAAAAAAAATATATTTCGAGTGTTAATTTGTTATTTCATAAACTTAAAATATATAAAAAACACAACAAAAAATTATTTTTTGTAACAAGCTTCACATTTTGATTGAGTAAGACTATTTACAAGGCAGACGGGCTTCCTGCATTCCACAGAAATTTTCTTAGTCACCCGCTTTCGTTTATCTACTTCGTGATAACAGATCAAGCAAGTTCTTCATCCGGCACAAACTCTATACTGCATTGGGACGCCGCATACTTTCGATGCTGCTCCCCAGCGTACATTCAATAGCAGTTTTCGTTCCAAAGTGGGCAGTCTTACGGCAGTTTGTGCCCTATTTCTGATGACCGGGAGGCATTAATGCTTGGCTAATAATTGAATAAACCCGCAACGTCAATATTATTGTAAATTAAAATATAAATTATAATAAATACCGGTTTTTACCGTAATGTGTGATGGATTATTTTCGTTATAAATAATATACGCCGCAAGAGTCGCTACATCTAATAAATTGTACTAACATCTTATCCATTGTATCGACACAACATTTTGTTGCATTATAATAGAATATGATTTCGGGCTTTTTTATTGCTGTAACTTTATCGTCGAAGTGCATAGTAGAGAGTAAAAATATCGCCTTGTTCTTTTTAGGCATATACATATGAACAAATAGTCTTATTTTCTCCAAAGCCGAAATTAGTTGATAGGGGGCAGGCATGTTTTATTTTTCTTAATGGTTCCAACCATTGATAGCCTCCAACTGTGTAGAATATCAGCTAATTATATAGTGGTAAAAGTATCCATGGTGATGTTCCTTCCTGTATTTTGGTAGTGTTCCATTAAATCTTTCTCTGTCCCTTATTAGCGTCCCTCGTTTTTCCAACGTTTCCAGTGTAAATCCGACCCGCCAACGGATACATACTTTTCGAATCGCAAGCCCTCCATAATTTGATTCCATATTTCGCCGGTTTTGATGGTATATATATTGGTATTTTTGATGGTGAACTTTGTTCTATCGGATTTGATATACATAATTGTTCATCAACCGTAATGTTGAGGTAGCTCCGGCGCAACGCAGATTGGCATTAAGCATTTCAAATATTTCGCTAATCGGGGCGGCCTTGTCAGACGCCATTCGAACCGCTCTAATATTTTGCTGGTCGAACCGAATGAACCGGGTTATATCTCGAAATCGTTTATAAGCCGACATTGTGGACCTTTAAAGAGGGTAAGTGTTGCTTCACCACAATGATTCTAGACGTTCGTAATTTCACCGTTGGCTTCCTATGAATAAAAGCATTCCGAAATAGGCCAATAGTTCTTCTTCGTTTACCTTTCTCCATAATAGTTCTGCCTTACCCGGGTTTCTTTCACTAAAATTTCGTAATTCAAAATCTGCTCTTCGTTTTGTGTGACGGCATATCGCCGTGGTAATTGAATAATCTAAGATTGTGCAGAACGTTTCAACATCGTATCAGATTTTTAGCGGGATTGGAATCTTTAAATTAAATTGATGGTCGCAGAACACGTTTTGCTTGCTATTACGTTGAAATGGCGGATGTTTTTTTCTCCATCACGTACCATCCTTCCCAATGAAATAACCATCGGACAATTCTTCTTTCCCACTCGATACCGTTACATCACTGTCCCTTTCATCATCGCTGTAACTATCGTCATCGCAAACACAAAAAATTGTTGCCCATGCAAAGGTTAATTAAATTGGATGATGAACATTTCGATTAAATTTGTTTATACTCGTAAAAGACTCGTTTCAAGCTAAAAAAAATATAGGTACACATGATCCAATTTGGGAGATATGTTGGGGTTGCAATTTTCATCCAACAAATCCGACCAACCTGTATAAAACATGCTAAACACGAACTTATTTTACGGTTAATACAACCAAATATGTTCAACCGTCCAACCAAAATTGATCAAGTGTAACAGCTTCATTGAAGTAAAATCTGAATTATTACAAAAAATTTGTGATAATGATGAAAAACAATTTTCCAATAAATGAAGGATTTGATTTGATGATAGTAATTTTTGTGGATTAGCTGTGATGAGTTATGAGTATGACTTTGGTTACTCGACCCGTATAAACTGTGTGGTTTCATTAATAACTGATAAAATTTAAAAGGGGTATTCAATCCGGGCAGCGAATAATTATTGAAAAAGACAAAATAACATGGAAGCTTGAGAATAATGAGGACGTGCCCATAAACCAGGGTTCAAACCATTATTTAACCCTTTCCATTAAAATCTTCGGGTATCGTATATTTAAGAGGTTGAGAATTCTTTATTTTCTATCGTATCAAATGATGACCTCCAGCTTGAATTTAGTTCGTGGGTGCATTCCTAAGCGTGTTGGCAATTGAGTAGTAATTACTCTCGTAATGTGTTGTTATTTTACTTCCAGGAGCAGGCCCTACTTAGTCCTTGCCTTCTGAGGTTCATTCATTTAGAGGATCACATTCTTTGTTGCTGTTGGTTTACATACTACAGACTTAATTGCAGCAGAGCCTGTTGATAAGGTAATGCTAATTAAACTGATCATCTGTTAACGGGTGTTTCGTGCTTACCTCTTCTAGATCCGTTATATTCTGTTAGAAGTTTTCACTTCTGTGGCTCGACCGCGGCATACTGGGTTTACTGTATTATATGGCCCTTTATAAGAAAGTTGAAGTTTATGATTAACCACTGCACACACTTTAAAAATTTCAATCTGGTCAATGAATTCTCGAGATTAAGCAAAGATCCACAACACTTTCATTCGGCCATTCGCTCAACTTTCTGTTCTCGCACGCCCTTCGATATCAGATAAGTTAGGGATCATTAAATCATAATTGCGACCATATTTCCCACCTTGTAATAAATTTTCGCCAAATTGTACGAAATAGGAGCAACCTTTGAAACATGTTATGAATGATATGAAGTTAACAAAATTTTGAAGTGTGAAATAACGTATGAGGAATAAAATATGGACAAACAAAAAAAAGTAAAAAAAAAATTATTTACTAATCAAACGATTTTAATCCATAATTTATTTAAAACTTTAATTCTTAGATAAAATTTACAGAAAAATTTGCGCTCCATATCGATTCGCTTTCCTGATCCTTTCTGGCACTCTTTTCATTGCTGCCTGCGTTCCTGATGTATCAATCTTCTTTAAATCTCTTTTTATCTTTCTATTCAGACATTCAACATTTTTGGCACGATATCAATTGCTGTATACCATTCTCTTCAGATTTGCCCAAAAAGTTTCAATGGGCTTTAATTGTGGAACATTTGGTGGGTTATAGTCTTTAGGGATAAATTCGATTCTGCGTTGACGTAAATCAGATAACGTTGCGTTGGCATAATGTGAGGATGCCAAATCAGGCCAAAAAATCGTTTTATCATTTTTATGATATTTATTTATGAATTTCTGAAGCACAGGTAAACATTTGTTTGTGTATGTTTGCGCATTAACCGCCAAACCACTTTTGAAAAATACTGGGTCACTGACACCTCGTTCGCTAATAGCCAACCACAACATAACTTTACCTGGAAACTTGGTCTTATGAATAAACTTCTCCTTTTCTGGTGCTTTGTGATCGGGAGACTCGTAGTAGTATTTTGGCTGACATTCATTATCTTCAACAGTGAAATAACTTTCATCATCCATCACACATTTATAAGCTGAAGAAGCAGCGAAATATGTTTGGGAAAGCACTCTTAATCTAGATTTGATTGTAGCTAATTGTTTGTCTGTAGTTGCTGGTGCCGATTTTTTGGGTTTGCGTTGAATATTCATACTTTGTAAATATTTCTTGATAGTTTTTGGGGCAACTTGATATTTTTTACCCAGTTGTCTGTACGATTTTGCAGTTCGACCCACTGTTTCACCTTTCAATTTCATTCGAACTTTGCTACCTTGTAGTTGACATTTTTTACCAGAGTCGGGTTTTCTTTCCACAGGTTCATTATTCTCAAACAGTTTAATTGTTTTGTAGATAAAGGATTTTTTGAATCCAAGATCCTTGAAGTAGTGAAAAATCTCGTTCTTTTTTTTGTCTGGATTTTCCTGACAAAATTTATAAATTAATTTACGACGATCTACTTGTACCAACGACATTTTTGTAACTAATCGTAAAATGACGCAGTTGTAATGTATTTTTTATAAAATATACGGGAACCACCTTATTTAAAAACAAGGAAATTTTTATTTTTGGTTGTACAATACAAATACAAATACATTTTACATTTGTCCATATTTCATTCCTCATACGTTATGAAGTTAACAAAATTTTGAGGTACATCACTGCAAAGTTCTTAAACTGTTTGAACACAACAGCGCAAAAACTACAACTTGAAAAATATGTCACATGAAATCAGGTAAACAAACCATAAAATCGACTTTTAAAAAATTCTGTGGTTTTTTTGAGAAACTGTCGATTTTGAGTTATGAATGAAAATAACTCGACAATTGGCTAAAGTTTCAAAAATAAATTTCAGTTTTCCAATATTTTCCTCCATTTCTCCGGAAAATTTAAATAAACATGGGTAATTAGTACTACTAAAACCTACTGGGACTTTTTATTTCAAATGCGTTTTCTGAAAAATTTACTTTTTGCAGTTAACTAATTACTCAAAAAAATCACAGAATTAGGGTTTTATTCATTTTTATTTGAGCGATTTAAGATTCAAAATGCCTTCTTTTGGAAAACGAACAAATAATCCTTCTTCTATTTAAACAAAGCAACCCATGAATTTATTTTATTAATAAGTGTATTGCTTTGGTAAAAAAGGATTAGATTTAGGTTTGGATTTAAAATTTCAGAAAGCAACCCGCAAAGATTTATTTTTGAATTTAATTTTTGTTTGATGTGTTTCATATGAAGCAAATTCTAGTGGTAGGTATTGAAACTAAAAATCGGATTTGATTTAAGTAAATTCAAAAAATAATTGGATTTAGCTGAATCTTTTTTGGATTTATTTAATGCAATTGTTGTTGTATTTTTTTGTAAATTTACCAAAGCAATACACTTATTGATTTGATTCAGATGGATTTAGGTTCGTTTCTAAAATTTATTCGTAGCATGTAATAGTTATTAGATTACCTTGTTTTTTATGCGGCTGAGTGTACACATACATGGGAGCGCATAAAATGATTACAATCTAAAATTTTGTCCGAACATCATTTTTGATTTTGGGTAATCTAATGTGATTACTCAGGTTTTTGACGATTCTATGATAATAAACCGGGTGGTGGGTTTATGCTAGATGAACGTACATACGCCAGATTTTTTTTTTGGAATTTACATATATTAGAAATTTAGTAGACTCATAAAATGATTCTAGGCCTATTCCACTAGCACAATTCCTCTAGACACAATTTCACTGCGCACAATTCCACTTGGCACAATTCCACTGGGCACAATTCCAATTGTACAATTCAACTTGCACAATTTAACTTGGTGACACATTTAATTTAAATGTAAGTAAAAATTGAAATTCAATGTAGCCTTATGGCTAAGATAAACTCGACGCGAACGACGTGACTAACTAAAAAAAAATTGTTAAACTTTCAAATTTTGTAACTAAACAACAATCAAAAGTTAAAATTCAATCATCTTTTTGTTAATAGCGTCTGAGTCGCGCTAAGAATGATTGCTTTAGTAACATTTTTTTTTTTACTTAGTCACGCCAGTCGCGTCGCACGGGTGGTTTGAACTCGTTTTAACCACGAAGTCTTGGGACATAAAATTTGCTTGCAGGAAATTGTTCCTTCAGTAATCCCAAGTGGAAAGAAATAATTTTTAGCCAAAACCACCGGGCTATTTTCGAATGAGGGCGTTTTTTCGTGTCCAGCTGCTGTCACCACTCGTGCAAGTGATCACGCTAGTGTCAGTCAGTTTCGGCACATGTTGCATAATATATTATTGAAATGCAAGAAGACTCCCAGGTACTTTTTTCACACAAAATAACATGTTTCGTTACGCCTATCATTGAGTTCAAAGGCCTTTACTCTTGCCAATTCCTCCTTATGTTTGGGGTTTGTTTACATTTTGGGTTATCAGTCTGTTCACGTGAGTATGTTGTGTTGAACTGACAAATTTTTTCACTTGTGTTGTAGTTCAGGAGAATAGGCTCTACGGTGATGTGTGTGTGTTTGTGATGTTGTTATTTTTATTATTGTCCAGTATGCTGGTTCACCGACCGAAGTGGATAAAAATATGCGGCGTAGAAAGAAAAGTCACCCATGGTGGTTCTGGATTTAAGGGGAATTCATGCAGGATTTTGTTGAAGAGACTGGACGTCTTTCGGCAGTTCTGATGCTTGTAATGTCTAAAATACGCGCAAGTTCTTGATGATTTCAACAAAATGGTTCAAAATAGTTTTTCGACCTTCCTGCTGGACGGTTTTTCAAATAGCATAGAGAAGTTTAAAATTAATTATTTAGCTTCGAATATGCCCGTAACACCCAAAGTTCATACCGTATTTCACCACATTGAACAGTTTTGTGCGGACATACAACTTGGTTTAGGTTTTTACAGTGAGCAGGCAATGGAATTGGTTCATTTTGATTTTAACAATTTGTGGTCAAAATATTCTGTTTCAGAAAATCATTCGAGATACGATTAAACGATGCTGTGGTGGCATATAATAGTAATTATCTGTAATAATAACTAATTTAGTACAGAATAAACACTTTTTAAAATTCTAATATGAAATTCATTGTTCATTTTTTAATTATTTCCCCAATAATTATACGTTACTCGACACCAGAGTGAATAACATGACTATGGCAATTGGCAAAGGAAGACATAAATATTGGAATAAAAACGCTTTTATTGGCGTAAAGGATCTCAAGACTAAGATGACAGTAACACAGATTTTTTATTTGAGAATTTTTTTATCTGGTGCCCTACATTGGTCATGTCGTGTGAGGCTCATCAAATGCCTTGAAATGTTTTTCAGACCTCCGTTTTTCGGTTTCCTCTTTGAAAATAGAGACATCTAAAAAACTGTTCTTCCGCACTCAATTTCTTTTACATCTTTTTTATAACACAAAGTTGTTTTTTTTGTCACGAAAAAACGCCTTCATTCGAAAATAGCCCCATGGTTTTGGCTAAAAATTATTTCTTTTCACTTGGGATTACTGAAGGAACAAGTTCCTGCAAAAAAATTTTATGTCCCAAGACTTCGCGGTTAAAACGAGTTCAAACCACCCGTGGTCGAGTTTATCTCAGCCATAGAATTAATTAATAATACAATTTAAATTATTTTTTTTTAAATCTAAGTTGATTTTTTTTAAGTAACTAAACATTAAAATTTAATTTAAGCATTGCATTTTTGAACCAAGCTATAATATTAATCGTCGTAAATATGCCACAGATTCTATTTAAGTTAATTGATGTAATGAAAACTAAGAAACTGTAACAACCAAGTTTTCTTAAATATATAGAACTTACCGGTTTCAACACAATTAGTCGATTTTTCATGCTCTCGAAGCTCACTCTTGGATGCTTTTTTAAACTTTACCTATTGGTTGTTTGTGGACATAGTTTTGTTAGAGAAAATGTTTTTTCCAAATATTGCGCACAGTCTACAATAAAGAACACATCTGTGCATTAGATATTCATTTTTGTTTCAAGATGTATTAAACCTGTTTGATTTTCCGCTTCTCCTACATCATTTCTGTTTTTTATCATTACTTTTATAAATTTTTCGTATTGGCTCCAGATATCGAAAAAGCGGTTGTCGTTTCCTTTATAGTACTGATTGAAGTCAAATAATACTAAGTATGTATAAAAAGTTTGTAGAATAGTTTTACCATCTAGGTATAGCATTTCTCTAATTAAGTTACCAAATCTGGGTCATTGAAGAAAATGGTAAATTTCTACAACATTATTATAGTTTGAATTCTCTGTATTGAACTAATCACTCTTGTGTACTTTGTCATTTTTTTTTAAGAGGACATGTGACTTTTGGCTCTGATGTGGATGAGTTTCTAGGTCTTTAAAGATATAAACTAACATTAATTAATGCTCATGCAAAACTACTTAAAAGTTTTATTCGGCATTTAATTCTTGGTTATTTAAAACTAAAAAACTGTTAATTGAACGTTGAATTTAGTGTTTTAAATTGGATTGTTAGGCAAAATAGAGGACGGGTTGAATACTGTTGTCTAAAATCAGTAAATGCTTCTTCTGGAATAATAACGTTGTCCGAATTAGTAAGACCCTCAATATTCAAAGCACTTGAATTTGAGTGCAAAGCAGCCGAAAATTTAAAATAATTAAAATATTAGTTAATCCTTCGATATTCAAACAAAATAAGTGATACATATTTACCTGATAAAATACAGTCCACTACAGTCGCTCCACTCCGAGCAAGATTTGTTCGATTCAATCCGCTCTACTCCTCCAATCCGCTCCGCTCCAATGACACTGGAAATATTTATAAGAAAACTAATCTTTACATTTTGGCTATTCTTTCATATACAATGAAGTCAATAATGATTGTTTTAATAAAACACCATACGCTGTAGACGTCTACATTAAAAAATTAACTTTAAAACCGTAACCACAGGAATTTTCGTGTAATAATACAATTTTAAATATATCTCTTTTTTTGATTTACTGAATATAATTCGCTAAGTTAGTACCTTCTTGCCTCATACTTAATGTATGAAGTTCGAACTTTTCGAAAATAGACGAAAAAAGCAGAAAATATGGCAAGAAATTTCATTTTCTACCCGTTTTTAAAAAATTTACAAAAATTGTGGACAATTTTTGGGATAAATTCCAAAATAAATTTAACGTGATATAATTTGTGACGTTTCGAAATCCGTTATGAGTATCTGACTTTTCCGAATGGTTTAGTCTGCCTTGCTTTTAAAAAAATCCACATCAATTTAGTTTTGTGAAAATATGCTGGTTGGGGTGATATTTTTGATCTTTGCGACTAGAAACTATGTAATGTCGTATTATAAGCTCGTTTGAATTCAATTAATAGTATCAAATGCATCAGATGAACTGTTAGCATTAACACTTGGCTAAACTTTGGTATTTAAAAGAACATTACCTACGTTATTATAAGGAATATATGCTGTAATTTTTAGTGTTCGTCGACACAAGCAACTACGTCGCCTGGAATTAGTGATATAGCCGTATAGTATTAGTAGGGCCGAATTTAGCATTTTACCGCCTCCCCTTATTTAGTTGTAACAAAAATTAAAATCAAATTAAAAATGATGCGTACGAGGGTAGAGTGAAAAGTCAGCTAATTTTTGAATGAAAAATCGATTTATTTTTCCTCCTTTTAACCCGATACGATCAGTCCTCCTTTTAACCTCATCCACGAAATAAGATTTGTTAAACTCTGCAAATTAGGCATTCTTTGATGTAAACCGTTTTCCGCCTAGCAACCATTTTTCTATTTGGAAACAGGAAGAAGTTACGAGGTGTTATATGTTGAATGAGGCAGCATTTCGTAGCGTTATTCCGGGTCGGTGCATTGTCATTTTATAATAGGGCTTTTAATGCAAAAAGTTCTTCTGGGATATTAAATAAGCGTTCGTCTAAGATGACCATTTCAACGATTTCTCTAATCTTGTTGACCATTTCCTTAGTATGTAGTGACTTAGTAGTTACTGGTACTGGTCGACCCCATCGTAATTCAGTAAACCACTTATGAACCATGAAATATGAAGGAGCAGAGCCGAAATAATACTTACCTTTTCTTCGATTTGCGTGATAGTACTTCCACGCAAAAATTACCATTTTTCTATGAAATTCGCTCTTTTCCATGGTAGCAAAAAATATTAAACTTCTTTGCTTTCGATAATGCTAGATAATGGTGCTCTGGATGAAAATATTGCGGAATCGTCATCATTTTGGGATCAAAACTCCATTTCTTAGAAGGTTCAATATAAAACGTAAGGCAAGTAGACCTAACGGTAAAATCGTGGCGCATTTATTACAATATAAATAGTTTATTATTATTAGAGATTAATCCGTCTTGCCTATTGTTCAGTAAACGTCTCAATGATATCATCATATGAAATTGTTTACAAGATTTGTACTTCGATCTAAAATAAATAGGATTCGAACGTTTTTGAATCCGTTGGTTGTGAGCGTTCACATATTTTTAGGTGATTATCGAAATTATGTCAATAATTTTCAAGTCATGCACTTACATGGAGTTGGTACTGAAGAATAATACCGCAAAGAAAATTAAAACAATGGCTTTTGAGGTATAAGCATTGAGGAAGAACAATAGAGAAGTAATTTGTATGAAAGAAAAATGACATGAAATTATATTTTGCATCTTTATCTAAACCGGTTAGAGCGATAAACTGAAAAGAAAGTATAAATTTCTAATATCCCTTTTTATCCTATGGTGTTTCTATGCGCATTTAAATAGATTAGCATAAAGTGAAAAATGATCACAACAAATCAGCGGCCGTAGGGCGTGGACAAGTTTTAATTCAAAAACACCCAACCAACACGAAATAAAAAATACGAAATGAATAAAGGAATAAACGAAATAAAAAAAACAAAATTCTTGTGTTTACAGTTTGGCACTACTACCATATCATAAGAAGGTGGATTTCAATAATATATAAAGTGTGTGTGTATACAAAAAATAAATTTAAACAGTTTGCTTTGTATTTTATAGGCGAACTTCTCCTATTACGTATAGAAAGAGATAATTAAAATTTATATATTCTTTTCACAACTTCACAAATAAAATTTCAAAACAAAACAAAAATTATTTCCATATACATATTTTTGTCATGCAAAATCTCTCTCTATGTAAAGTCCTTCCTCAATGGTATAAGTGCAAAAATGTAAAACAAAATTCGAAAACTATCAAAGACTTTTATGGAGATTTTGAATCTTTCTGCTGGGTATAAAATACACCAGTAAAAATCGAAATACATAAATTGAAATTAGCCCTGCCTGTTATTTTGTCGATGTTTCATTTAAACTACTCGTACATACTTAAAACTGTTTATTAACATATTCGCGTTTTTAGTTACCAATCAAATTTTTTTCTATTTTTGGACATGTTCTAGATAGTTAGAATTGTGATGTAAAAAGTAAGTCTCCAAAATCGTTTTATATTTTAATTTACTTGTTATGTTTAGTTTAAACATTTTAAAAGTTTAAAATTTAATTAAAATTGTTGGAGTTATTTTTTTCTGATTTTACCTAAATTTTGTTTCGCAAAATTCAAGTGAATTTTCCAACAAATAATATTCAATTAATGCGTTAAAGCCAAGGGACAAACGTAAAACACAAAGAAAGTTGATGGGATGATAAACTGGCAACAATTCTGAAACATTTTCTTATTTTTTTTTTTTCGAAAATTGACATTGATGATTAAAACAAATAATTAATGAACTTCTTGAAACTGATTTTTTTTTTAATTAAATTACAATTAAAAATAAGTTTATCACAATTCTATTATACTCGCAGATAGAAATCTTCGTGACAAATTGTATAACGATTCAAACAAATGAAGATATTAAAATTAGCACAAGTTTAAAAATACTTCATTCCTCCCACCCATCATCCCTAAAGGTGCGTCAAGTTAATTAAGTCAATGGAAAATTGTTCCCTTATTTATTTTCGTTCCATTGTGTTTCCACTTTAAAATTAAAGAATATGAAAAAAAATACTAGGAGTACATAACCACAATAACAACAAAAATATGATGGATTATGTTTATGATCTTAGACAGAGAATTATTGTTCTGAAATACGTTGTGTTGTATAATACACATAAAGAGATCAAAGTCTCATAAAAGCGGATTATTCACGGTTATTAAAATTCAACCGAATTTTAATTCCGTAAAGAAACAAAATATTTTTATTTTTATACCGTCTTTAAGATAAATATAATTATTTCTAAATTATGCATAAAAGTACGATAATCTTATAAACTCGTAAACTTATATATATATATATAAATGTAAGGTATACCGTAATCACAAAACTTACCATTCATAAATATTTGTATATACAGTAGAGTTACCTTTTTGCGTTATTTAACCTGTGGCAAGTTTTTAATTACTTTATCAATTATAATGTAGGTATGTGGTTTAAAAATGGGTGCGATAGTTTATAATAAGCCAAATGATAATACATATTTATTTTTTTCAATGTGACCTATGTAATACTTAAGTTTTATAAATATTAATTGAAAATTACTGCGTTTTAACTTAATTGTTAAGTAGGATCGCGAAGTTCTAAATATAAATGAAACAAAAAAAATCAATTTTGTAGACATTTTTAATTATTTATTTATTTACTATTAGCGTGTCAATGCAAAATAACGTTGGCAACATAATAAGATGTTCGCGTATAATCCAGCTTAGGCCTGTAGCGGTTCACCTAGTTAACCACTACAAACTTAGCAACACATTCTATATTGACACTACACACAAAAACAAAATAAAATAAATTCTTTTTTATCTCATCAATATCATTCACAATCAGTCTCGTCTCGGATTTCAGGGCGACAACACGTCGCTCGTGTTGTTGGCCATCAACCGCACAGATTGTGTGCCAAAAATGGTGGTAAAATAAAATAAAATAAATAAATTATAGATTAAAAGAAAACAAAATAAATAAATTTTAATTGAAATAAATAAAAAATTATAAAATAAATAAATTCTAAATTAAAAAACAAAATTAAATTAAATTTAATTAATTTAATAAATTTAATAAAGGTAAGATAAACCTTTATAGGCCCCTATTCACAAATTGTAAAAATTCTATAGTTGTAACTTTACGAAAATTGTTTATAGGGCAAAATTTACAGAGTACTAAAAGTTGGTATTTATAGATTGTAGGAACTTTGCCACTGTAAATAAATACATTATTGGATTCGCCGCTGTAAGAAAAATAGTAGCCTTTGCTAAATCGAAATGTCAAAAATCAAATCATAACAAATCATTCTGCCTTGAAAGTAATTATATAGGGTTATTTGTAGGTAATACCTGATAGGCATATCACAGAATAGGATTCGACGGGACTTTTTCCGTGAATTAAATCCAGGTTTCTTCAGAAAAATAGTACATAAATGCATATATTTGTTTTTAGTATTTGGTCAGTCATTTTTTGTAATCCGGTAGTATAAAATTTAACACCTAAATAAGATAAATGGGCTAATCACTTTATACCTTCAGTTTATTTGCAAGTGTAAGATATTTATTTTGACTTTAGTAGAGAGCGTATAGGATTGCCGGTGGCAAGGCGTACCTTTTTCTTTATGGCGTCCCATAGACCATTATCATAGGGGCTAAGAAATCTCAGAAGAATCAGACTACTTTCTCAAAAAGGATAAAATGTTGTTTCCTGGACTCATTGACAGTTCCACAAACCTTCACTAAAATTCAAAAGAAACAAAAAATTATTTTGATAAGAATTACAGACACCATCAAGCAAATGTATGTATATTGATTTATTAATAACACAAAGAAATCCTAATACATAGAAAATTTGGTTAGTGAAAATCTCAAAAACTACAAATTAAATCATTTTGGATTATTGCAAGTAAATCGATGCTATCGAGGGTACTAGTTCCTGAGAAAATTATGTCGAAAAATTGTTACTCGGTCGAATTATGGACTAATAAATTTAAGATGAGCTTTACGTCAGCAAATTTGTTACTGTAAACTTACAGAGCATAATTACCGTTTATAGAGTCTAGTTACATTTTGTGAATAGCATTTTAGTAGGGTAAAATACCCAATAATGAGCCCCCTTAAGCAAATTTTAAATTTTACCGATGTATTATAATGTAACCGGTCGTCTAATATTATTGAAGTTGTGTTTTTATATGTATTAAAAAATCAGGATTAATATCCTAAATAGTTTAATTTAATTTATATAATTAAAGCATAAAACCAGAAAAAGTTACTTTTTTCAGTAATGGGCCGGGTTTTTTCAGTAATGAGCCTTAAATTTTTCCTAATAATGAGCTCCTAAGTTTTATTATGTGCAGTAGGCACTTACCTACTTTATTTCAGTTTGCCAATTAAGTAAAAAATTCGAAATTGATTAACCAACTTTGGTGGAAAACGCAAGTAAATAATTCTTGCTGAGAAGATTGGTTTGAATAAAAATTGTTATGTAAAAAATAAATATTTATTTAATCAATTCATAATAATAAAATTTCACAGTGTCTTAATTAAAATTATATTATAATTCATTTTGGAAGCTTTAAAATTTTATATTTTATCACATCTAGGTGCCTACTAATTTTGTATAGTAGATGGTGAAAATATTTAATTAAACAACATTGGCAGTGGAAATCCTCTATATTGCTTGTAATTTTCTTAGCGCATTCTTCATGGTAGGTTCGAAATTTGCACAATTGGTGTCTGACTATTGTTCATATTTTCATCAACTTCGTCATTTGTAAATAATTTTCGAACGTGAGCGTCTTCTTCAGTACTGTTTATTGGAAGTGTTGTTCTACGGGGCGAAGAAAACACCGTATCCAGTTGATTATTATTATTGCCGCGTGTCACATCGTATTTCAAGATAGGTTTGTTTGACACCCTTTTTTTTATTAGTTTCGATTTTGAATTTAACTTGTTTTCCATTTTTTCCTTTTTGCGTTGCTGTTTAAATCAGGCTTCTTGAATTTTCGTTTCTTTTTTATTTTCCTTTCTTTAGAACGGTTCTCTTTTTCGACCTCAGCTAGGCGTTTCTTATTAATTTTATCTTTTTCGGCTTTTTGAAAATGCGTTGATGAAATAATAAAGGATCGATGATCCGAGTTTCTTATACCCATACGCGCAGGTGTTTCAGGGACAGCAAGAAAACTTGCAATTTGCACATTTAGAGCGTCGATATGAATGACAGGTAAATTCAAATTTTCTGGACCTTCAAACTTTAAAATGATTTTTGCGTCAAAATCATTAGTCTAACATTATTTATATCTAACAGAATAGGTATATTAAATACTTACTTCATCAATAAATTCAATGCATTCTACTTCTTGCGATATTACTTCATCAAGCTCAATAGTTTCTAAATTAGACTTATAACCCGGCCATAGGTTTTCAGAATCCATTATTCCTGGTGCCATCATGTTTAAAAATAATAGTATTATTATCGTCTTGCTATATTTTAATAAAAGTAAAGTAATTTTTTATTTTGAACCTTTGTAATATTAGAAAAGCCTTAAATTTAATGTAAGGCTGATTATTTTTATAAGCAAACTTACATTTTTTTGTTCAGTGTTTGTAATAAATGAGTATATTTGTAATAGAATTGCTTAATCTTCGGATTAGGGGCTCTCCGCTAGCTCGTCCAGTTGCTTTTTTTTTTCTGGGCCAACCAGATCCTTAAATTATTTTAAATCCATTGCCTGCCCGATGCTGTTGCTGCCATCAAAACGATCTTGCTTATTTTGGTTAAAATTAATGTTGAATTTCTTCCCAAACATTTCGAATAATCGATTACATCAGGATTAAACGGTTGAAGACCACAGGTCCCAAAAACCATTTACAATCGAATTTTTGTTAATGTTTTGGTCTACAACATCCTTCAAAATTGGCGTAAAACAACATTTTGTCAGTTTTTTATCAATATTGGTCTTTCTCCAATTTAATACACTTAAATATTGAAACATCTGCGGGTTGCAGTATTCTCATTGAATTTGGATATAAACATATAAGAATAATTTTTAATCCTTCACATAACTTTGATAATTCATACGTGAGGTGGTTTCGATGTCCATCCACATATGAAACTATAGGAAACTTGATATTTGGAGCAACAAGGCTTGGGTGAAATATGTCTTTAATATATTGATGAAAAACATCAGTGGTCATCCAGCCAGAATCAGACTTTAGCCATTTAAGTCCGTCAAGAATTGAACTTATTACATCAGTTGGTACGCGTTTGTAGGGATATATTATCAGCGGCGGCACCACAAACACTGCTGCAGAAAAACTAAACATCACTGTCAAATTTTCCTCGGCTTGGCCACGATCCGTTTCATATACATTTTTTGTTCCTAAAATGTTTTCATTAAACTTTCATTGCTTTCAATTAAATTAAACACTGCTTACCTTTAGGCGTAATCACTTTACCACTGTTTGGACGCATTAAAAAATTTGTTTCCGCGGATAATGAACTCTGCTACTTTTGAGCTAGCGTCAGTAATTGGTTCTGGAGTTCGATCGGTATAAGATTGGGATGTCTTTTAAGAAAATTGTCGTACCACTTATTACCAGGCATATTATTTGTAAAATGATTTTCCCGAGGAGCCGCATCTAGCGTGGATAGATAACCCGCCGTTTATTTCATTTAGCGCAATTTCAATATCATTTGGGTTATACGAGCGTGATTTTGGCATTTTCCTGTAATTAAATATTTCATTTAACTTACATAAAGCCTTATTACGTAAATGTTTAACATTTCAGAATTTATTTTACCAATTTATGTTTAAAATAAGGAATATTTTAGAATTATTTATTTTACAGGCTTATGATTGATTAATAACGTTTAATCCGAAATAGCAATCATAAGCCCCCGAGGCTCTTTAGTGGTTATCCTAAATATACACAACCAATAGTAAGCCCCTAATTTAATATTAAAACTAAGTACAATTTAGTTTAACAATGGTTACAATTTACTATATCCTTTACAAAACAATTAGATAAAATATTCCAAAATAGCAAATTACTTATCAAAATTGCATATCAAAAAATGTATTCCTTAAGAAAATCAATAATATTTACATTGTATTTTTAAAGACACAAATCCACGTCCATACACTTTGATTTTTAACAGAGACTGAGAAACAGAAACTCATTTATTTAACGAATAAAAAAAGAGAAAAGGATTACAAAGAGAAATAATGAATTATGGCGCTGAGCTTAGATATTGTAATAAATATATAAAACTTGCTCATTACTGGTTAGACGGCTCATTACCGCTACCGGGTGTTTTACCTAATCGGAAATTTTCCAGTTATAAAGCAAATTTTCATTTTTTGGATAGGGGCCTTAAGCCGAATTTAATTACTTTCTGTGTCGTAAAACTCCGAAGTATTATTACTAAGAGTAACATAGGGAGTAAAAACTTCATATAAAAAAATATTCATTTGGTAAACAAATTTGCCCTGCGGATTGAAACATTTTCATTTCGCGTCATACATAATATTCTCTAAGATTGCAACCTTAAAACAACACATTTACAATTATTTGTGCTCAATATGTATATTTTGCTCATTTGCATTTTGGTAATTTTGATTTTTTGCCCTTTTACAACAACAACAAAATTTTGTATTAATTTATAAACATGCGGGAAATGTATTAATGTTCTTATTATAAATTTTTTTCTAATTTATTTCGTAAATTATTTAAAATAAAAATAAATTAAAAATCAATTTTGGCAAGATTTAGGAAGAGATTTATTCGGAAATAAATACAAATCCAAGCAACTAAATCGGCTCAAACCTTCAGTGCTCACAGAAAGGCGATTTTTTTTAAAACTGCTAAACCGATTTTCATAAGCATTATTTTTTTGAAAGCCTGATATTTTTACTTTAAAATGACACTATTTTCATGAGAATTGGTTGCGTAATGATTAGGAAAAAAAATATTGGGGATAAAATTTAAATTACAACAAAAAATTCAACCAAAACAAAGGTTAAAATACTTAGTATTGCCCCCCTTGCGTCTTCAACATTTCGCATGTGGTTCCCCTTTGACCTTATTAAGGTTTTGACAAAGAGTTAGGGGATCGCACCTCACTCCTCATCCAACGCAATCTTGAGGTCGTAGATGGTACCGGATTTCTGGCTCGGACCCTCCGTTTTGGTTCGTCCTTGCTGTCAATTTTGGGCCTTTAGCAAGCCATCATGGAGTGAGGTTGGCTTCCTTCAAATGTTTTCTTACTGTCCAACAGCTATATTTCGAACTTGTTTTCCTGTGAGATGGCGATTTCGCAGTGAAGTTTGGAAGATAAATCGATCGTCATCGGTGGATACTCTTGAGACAGCACAATGGCTCTTGTTCAGCTGACGAGCGACTTCTCGTTAATTTCGTCCATCTTGCAATAATGCAACAACTTGCGCGGATTTTTCTGGAGTGGTATCTATGATATGATTTAGAGGAAATAATGTATGAAACTGGTAGAGATTTCTTTGGGTCAACGGCTGATAAGTGGCTGATGGCAAATATCGGTAAACGGAGGATTTTTTTTTCGCAAGCACGAATATTATTGATCAAATTGATTTAAAAACGATTCTGCTGAGACCCGGTTAACAATTCAATATTACCACAATAATAGAATTGGCACACAATAACAAAAAATGGCGTAATACCGGGTATCACCTAAAAACCTAAATTCTATAAACAGTTAATGAATTTTTTATTTTTTTATTTATAGTGATAATTTAAAATTTTATATTTTATAAATATACACGGACTAGTTTCGAGCAACCAAGCTCTCTGTCAACAATCTTAAATATTCTAAATTTTAATGTTGAAGGTTTGTCCTATTTATAATTAGTTGCGTTGAAAGGTATTCGTTCATTGAGTAGTTGTGGATTTCGCCTGTGTTTGTAAATTTCCAACACTTCGGCTATGTTCAATTTTTCTCCTTTGGGCATTCTGTGTAGAATTTTTACATTATTATCAAAGCTGAAACAATTGTGGTGTTTTTGTGTCAAACGTGTGCAAAGTTAGACGTTATGTTGGGTTTTCCTATTTGTTTCATATGTTCAACAAATCTTGTGGTGAAATTTCGTCCAGTTTGGCCTATGTAGAACATGTAAACTGGTACCTTCTTCCTTTAATAAGCTACAAACATTTTTAAATCTTTGGCACAACTTGAAACATTTGTTAAATTAAAAAAATTAATTGGCTATTCTTAGCCAAGTGCCTAGTTGACCATATTCCAGAATTTTATCCAAAAATCATTTTAGAATCCCATTTCCTTCGCGCATAACAAATTTCACTGGTTAAGAAATAGCCAAGTTCTGAACTTTATTTAATTTTTTGTTATCCTACGGGCGAGTATTACAACAAAATCTTTCGATCATTAAAGGTAACAAGTAACTGATGTAAAATGTGAAAAAAGTCGAGAAAATTGTTTCTGATGTCATAACATTTTACACCGCATGTTCAGAAAATTGACCCGAAATTTAGCCCATGTTTGTGGCAATTACTAATCAACTATAAGCATTACCTTTAATTTAAAGATATGATTGCTTAGGTTGGTTCTTTGGCTTTATGCCTTACGCATAATATTATCGCAATGACGTCATCAGGCGACAAAGGAGCCCGCGCCGCGAACGAAATACGCTCAAATAATTTCTTTAAAGCAAAAATTTGAAACACTTTTGTGTCGAAGGGCACCCACCACTCACCCGGCCCTGATGTTCTGGACCATGCTCAATTTTCTTTAAAATTTAAAGAACTTCTGTGTAAAAGATATTTCGCGTGAACACTTTGTCACAATTGGGAACTAGTTTACCCTCTTCGGTCTCTTTGACTGTAACTTTGATACTTTCAAAGGTTTTCACCCTTGAAAAGGCAGTGTATAATTGCCCATGGGCAAATTCTGGTTGGGACAAATACAGTCACACTTTCTCAAGAGTCTGTCCTTGAGCTTTATTAATGGCAAAAGCCACTCTTACAGGAAATTGCTTTCTCTGTAACTCAAAAGGGGAAGGAGTCTCAGAAGGTGTTAGTACCATTTTTGGAATGAATAAAATTTCGCCCTTTGACTTGTGATCAAAAGTTACTTTAGCAAAAATCACGTTGCCTAACAACTTCGTGACAATGAGTCTTGTACCGTTATAAAGATCTCGTTTCCAATTCAAATTTCACAGCATCATTATTATTACTCTTACTTTAAGAGTTGTACAGGTATGCCTGATACATTTAGAGTGTTCAAGAACTCTACTGGAAAGTGCATTCTTTCCTCCTCATCGTTGGTGACGATACTATCTACACTTTTGTAAACTTTTTCATCCTGAGGTCTATCTTCAGGTGTAACTAAACGACTCAAAATTTGGTCATTAATGTCGAAAGTGTCCTCATTTGAGTCATTCCAGCTTCATCCCAAACGATAAGTTTGGCATTCCTGATTTTCACAGCGTTGTATCACGTTTGCTTGATACCGAGTTAGATACCGAGTCCGTTTTTGTTGGGACTGGTACCATAAATGGGGAGTGGTAAGTTCTCCCTCCCTCAAGAAGTGTGGCTGCATAATTCCAGTGGAAGCAACCGGTAACACAATGCCGTTGCGACCTCTCAATGTACAGAGAAGTGTATTGTACAGGAAAGTTTTTCCATTTCTTTCTTTTGGATCATCAACAACTTTCATGACCATGTCATGACCTTATTTTTATCTAACATTCTGCTCAGACAAAAACATAAATCCCTTTTCTGCTTGAGAAACAGGGTCATACTCAGATGGAATATCATTATGAATTGCATTAGGAATAGGCAATTTGAATCCATACCAATAAGTTTCATGAAAACGGAGTGTGTCCATTATATCGTTTAATGCCCGACTTTCTGGATCGGGCAACCTTGCATGAACGAAATCTTCCGTTAGTACAACTTTATGGGTAGCAAATATCTTTCTCGAATCTTGTGGATTGCCAAAAATACAAATCCATGCAAAGAGAAGTCCCATTTGCTTAGGAAACGTCGTAAAAGACGCTTCTGTAAGAGTGGTATCTCACATCCGCAAGTATATGTCTGCGTCTATAATTCTCTTCGAATGTAGGACAAATTACGCCTTCGAGATCTTTATACATGTCGTCCCAATTTTGTGCTCTTCTAATATGTAAAAGAAGCATTCTGAGGTAATATCGCTCAGTGTCATTAGAGTGAACGCCATACATTCTTGTTATGGCTTTGATGGCATCCCTTTGTCGAGGTTCCCAATGGTTTATTCCTCCACTTCTGTGTGGAAGGTATAATGTTACGGTATTTTCGTATATAAATAATGCTGCGCGTTAGACTTCCTCTGATTCAATTTAAACCAAGCTGTTACGGTGGTTTCCTTTTCTGTAGCCCTTTGCAGAGCTGTTAATTCCTCTCCAGGTCGAAAAGTTAAATGTGGACAGTTCTTTAAATGAACCAGTCAAATGATATGATGCGACTTGTCGTGCATCAAGTAGCCATTAAGTCGCCACATTGCTTCTGGAGCGCTAACATAACGCGAGTCGAAAAATTCTTTAATTTCATCATCGACTTTGACGCTTGCAGCATCATGCCCTTTATAAACGTATGTTCAGAGTCGCAAATTTCATCGTTAATATGACAGTTGAATTTTTTCAAAAGCCAACGATTTTAAGGATAAGCCTTGAGTTATCAATTCGTTGGTTTTATTTACTAATAATAAAGAAACCCCCAAAACGTCTTTAGTACTTGGGATAGCCGTTTTTATTTAGTCAAGTTACCTCTTCAAAATCTTTGGGAAATTTTTTGGCACATTTCCCATCTTTTAAACATCTATGGTTTGATCATCCATGTGTCATGTACCTTGAGGCATGCTCAAAACGAACAGGGTTTTTCCTTGTCTGCGATTTCGGCCCAAATCAATTTGTCAATACCCTCGGTTGCTCGAGGTTTGTCCTCATTATAAAGCATTAGCAAAATATGTAAATGTGGAAGTTCACGTTTTTGAAATTCTATTACATAAACGTGTGCAAAAACTCTACTCAAGACATTCTTTACAGTAATGTCATTAAGAAGTTCTTTAATTTTTTTAATAGAGCAATATTAATATCCATTTAGTTTTTCACTACAGTACACATAAAATATTTACTAACCCCTAAAATAGCAACTTACTGACTGACAACAGTAACAAACATCAAAAGCAAATTGCTTTAGTCTTTTGAATTGTCGCGGCGGCAGGCAGGCAGTGAGGTAATGAAAGCACTGCAACAAAACATACCAACCCAACCCTGTTTCGAGTCGAGTCGAGTCCAGTTTCGTTCATACTATTGCATTACATATGTCACTCACTCTTCTCCACTCTCCACTACTCAATCCACCCACTGAAGGAGAGGAGAAGATGCGGCTGATGTAGGACCGGTGGAGACCGAATGCCGACTGGCAAGCTTGAGCTTAGGCTCAACTCTGCTCGCAGGCCTAGAATCACATGGCTAAACCTTTTTTTTACCTTTTCTGTTAAATCTCGGAGGACAAAGGTCGGACGATGCTCATCTTCGAACTCAGCCGAGCTATTAAAATTACCGATTTTTTGACACATAAATGGGACGTGTACGATGTCCTTAACTCAAGCTATAACCGTCAGTGACAGACAGAGTTAGCAACAGTAACCTTATTATAATAAAATAATTTATTTTTACATTCAAGTTTAAAGAAATATTTCTCCAATTTGAATAAATTAAAATGTAAACATTTGTTTATGATGATTTGAATAATTTATTTTCAAATCTAGATTTTATAATTCATTCATGAATTATACTGTTAAATTGATTAAAATTGTGCCATCAAACGAAATCGTTGAATCAATATGACCTACCGGATTTTTTTGACTGTTTATTGCTAAATATTCTAGCAGGTGTTAAAAGATTATCTATATTACGAATTGTTGCCAGGAGAAAGGTAAACAAAAGTGGAAAGAAACATTGGCGACTACATCGAACTTTATTAAATTCAGTTTCTGCCTTACCAAATTTACGCTTGATTATCAATTTAACTTAAACTAATAATAATGCTATGAACAAATTAAACTTAAACTAACAATGCCATTGGATAATAAATGAAAATAGGATGTTATAATATGAAAATAATTTTACTAATAAACATAACCTAAATAAAATTATTACCTACACATATACACAAAACTAAAATTGAGATATATATTTTTACCACAAATGTCAGATTCGATTTATTTGTTTTGGAAAGATATCTAATTCAAGAATCAAATCTGATTTTGACAGATTAAAAATGTATTTATGTTAATAAAATTGTTAATTTTTTTTTCCCGCAGATGAAACATGCCGTTCAGACGAATTTACATGCGGTAACGGAAAATGTATACAAAAACGATGGGTATGCGATCGAGATGATGATTGTGGTGATACTACAGATGAACAAAATTGTCCGCCAACAACGTGTATACCAGAAAAAGAATTTGCGTGCACATCTAATTTTTGTATTGCAGCTAAATGGCAGTGTGATGGTGAGATAGATTGTCCCGATGGATCAGACGAGAGGGTAAGTTTTTAAATATGAAAATAGCGGCAACACATTAATATTTTTTATTTTATTTTAGAATTGTTCGTCTTCTGTTCGAAAACCTACAGCATGTTCACCTCTAGAGTATCAATGCGAAGATCGAATCACTTGTGTTCATAAAACGTGGATTTGTGACGGTGAACGTGATTGTCCAAATGGTGATGACGAAATGCCACCAATATGTCACAATGTAACGTGTCGCGCTGATCAATTCCAATGTAAAAATCAACAATGTATTCCAGGCCATTTACATTGCTCGGGTCATGCCGAATGTCCGGACGGTAGCGATGAGGATAACTGCACAGAAAGTAAGTACATAATCAAATCGATCTAGTGTATACATATGTATTTTGAAATCTTTAATAAGTTTTCTGTTAACAACTTGGTAACTCAATATAGACTCGTCAAAAGCAAAAACTTGATCAAACAAATTCATTAATTGTGCACAAAACACCTTCTTCCTTAACTTCATCATACATGGGTACATAACACAAATTTTCAGAATTTTGTTTATCTTCTCGAAACTTTTGTCGTCTGAAAATAAAATCATTTGATTAAAAATCAAAACCAAATCTGTACTTTTTAAACTAATTTCATCAATTTTTTTTATTTTTATATCGATACGTGTTTTGTTGTTGGTTTTGCCTTAAAAACTTTAAATCTCTCAACATAAAAAAGGTATTTCGTGTTCATTCGTATTCTTTTCTCAAGAAGCCTATTGAAACGTATCACCAAAAAATAAAAATACTTGAAGATTTTCAAAACTAATCCAACAAAAAAACTTTATTTCATTTCTCTTCTATGTATGTATGTATCTTTCAATTTAAGACACAAGATTTACATAAAGCTAAAAACAGGAAATTGTTTACGGTAAAAGCTCAATAAAATAAAAGTATTTTAAGGATTGTATGTATAAAAAAGTTTTTAAAAGTAAATAAATTAAATGTAAACGAGTGACAAATGAAAAGTTGATACGTACTGAAGAACAAGAAAAAGAAGATGGGTTTTACTGATTTTAGCACACCTGGGTTAAAGCTTAAACAGGTCACAGTTTAATATCGATAAGTCGATTTAATCATCGTCATTCAATAATTTCCAAGTAAATAATAATTAATATGACAGATGTTTTTTCCAAAAATAGGATTTAAATTGATGTAATTTTTATAAAACCATAAATTTCGAATCCCAATTTATTATTACAAGAGTGACGTATTATCCGTATTATCGTTAAATTGATTACTCTAAAAATATTATAACGCTGATGTCTTACTTTGTCCATCGTAAAAGTTTTTAAATCCCTAAACTCCATTTTACATTTTTTTATTATTTCGTTCGCGATATTTCTATATTCTTGCAAGCATTTTTTATTTTTTTTTTGCTTTCTTTTAATAATACAGACTCCAAACTTTGCCAAGATGTTTCAATAAAATTTCATGTTGTACAAAAAATGGCAATAAAGTTAATTTCAGCAAAACAAAACTTTTAAATTATAAAGAGCGTGTAACAAAAGCATCACAAAAAGCTTAATACAAATTTTTTATTGTGTGTGTGCTTTTAGGGTTTATTTTTATTTCCAAGAAAGGTCGATTTACAATCTTATTAAATATATTATTATTTTCCATCTTACTACATTCACGTAAAATTTAAATTAAGCCAACCAAAAATAAAAATATTTCAATTAGAATATTTTCGACCGGTTATTTGTTTAATTTCCCATGAGATTTCTGCATACTCTTTGGGTTTTCGCTGTTCGTGTTTCAAGTACAGGATTTTTATTTGTTTTGTTACATATTTTGATTATGAATTTTTATTACCCTTGCTTAACTATTTTCTTGCAAGAAACCAAACGAAACAAAATGTATCAAACAAAAGTAGATAAAAGAGATTTTTAAAAGTTTTCAATGTTTTCCCTTGAACAAAAGTTTGTATTTTGCATTGTTCTTTGGCTTAGGTGTTCTTTAGCTTTGTCTTTGATACCAAAAAATTGAATTAAAGTGTTTTATGAAAGATAAAATGTAGAACGATAAGTTTAGTTTTATCATCGATAGTGCATGTAGAGCAGTGATCGCAAATACGTTGCACACGTACCAAAATTGGTACGTTTAGGAATTTGTCTGGCGCGCCAAAAAAAATTTGGGTTTTAGAAATCGGCCTTCTTTGCAGTTATTCTTACAAAAAAAATGGAAAAGTCGTTTTTAAAGTTTGATAAATTCCAAATATCGAAATGCTGGAAAATGGAAAAGCATGAAATCAATTTGGACATAATATAAGCTTTACGAATACCAAATATCTTCGAGAAATAAGAAAAGCTTGAAAGAAAACTGCTAGAGGTAATAAAATATATGCTTGATCAAAAAATCGAGAAATTTTTGATCTTCACTGGCTGCATGTCCAGTTGTTACCAGTTTTTTATTTTTATTTTTGATTTTATTCCGATTTGTTTTTCACTTTTTTTACGCATTCAAAAATGGCTACGTTGTGTTGTATGGAAAATCGAAACGAGGGTACATTTTGTGAGTGAGTCGCTACAGGACTCAGCCGCGTGTGATTTCCCTCTCCCTATGAAATGATTGTAGGAGTGGATGCTATGCGGACGGTTTTGTGAACCCGATGGCTTGATGTTTGCTCAGCCGAACTAAGTATTCCGTAAGCTGGTTTAAGTCTGTATAACTTTGTACGGGCATTCATATGGAGGAGTTAATCTCGTGCGAACCTAGCCTGTTCTTATAAAAACAAAATCGCAGTGCTGAGCGATTTTAGAACAAATACGTCATCTTGTTTGGATTGACGTGGTGTTTTGGGTATGTGGTTGCGAATGGCTTGTCGCAGTTGGTCGACGATTGTGTAGGGAGTTGGAATTGTTGAAGAAGGATTTTCGATAAAGAATTCACCGGGTAGTTTGACCGTAAACTAATTCTGCTGGTGAGCACTTAAGATCTTCCTTCACTGTTGCTCGGATACCAAACAGTATGATTGGTATTTTCGAACTCCAATTGATTGTATTGCTTCTGGCCATTAATGCGGCCTTGAGTTGCCGATGAAAGCGTTCGACCATGACATTGGCTTATGGATGATTTGGCTTTATGTGTATCCGATGTGAGCCAAGGAGTTTTGTTAACTCGGTGAAAAGCTTGGACTCAAATTGCGTTCCTTGATCTGTTGTGATGTTAAGGGATACGCCGAATCGTGATACTTAGTTGGTGACAAAGGTGGTGGCTGTGGTTGCAGCGGACATATTGGTCATGCAGTATGCTTCAGGCCAGCGAGTGAATCGATCGACTCAAGTGAGTAAGTATGAGTATCCATTAGATAGTGGCATTGGGCCTACGATGTCTATATGGATATGCTCAAATCGACCGGACGGCATTTGAAATTGTCCATAAGGTGACTTTGTGTGTCATTGGACTTTAGCACTTTGGCAGGATAAACAAGACTCAGCCCAATTGCCTACGTCTTTGTTTATACAGGGCAAAAAGTAGCGAGCTATAATCAATTTACGAGTTGCACGGAGTCCATGATGTGAAATGTTGTGTAGTGTATTGAATACGGTGCGACGTAGTGAGCCTGGAGATGTATGGGCGATTCTTCCCATCTACGATTTCTCAGACTATTTCGAGGCCAGGTAGTTTGAAAAGCTCTAGTTTTATTGATAACCTAGTGTGACATTCGGAACCTAAAAGTAAATTCTGAAGTTCTAGGTCTGATTTGTGTGCGTTTGCAATTGTTTGCAAATCGATGTGTGTGGCCATTTCATTGTCGGTTGTGTGCGATAGTGTATCTGCGACAACGTTGTCGTGTCCGCGAACATGCTGAATGTCCGTGGTAAATTGACTAATGTAATTCAGGTGGCGGGATTGCCTCGGATTACGTTCAGTTTTAGATTGAATTGCTCGTGTTAGATGTTTGTGATCGGTGTAGATGTTGAAATCCCAACCTTCGACAAAATATCTAAAGTGTTTGACTGCTAGATAAATTGCGAGTAATTCCCGATCGAATGCGGATTATAAGTCAAGAGTGGATACGCCAAAACGCATTTTGAACTCTTGATATGAACGTCAAATTGTGTTAGCATTTGGAAGAGTTGTTCAAGGTGCAGGTTGTGTTGTTTCTCAGATGGTGATGCAAGAAGAATATCGTCAATGTAGACGAAAACGAAGTGCAAGTCACGTACGACTTCGTTTATGAATCGCTGAAGAGTTTGAGCGGCGTTGCGTAACCCAAATGGAATTCGGGTGAATTCGAATAGGCTAAACGGTGTTGTGATTGCCGTTTTATGAACGTGTTCAGGTGCGGTGGGAATTAAATGATAGGCTCTGACTAAATCAATTTTGGAGAATATGGTGCATCCATGCAAGTGCATGAAAAAATTTTGAATGTGGTGTATCGGGTAGCGATCCGGTGTTGTCACCTTGTTTAAACGCCGATAATCCCCACATGGTCTCCAATCTTGATCTTTTTTCTTCACCATGTGAAGTGGACAAGAGACGGGGGATGCATGGCCTGCAAATCCCTAATTCCACCAAATGCTGGAATTCTGTTAAAGCGGGTTTATGTCTCACTTGATCTAGCCGACGTGGTTTTGACACGGGTAGATGGCCTGCCGTGACGATATGATGAACCACGTTGTGTTGAACTGGTAAGTTGTAGTTCTGCTCTGTTGTAAGTGTAGGGTAATTCTTAAGCAGAGTGGCAAAACCTTTGTTGACTGAATAATTGATCGGAGTTGGTATATTATCTCAATAAGGAGGCCAAACTTACACAGGAAATCGACGCCAATGATCGGACGATTCACATCAGCTAAAATGAATGCATGTGTGAAGGTTCTTTTAAGTCCGATGTCCATCTGAAGCAATTTTGTGCCGTAGGTGTAGATTGTGGTATTATTGGCAGCGGAGAGGACTAGATCGGGCCACATTTTGTGTATGAAAACGCGTCCCAGTAATAATTTGCTGGAATAACCGAAAGTTCAGCGCCAGTGTCTATGAGAAATGTTAGTTTATTTTTATGGTCGTGAATAAATAATCGACCTAATTTCTGGGTGTAAGACGTCGTCGTATCTACCCGTTGAGTGACTCGTTTTTTGGGTTTGAGTCAACATCTATCCTTGATGTGGACGTTGCTTTGAAATTGCACTGTTGTACACATTTTCGCGCTGCTGTACCGAACTTCCAGTGAAACCAGCATTTGTCGCATCGGCGGTTGGTGTTACTGGGACTACGGGAATAAGAGCTGCGTCGGAATCTGGATTGTATGCCTCTTGAGTGGCGGCAATTTAGTTTTTGGAACATAAACCATCACAAATTTTACGAGTTTAGCGGTATTTTATTCATTGGCTTAAATAGTTTTTGTTCTGGGCCTATTTCGTACAACAAATAAAGATAAGCACTTTGCGTTTGGATTAGTTACAAGAAACTGATACCCAATGAGGGTTGTCACTAGATCAGGTTGTCACTAGATCGGGTGATCCAGATCAGGTCAAAAATAACTTAACCTGAACAAAGTCTGAACATTTTTGACAAAATAGAACATTTCGGCTTAAAAACCCAAGACAGTTTTTAAGTCTCGAAATTTCTTGTGGTTATGATGAAACAAAATTCTTTATAAAATTGGTTTGGTGTTGACGACCATTGGTTAGAAAATAGATTTGTAGTGATATATTTCTTCTAGGAAAGTTTTAAAACCCGCCACCTCGTTTAATCATTTGAGTAAGCCGCAACTAATTCATTTATCATCAACTATGTTGGTTAAGTCAGATACTAAATTTCAATGAAATTGGTGCATAATCACAGAAGTTCCATTTGGAGCAGGGATTGAGTTTCTTAAATAAAACATGGCCAGAATTCAACAAATATTCCAGGACACTGCTAATTATATTTTGGTACATAAATTTTAACCTATTTAAATTTAAATAGAAAAAAATAGATTTGCCAAAAAGAAATTTGTTTTTTAAGTACACAACCAATCCAGGCCTTTTCTGCAGTTCCAGCACCAAATGGAACACGCCCGTTTGTTAATAGAGTTTAGTGAAATTTCATATTTAGGTTATAAAGTCGATTCAGTTAGTAGTTCCTAATATAAAATTGAATTATTTCACAAACGCTCATCTGGGGTCGGATTACTTATTTAGACCATGGCTGAAATTTAAGAAATATTGCGCAAAACTGAGCAGCAAATTTATTTTTGCATACTGGCCACTTCAGACTTTCTTCTCAGTCTCCAGCATCAAATGTAACAAGCATAATTGTTGACGGATTTTAATGAAATTTTATATCTGAAATATGTTGAAGATATTATAAATAGTTCCTAATATAAAACCAATTATTTCATGGCCTGAAGAATTTTTTCGGCATTAAGGTTGAGCTGGAATCAGATTTTGCATATTGAAACATGGCCAAATGGTATGATTGTATTTTGGAAAACTACTCATCCTGAGGATATCATAAATCAAAAACTAGATTTGCCAATTTTGGTTTTCCGTACACCAATCCAATCAATTTTTTCCTAATCCAGCACCAAATGGAACCCACACATTTGTCGATGTATTTTTATTTGTACGAATGTGGAGTTTTTAAAGATCTAATAAAATGTAAAACATAAAAACCTACAAACCAACAATTTGTTTTTATTCTTCAGTATCCGACGAATTATCAGTTTCCGTTCCTGTTTCCGTTGAATCGTCTGCAGCGTTGAAACTTGTAGATGTAGCTGATTGAATTTGTTGTTTTATGTTTGGTAAAACATATAGGGGACTAGTTTTGGGTTCATGTTACACGCTGTGTTAGAAAATTGTATGTTAAATTTTGCGTTAAAATGTTGCGTTAAAATGTCATGCAAAATGTTATGTTAAATAAAAATATTTACTTCTCTTTTTATTTAATACATTAAAATAGAAACAAAAATTACAAAAAACATAGAGAGGGTAGTTTCAGTGTTCACGTCATGTTATGATGACATCTTTGAGGCTAAATAGTTCGGTGCGTCTGACTTTTCCCAATGCAATATGTTAATTGCATACCATAAAATTTCAAAATACAAAAAATAAAAAAACAAATTATGTCATGTAGCAAAAATATTTATTTTTGACCTTATATTTTACCAAACATTTGCGGTTCAGGTAGAGCTCCTCGTTCGTTTTTTTAGCTCATTTTAAGCCTTCACGCATTTTGTTTTGCGAAGGCCTTTTCAGTACTTCGACAAGGGATTTTTGTAGTTTTTCATCCAATACTTCTTTTACGTTGTTTTTTGTAAGTTTTATTAAAGCTATTATACTACCGTACTCATTAAACGCTAGTTTCGATCGAGCCGCTGTGAATTAAAAAATAAACCATAATATTATTATATCTTACAAAAAGCACGTTAGTCATGGCTGGAGCAGACGGAGTTAAAAATTTGCGATCTCGAATTCTAGTACAACTTTTCTTATTTTTTATTTTTGCAAAAATAATTTTTAGCCCTTTATGTTGATAATTGTTTCTTTCTGTTTAATGCGTAGACAAAAATAATTATCAACAAAAAGGCTAAACACTTATTTTTGCATACACAAAAATAAGAAAAGAGTTGTGTCGCGTTTGGCGACTCTTTTCATGAGACAGCTATGAATAAAGAGCAACAAAAATTGAGCATTTTTTGTTTTTGGATCACTATTTAACTATATAAGAAACACAGCAACTAAAGGCGGATTCAGTGTTGCGTTCCATCGTTCCTTCCTTCTTTCATTCACTATGATTTTTTTTTTGACGAATCATGGTTGCTGAAACAAATGCTGAACGATTTTGCTTAAATCTATAGGTAAAAAATGTGACTGATTGACAGTTTTCTTAATGATTAACATTTTTTCTTGTGTTATTAAAACAGAAAACTATAATAAACAATATGGTTGTTTGACATTAGATTTGAGTGTGGATTTTCTTTTCGTCTCTTTCATTTAAATGTCATGCTATCTCTTTTCGTCATATTCGTTCAGTACAAAAGTTAAAGTTAAACCAAGTTGGCGAAAAAAATTCAGAAGAAATAAAACGTCATTTTTAACCAATGAAATTGATTTAAAACAATTTCAGAAGGAAGGAAGGAATGAAGGAACGCAACACTGAATTCGCCTTAAGTTCTCAGAATGCTTTTTTCAAATAGAAAGCCATGCGGCGAAAAACGCGATAAGGCTGTGTTTCATACGTATGAAAAAACCGCATAAAAAGTTAAAATGTTTTGGTATTTAGTTCACCACAAAAATTTTTGCTGGTCACGGGCCAGTTAAAAATTTGTAGCTTATGTTTTGCTTTCCACTACACAAAACAAAAATAAAACACGCAGAGATAAAATTGATTAAGAGAACGAAATTTTATTATCTTGAGTTCTAAACTAGATATAATTTTAGTGAAGTTTTAAGTAGAAATTGTATTCTTTATACTGCATTTGGGAAACATATTTTGAAAACAATTTTAGCAAAATATTTAATGCATTTTATGTGATTGAGTTTAAATTCTAAACACGATTCCAACAAATTTTTTAGTTCAACTAGAAAATAAGGAATCGAGCATAAATCTGAATGCTTTTTGTTTTATAATAGAAGCGTAATTGAATTAAATCTTAAGTAGGTACTTAAGTTAGAAATAAAGTTAAAATTACAATTTAATTTAAGCAAATAGCGTAATCGACACAATTATTGACGCTCTTAAGGAAAGTTGTATTAAAAACTACTGTAGTTAGGATTAATTTAAATGAAATGAAAAATGTTAAACGCTAATATGGTATCTTATATATGTTTACATTTTTCAATTTCAAAAAGCTTGGTTAATGTTCCCAAATTTGTTAAATTACAAAATTTTGAAAACATTCTTTCATTCTCGTTCAATAAGCACAATTATTAACACGTCTTTACAATAGAATAAGGAACTTTATTCTTAGTATTACAATAAAAAAAACATAATTCGTTTACACAAAACTTTAAAACATAAATAAAAATATACCTACATCGAATCCTTCTTCGAAAAAATTTAAACTTAAACTTATAGGACCAGCTTATGCTCTTAACATTATCATTACATCATTGGTACTACAGCAGCGATCATTGACAACAATTGCATAGAAATTTGGAAATATATGGAAGTTTCATTTGTTGTATGCAAGAGATATGGAATTCCCTAGTGCACTCGATACATTTTATTCCTACAAATCTTTTTTTTAAAGAAAATGTGGATTTATAGCACATAGAACCAAAAGCAATCTTATTCTCGCCAATGCTTTCAAAATTCGCACTTTCTAGAAAAAGGTTCTTTACGTGAGAATGGTTGAGATTTTGGTGAAGAACTTTGCATATTATCACAAAGATTATCAATCGAATGTAGAACTGCAACTGAAAACAAAATTTGGTCTGTCAAATTTAATTTAATGAATTCTAAAATTATTGGAATTGTACTAACCTTCGTCTTGACTGTTCCCAAAATCATATTGGGACTCAAAATTTGAAGCAACCGATTGAATTTTTGGGTAATTATCGATTTCTTGCAACTTATTTGTAGCCTCTTGAAGAGTACTCGTTACTACTTTACCTTTTTCTATAATTCTAAACACTTTCCTATTCTTTAATTTTTTTTTTGTTTTTATTTTCCAATCTTTTAAGTTTCTTTTCTTCTTGGTTAATAATTCCCTTTAAATGCCTTTTCTCACTGGTGTTATTGGCCAATCTTGAAAATCCTCTAGTGCTGGAGCAAGCTTTAGCAGCGTCACTTCGGATATAAACGTTTCAGTTATTTCAACATTTGCTGCAGTTTCTTCCACGATAATATCCTCATTTATAAATAAAAATTCATCAATGGATTTAAATCAGTAGTATTGACGTGTGAATCAACAAAATTATCGAATGATAAAATTTCAGCTTCTGAAATGATTGTTGTTTTGATAGAACTCTTATCCTTGATTTTTGGTATAATAAAAATAGTTGAGTTCAAATTCGAGAAATATTTTATATAGAATACAGGAGTCATCCGACCACTTCGCAGAGCTGCATAAACCATTGCTACCATCTTCAAATTGTTTTAATTTGTCAGAATCTAGCAATTCTGCAAATATATGATAAGGCAATTGTTTATTCGTCTTACTGACTGGTTCAAGTCCTGGGAGATTACTGGATGTTTTTCCTAAACACCTGGAAAAGTCAATGGCATTACTGTTGAATGAAAAAATTCCACATGCTCGAAAACCATGCTTAATTATTGCCGGATCAATACTGGAATCTATCACCCGGGCAAGCAAAGGAGCAAATTTTTATTTGGTCAGAAATTCTCCCGGATTTTGTCGCCGCCACTCAAAAACTTGTTCCAAGTGTTTTTTAAAGGCTTCAAAGCGTTTACATCAGCTGGCTGAGGAATGCGGGTTGCATTGGGGTATAAAGCTATTAAAATGATTTCAAGCTGAATGCACAGTTTACTCACAGCTAATGTTTGATGAGTATGGTACGGCCGTCAATAAAAAATATAATTGGAAATTTTGTCCCAATCTTGATTAGATATGGATGGAGGGCTTTGGAAATCTATTCATAGAACACCTCCTTCCAGTCTTTTAGCATCGATTTTTTAATATCATCAGGTATCCTTTGTACGCATATATAATCATCGGGGGCACCATTGTTCCATCACCGCCAAATGTAAACATTACAGTTACAGGTTTGCTTTTACCACCCTCGGTCAACTTCGTAAATATTGCGAGCCCCTTTTGCTGCAAGTATCGTTTAAATTTTTGGGCAAAGTAAAAAATTCGTTTCGTCTCCATTGAAGATTCATGTTGGGTCCTCAAAAATATCAAAACAATTTGTTTCTGTCAGATAATTTTGAATTGAGCTAAACCATGTTTTGATATCGCTAGCACCTATACGGTTGCACTAGCAGAGGTTACCAAATCTGGTGTCTTTAACGAAATATACGGATGTTTCCTCTCATCCTGATCTAGAAATTCCTTCACGGAATATAAAACATCTTCTTTTCTCTTAGATTATTGACACGACTCAGTCCGGAGAAGAACGAAACTGGGTCCAGCCCGGAGGTAGCAGCAATTTCGTCTCCCGATTCACAAATGTAAATAAACAAAACACTAATCAAACTACCTTTAAATCACCTACAAGCTACAATTTAAATGTTACAAGTCCGCTCAAAACATCTCGAACCTACGAAGTCCAAGTCACCTCGCATAACATCAGGAATAAACTCTACTGGCGAAACAAACGCGAACTCCGAGAAACAATTTCAGAAGCCCTTTTCTTATACCAGTCTGACGAATGTCCTTATACCAAGGTGACAATAGACGGAACACCATATCAGGGTTTGCTGGATAGTGGTGCCACGATTACTGCGCTTGGTCACGGTAGCGAGAAAATTTTAGTAGATAAAAGATACAAAGTTCATTTTTTATCCACGAATGTAACAACAGCCAGCGGTCGTCAGGAAATAGTACTGGGACATATTTAAGCAAAAGTTGGTTTTAACGGCAAGGAAAGAGTCATGAGAATTCATTTAATTCCCAATCTTACTCAAACTCTTTACCTCGGTATCGACTTCTGGAAAGAATTCAACATTGTTCCAAATACTATTTCGGAATTATCTGACCATTCTCAAGCGAAAGAAGTACCAAGGCATGATTTGACTCAGGAAGAAACAGACCGTCTGAATAAAGCCATAAAACAATTTCCATCATTTGCCGAAAAAGGTTTAGGGAAAACAAATCTGGTAACGCACAAGATCGAGATAGGCGACGCAAAGGCAGTAAAACAGCGGTATTATCCCATTTCTCCAGCAAAGCAGGCCGGCTTGTATCAAGAACTGGATAGGATGCTCTCGCTTGGTGTCATTGAGGAATCGTCAAGTTCATGGAGTTCTCCCGTAACGTTTGTCCAAAAGCCCAACGGTAAAGTAAGGTTATGTTTAGATGCCCGTAAGCTGAATGAGGTGACGATAAAAGATGCATATCCGCTACCTATCATTGACGGACTCCTGAGTCGGTTGGACCAAACCAGGTACATCTCTAGCATTGACCTGAAGGATGCATTTTGGCAGGTTCCGCTGGATCAGGAGTCTCGAGATTTAACGGCGTACTGTACCGGGTCGTCCCTTATATCAGTTTACGGTCATGCCGTTTGGGCTTTGCAACGCGCCTCAAACAATGTGTCGCCTGATGGACAGGGTTATACCCGTATCTCAACGATTTACTGGTCACTTCAAACAGTTTCGATAAACATATTGAATTATTGGAGCAAGTCGCCTCATTGTTAGAAAAGGCGGGTTTAACTATAAACGTGGACAAAAGCAAGTTCCTCTTGAAAGAGATTCGGTATCTTGGCTACATCGTGGGTGATGGTTGCTTAAGAGTTGATCAGGATAAAGTTAAAGCTATCGTGAATTTTCCGGCACCCAACAATGTGAAAAAACTACGCAGTTTTCTAGGACTATCAAGTTGGTATCGGCGGTTTATTCCATCATTTGCATCACTAGCTTCGCCATTGACAGACTTGCTGAAGAAGAAACAAAAGTATGTATGGAATAGCGCCGCAGATAACTCTTTTCGAAAATTAAAGGAAGCATTGTCATCTGCCCCAGTTTTGGTACATCCAAACTTTGCGCAGCACTTTTACATTCAATGACCCCATCGCTTATATGTCCCAAAAACTTAACGCTGCTCAGCGCAACTATTCGGTCACGGAACTCGAGTGCCTTGCTGCTGTGTTGAGCGTCAAAAAGTTTAGGGCATATGTCGAGGGGTATTCGTTCACCATCATTACCGACCACGCTAGCCTTAAATGGCTAATGGGCCAGAAAGACCTGTCTGGGAGACTTGCTAGATGAAGCCTGAAATTGCAAGGTTTCGATTTTGTAATAGAGTATCGAAAAGGTGCCCAGAATATTGTACCGGATACCTTATCTCGAGCGTACTTGGAGGCAGTAGAGCCTAGCAACAACGACATTTTACATGTAGATTTAGCTTCTCCAGAATTTCAATCCGAGAGTTATGTTAATTTGTACAAAAAAATTGAAAGTATAAAGTCAAAATACTTAAATCTGAGAGCAGAGAATGGTAAAGTTTATATAAATCCTTCAAGAATCAAGCCTAGTTTTAGTGACCTTCCTACGTGGAAGTTATATATCCCTTCCAGCTTGACACAAGGTCTAATTGTACAGGCACATGATCCTCCAACGTCGGCTCATCTTGGTATTGCCAAAACATTAGAGCGTTTGCAACGGTACTATTTCTGGCCTACTATGACTGTCGATGTTCGAAATTATATTAATGAGTGTCATAATTGTAAAGAAGTCAAAGCTGTCAATATACGATTGCAACCACCGATGGGTAAACAAATTCCTGTACTGCGTCCCATGCAAAGACTATATATGGATTTTCTCGGCCCTTACCCAAGATCTAAGAATGGAAATTGTTATCTCTTCGTTATTTTAGACCTAAATAGGCTAAGTTCCAAACTCGATTAAAACAAAATTGGCAAAATTGAACAAGGAATTGAGTTATAATTTTGAGTGAAATTTAAAATACCAAATTTACAGTTCAATTTTTAGCTTTCATTTTAAAATGATTCGAGAAGTGTAAGTTTGATATTCCAAACCAAATTTTAATTGAAATTAGTAAAAATTGCAATACGAAACATGATTTCAATAGAACAACAAAATTATTTGTTATCGTATAAAATAATATGAATTCTAAGCTGTAATTGAATATTATAATCTTGATGGTAACTTAAATTAAAAATTGAGTTTGATTAGAATTTGATTGAGCAAAAATGTATATTAGCGTAATTTAGTTTTTCTTAATTTAAAACTTGCTTTAAAATCGTGAATCTTTTAATCTCAACCATCATGGTGTTCTTTTGAAGTAAGTATCGCTTACCAGTACAAATTTCTAAATGTGTGGATGTGGAACCATTTTTGGACTACTTCTCCAGCGCTTCGTAACCCAGGAGAGTTAGTTTATCCAACTTTATAGCCAAAAACTTGATAATTTTATGTTAATAAGTGAATTGGAATCCTCTTAAGATAAGGTCAATTTTTTGGTTTTCTTTTCAAAATTTTACCACATATTTTTCATTTTTAACATATATTTTACCACACATTTTGAAATTTTGGTTACATATTTTAGAAACATATTTTTGATTTTCTATAGGTCAAAAAAATCCTAAGCCTAGTTATAACCATCAATTAGAGATTAAAACCAAGATTTGTAAAAGCAAGATTTTGAAAAACCAGATTTCGCACCCCCATTTTCGTCGTGCATGCTGAATTTCATCAGAATCGGTTAAGAAACGGTCAAGTTCCTTTTTAGTTGGCCATTTTCCAGAACTTCTTCTAAAACTCATTTTTAAATCCTATTTCCAATGCGAAAATCGAATTTTATCATAGTCGGTTAATAAATAATCATGTTCATTCCTAATCAGCCAATAAATATGAATTTAACTTCAAAATGCTGTTAATGGATAAACTTCTATACGGCATATTTGAACTTTCTACATTCGGATCTAAGGGACCATCGGAAATCAGAGACATGCCAATACCCAATTAGGCTTTTAAACCGAAGTTTTATTGTAATATATCATTCCTTTGTCGTTATATAGTTAAACGAGTATATAAAATAAAAAATTGAAAACCGGGTAATCCCGGGATTTCCCGGGAATTCCCGGTCACATGTTGCATTTAGGCTGAAGTTATTTTCGATTTTGTCGAATAATTCATAATAGCTATCGACAATTTCATAATATACTCTCAGCAAAGCTTACAGGTTTTGAATTATAACCGTACTAGCCTTGCCCCAATTTAGAACTCTAGTGAAATGAATTATTGAATGAATTGGATTGAAAGGACAAGAGATCATTTATGAAAATTAGAAAGAGAATAGCATTTAAGCTGTGCTGTAGAAGTTCGTAGCACACTACTTGGATTTTGTGACGGAAAAGAAACCTTAACTGTTAGTTATCGAATTTACCGTTATTTGGCCTTTGCATATATCGTATAAACGTTCATTTCATTGGCGATGTATTGATTTACAGACTTAATAACTGTTTTACCACGCCTATAAATAATTACTACGGTGAGGTGAAAAATAATTTTTTTCAATCGAATACAACCTTGGTGAATTTCGTGGTATATATCTGGAAGAATGCATAAATTGTAATTTAGTTGCCACTTTAGTGAACATAAAATCATGTATAATATCGTTGCAAAGGTGTTAAACAATTTTAGTTCTGGCACGTTACTTATGAAATCTACCGTGATGTCGCTGTTGATCGATATTTCTGTTTGGCTACTTTCAAATAACGTATAGACTTGGAAGTTTTATTGTTGGAAACTTTATATTCTATATAGGTGCAATAAAATTCTAAAACTATAAAGGTATTGAACAATCCAACAACTCTAGTTATTTCACTTTTCCTGTCCTATTCATTGTTAAGGCGCCGGTGGCTTATTCAATGTTTGCTCACTTTCAGATCTCATATATCTCACTTAGGATTAGTGTCTAAAGAGAAAAGGAAATACTCGCCATCTTTTGCGAAGGCGATGTGAACCATAGATGAATTTTGATTCGTGATTTGACCTTCCCCGAGAAACTACATGGAACAAAATGTATCGCAATCAGCGTATAATGTGGGATAAGTTTCGTCGAGTGTGCAACTTAAGACTGATTTACATTCAAAGATTTTGTTGGGTGCAGCTATTAGTTTAATAAAGCTTCGCAAAGCTTGATGTTTTTGCCTTGGTTTTGTTTTACATTTTCGGACGGGTAGCGTAGAATGGAGTTTTGTAGGCGTCCGTTTCCCCTGAAATTGGAATTTGACCTAACCATCTATAAATCCTAAGAAAATACACTTTTCTGCGGAGGAATAGATCTGAGGAAATGATATTTGTTAACATGGACAACTTTACGTTGTGCTAGCGCAGGTTCTATTGCGCTTCGGAGTCAAGGGTTTAGTGTCTTGAGAGGTTTGATAATACTCTGTAAAGTCGATTCGAAGTAGACCTAGTTTAGAATTAAACATGATGTTCCGAAGAGAAGACCTGTCTTTAAATTAAAAGTTTTCCGTGTCGTAGTTCCGTGCTATAATTTCAAAATTTCAGTTGCCTCACTATCCGGAATGGTTTATTCTTGCTCAGCGATACCAGGAAGGAAAACCGGAGAGAATGACCTCCAAAAATACCGAAAAAAAAGAATTAAAATCGAAATAATCATAGTCTAATTATTATCTCAAATTTTTATTATCTAATTTTAAGAATATTCCTAATGTCATTCGCGCAAATTATCAGACTGCAAGGGTTCCATTTGCTTATGACGTAGTTCCTAAGTATTCGAAACATCTCGGAATAAAGTGGGACCGAAAATCAGAACTATGGGTTGTTGCTCATTCGTTTTCTACTAACCCTTATGACTTTCTATTATGGAACATAACTCTGAGCAAAAATTTGGAAGACTAGAGTAGGAGCGGTATCATGAAATCCGGTACCGGTGGAATTTTGACATAAATTTCTTTTACAAAAAACGGTATCATGAATACCGCTTTCGCGGTAAATTTCTGTCACAATTAGATAAAACCCAATGACCGATTTTATGAATGGGTTGGATAGACATGCAAACAAAATAAAAAACTGAATATTAATAATGATTATGGGATAATAGTCAAATATACAAAAATGTAACCCCAGTTTCGTAAAAGAAACACAAGTTTGTTATTTTTATTTTATATTTTGATAGCAAAATATACAGCAACTTAGAAAAATATACACTGAACGAAAATTTGCTCAATATTTTTACCGACCGGATTTCTTGATTCGGTTTCTTTTCCGGTATTTCTGACCGGATTTCATGATCCCACCTCAGTTGTATATAGAATTTTTTATTTATTTATTATTTACTTAAATTTTGAGATACCCTATTTTGAGCAGGAGCTCATTTACTATAGGGTGTTATTGTACAAAAAGGAGTATACATCAAATTTCTGGAAATAAGCCATGGCCACAACAAGCAGTGATACCATTACCTCAAGCAATATTGTTGTTTTTCTTGTCTCTCTAACCTTGTAAAATGGCGGCGAGTGAATTATTGGCCAGATTTCATAAAATTCTGGTAATTTACGCATTCCGGAAGGTGTCCTTTTAGTAGAGGTACTTTAGAACATAATTTTGGTTATTTTAATTTGATTAGGAAAAATATTAAATTGTTTATACAGGAATATTCAACAAACGAATCATTATTGATGACAAGACATGGGTTCATGAGTTTGACACGTAAACAAAATCACGTTGTTTTTGGTTTAAGTTTAACGAAATTTCATTAGTTTTCTGTTATGCACTTTCATCCACTTATGCTTGCTGCTTTGTTAACGTGTCATACTCATATGAATTTTTTGCTCGGAGATACTTAACAGAATATAAACATTTCATAAAGATTTTCTGTCAGAAATTTCCTCTCTTTCTGAAGACAATAAAATGAGTAATGAGTTTTTTGAAATTTTGTTAATGTGTATTTGCAGTATGCGGGCGTCTTAGCTAACTAAAGCTGGTTTTGAGGAGAATAGCTTTAGCCGCGATTTTGCTGGTAATGCCTAAAAAACCAAAATTAATAAACGGATAGATGGATTTAAGTATGGGAATCTAGCAGACATTTTGCAGAAGAGTACCATGATATGATACATTTAAGTAGTAAGCAATTCGGATTTTCTTATACTTGACATCTTCATGGCCTTGTGCGACTCCAATTTTTTTGATAAAGCCCACACACCAGGAAATGTGATTTATTCAATTTGTTTCGGCGGCTTTGGCGAGAATAATGTTAAATTAAAAATAACCCTTATTGATGATCCACTTCCTTGCAGAATTCACAGAAATTTAAAAAAAAAATGTCTCGGCCGATTCCTTTAGTACTATTTGTGGTTTTTTGGTCACTGGATTTTTAAGTCCAGAATTTTACTACAAACATTAAATTAATATGACTTTGGCCATAAACCAAAAATTCTTTAGAATCACAAGCACAACGCAGTTTCCTTGTAACGTAATTATTTTGATGACTGGCCTTAACTAGCATAGAATACACATATGTATATGTATCCATTTATTTATTTCATATGAACACGATACTTATAATAGATACACAATTATTTCTAAAAAAGTATGGGTGGGGGTGGTTTCACCCCATGTGCTTTTTTGTCGAATGAAACAATTCAACGTCTTTTTCATGTCTGTTGAATATTTATTTTTTATGACGCTTTCTGGTAACTATATTGTTCAGGATAAAAAAAAATCCAATTAAAAACTTCAATTAAAAGAGAATATTTTCATTCTATAAGCACACACACACACACATATATATATATATAGACATACATTTTTAATAGTTTTCTTTCAGCTATTCTTTCTGCCCATTTATAATGTTTTATTATTTTTTCTTATTTTATTCCAGTTGTTACAGCACCGAAAAAATGTGATCCTAAAAAGGAATTTGACTGTGGTGGTGGCATGTGTATCCCATTATCGAAAGTTTGTGATGGTAAACCAGATTGCCCTGATTTTCAGGATGAGCCTCGGGAAAAATGCAATAAAAACGAATGTACAAAAAATAATGGTGGTTGTGCACATATTTGTGTCGATACACCAGTTGGCTACTATTGTGATTGTAAATCAGGGTATGTAAAATTTTGTTGTTTTAATTTCCATTTTGTGTGTAAACTATTTAGAAAATTTGTTCACACTAATTATTTATATTTATTTATAGGTTTAAATTGGTAAATAATAAGACGTGTGAGGATATTGATGAGTGTGAAGATATTGGGGCTTGTTCGCAAATTTGTATAAATGAGAAGGGAACATTTAAGGTAAGACAATTTTGTAATTTTTTGTTGTTGTTGCAAAACCAATCTTTACCCAACATATTGAGAATATTGATTTACTAAATATTAAACTGTTCATTGCTCAGAGCGTCAATATACCATGAAAGACTAGACTCATGTTATGAATATTAAAATATTTAAACAGCTATTTAAACAAAGACCAGTACCAGTATGAACATTGTAGAGTTTTCTACCATCTAAAATAAGAAGAGAAGCAAAATGTATACCATTCCTTGTACTTATCTATATAATTATGCCAATTTCATGTGATGTATGTATCTTATCCTGTCAATAAAACAATAGTACAGTTTGTGAGCAATGATAAATTTCATTTTGTTTATTCGATGTTAAATAATATAAAATGCAATGAATATCTTGAACAATACATTATAAGATAGATGAAGTATAATCGATTTAAATCACTGCAATGTTATATAAAAAATAAATCAAATTTAGTAACATTGTGTCTTCTCAACTTGTTGTCTGCTATACAAAGTGAGCAGGTGGAACAGTAATGAAATGTTTTGAATTCTATTGATTACATCCACTTAGGGCATCAATTCTGGAATTCAAAATTTCGATATATATTGGTTTCAATTATTCCGGAATTGAAAACACTAATTAATGAATTTCACTTCTCTAAAGTCACTGTTCAAGGGAGCCAGAAATATTGGTTAATCTATGGATGCAGTTAATTTAAGGAATAAACAACCTAAATCAGGCTAAAAAGAAAAATGTCCTTCAATTGTACCAAAACATTATACGTAATATTTCAGAGGGTGGCAAAAAGTGGTCAATTTAGGGAGCTGGTGAAAATATAGAGCGGCTACTTTTGGAAGTTTTAGAGTATTTCCCTTTTCCGTTCACCATGACATGACACCTAATAAACGGATTATAGAACAATAAATGCTCGTCCATGAAAATTACCTGATGCATTTACATATTTAATTTAATTGGTCTCTAAAATACACCTGCGAAATATGTGTTGTGTTGTTTCTTAGTTTATAAACTGATAAAAGGTATTTAGTGCATAATAACTATACAGCCCCGTTTTAATTTTGTTAGTTCATTAGCTAAAAAGTATCAAAAACCGTAATATACGTTTTTACGTTTCGAGCGCTACGAGGCTAAACAGAGCGTATTTAGCAGCGGGAAATATCGCCAAAAAAATTCTAGCCTAAATGACACAAGTCTGATGCGTCAAGCTTAATGAGAAAAACCAGAAAAATAGGAAACACTTGATTTGAAACATTGCCAAGGAGTTAGTAGGAAAATTAATTGTATCTGCGATTTAGTATCGTTAGTTAGTCTGGGAGTCCTATCGCAGCGCTTAAACTGCGTGCTAAATGGTTCCAGTAAGGATGAAGGCAATAAATTATGTACCACTCTAACTAATCTAACCTAACTCATTGAATTTTTAGTATTCATAGAATTTATTAGATTTGCGGAATATATAAAATTTATCAAAATTAAAAAAAATTTAGAAACATTAGAATTTTTAGAATTTATAGAACTGAGAGACTTGAATAATTTATAGAACCCATAGAATCTGTAGAATAGGATTTATAAAATTTATAGGTTTTACAAAGATTTAGAATTTATAATATTTACAGACTTAAAATTTATCGAATTTCCAGAATTTATAAGAATTGAAAAATTTATGAGCTTTGTAGAATGTCAAGAACTTACTGTTTTTAAAAACTTTATGCAGAGGATTTATCGAATTATTCATAGAATTTATTAAATTTATAGAAATTATTGAATTTATAGAATCATTAAAGTTTATAGGATTTATCGAAATTTTTGAATTTATAAAATATATAGAATTTATAAAAATTATGAAATTTTTAGAATAAGTAAAATTTGAGTGTATATAATTTTTAGAACTGACAAACTTGAAACAATTCTTAGAGCCCATTGAATCTATAAAATTTAAAAAATTTATGATATTTGTGGAGTTTATGTAATTAAGAAATAGACTAAACAGAAGAGGTCCCAAAATACTATGCTAAAGAACACCAGAAACCGCAGCCCTATAATCAGATAATGATCCATTAAGTTTTACTCGTTGTTTTCTTCCTGACAAAAATGATGTCATAATTTTTAACGCAGTTGTTGAAAATTGATACCATGCCATAAGTTTTTGAATAAGTAAAACATGGTGAAGGCACTCAAAAGCCTTACTGAAGTCTAGAATTATCAGAACAGCAAATCGTTTTTTTTAATCTAAGGACTGGGCAAGATCGTCAATTACATTAACACAAGTAGTGTCAGTTCCGTTATGTTTACGAAATCCGGATTGTTGCACATTAATAAAATTATTGTGTCTAACAAATGTCTGTATTTGATTTTTTTAAATTGTTTCAAAAACCTTGAATATTATAGGAGTAACGGTTATTGACCTTAAGTTATTACCGCTTTTGACATTCTTTGCAGTTTTCCAAGCACTAGGAAAAACCGATTTAGTAATGCAGTCATTTATAATTATTTTTATTGGAGTTATTACCAATTGTAAAAAAGTTTAATAAAAGCAAGGCGCAATTGATCGACCCCCATTGCATTCGAACTAATTTTATAAAAAACTATGTTAAATTGCAATAAACTTTCACTACTGTCATAACATGAAAAAAAAACTTATATCAGGCATATAGGTAAAGATAGCGAATTTTTAGGAATAGTTGTTAAATGGAGATTTATTCGTCAGCCGAAAATATACAATTTACAACGCTTTTCTTACTTCCAATACCAATATCATTCAGCGAATTCCATATTCGTTTTATTGTCATCTTAGGTGAGCCGAAATAATATTCAATTTTAGCTTTACGTGTTAAACAGGTTACTTTGTTGGAAATAAATCGGTGGCGGCTTAGTGAAATTGGGGTGGGAGACTTTTTATATTTGGCAAAGCATCTCTCACGAGCCTTGATAACACTGACTACTGCCATATTTAGCCAGGGTACGATTCAGTTGCGATTTATAACATTTTTAAGCGGAACACAAGCAAATGTTGTTATAAAATGGTTAAATAAACAAAACCTTGTCATTAGAGTTGGTCATACAATTTAGCTCGTTGTACCGAGATATAATTAAGTAACAATCAAAATTGTTGTAGTTTGGAATTAGGATAAATTCTAATTTAGCTTACGGAATTTTAAACAAATAATCCATACAAATAAATTCGTGATCAGATATATGTACATGGAAAGTCGTTTTGAAACGTTTTTAGTTTTCGATTTTTATTCATTTTATGAATGATAATTTGACCCAGTATATTGTTACCACATGTTGCCCTTAAAGGAACAGATTATAAATTCGCAGAGAATAAAAAGTCCAAAAATTTATTTGGAGTATTCATGCGATAATTAATATCGCCACATATGTACAATAAAATGTTGAAATTTACTCGAAATTTTGTCAAAACCTAGCTGTAACTGCAAGATATCATCAGCCCGCACCGAAGAAGGATTATAGCAAATAATAATTCGTAGTTTTGTTGATCTTGGACAGGAACTCTGCCAATAAAAACTCTACTTTACCACAAGTGAAACTGTCAACTAAAGATACAGTTAAATTGACTTTATAATATAACGCTACTCTTCCCCAGCCTGATAATCGATCATGTCTCAAGAAGCCATAGCCTGGTATGGACACAGTTGTGTGCGAAATATTATTGTTTAACCATGATTCCGATATATCCAAAAAATTAAAGTTATATTTGTTCACGATCAATCTGGCTTCATCAATGTGGCAAAATAAACTACGAGTATTAATAGCTATGTGCAACGTTAATCCGATCCGACTGAAATAATTCGTTGCTAATCAATGCAGGTTTAGCCGTGGTAATTAATTGTTCTTTCGAATAAGAGCTAAGAGTATAAAGCAAGATTTTAAAATATTAGAAATATTAAAATTAAGTTCCAAATATTTATTATTGCTAAGTATGTACATATTATGTATCTTATTTCCAAGTTGAACCGGCTAGTTTTTTGAATTGTAGTTGACAAATGGCTTCACAATTATTCAGAAGGCCAAAATTGTGGCTCAGATACCTTCTGTTCGAAATGATTACTAATGCTTAGTTTGAAATATAGGTTTGTTAGATTATTTCTCTCCACGTTCTTCGGTAATAAAGTTGAACAACTGACGCTAACATCCTCGTCGAGTTTAGATTCTACGTATAGAATAATATGTTGCTCCGTGGTTGTAATATTTAAAGATACATTTTTTTTTTGTTGAAATGTGCATTTACAGTTTCCTCTGAGAGACAAGAATTCACTTCCGGTTTATGGAAATTTGAAAAATGTTCACAAACTGCTCAAGTATGTACGGTACGTTGTTAAATTTATTCATCGTCTCTTCAATTTTATTTACCAGAAGCAGAACATCATATTTATCATTCGATTGATTTAAATTTTGTGTCAATTTTGCCAAACATGTCGGTAAAATGGTTTTTAGAAATAGAATTGTCATCCGTAATTGATTGATGCGCATTTGATTGAGCATCTATACTGGGTCGTCAGTGGTACGAGTAAGTACGTTATTATCTTCAGAGGTGATCACTAAGGATGTGCGACCTTAACTTTTTTGCGTTTTGTGCTTAACCAAACAACACGAACTCGAGGGGTGGTCGGGCTGTGCGGCCGCACAAGGCGCAAAACTTTTAAGCGGCGCAAAATTGTATTTTACACTTTAAAAAAGGAAGTTGCTAAATGTTGAATATAAAATAAGAAAATTTTTTATTATCCTGTATTGCATTCTAATGTTACTATGCCACTACATGTATTTCGGAAAAACTACATTTTTAATGTGTTTCTGCTAACATGTTAGTAGCTAACTTGTAAAGACAATTTTAATATTTAACAGGCAACACCAATAAATGACATTCAGTGGGTTAAATAAACGAAAACAAAAATACATATAGGGTGAGGAAAAAGTATGGAAACCCCTAAAAATCTCGCATAGTACGGCAGAAAAAAAAAAATGAGCAAGGTTTATTCTTAAGTAATTTTCAACAAGGAATTTAATGGTGAGCTTGGTTGGGACCTTGGCCATCATCTTCAAGGTCATTTTAAGGTCAAGGTAATTTTTTTTAGGGAAACCCTTGTTTTTGACATCGGATTCGAAGCTTATGATTTACAGTCATCTGAAGCTCATGATTTGCTACAAAAATTAAAAAAAAATACAAATTAAAAAAATTATTTCTTTATTTTTAAAAAATTTTTTTTTACCGGTTGTAAAACTTTAAGTTTTTGGTTTTATCATAAATTCAAAACTATGTATATCGAAAATGCACTAAGTTAACAGAAAAATAACATGCAACGTATTCAAATAAAATAAAATTCACAAAATTAATAATTTGCACAGTGCAATTAAAAATGACGTCCGATCAGCTTGACGTCAAACAAAATAAACAAATCCCAAACACTCAAAAACATTAAAATTTTCTGAATTTATAGAACTGACAGACTTGAATAATTTATAGAACCCATTGACGGTTTTACTGATATAGATGTCGCGTAGGTTTAGTGCTATACTGCTATGGATAAATCAAATTTAACGTTTAGTGGATTATAATGTTTTAGTCTGAAATGGCTGGTAGGTACAATTTTGGTTATTAAAATAAAATTATTATTAATTTGAATTCGTTTGTATATCATTTAAATGTTTATTTCACATACTAAATCAAACATCAAATTGTATAGCACTAATGTTAGTTCATCATAGATGGCAACCCTTTCGCGGAAAATCGTCAATAGAATCTATAACATTTAACGGATTTATAAAATTTATAGAATTTATAGGTTTTACAAACATTTAGAATTTATAATATTTACAGACTTAAAATTTATAAAATTTATTGTACTTTTAAAATTTATCGAATTTACAGAATTTATAAGAATTTAATTTATGAGATTTGTAGAATGAGAAAAGCTTAATGAATTACAAAACTGTATGCAGAGGATTTATAGAATTATTAAAGTTTATAGGATTTATCGAAAATTTTGAATTTATAAAATTTATAGAATTTATAATTATTATGGGAATTTTTAGAACAAATAAAATTTGGGTGTATAGAATTTTTAGAATTTACAAACTTGAAATAATTCCTAGAACCCATTGAATCTATAAAATTTAAAAAATTTATGATATTTGTGGAGTTTATGTAATTTATAGGATTCTATGAATTTATTTATTAAATTCATAAAATTTAGAGAGTTTACAACGGCTGTGAAGTTAGGATTTTGAATAAAATAGTTTAAACCGAAAATTTTGAGTAAACCAAATTTACAACAAATACAAATTTAAAATGTAAACGCTACAATACACAAATGATTAGCACTTGCCTAGAGAACAAAATGGCCAAAATGCTAATAATAGATGGGAAAGATACTTTTCTTCTTAGAAATTCATTGATATATTTTATTACGTTGAGTGTTTTATAAATTGACCAAAAATAAGACATCGTAGAGTTTGTACCAGAATGCTACCATATACACATGGTAAATTGTTGCTTTTCGCACGAAATAACCCATGTGCCATTTCCATATAGAGGGGAAGAGAAATTTTAAAATTGCTTATCATCGATTGGTCCCACTTCATCGCAAGACAGCATAAATGCTAAGAAATAGTTAGGACAGCTTAGGAAGAAATCAACCGCCGATTTACATTTTTTACACTAAATGTCATCAAAGAACTCCCTGTTAGCGCCAACCAATTCATAAAATACTCAACCACTAAAATATCTCCATGAATTTGTAAGAATAAAAAATTACTCTTTATAGAATTTTAAAGAATTTATAAAATTCACAAAATTTAATAATTTATAGAGTATATAGACACACTTATAAACTTTATTGGATTTATAAGAAATTTATTGGATTTTTAGACTTTATAGAAATTATAGAATTTATAGGATTTACAGAATTTGCTGAATTTATAGAATTCAAAGAATTTATTGATTTTATGGAATTTATAAAAAATAAAATTTTGTTAGAAGCACGTAGAATGTAAATAAGTCAAATCGCGCCATGATATAGAAAATGATAGCTCAAGCTCAGTAAATCAATTTTGTTTTAGATTCTCGGTAATTTTTTAATTGTAATATCCATAATTTACCGAAAAATTTACTTTTCTAGAAAAAAATTGAAGAATATCCCTACTTCTCTTAAAAATTCTAAGTGAACACATAATTTGTCAGAATTGAAGCTCAATTTTTTCATTGTTTTTATTAGTAATTTGACGCACAAAACTTTGGTTCTTAATTTTTAGAAAACTGGTTGACCTCATTATTTTATTGTTTAATTTAAGTTTTATACATAATGGTCGTTTTGAGTCTTAAACAAAGCTTAACAATAGTTATGATTACATATGTCTAGGGTTTCTGAACCGGATATATCCGTAACCGGTATCCGCGAATATTTGTGACATTAACGGTATCCGATAACCGCGATTATTTTTCAACGGTATCCGGAAATATTTTTTTTTAAATAATTTCAATATTTTATTTAATTTAACACTTGATACACACCAGAAATACAAAAATAAATCTCATTTTCATGAGTTTTATTTATAAACATGTGCGCTCTTTTTAACAATCTGTTCCTTTCAATAATGTGTTAAAGTTAAAGTATTCAACACAATAGACCTTACTACGATCCTCGTTAGTTGTTTAATTTCTCCACGCTTTCCCCGTTAAACGTGAAACTATGTACTAGCGTATTTTTTTCATTTTGCATGCTCATTTTATTGTAACGCGATAATTCAAAAGACCTACCGCATTACCGCACATATGTACTCATATCTCTTAAAAAAAAATTGAACCATGAATTTGAACTACTCCTGGATATTAAAATTCGCTGGAACTCTGTAAGGCTAATGTTAGAAAGGTTCTTAAAGGTAATACGGCCATTACTCAAGCTCTAAAAGATTTAAACGCTTACTCCACGATGGAAAAATTTGATTTACAGTTAATCAGACATCTCGGCCAATCTCTACATGCAATAAAACTGGCAGTTGAATTGCTGAGCCGAAAAGAAGCCAAAGTTTTTTGCTGCTTAGGGTGTTTTATCTTTTATAAGAAATAAAATGGAAGCAATTAATTCCGAAATAAGTCGTGAAAATGTCTAGTTGATCCAAATGTGAATCCAACAAAATTAATTTTGATTTTTGAGTTTTGCCACAAACCTCATGAATCAATAATACGATGATGAAACTACTCGAGTTACCTGGAATGACGAAGCAGATTATTGCTCATTGCAATGAAACCGCTTTGACTGTTGAATTAGATTCAGAATTAAAACTATCATTAACTGAAGAATTAAATTCTTATATTTCAAATGCGACAACCGTTAAACAGGTAACGGCATCGAATTTTCCAAGGAATTTAAAACAAGAATTTAATCGCTTCAAGGAAACTGGTAAGAGAACCCCAAAGCTTGATTTATTATTCAAGGTATTGAAAACTGCAATGCCAACATCGACTGATTCAAAAATAACCTTTTCGGTTTCAGGTGATTTTTGCATTAAAGTTGGGTCCTGTCTTTCCCACACTTCACTTAATGTATTAACATTTTTAAAATATCATTAGTAAGACCAATTACTTAAATATTTAAATATGAAATATACAAAAATATTTAACTTTAACTACTTTGGTTTATTTTTCATGGTTATCCGATCTGGATATTTGGATACCCTACATATGTCACTAAGACAAAATTTATATTTTGTGCAAAACTGCCCTTCGATGCCACAGAAGTTAGTTTTATAGCTAAAAAGTATTGACAGTCTAACTAAAAAAAATCCCTCGTAATCTACTATCGTAATGTACTATCTGAAATAAATTTCAGATCGAAAAACAGCAATCTGTGCATTTTCGAATTTAATAAAAAAGCGCTAAAAAAATTATCTGATCGATCCGAGAAAATAAAAAAAAAGCAAAAGGTTCTTTTTATATCTCTCTGGTCTCTCCGTTGTAATAAAAAACCACGCCAATACATTTTAATGTGTAAAACCAAGGTAAAGGTTTCGACAAATTTATAAATCTTATTATTAATTTGTATTTTATATTTATACATTTACCAACATTTCGGTAATGAACCGTTTTACCGAAATTCGGTATTGGATTCCTTACAAATAACTCGACATTAGAATCCTTTAATTTTTGATTTGAAATTCTCAACACTAACCTGATATACAGTTTAAACAAATTGAAATTGTTGAAGCCAAATTAGAGCAACTTTTTAAAAGTACGTATTAAATACGTACATACATTTTCAATATCCAATTTCGCAAATATAAATTTCCTAGAATTTACTTCGGATATCGACCTCTGATTTAAAAATGTTACTTCATAAAAGAACTCAATTTTAACCATGATTTTTTTGTCCCGCAGATCAAGTTTTGCGAACTGAAACTCCTATTCCTTTCCATTGTAGAATAATAACTTGCCTACCAAAATCCTATAGTGATTGTGGAATTGATATATAAATCACACATCTTACAAAAACCAATCACTGCACAAAAAACCGGAGCGGTCGTTGATAATAGGCAGATTCAGATATTTGTGTGCGAGAAAATTTGGCGGTTTATTAGAGATATTAAAGCGAGGTTTTAATGCTCTCTGGCAAGAGCCCCGCGGCTTCCTCCTAGGGGCCGCGGTCCACTGTTTAAGAAGCACTGTGTTAGACTTCCCGAGACAAAAAAATATTTCTCAAGAAATGAGATTCCTGAAATTGATTGAAAATTCTCGAGATAGGAATTCTCGTTCCGAATCTCTAGTCCAATCGAGTATATGCGTTTTACAAATTATCTTGTTTTAAGCAGAATTTTATATAAAATTGTAATTAGAAACGTGAGAAAAGTAATGATTTAACTAGATATTTATACAAAATTGAGTATTATCTGTTATTTTATTATAGACAAATTAACCACCAACACATACTTACATATTTTATTTCTCCTTAACATCGATTTTGGTCGCAAAATGATGATTGATTTGGGAATTACCGGAAATCAATAGTATCGGTAAACGTGTGTGTTTGGTCGAATGTGTTTTTTTTTTAATTATTCATTTAACAAGATGCAAATAACAGAGATAACATGACACAACGGGATAACATCATACAAATAACAGAAGTATGCTCAAAAGGGAACGGTCGAGTGAATTTATTAAAATGGAGTTGGAGAATGCACTTTATTATGTTGTTTTGTACTCGCACACATAACTGAGAAAGAAACAACAAATCCCAAAATAAAATGAAAGAGATCTTTGTTTCTTTTTATTGAAGAAATTTTTTGTTTAAAAAACGAAAACAAATAATAGTCGGTTATCACAATAATAGATACAAAAACATTTCTAGTCTTACTTTGGTATTTTTACAACAACAATGCCATACAATTTAATTCCAGAATGATTAATTTCATTCCATCTAAAAGTAGCAATAGAAAAATTCTATTCTGCATGTAGTTGTGGTGTCTGCCACCATAGTAAAGGTATTTTGTTAAGTGTCATTTGGAATTACATATTATGTTTTATGCAATAATTTGTTATCACTATTTTATATTTGTTAAATTTCTAAATAATAAATTATATTTTTTGACTATCGTGACAACTATTAAAAGTAAAAAATAAACATATTCTTGGCTTTTACTTTGGGCAAAATTTCATTCCTATTCAAATAGGAATAACATTTATCAAATTAAGATGGCAATAAATTTCTCAGGTTAGGAGATAGAGAAATTAGGAGCGAACATTTGAACCGATTTCACTCGATTCGCTTATTTTTAATGCTTACTATCATGAGAAAATCACTATTACAACAAAAATATTTAACGGCACACAATAGCAAAATGTATGTTTTAGACTGTGGCTTTGTATAATCTAGGTTCATTTGGTATCTGGCGTGATTTTCTTAAAATACATTATTGTTTCAGTTTGACTTCGTCTTTTCATTTCCTTCAAAATGGTTTTATATGGGATTAAAACCTGCTCGACTGAATCCTTACCTTTCAAAACACGTACAGTTCAAGAGTAAAAACAAAAACTGTAGAAAGAATACAAGACTTTCTATATCAAAATGAAATAGTAAAATATAAAAAACTATTTCTGTACCCACAGCTGCGAACATTTGGCTTGTATGACATAGGAAGTCTTTATATTCTTTCTAACGCTTTTGTCTATAGCTATCCTGAAAGTTCTGAGATCCACTTCAATATGGACGTGGGTAAACTTGTTTACTTGGTTTTCTTCTTCATCTTCGCCGGTTGTTGCTTTCATATCGGGAACAGTTAGCTTTGTATTCGATTCATCCGTGTGTATGGCATCAGCAATTGGGTATTCCTTCCGCAATTTCATAATATTTTAGACATCAGCGTCTTCTTCCATTAGTCTCTCAGGAATTCTCTCCATTGAGAATTATGTGTAGTGAACTTTAAAAGTTCTTATTTAAAACAAAGCCGTCCCATCGGCATTAAATACTTTTTCCGGTAAATAACCTTTTTCTTCAATAACTTTATATAATATTTACGTTATACAGGCCAAATATTTTTGTTTAAAGTTATTAAGGGTTATACACAGTTAGAAATTCAATCATCAAAACATCGTTTTTTTTATTGCATTTTCGGAATGTCTCTGAAAATTTCCAATCGATCCGGCAAATATTCTTGGAGATACACGCATGTAAGTTTAAAAAAAAAATGTAACGATGTATAAACGTCTTTTGAAGAACGCGTTTTCTCAAAACAAAAGTCGATGAGCACGATTTCTCAAAAACGGCTCAACCGATCGTCTGAAATTTTTACACAACCTTCTCAGATATATTTTTCAGGTATTGATCGAAGGAATAACATTTCCGATAATTATTTCTTGCCATTTTGTCAAAAATCAAAATTTCGTCTATTCCTTCGTTCAATACCTAGATTTTTTATTTTATTTATTTATTTATTTTTTATTTATTTATTTGTTTACAAAAAATTTAAATTAAACCATCCCCATGCTTACACAATCTAGTTTGAGCTAGAGGCTCATTTATAACAGACTGTGCAAAAAGAGGTATGGATTTGCATAAAAAGAGATTTTTTAGCAAAATGTTCACTCTATAGCCCGGCCTTTCAATCAATCCTGTAAAGCGGCAAGTCTGCTGCTTCAATATTTTTTTATTTTGTAAGATGATGAATTATCGATTTATTGTATCCACAGCAGAAAACCAGTTATAACATTCGGATATTTTTGAATCGTTCCAATCAACGCGATCATGAGTATTTGTTTCCGCTGACTCAAAAATCATAATGTTGATGTTGGGCATCATTATTAGGGAACATTTTACTTGTTCGGCAAATTCCAAAATATTCCAAACGACCCGAGCACGAGGATAATACTAATCAAATAATAGATAATACAATCTTCACCGCCAGACACCTTTTTTTGGTGGACCTCCAGGAGACCGTCATTTATTGATACTTGTATTTGTCAAATAAAATCCCTTTTCAGAAAAAAACCGCAAAAAACTACTTTTTTTGGCCTTGCAACTGAGTATAACCCCTTAAACCAGTCTTTACTGGCTTGAAATTTTGATGCGCTTGAACTTTATCTTTCTTTATTTAAAAAAAAAAAAATCAAAATGCAATGGTTTGCTATGAAAACTAAAGCAATTTCTCAATGTTTTGTATTTCTTATGTTTTGTGCAATGCTTTACTAATGCCCGATTTCAGAACAAAACAGCAATTCGCCAGTTAAATAATATTTTCTCTCTTCCTTCTTATATGAAAGTGCAATTTGTTTCATAATTTAAAATCAATGCCTACCTGATTATATTTCTTTGTTACATGAGCATTTTAAAGGGAGAATTAAATATTTATTTAAGCGATATTGAAAAGTCAAATATTTAATTCTACTGTTAAAATGTTCATGTAAAAAAGAAATATAATCAGGTAGGCATTGATTTTGAATTATGAAACAAATTGCAATTTCATATAAGAAGGAAGAGAGAAAATATTATTTAACTGGCGAATTGCTGTTTTGTTCTGAAATCGGGCATTAAAATCAAAGCAAAACTATATTTAATTTTAACAAAAATTGATTTCGAAAAAAAAAAATGTACTTATCGTTATATAACTTTTTTTTTATATGTGCCGCCGTATTAGTTCCATATCCAATGACTGTATACCAAATTATAAGCAAATCGAGTAAAAGAATTTTGCATTTTCACATATCAAGTTAGAGTCAACAGGGATCCCTTTCTTTTAACAGTTTTGTATCTATACAAATATTCGGGAAATTATTGAATCTCGGCACTTGGAGTAATGTTTTTGATCCCGCTGGTGTAGCTGTACTACGGCACCTCGAATTTCTTTCTCTTTCTTTGAGATAGATCTGACACATTTCATCAAATTTATTTATTCATTTCATGTATCAATATAAAAATATAAAACACTTTAGCTTACAATTTTGCTATTCAACTTAACTAAAATTTTAACAAAACAAATTAAATAAATTACATAAATGAAAATCATATTTTGTATTACGTTATCAAAACTAAGGGACCCCGATGATCGAAAAGACAATCAATACCTGGAATCCCATCTAAATGAAAACATTATTGATTGAGAATAGTTTGAAATATATAAAATTTAAAAATAATATTAAATGTTCAATACTAGTTCTATTTTACTATGTTAAATAGATGTTCAACATCATCACTTACTCGAGCAGCCACAACTTCAGTGAATTTAGAAACCGATTGGTACCAATCAAGCATCATATGTTTTTCGGTAATTGATTGACATGATGGGTGCACTATAAATATAAAATCTTCTAAAACACTCTTTCTTCGAAACAGGGACAGTGCGTAAATTATCACGCAAAGTATTTTGATTCTTTGATGTTACGATTACCGCTTCGAAGGAAGAACACTTTTAAAACTCTGTAAACATATAGATTTCTAACCGATAGAACTTGAAATTTTATGGCCATAGGCTTACACGACTCAAATCTGGGAACACAATAGGTTTAATGTTTTGAAAATATATCCCACCCGAGACTGATTCCATAGCTTACCCGTGACTTAACCAGTGCACAATATATACTTCTTAAAGTAGAAATACAGCACAAAGGACGTAATGCAAATATAGCCCGATTATTATTGATTAATTGGTTCAGTAGAACCCTAATGTGACTCTGAAAAGTCAGCCTATTGTCAACTGTCATGCCAAGATATTTAATATTATCTACGTACTATATTTTAACACAAGAATCTAAACATGGTATAACCGAGTGGATCCAACGTACTATGATTAATACAAACATAGTTGTAAATGGGCATATAAATCATTCTCAGAATGACCCACCACTCAAAACCCCATTAATATTTACAACCTGTTTTAAATTTGTTATATAAGGGAAAAGAACCATTTATTCGATAAACCGCGAACACCCATTGAATCCAATTTAGTCAGCAGCAACCCATGGTCAACAGTTACAAAATCTTTTGATATATCGATAATAAGGCTGTGTACTTGTTGCCCCAAATTTAAGCTATGATATAAATGGTGCTTACTAAATCTTCTAAAGCATTTTCTGTACTTAAATGTTCCCGAAATCCATATTTATGATTAGAAAAAAATGTATTTCTCTTGAGAAATGATAAGTCCGCAACTTAACACATTTTTCTAAAATTTTTGAGAATACATAAATCGATATGGGACGATAATTTACAACTAAGCTTGCGTCACATTTCTGTAAAAGAGGTTTTACTACTGATTGTTTCATAGCATCCGGAACTTCGCCAGTTATGAAACTTGTATTAATGATATGGCCCAATGGAAGCGGAATACACTGTGCAATTTTTTTGAAAATAAATGAAGAGGCACCATCAATACCAGAAGAAATATTATTTTTAAGCGACACATGGAAAAAAATAAACTGGTCCTCAGCTAAGAAAATGGACTTTTAATTCAAGAAAATGTACTTTTTCTTGATTTAAAAGCTAATTTTCTTATTTCTTTCGAGTTTTTATTCATTTCAAGAAACAGAATTCTTACATGAAGAAAAACTCGATAGAAATAAAAAAATTATCTTTTAAATCAAGAAAAAGTACATTTTCTTGAATTAAAAGTCCGTTTTCTTAGCTGAGGACCAGTTTTTTTTCCGTGCATAATGATCTGGTAACATTCCATCACATCATTTGGAAAAAACAAGAAATTTGGATAATTATGTGAAATGTTCACAACTAATGCTACCTGGAATAATGGAGGATTTCAATTTTCTGCCTATATCTGAAAAATATTTATTAAATTCATTTGCCACTGCATCACAATTACTAAGCATTGAACCATTTGAGTCGATAATACTATGGAGTTTTGACTTTCATCTAGATGTGCCAAGAATAGAGTTAATTAGCTGATATTGCTTCTTCTGATAATTTTGACATGTTATGAATTTATTACGGTAATATTGCTTTTTAGATTTGTCGCATAATTACAACTTGAAAATAGATAAAATACATGCTAACTTATTTTTCTTCTTAATCAACTTGAATAGTCTGCAGTTTAAACAAGATTTCGTTTTTAAAATCGTAGGATTAATAGAGCGTTCTTCAGTAAACGACGCTATGCTAGTAGATAGACTGGAAATGAATTTTTGAATTGCTTCAGAAGAAGAAGTTAAACTTCAGCTCATCAATAAGTAAGATTTTCTCTAACCGTATCATATTATTGCCTTTTCTAAAATTGTTGACTACAATCGATGGCCATGTACCTGTGCCAGAGATTTTAATCGAAGTCATGTGATGATCCGACAAGGCATAATCAAAGCATTCTGGTTTGTATTGAATGCTGGCATTAATATTTGTTCTTACAAATATATGATCTATACAAGTTGCAGTGCAGTCAGTTATTCTCGTAGGTTCATTAATCATTGATTCAAACCCAAAAGAATACATCAATGAAACATATTTAAATCCATCAGAATTCAATTCACCCATAATATTATTTATGTCACCAATGATAATAACATTTTTAGTATTAAATAGTTTTCTAAATCTATATACACAAATAATACAAAAATAGGAATGTTTGACAGTGAAGGTTACCTTAAGAATACCTGCAGATGACAAATGGACAGTACATACTATGATTAAACTTAACACTCTCAAGAATGTATGCTACAATACCACCAGATACTTAATCATTATTGCAACAGTCAATCAGAGTATAATTGTTTAAGTTATATGTTGCAAACTCATTACTACCAAACCAAACTTCCGTCAGATTAAGTGATAATACGTGTGCAAATAAAACTGAACTGTTAGATCTAAGGCTTCGTATATTCTGGTGCAAAATCCATATTTTATCATTCTCATTTATACATGAATCATTAGCAGAACTAAACGAAAATTTAGAAAAAGGAACAGTGTTAAGATTCATTCAAGAAGTGGCCAAATTCTTACACAATTGGCCATGTTCCAGAACTTTTTCTAGAAATCGTTTAAGAATGCCATTTCCATCACGCATATCGAATTTCATAAAAATCGTTTAAGAAATAACAGAGTTGCTTCCTAATTGGCCTTATTCCAAAACTCTGTCCAAAAATCATTTTAGAATCCCATTTTGCATGTCAAATTTCACTTAACTCGGTTAAGAAATATCCAAGTTCCTTAGTAATTGGCCATATTCCAGAACAGTATCCAAAAATCATTTTAGAATCCCATTTTTGTTTCACAGGTCGAATTTTTTCTAATTCACTTAATAAATGGCCAAATTCCATTCGGATTGGCCACATTCCAGAACTATTTCTAAAATTCATTTTAGAATCCCATTTCGATCGTGCATGCCGAATTTCATTAGAATCGGTTAAGAAATAGCTAAGTTCTTTCGTAATTGGCCGTATTCCAGAACTTTATCTAAAAACCATTTTAGAATCCCATTTCCATCTAAATTTGATGTATTGAAATATTGTATTTGATTTGACTTTTATTGAATTTGGTGTAAAAACTGTTGAATTTGATTTGAAAATCATATAAACAATGTTTTGTTCAATACGCACGAAGCCCTGATAGCATGATCAGAAATCCAGGACCTTATACCATATATAAAACGAATAAATATTTCTGAAAATGGTAAAAAAAATTCAATCTATCTTTAACGACACAAGCCGTGTTTTTTATAAGTCTCGATAGATCTCAATAGATCGCATCCAGATGTTCTCTATTTTTGTGGTTAAACTGCAATTGATTCAGTCTATTTTAATCAAGAATAACATTTTATTCAACAGTTTATCGTTTTTAATTCATTTCCTTGAATTACATAACTTATTAATTGTACATGAAAATCTTGCTTTTTATCCAGATATGCTATCGAGACTACAGATTTTCCCTTTTATGAGTAAAGACACAAATTAAAAATTTGTATTTTAGCATGGACGCATACGAAAGTAAATTTTTAGTACATCTATCATACAATAGGAAACTAGTAGCTGATTTACATTTAATCTGTTGCTCTATTTTAAAAGACAGAAGATGTACGATAAAAGCATTAATTTTATTATTATTTCCTTCCATTATGAAAAGGCATATTGAAAATGTGTTATTTAATACTACTTACCGCAATCCACAACTTTTTTTAGCGAAAAAGAATTGAAAAATCGAAAAATGAACCTATTTTTCATTTTTCGTAAAAGTTGCTCAACATTTAAAAGATCATAGTAGCATTTTGAAAGAAAAAAAAAAGTTTTAATGTGTCCGTCTCATTTTTATATATGGATAAAATGTATTTGCACTTTTCCTCATGTATTTATACTTTTGGAATAATAAAATATAATGAAAACAACATGGCATAGCGATGTCAAAATAAACACAATTCTTAGTGCTGCGAGTGCCAGTATTTTTAAGTGGATGATAGGAGTAGCTACAATTTCCCATTTTTTATTTTTGCAAATATCTGAATATAGATCTATCGAGACTTACAAAAAAACACAGCTTGTAGTTCTTTAAAATCGGTTCACCCAGCAGTAGTTCCAGTTAACGTTATTCGCGTTTTTTCATATTCGCTGTAATTTCGCTATCGAAACCCCCTCGAGAATGTCGAGCGACAATTGTACAGTGACAAGGAAAAAAATTGTCACAAATACCCTATTTTTTTGTACGAGTAATCAATCAATTAAGGTTTAAATTAAAACGAAATTATTGTAACAACCTGATAAATCAAACTCGTATTAACCAAATACCATGTTAATTGAAGAATAAGTGCTCGACATTTGGGTGTTATAGAGACATATACTTATTAGAAATTCTCAAGGTAAATCAAAACTTTATTTATAAATCTATTCTCACTCCATACGGATGGATTCCAATGAATGAAAAGACTAAATACTTAATTCTTACCAGAGCCTTCTAGAGTATAGAGCCATAAACATTATGACGTATTTTTTAGAAGATTTTTTAGTGGTATACATTTTCACTGATTTCCATAGGAATCCATAGTAAAAATGGTGTTTTTTAGTTTCAAATTTTTCAATGGAAAAAACAAAAATATTATGACACGTTTTTATAAAAGTTTTCTACATACATATCTTTAACAATAATATATAAAGGCTACATTGGTATTAAGTAAATATTAACTGCAACAATATTAAAATTAAATTATTTCTAAAATATATTTTTCGAACTTTCATTTTGAAAAATACATCAAAGTTGGCTCTGACGAATTAAAATAATACTTCCTAAATGTATCTTTAGTTATCTAACGTACACTAGGTTAGATGTCTAAGATTTGTACAGAAAAATACGAAAACAAATTATTTAATCACAAAATTATGACATGTTCTTAATATTTTGTGAATTTGTTTTGCTTTTCCTACAATTTTTGAACTTGAAATTTCCCCAGGTGGTAATTTTTGGTACGATTTTACAAAATGTTTACTGCCATCACTGCCATCTATGTAATGTATATTGACTTAATGCACACGATTTGTAGTAAGCTTTTCTTTTTAATTTGACCAGAATGCTGTTATTATGAAATTTTTTTATATTTTGGTTTAAATAAGTCAATATTACAAGAAAATGAAACCGATTTACTTAAACGATATTCATATATGTTGAAATTCAAACATTAATAAAAATATTTCAGTAATCATAATAGAGAATTTGTAACGTTTTCATTTACAAATTTGCCTTAGGAAAAAAAGTGATTTCCCATAAGTTTTTTGTGTTTTATTATGAAAAGTTTGGTTTTTTCCTCGTTTCTAAAGCTTCGTTTTTTACATTATGGCTTGTATAATCAAGATTGCTTTGCTGTTACTCGTTGCAAAAAAAAAAAATGTAAAGTTTGCCAAGAGAAAAAATAAATCTGCAAACAATACAAAAATAAGTTTGATAACTGCAAATTACGGCAAAAATACTTTGTGTATTAATTTAATTTGCACTTGGCAATCAAGCTACAAAGTGAAAAGCTGACAGGTATTTTTTCGAATAGGTTCGTGTTATAAAAAATATCTAAAATGTGTTCACAACTTACACTGAATGTTTGGCCACTTAAGACAAATTGTATAATATAACACTTTCTCTTATGACTTTTCGAAAGAAAAAAAAAGTTTGATTTTGATTAAATGCGATCCTTCCATATATCGATTTTGTTTATTCATCTATAAAAATTATTGAAAAGCATTATTCATAATTAGCTTAGGGATTGAATACAGGTAACAAAACACATCCTTTTTCATATATAAATAACAATATAAAGGACAAAGAATTTTCTTCTTTCTTTTCTTTGTTACATTACCTGTGTATGTATTGTAATGTGTAATATCGAAAATACCAATAATAAAAGGAAATCTCTAGGAAAAGGTATTAGGGACAATCACCAGAAAAAAAAAAGGATACAAACGGAAAATTATGATGGATAGATAAATTTATTTCATTATTTCTATACTGAGTGTGTATGATGTTATGTGTATTTCTCTAAATTTATATCCTAATATTCTTTACATGATACTCTTTATCATATGTACATAATATTTTGATTTGATGATGGTAATCATTTTCGTGATAAAAATTTTCTTTTCTATCAAGTTTACTAAATAACATTTGATTTTTTGCAGCACCGAAAATGGAAAATCTTCTATTTAAAATAAATTGATCTATATAAATCTTCATAAAGGAAGGAAGAAAAAGGATGGTTCACATAACTTTTATTTTGGTTTTGTTCCCCTCCGCCTCGACCTCTTTTGAGGTTTTGGTTAAATTCTTTGGTAATTTATAAAAGAAAAGAAAATCATAAGAGAAAAGGAAATATTATTATTGAATAAATGATTAGTTTTTAAATCATAAATCATCATTTTTGTAATGGGTACAGCGTTTAGTAAAGGTTTCTTTGGCAAAACCAAAAAATGTATTACGTACATATATTATCGAGATGATGTGGTTTCACGCCTAAGGTATTTTGCTTGATTAATAGGTGTAGTCATTTTTTGTTTTAGTTTGGTTCAAGTTGATAAATAATATAATATATATTGGTGTATGTATGTTGTGTACTCTCCTCCGAGTGCCTGAACATAATTTCAAAATATTTCTTTTTTTTTTAGAATTGGCTTCCGAAAAATATTTTGTTAAGTAAAAAATTTCATATTTATAATTAAATATAATTTCCGAAGTACGACGAGAGTACAAAAACTATTTATCTTTATTTTCTTTTCTAAGTATGTTGTGCTTACATAATAGTATATATTATTGTACAAAACCAACTTTAGATTTTTTTACTTCACCTTTTCGTTGAGTTTATTTTTATATTTTGAGTATTTCAATTTATTAAAATATTATACATCCGACTCCGACTAGCTAGCTATACAGCTGAATATGCAAAGCGAACAAAAAAAAAACTGCATAAAAGATTTTTTTTTTTTAATTTGTTTTATTATTTAAAAGGCTTACAGAATTTAAAAGCATACAAAACGGAAAACTTAAAAACAAAAGCTCAACAAAATGGATAAAATTAGAACTTTTAATGATAACATAATATTTAATGTTGGAATTATTATGAGAAGTTTAAAATTTAATTTTCATTATGTTATTCTATAATTTTGATATGTTATTTCATCGCTTGTGTTGAAAATACAAAGTACATACATACATATGTATGTATACGGAGAATGTATGTGATATTATAAGAAAAGGCGATTAAAAGTTTTTTGATTTTAAAATTTTATTGGTCGACTAATCTATTTACGTTGGTTCAAAGTTTTTGAATAGCTTTTATTAAAAAAAAAAAATAATTTAGTTTTAGTTTGTCTTCACAAAAACATTTAGCTAATAGAAGAACAGAAGTCAGATCAAGCAAGATTTATAATTAATGGTGCGCATGAAATTATGTGAGTTCGGAATAGGGAAACACACAATTTATGTACAATAGGTACATTTCGCTTGAAGTTTTGAATCAAACTGTAATAATTCTTGGAATTAAATGGAAGGAAAAATAGAAAACTCATAGGATAAATAAACACTTACTACATATGAAATTACTCTTCGGTGTATTAAGAAATACGACCGAGCCTAAGCTAGACTACCGGATGACTCTTACACAAAACAAAACCGAAGGAAAGGAAAGGTTTGTTAGTATTAAAGACTTGACCCGGTTTCAGGCACCTAAGTAGTTGATACGAGTAGTTAGCATATTTTTTATTACTGTAATTTCTAATTTTTTTTACGAGTGTCAACGTTTAAATCCAATATTTTATTTTTTTAAGTTTTATTATTATGTGTTTATTATTGACCAAACATTTGATCGTAATTAGGCAAACACTAGGTGGTAAGCGTTTATGATGCACCTAAATGTATGCAAACACTACTACATATTTTTTTAAAAATTATTATATTATGTGTCATAAACTTTTAGAGTAATTATAAAGCATAAAGCTACTGTTAGAGTAATGATAAAGTATTCTTTCCTGTATTGTGGCTTGGTAGTAGAGCGGCTACGGCCTGAGGTTCGATTTTTCTGAAGGCATTTTAGTTTGGTTTTTTCAATTAATTTGTTTTGTTTCAATAAAAACCCAGACTCTGCCAGTTTGTCGGTCTGTTAGGTTTTTGTCTGATGCCCTAACACATGTAAAATCACTTTTAAAAGTCCTTGCTTTTTGGTTTAAGTCTTTTTAAGGAACAATCATCCTTAAAAGCCTTTAATCTTGACCTACTTCTATTTGGCTAAAAAGATATGAAATGGTCAAATGCTGAATGCAGAGCAGCGCGCGCAGGATATCACTATTAGGTGTAATATCTTTTGCAAAACATAATATAGCTAAAGTTTTTCACAAAATTGTATCCGTCCTAGAACGGGATACACCCCCTAGTAAGAAATAAGGAAACATTCTCTATAACAGGTATGGACAACTGAAAAACATGAGAGAGCCGATTTCAAAATTATCCAAATAAATAAGAGCCGCAAAAAATAAATTTATTTATTCAAAATTGGAAATACAGGAATTCAAAAAATTTAATTTTCAAAATTAAATTTCAATGCGAAATTTGACTTTTCATTTTTATGGTTAATTCATCAAAATCAATTTCAATCTTTGTTGTTGATACTCTCAGTTGGTTTTGTAAATTTTGGTCGGTAATAGAAACACGAGATGTTTATTTTTGCAAAATTTCATTTTTGAAAAAAAAAGGATTCACATAGGTGCGTCGTACCAGATGAACATAAAATGCGTGAAGCAAATTTTCTTATATTTGGAAAGGCACTTTGAGTAATATACCTTCTGTAGAATACGATGTTACAATGTCATCAAAAATAATTTTTAATTCAGCATTGCACTGCAACTCAATTATTTAAATTTGAAGATGCTTGCTTTTCACAGAGCTATAATTTGGGGATAAATGGTTTTATCTCTCGACACGAATCGGTGATTAGTTTGTTTTCGCCTTGAAGTTTCAAATTCAAACCATTCAAATGTTCTGTTACGTCAACCAAGAAACATAAATCAAGTAACCATATTGGATCCGACAATTCCTGAACCGTTTTATCATTCATTGTCATAAATACTTCGATTTCATTTATTAATTCCAAAATATTCGTAGGCATTTATCTCTGCTTAACCATCTTACGTAATAGCAGTCCAATTTTTCCAAATAATCCTGAAATTGTCGATATATTGCCCCACGACTTCTAATAATATTTACTGATATAACTACAATGTCCATAACATTGTTCATCTTTATTGTTTGGGGACATAAATTTTCTTGATGTAAAACACAGTGAAATATAAATAAATTGTCAATGTTCAACTCATTTTCGGCTAGCTTACTTTTAAGCTTTCCCAAAAACCCTTTATTTCTCCCTAACATTGCAGGCGCGCCATCAGTAGCAACTCCTGCCAACTTATCTAAAGGCAACTGATTTTTGGTCATACATGCCCATACAACATTAAAAATATCCTTACCTTTCGTGGTATTTTTAAGACTCTTTAAATTTAAAAATTCTTCAGTTATTAAAAAATGTTCAGCAATTCCACGAATAAAAATTCCTACTTGTGCAGTATCACTGAAATCCGTACTCTCGTCCAAACATACGGAGTAAGCTACGAAATGTTTTAGTGTTTTTTTTCAAAACCGTGACGGTCTGTTCAGCGATATCAGAAATTCTTCGGTTTATTGTGCGGCGGGACAATGATAAATTGTCGAATATTTTTTTTTCTCTGGGCATAGGATTTCTGCAACTGATACAAAATACTCTTTGATGAATTCGCCTTCAGAAAATGATTTCATTTTTTTTGCTATGGCGTTTGATACTACATAACTGGCTTTCACAATATTGTCACTCTTTTCAATTGCACTTTTTAAACAGTTTTGCTGGATATTTAGTTCAGTTTTGAGTGACGATATTTTATATTTCCGCTGTTCTCCAGCCAGATTATGAAAAGCAACATGTCTTTCCATATACATAATGCCTCTTGACGTTTGCGCCTTTTATTGTTTTTGTGTTTCTTTTGCAGATTAAACATATCTCCAGTGGTTTTGATGGAATTAATTCGGAAGTTCTTAAACAAACAGCTTTAAATACTTGTTATTTACTTGCTCACATTTTTAATCGCAGTGTAATATCTGTTGTATTCCCCAACATTTTGAAATGTGTAAATGTTACCCCACTGTTTAAGAAAAATGATAGACTGCTTATGACAAATTACCGCCCAATTTCACAGTTATCAACAATTTCAAAAGTTTTTGAAAAATTGATGAAAACTCGTATTGTTTCATATTTGGATAAACTTTTGATATACTTTTAGGGGTGTATATATCTAAGGCTTTCGATTCCGTTAACCATGAAATATTATTAGACCAACTGTAGCGTATTGGATTTAGAGGTATTGTATACAACTGGCTAAAATCTTACCTTCAAAAAAGATCTCAGAGAGTTATAATAGGTGATTGTGCTACTGATTTTAATGAAATTCTTTCAGGTGTCCCTCAGGATCCTGTCCTTGTTCCTTTACTATTTTTAGTCTATGTGAATTCTTTTGTTCGGTTTAATTTATATGGTAAAATTGTAGCACTTGCGGATGACATTGCTTTAGTTTATTGTGCAGATAGTATAGATGAACTGGAATACAAAATGAATGCCGACTTGGTAGTATCCCATGTCTGGTTTTCTAAACATCAATTGCGTTTAAGTGATAAATCTAGAGGCATGATTTTCAACTTATGGTCAAGAGTGACTAGAGATTTGAACGTATTTTATCATGATGATGAGTGCACTAGGTCTAAGGATTCCAACGATTGCTTTAAAATACAATTTGTCGAATAATTTTAATACTTAGGAATAACGATTGATAGCAAATTGAATTTTAAATCTCATATAAGTAATGTTAAAGGTTATTTGTATTTGGCTCTCAGAAAGTGTTTTGTCTGGATAAAATGATGTTTTCTTCTGTCTCCTTATCCACTTTTTCATAAGTAGTAAATTAATTTAGGAGAAATTACAGATAATTTAGTTTTGGTAAATTATTTGTACCCACAAATTTGTGGTCATTATTATTTGTGCAGTATGGAAAAAATCAAAATCAAATAGAAATCAATTAAATTTATTATTTTTGGGTAATTACATAATGATGAAGTCACTAATGTTGTGTATGCAAATGATCAGTTTTTGTTTAGTCTCTATAACATTTCGCATATGGTTTAAATATTTGTTGTTAACATCGCGTAGAATCCTACCCCACTCGGATTTCTTGGCAACTTGCTACACAATTTTGGTCTTGCTAGATCATGAAGATCTTCACTTCAACCTCCGGAAGTTTAAATCGAAAAATGGCCGAGGCAAATAATTATATTCAAGATTTTGTATAATTTCATAGCAATAACTATTCTTATGTAAGGTAGCATTACTATGCTGAAGGTAAAATTGAGGATCGGCTAGTTTATCATCAACCAGGAATGTTGCCTCATGAAATAAACCGAAATTGAACATTCTCCTTGATTAGTTCAATTTGTAGATGGGTCTAACCGTTTATGTGTTGCCCATTGGAATCTATCCGAGGCAGTATCCACACTAATTAATGCTCGATGGTTATGTAATAACAAAAATATTTCTGATATTATCAAATTAAGGTAAAAATGCACTAATTTGGACATAAACCAGGTCTCCATATTGCAATGGGCTTATCTTATGAAGCCGTTCACGTTTTTTTTTTTTTGTTGACGGTGGATCATATTCCGTTTGTTTGTAAGCCCTTTAAACTACAACTGTTCAAAACCCTAGCTCAATTTCGATTTATTGAATTAGGTAACATTCCTAGTTGACAATAAATTAGTTGGTTCCTAATTAGCTCTTCACAAAAATCTTGAACATAATTATTTGACTCCGCCAGTGTAGGCTTTCGATTTAAGCCTGCAGATGTTTACGTTAAAGTGGAAGATATTTATGGATCTAACAAGATCAAAAATTTGTAGCAGGGTGCCAAGAAAACTGAGTGGGATAAGATTCTACGTGATGTTAACAAAAAAATGTTGAACCACATGCGAAATATTTTAGAGACTAAACAAAAACTGACCATTTGCATACACACCATTAGTGACTTTATCATTATGTAATTACCCAAAAATAATTTTAAATTTAATTGAATTACTATTTTACCACAAGTTTGTGGGTACAAATTATTTTGACCAAAACTAAATTATCGGTAATTTCTCCTAGAACTAAAATTTTCAAATTTGTTTGATTGAAATATAAAGCAGAGTATTTAATTAAAATTAATGTTTTCAAAAAGTTTATTATTTATATGAAGGACTAAATATAATAAGGAGGACTTTTTTTCATAAATTATATTAATGAGAAATTGTTAAATATTGAGTAAGTTAAGTAACTAAATTTAAAAAAATTAGATGGATTTTTAGGAAAATTAATATTTTGACATATGTACATAAGTACTTAAACATTTTTTTATTTATTTATTTGTTATGAAAAAATATTACAAAATTTATTGTAAGCATACTATAACAATAAAAAAAATAAGTTTACAAAACTTATTGGTCAACGCTACACTTAACGCGAATCTTAGCGACGTGGTCTCTGCACATTGGCGGATCACATTTCAAAATTTTTAAATTGAGTTTTTCTATCTAAAGCAGTTGGGCAAATGCTTCAGCAAGTCTATTTTCACCAATATAATGGCGAACATCTTGATCTTCTACCGTATCCTTATTGTCTAAAAATTATTCAATACAATATCGAAGGTTAGGTTAAAGTATCGGAGTCGCAAGCCGAATTAAATAAGGTTTTATCAATTGCACGCATAATTCTATTGGAAAATCATGTCTCTTCAAAGCCTGATTATCGAAACTCAATGTATAGTGATGACATTTTTGGTCAAAACTCTCGGTACCACCTTTGGTTTTGTTATAAAACGTCACTATTTCGGACTTTCCATTTTCACTATCGATTGCGCCTGTTGGTGTGAAGGGAAGACAAAAGTAATACAATTTTTTTTCTTTTTCGGATTGAAAGAAACTAAAACTTTTCCATCAGCATAAGCAAACTGTGCATTTCTTCCATCTTAAGGCTCTTGCTTAAATGGGGCTAGAATTTCACGCTTATTTTTTCGGATGGTTCCTACTAGAGTTAAATGATGATCTTTCTTTAATTTTTTTTTTTTATACATTTTTTAATTGGGTGCAGAGCGGACTTATTAACGGTTCTAGCTCCTTGTAACTGTCAGAGCTTCTGCAAAGATTAATAGCTACCTTAAATTTATTCATTTGGTATTCTTTCGGAAATTTAAAGTGTATTAGCGAATTCTACTTTTTTGATGTTCGGTATAAAAATTCGCGCTTGATTTCTTCAGTTCGAGGTTTCGGGAGCTTCACCGTAAACCTATGTGCATTGGTTGTTCCTCTTGTTACTCTTGTTGTTGTAACGAATGGTGGTATTTTCTCCGATAGTTCTGCAGAATATTGACCATGTAATTTATTACATATCGGAACACCCGTAAACCAGTTGTCACACATGATATTTCGCCTGCTATCACATAAAGATTCACTTAATTTTCTAACATAAAAATCAGGTACAGTTTTGGTCGGTTCTTTTACAACAGTACCTACTGCGATACCTGCATTATTTATGTAATAAGTTGCAGCATCATTTAAACAAACAATTTTCAAGCTATATTTATCAGGTTTCGCTGGAAGATACATTTTAAAAATACACCGTCCGCACGAAAGAAAAAAAGGTGCTCATCAATAGTACAAGTAATAGAGCATTCACAATAAAAAAACTTTTTGTATGAATTTCCAACTTACTTTTACTTCCATTTTACTTTTAACTTACAGGTTTTTACCTGTAAGTAAAAAGTGGAAGGTTTTTGCATTATGAATGCCCTGTTATGTAATGTAACAACGTTTACTATATACTACAAAATATCGATCACAACAGAATAAATTCGAACATTAATAGATATAATTTTTGAAAATCGTTGTTGTAATAAAGCATAATACACGTAAATCGTGTAAATTTTATTCAACAGCATGGCATACGTATAAGTTAAAATCAACATTTAGGCTGCGTATTTTTTATTTTTTTTTTATTTTTTTATTGGAATATTTTTTTGCGGTAGTAACAATAAATGTTGATACAATTTTTAGACAATACATTTTATATAATTATCTCTCAAGGTGCATCAATATGGAAAATGGAAGTATGTAGTATGGTTGAAGTTTGTTTGGTCAAACAAAAATACAATTTTAAATAATAAATGAAAATTTCTTAAATTATGGTACTTTAGGCATAACAAACCTTTTAAATATTCTATCAAAACTTTATAATAAATTAAATTTTATGTCAAATAAATTATCACATTTTAATTCCTTTATATGATTTATTATCGAGGCACAAGAATAGTGGGATAAAAGTCAAAAATCGTAATTTTTGAGTTATTTCCAAAAATGGGTAATTAGCTACGTATATTTTTATGGGAACCAACGACAGAATGAAAATCTAAAATTACTTTCATGAAAAATCAACTTTTTGAATTATCACTCTTCTTGTGGACCGACGATATATAGAAATGTTAAATTAAATCGGCTACTATGCTCAATTCATCACTCACTTGACTGTAGCGCATTTGTATATAGCGGAAATTTTAATAACGAGAAGAGAGTAAATTCGACTTTTTCCAAAATATATTTTAAATAATTTATGCCTTTTCCAGAAAATGTTTCCTTTTTCCAGAATATTTTTAAAGAATTTATCCATAAATAAACGTTATTTTATGGGCTATTTTAGCGTAGATTCAAACCACCTTTTATCCAAAATAATTGATAAACAGTGCATCGCTTCTAAATAAATATAAGAGATAACCCAGATTATTGTGATAATGGTTCTAATTTTCTGAAATTAACAAAAACATTTTAAATGACATTGATCTGTGATTAGAGCTCCTTAGGATGTGGTAAAATTACAGTATTTAAATCGCGAATGAATTTATAAGCCGCAGGGAAAGTGTAAAGAAAAAGTGCCGAAATTATAAATCTATAAGTTTTTCAGATTAAATGAAACCATCTCCAAATTGAAAGAAACTTTTTACAAATTAACAGAAACCTTTTTCAAATAAAATGAAACCATTTTCAAATTGAATGTACTACAATACCTAGTCAAAAAATCCTAATCCATACGAATGTTTAATAAAAGTTCTGCAAAATTAATTTTTTAAAATCTCACTCACCACTCAGGGCCAATATCGGCCATTGGCAACAATGATGACAAAGGTTTAACTAGCACATGAAATAGGCCTATACAATATCTGGTTAAAAAACCCTAATCCATACGAATCGTTCGTTGAATAAAAGTCCTTCAACATTTTTTTTTTTTCAAATCACACTTTAACTTTTCAACGCCATATACCGTTTTTCCATGAACAATACAAAAATAAATCAATTAAAATTACTTTAATATCGAACGAACAAGAATTTGTAATGCTTTTTTATTTGCTTTAATTTAATTAAAGCTTGATTTTTTAAAATACTTTTCTAAATACTACTCAATTTTTTGAAATAACACTCAATTTTCCAATCAGAATTTGATTTAGCAGTGTAATATTAATACATTGATAATTCTCTGAAATATCTGAAAAACTTCACACTCGTCATTAAACTGGAGATTGAAAGTAAAAGTTTATCGGAAATCCAAAAAAAAATTAGTTTATCAAAACTTGCAAAAAACCAAATCTCTAGAGATGGTTACTGTACTTGGTCACAACCGATAGCTTAACGTACGTCAAATACGTCTAATAGAGCGGGAAATAAAACAGAATCGAAAGCTTAGTGCTCCAATGTTCACTGCCAAAGTTTATCAACGCGAAAAAGTAGCGATAAAACCTCAGACAATACGCAATATTTAGCATAAAGATAAGTATTGTGGAAATGCGGCACGCAAGAAAAACGCGCTTGGAATATGCATTGGGATATGTGAGTGATCCCGAAATGTTCTGGGAAAATGTTATTCCCTCGGACGAAAGTAAATTTAACGTTTTTGGTTCAGATAGGCGAGCTATGGGTTTTCGGAAACTCAACACTGAACTTGAGTATAACATGGTGGAGGAAGTATAATGGCTCGGGAGCTTTTAGCTGAAGGGGTGTAAGATATTTGACCTTTATAAACCATAATGAATCGGTTTGAATATGTGGATATTTTGAAGGATAGTTTGTTAATTAGTGCTATGAAAATGGAACATGGACAAGATTTTCGCTCCGTACATGACAATAACCCGAAGCATTTCTCAAAGCTAATCAAGTAATGGTTATGGTACAATGTAAAATCAACACTCCCTCATCTTCTCCAGCCACCAGATCTCAAATTAAAACGGGTCATTGTGGAGGAATGGGCCAAAAACAGTCGCGAAATAACTCGGAAGTTGGCTTTCTCAATGAAAAGATAATTGTAAAGTGTCATTGCATGAAAAGGTTGCACGACTAAATCTTAGACCTAATTTTTTTTTACCAAATTCCCTCATCTTCTTTGTGTGTAATGTGACATCGTTTTAGGCTGTTTAAATAGTAAATCATATCAGACGTGAAAGTAAATTAATTTATAACATAATTATATTATTTTCAGTTTCTTAAATATAATTTGAGTTTTAGAAAAATAAAAACTGATTTTTTTGTTTGATTTGGAATTTTTTTTTTATCAATGTTTCCTTATAACCGAGTGCTGTACAGTTACTGTATTTTGTTGACAAAATTACAACAACAATTGCATTGGTAATAAAGCGCCGCAGATTTAATTAAAGCCAATAAAAATGTTTCTTTATTTAAATCGTAGTATGTTTATAGGAAAGAATAGGACAAAAAATAAATCAAAACTAGATTTGTTTAAATTTGTCTCAACAAAATACAGCTATTGTGTACTCTCATTTGCATGAGACGTATTGAAAATATTAAGAAATACAAAAATTCTGATATTTTTTTTAGAATTTCAGAAACTAATGGGCGTTTATGGGCGTTAATGAACGTTTCAGAACTTAAGCAGAAATTTTTAGAAAATTTTATATAAATTTAGACTAAACGAAGAGAAGAGAATATCTTAAAATTTCAATAAAACGGAAAACATGAAAATTAAAAAAAAATCAAACTAATTTTCTGATTTGCTGCAGATATCTACGTTGTTCGTTTTAGCTTCAATTTTTACTCTTTCTTGCATATACATATCTGCCGGTTGTGTACCGAAGTGAGGTTTTTACCTATTAACTATATATAAGGCTGCTTTAGTATGCGCCCTATTAAGAAGGTTATTATAGGAATTTTGCGTGAAATAAATCAAAGCAAAATAAAATGGTTCATTTCGTTCTTAAGACATTTCAATCTCGAACAATTAATTACCTAAACGAGTGGAATTAGCAAGGCTACCATTACGAAATGGCATATCACCCACTTGATTCATAACGCATAAGGTTATGACTTCTTAAAATAATCCCTTCCATATTGGCCAAGTCATAAATTACACAAACGATGTACAGCTAAGTTTCTCCAAAACGTTTATTAGATTCTGCTTTAATTTTTTTTTGTTTCCCACTCAAAGGAATTCTTCTCGCTATTATTGAAATATTTTGTTTAAATTATAATCTAGTAATGAACGAGGGGTGCTTTAACATTTTTTTATGTATACCGCTCAAAACACTCGGTAAAGATGTTTTCGTTAATTTCATTATGATAAGAACTGATCAACAAAAGCATAGGTCAAAAAAGTAAACTCATGTGATGCATTTCGAAGCTACTTTTATAAAGATTTCAATTTTAATTTTTGAATGATTTTGGCATTTTTTGACCGAGGTTGAAGACGTAAATGCAAAAAAAAATGGAAATTGTGTTTTGGATCGAGTTTTTAGCAATTTGCCTTTTACATTTTCATTTAGTGGTAATTTGTAAATTTTTTATACAGGTATTATGTGTACCGAATGAAATTTGTGATTTGTACATGAAGAATTAAAACTAAACGGCAATATATAATCATTATTTTTCTGTACTTGTTCTATTGCACATATTGTACAGTTTTTAAATAATCGTATTCATTCAAACTTTTTGTTCATTTTACGGCGAACATTCACCTTTTCATAATCCCATTTATTATGTATGGATGTGATCTTAAGCCGCATTGGCAAACTGCTTGCCAAACCATATGTTTTTTTGCCAAATTTTTCAACAGCTATGGTAGTAATTGCTCCGTCCAGTTCTTTACCTTTCTTTTTGATGTAATATTGGGGACCTGGAAGTGTCGAGAAATCCATTTTGACGTAGGTCTCGTCGTTCATTACGAAACAAGAATCTTTTCTTCGTTCAACCATTTGTTGTGTTTCTTTGCTCGATCGATCCCTCTATTAAATAGTTCAACACTTCTTTTGGGGATTTTTGACTTCTTGTATGTCCGTAGATTATTTCTGGTTTTAGCTCGTTCCACAATCGATTTGGTTGTTTTGGTTTTTCTGGCCAAATCTCGCACAGACATCGAGGGATGTTTCGAAATGACTCTTACAATTTTCTGATCCAACATTTTATTTGGAGCACCTGATTTTTCTCCGGATCCGGGCTTGAGTGATACAGAAAGATTGATTTGACATTTTTTTTTACATTTGTTACCGTATTATTGGAAACATCGGCCAATTTACCAATTTTTTTATTGGTATACTCGGGATGATCATTGCACAATCTAATTATTAAATCACATTTTTCTCCTTATGATGCGTCCATTTCGAAACAAATAAAACAAATGCCCAATTTGACGTTTATTCGTTTTTTTAAATTGTTTTTCTACAAAATAACGGTACCAGTTTTTTTCTTTTGCGTAGTAACCTATGAAATAATATAAATTTGGGAATCACAAATTTCATTCGGTACACATAATAAAATGTAACTAAAATTTGATAATTTTGAAAAACGGTTAAACCCGTTTGTAATAAACATTATTTTATATGTATACATAAATAGTTTAAAATATCGCTTCTTGTTTACCAACACTGCTACAGTTATTCAGTATTCAACAAATACAACTTAAGATTTGATTCAAGGTATATTGCTTCATTTTGGTACTCGCGTCGCGCTTCACAAATTCGACCTAAGTTATTTTAACCTAATTCAAAAACGCAATCAGGTCTAATTATTTTGCAGGGATCTTTTTAGGTTTAATTTAATTTTTTATTGTTTCAATATAAAAAAATTGAAAATGAAGCTTTAATAGTGATATCGAATTTCCATTTATACGATAACTTTGAACTCGAATTTTGAAAATGAAAAAAGAGTTTAGTCCTTACATACATTATTTTAGGTCGAACAAATGGAGCCCGAAAATTGTTACCTAGACATTTTCAGCTTAGTTACAAAGCGCAACTTTCCGCTGCTGTATATTCTCGCAGCGGTGGAGTTGTAAATTCCTTTAAAAACATAAGGTATTCCTAGATGTTTCTAATTTCGCTCCTAAACTATTGAAAATTTCTATAAACTGAAGGTTATGAAGCGTAGCTATGCTATAGTAACTATTTCTAAGAAAGGAGCGAAGAAACTGGGCGGAGCAATGCATTACGGCTCTTCCCGCACTTTATTACAATGTACTATATTATTTTAATGCAAAGAACATGTAATAAACACACTCCATGAAGAAATATTCTTAAACAGTGGGGATCTTTTAGAAATAAAATAAAAACTAAAGCTTACATGTATAGTGTAGAATTCTTTTACCGAAGTATTTTCCTGTAAAGAACAGCTTTCAAATTAAATATGCTATAAAGTTACCGTATAATTCGATATATGTATACATAAAAAAGCATTATTTACCAGAATTATTAATTTTGTTACAATGTTCACATACTAAACTTATGTACATACATAACAGAATATATTAATTTTTATTATTTTACCAACTCTAAGAAGAACATCTCATCTAAGTTGGTATTAAATTAAATTAAAAATTCGTTTAAAAAATGTATTATGTGAAACTGAGAATTTTTATTTCGTAATTTTATTATGTTGACATGTTATACGATCTCTCGTATCTACATAAAACCCACTCCCAACGCCGCCACGTTAATAGTTTTATTATAGTTGAGGCAAAGAAAAAATGGCAATGTATATAGATATAGTAGTAATAAAAATTAATTATTATTTTAACCCTTTCAATTAAAATGAGAGAGCATTTTAACATATTCACATAATTCTTATAACTTTTGGTTTGGTTTTGCTATCGTCGCATGGTCGTAAAGATTATGATAAAAACTTTTCTACTACATAACATACATATGTCGTATATGCACGACACAAACAATTTCTATTGATTTTTTTTGTACAAATGTATTCTTTCTATCTAGTTTTGATTCTGCTTTTATATTTCTTGGAGTAATGAAAATTTCGAACCACTAACTGTATCACAAACATCTAATTTTATTTTAGAGAAGAATAAAATTCACAATAAGATGACAAAAAAAAGGAAGGAAGCTTTGTATATAAGTAGTACGTTATATACGAGTAAGACAAAAATAAGATTAGAATTTTATTTCACTGCATTTTGTTGCAAAAAAAAAAAAAAACTAAATTGTTCTAATTTATAATGGAAGTTGCTTTTATTGGTTTGTTTTAGCTTTCAGATAAAAAAGTTTATTTTGTTCCTTAAGATGTTACGACATATATGTATAATACATATGTATATGTTTATAGATTTTTTTTTTTTGGTTCTTCTTTAATGAAGAACAAAATTATCTAGATAATTGTTTTTCGCAGATATACGATAATAATAATAGAGTGAGAAAACAACACAAATGATTTCCACTTCTTTAAACAGTTTTAGGATTCATATGGTTCAGGTGCCATACAACATTGCCATGTGTTTACATACTTATGAGTATTATTTGGAAACCTTAGTAAACCCTGCTTTCATTTATTGCAAAAAAATTAAATAGTCTGCGCACATTTTCTTTACACTCATAATATCAACAAATGAAATCGGTACGACTCAAGAAACCAGTACATTAAGTCGTACTACCTACTACTTAAGTCATGTCAGTTTATAAAACCCCAATGCGAGTGAATTTTTTCCTAACTTTTCCTAAAAAAGTACTTGTTTTTATATTAGGATTGGTGAAAAAAGAAGTTATTTAGGCGAAATTCGGTTTAAAATATTTAAAAAAAACCAACGCGACACTTAAACATTTTATTACAAAGATAAATATTTAATTGGTCTCACAATCACAAGGTGTCCATAGAGATTGGAAAATTATTAAAATTTTTAATTAGGCCACAGAGGCATTCCTAACCAATAATAACTACTTTAGAATAGTTACTACTACTTTAGAATAGAACTACGGATAGAATCCTTGGATCAATAGGAATATTTGTGGTACATTTAAGAAATATCTTCAAATTCCAAATTCCAAACTTCAAATTCCAAATTTAAAATTCCAAATTTTAAATTTCAAATCACAAATTCCAAACTCCAAATTTCAAATTCCAAATTCAAAATTTCAAATTCCAAACTTCAAATCTCAAGTCCCACATTCCAAATTTCAAATTTTAAATTTCAAATTCTAAATTTCAAATTCCAAGTTTCAAATTTCAAATTTAAATTCTAAATTTCAAATTGTAAATTTAAAATTTCAAATTCCAAATTCCAAATCCAAATATCAAATTCCAAATTCTAAATTGCAAATTGTAAATTTCAAATTCAAAATTCGAAATTTCAATTCCCAAATTTCAAATTATAAATTCCAAATTCTAAATTTAAAATTCTAAATTACAAATTTCAAATCCCACATTCCAAATTCCAAATTTCAAATTTTAAATTTCAAATTCTAATTTCAAATTTTAAATTTAAAATTCCAAATTTCAAATTTCAAATTTAAAATCTAAATTTCAAATTTCAAATTCAAACTTCAATTCCCAAATGTCAAATTCTAAATTCCAAACTCCAAATTTCAAATTCCAAATTCTAAATTTCTAAATTTAAACAAAAAATTCCAAATTTCAAATCCCACATTCCAAATTCCAAATTTCAAATTTTAAATTTCAAATTCCAAGTTCCAAATTTCAAATTTAAATTCTAAATTTCAAATTGTAAATTTCAAATTTCAAATTCCAAATTCTAAATTTCAAATTCTAAATTACAAATTTCAAATCCCACATTCCAAATTTCAAATTTTAAATTTCAAATTCTATTTTCAAATTCTAATTTCAAATTCCAAACTTCAAATCCCAAATAATTCTAAATTTCCAACTCCAAAATACAAATTTCAAATTCCACATTCTAAATTTCAAATTGCAAATCTCAAATCCCACATTCCAAATTTCAAATTTTTAATTTCCAATTCTAATTTCAAATTCTAAATTTCAAATTTAAAATCTAAATTTCAAACTGTAAATTTCAAATTTCAAATTCTAAATTCAAAATTTTAAACTTCAATTCCCAAATTTCGAATTCTAAATTCCAAACTTCAAATTTCAAATTTATAGAATTCCAAGTTCTAAATTTCAAATTCCAAATTTCAAGTCCCTCATTCGAAATTCCAAATTTCAAATTTTAAATTTCAAATTCTAATTTCAAATTCTCAATTTCAAATTCCAAATTTAAAATCTAAATTTCAAATTGTAAATTTCAAATTTCAAATTTAAAATCTGAATTTCAAATTGTAAATTTCAAATTCATAAAATTCTATATTCCAAACTCCAAATTTCAAATTAATTCTAAATTTCAAATTCCAAATCACAAATTTCAAATCCCACATTCCAAATTTCAAATTTCTAATTCTAATTTCAAATTCTAAATTTCAAATTCCAAATTTAAAATCTAAATTTCAAATTCTAAATTTCAAATTTCAAATCCCAAATTTCGAATTTAAAATCTGAATTTCAAATTGTAAATTTCAAATTTCAAACTTCAAATCCCAAATAATTCTAAATTATAAATTTCAAATTTCCAACCCCAAAATCCAAATTTTAAATTCCAAATTTCAAGTCCCTCATTCGAAATTCCAAATTTCAAATTTTAAATTTCAAATTCTAATTTCCAATTCTAAATTTCAAATTCCAAATTTCAAATTTCAAATCTAAATTTCAAATTGTAAATTTCAAATTTCAAATTTAAAATCTGAATTTCAAATTGTAAATTTCAAATTTCAAATTCGTAAAATTCTACATTCCAAACTCCAAGTTTCAAATTAATTCTAAATTTCAAATTCCAAATCACAAATTTCAAATCCCACATTCCAAATTTCAAATTTTTAATTTCTAATTCTAATTTTAAATTCTAAATTTCAAATTCAAAATTCAAAATTTAAAATCTAAATTTCAAATTCTAAATTTTAAATTCCAAATTTCAAATTTAAAATCTAAATTTCAAATTGTAAATTTCAAATTAAAAATTCCAAATTCCAAACTACAATTCCCAAATTTCAAATTCTAAATTCCAAACTTCAAATTTCAAATTTCAAATTCCAAATTCTAAATTTCAAATTCCAAATTTCAAATCCCACACTCCAAATTTCAAAGCCCACATTCCAAATTTCAAATTTTAAGTTTCAAATTATAATTTAAATTCTAAATTCCAAATTCCAAACTTCAAATCCCACATTCCAAATTCAAAATTTCAAATTTAAAATCTAAATTTCAAATTGTAAATTTCAAATTTCAAATTTAAAATCTGAATTTCAAATTGTAAATTTCAAATTCATAAAATTCTATATTCCAAACTCCAAATTTCAAATTTCAAATTAATTCTAAATTTCAAATTCCAAATCACAAATTTCAAATCCCACATTCCAAATTTCAATTTCAAATTCCAAATTTCAAATCTAAATTTCAAATTCTAAATTTCAAATTCCAAATTTCATATTTAAAATCTAAATTTCAAATTCAAAATTCCAAATTCCAAACTACAATTCCCAAATTTCGAATTCTAAATTCCAAACTTCAAATTTCAAATTCCAAATTCTAAATTCGAAATTTCAAATCCCACATTCCAAATTTCAAATCCCACATTCGAAATTCCAAATTTCAAATTTTAAATTTCAAATTCTAATTTCAAATTCTAAATTTCAAATTCCAATTTCAAATTTAAAATCTGAATTTCAAATTGTAAGTTTCAAATTTCAAATTCCAAACTTCAAATCCCAAATAATTCTAAATTATAAATTTCAAATTTCCAACTCCAAAATCCAAATTTCAAATTCCAAATTTCAAGTCCCTCATTCGAAATTCCAAATTTCAAATTTTAAATTTCAAATTCTAATTTCAAATTCTCAATTTCAAATTCCAAATTTCAAATCTAAATTTCAAATTGTAAATTTCAAATTTCAAATTTAAAATCTGAATTTCAAATTGTAAATTTCAAATTCATAAAATTCTATATTCCAAACTCCAAATTTCAAATTTCAAATTAATTCTAAATTTCAAATTCCAAATCACAAATTTCAAATCCCACATTCCAAATTTCAAATTTTTAATTTCTAATTCTAATTTTAAATTCTAAATTTTAAATTCCAAATTCCAAATTTAAAATCTAAATTTCAAATTCTAAATTTCAAATCCCAAATTTCAAATTTAAAATCTGAATTTCAAATTTCAAATTCCAAACTTCAAATCCCAAATAATTCTAAATTATATATTTCAAATTTCCAACCCCAAAATCCAAATTTTAAATTCCAAATTTCAAGTCCCTCATTCGAAATTCCAAATTTCAAATTTTAAATTTCAAATTCTAATTTCCAATTCTAAATTTCAAATTCCAAATTTCAAATTTCAAATCTAAATTTCAAATTGTAAATTTCAAATTTCAAATTTAAAATCTGAATTTCAAATTGTAAATTTCAAATTTCAAATCCATAAAATTCTACATTCCAAACTCCAAGTTTCAAATTAATTCTAAATTTCAAATTCCAAATCACAAATTTCAAATCCCACATTCCAAATTTCAAATTTTTAATTTCTAATTCTAATTTTAAATTCTAAATTTCAAATTCAAAATTCAAAATTTAAAATCTAAATTTCAAATTCTAAATTTTAAATTCCAAATTTCAAATTTAAAATCTGAATTTCAAATTGTAAATTTCAAATTCCAAACTTCAAATCCCAAATAATTCTAAATTAAAAATTTCAAATTTCCAACCCCAAAATCCAAATTTTAAATTCCAAATTTCAAGTCCCTCATTCGAAATTCCAAATTTCAAATTTTAAATTTAAAATCTGAATTTCAAATTGTAAATTTCAAATTTCAAATTCGTAAAATTCTACATTCCGAACTCCAAGTTTCAAATTAATTCTAAATTTCAAATTCCAAATCACAAATTTCAAATCCCACATTCCAAATTTCAAATTTTTAATTTCTAATTCTAATTTTAAATTCTAAATTTCAAATTCAAAATTTAAAATCTGACTTTCTTCCAAAAATAAAATACGTAGCACAATTATGCACTGCTATGATATGACATTGCTCATAAAACTGTAGTGTGAACATAAATACATAAGAGAACGATCGCACAAGAGAAATGAGACAAAAATTAAAAATTACGGTTGGTCGAAGCGATGAAAGTTGATGTACAATATATTGTACAAGGCGTTTGAGAGGGCTAAATTTTAAATTCTAAATTTTAAATTCCAAATTCCAAATTTAAAATCTAAATTTCAAATTCTAAATTTCAAATCCCAAATTTCAAATTTAAAATCTGAATTTCAAATTGTAAATTTCAAATTTCAAATTCCAAACTTCAAATCCCAAATAATTCTAAATTATAAATTTCAAATTTCCAACCTCAAAATCCAAATTTCAAATTCAAATTTCAAGTCCCTCATTCGAAATTCCAAATTTCAAATTTTAAATTTCAAATTCTAATTTCAAATTCTCAATTTCAAATTCCAAATTTCAAATTTAAAATCTAAATTTCAAATTTCAAATTTAAAATCTGAATTTCAAATTGTAAATTTCAAATTCATAAAATTCTATATTCCAAACTCCAAATTTCAAATTTCAAATTAATTCTAAATTTCAAATTCCAAATCACAAATTTCAAATCCCACATTCCAAATTTCAAATTTTTAATTTCTAATTCTAATTTTAAATTCTAAATTTCAAATTCCAAATTCCAAATTTAAAATCTAAATTTCAAATTCTAAATTTCAAATCCCAAATTTCAAATTTAAAATCTGAATTTCAAATTGTAAATTCCAAACTTCAAATCCCAAATAATTCTAAATTAAAAATTTCAAATTTCCAACCCCAAAATCCAAATTTTAAATTCCAAATTTCAAGTCCCTCATTCGAAATTCCAAATTTCAAATTTTAAATTTCAAATTCTAATTTCAAATTCTAAATTTCAAATTCCAAATTTAAAATTTAAAATCTAAATTTCAAATTGTAAATTTCAAATTTCAAATTTAAAATCTGAATTTCAAATTGTAAATTTCAAATTTCAAATTCATAAAATTCTACATTCCAAACTCCAAGTTTCAAATTAATTCTAAATTTCAAATTCCAAATCACAAATTTCAAATCCCACATTCCAAATTTCAAATTTTTAATTTCTAATTCTAATTTTAAATTCTAAATTTCAAATTCCAAATTCAAAATTTAAAATCTAAATTTCAAATTCTAAATTTTAAATTCCAAATTCAAAATTTAAAATCTAAATTTCAAATTCTAAATTAAAAATTCCAAATTCCAAACTACAATTCCCAAATTTCGAATTCTAAATTCCAAACTTCAAATTTCAAATTTCAAATTCCAAATTCTAAATTTCAAATTCCAAATTCCAAATTTCAAATCCCACACTCCAAATTTCAAAGCCCACATTCCAAATTCCAAATTTCAAATTTTAAGTTTCAAATTATAATTTCAAATTCTAAATTTCAAATTCCAAATTCCAAACTTCAAATCCCACATTCCAAATCCAAAATTTCAAATTCTAAATTTCAAATCGCAAGCTTCAAATTTTATATACTGTCAATGCATTTCATCAAAATTGTTTCCAATCCATGTCCCAACCATTGTGAGTATTTCGTGTGCGTAATCGCCTTATTCAACTACATAGCACTTACAAATATTTGGATCGAGGAGGAACAATAACAACATGATCGTGCTTGTTTCCTTGTACAAAAAAAAAAAAAAACTATGTATACAAGATACGACGTTTAGGTACAACACAAAATCAACGAAAATTCTTCCTATGAAGAACGAGCAATATATCCAAAATACTAACAAGATTCTTCAACAATATAATAGTAAATATTTATACACACACACATATCTATCGAAAAATACATCCAACTAAACATTAAATAATAAGTATTTTATTCCTGTAATGCAATAGAATTCAAAATCTAGGTATTTACATATAAATTACAGTTGCTTGGATACAATATTTATTCCGATGAGAACAATTCAACTAAGTCGGCTATATACGATCACAAGAAATTCAAGACATTTAACAATGTTGTTGTTACTGTACATTTCCCATTTCTCATTTATACAAACATGAATTATTATTATGGTTTTATTTATGTATTTCCATAACCATAGTAAAATTTAGCATGCACAAATAAATCTGTGGCATAAGGGAATAACTTGAGTTATACCCTTTTACATATTATTTCAAATTCGAAATTTCCATATTCGAATTCATATCATATCAATTTTTTATAAAAATCCAGCAACTACAAACAACCGTAATAATCATTTAAAAAAGCAAAAATTCAAAAAACTCATACGATTTTGAGTATCTCTTAATTTTAAAAACGTTTTCCTGAAAAATGCGAATTTTAGAGTTATTCCCTTATGTCATATTGCCACAGAAATAATTCGTTATGTATTGCTTATGTTTTTTTCGTTTTCGACTAAAACGCACTCGATTATATGAAGTATAAGAAACCCACTTGAATCGAACACACGTACATTTACTCTGCGTACACACAAATACACTTGTGGCAAACCACCAATGTTCAGTTTTATACCACACATACAACCAACTATTAAGAAGAGTAGAAACATTAGAACAGCATATGTAATATGATCTACAAATGTCCATGTATAAACTAGAAATATTTAACTACATATTACACAACCTTTACCAAAGCAAAACCATATATGTATAATAAAATAAAAGAAGCAACAAAAATAAATGTGTTTACATAATTCATATCACATATATATTGTGGTATGAAAATACCTGTCTAACGGTACCTGGGGGTACTGAATTTGTGACGTTTCTTAGAGGGATATAAAGCTTTGTGATGATTAATGACATGGGGGAGGGGTGCTTTATAATTATCAAATAGCGTGACGTTGTTTATGGACGATCCCCTAGGCGTAACAGTACTTTTAATACTAAGCGTATTTTCTTGATAAATTTACAACAACAATTACATATAATACATCCCGCACGAATAACATTAACCCAAAAAAAATTGGTTTTATTTAAAAATAATTCTATTTTTTGGTTATGATACCTGTCACCAGATGCCATAATATATATTAAATTTATATTTTATTTCGAAAGGTTGGCTTTTGTCAATTGACGATTGGAAATACATAGAAAGCACGACCTATCGGAATTAAATAAAACAGTAACTACAATATAAAATTAGCATCAGCGCTCGCAGAACGACTAAAATATGGCATAGCGGAAATTATTTGCAGCGAAACTACAATAAATATGTTGTCTAAAATCAGGTCTCCAATCGTCAATTAAATCAAGTTGGATATTTTCTTGGAAAACAAATAAACCCAAAATAATTCGAATTAACAAAACCTCCTTAGCTACACAAAATATTTCAATAAAATGTTTAATCTTCAAATTTTAAATGCAGGTAATTTGTACATAAATACTTATAATTAGTGTACGCAACGGATTTTCCTCGTTATTCGCTTTTTAACGCAAAGTGGCTAACATATGGTGGACGATATTGAAACTAGAGTTAAAGGTGAACAGCAATTAAAAAAATATATATTTGGACAATTTTGCTGTTGATTTCGGTTCAAAAATACTTTTAGCTCGTCCTTCTCTATTGTTATAAAGATATTCTTGTTATTAATTTTGGGGATTCATTTTTATTCTATACTTCCAGCAATAGCCAGATAGTATCATCTGAATGCCCCTGAATTTTTATATGGAAAATATTTTTAACTTAATCTCAAATTATCAACTAATTCATTCAGTTTTTAAGATCCACGACCTAATTATTGACACGTGCTTATGAATTAAAATAAAAATTTCCATTTTTATTGTCATTTGTTTTAGTTTTCTTATTAAAATTTTTATTTTGGGTATAAAAGGGATAAAACAATAAATTTTCGAACTCATTGAGCTAAGGTCAAATTCTCACCCAATCTTCATTAAATACATATGTGTGTTCGTTAAATACATAGGAAGTCTAACTAAATATATAAGAAATATTTTTATAAAAAAAAAATCTTACAAAATCCTTACTTTACCTTCTTTACTATTCTTAACTATAAAAAAAGGACATAAATAATGAGAGTCTTATGTAAAATAAATTTTTTTGACATTTCCATAATATTTTTTCCCTTTTCATTAAAGGCTCATCACTGTCGTATACCAAAACTAAATACACATAATACCATTTTTGTTTTCTTGTCTAGTTAATAATGAAAAATCCTTTTTATATGCTTCTCGGAAATATAACCTAACAAAATCCTGTCCCCTTTCGTTTTGCACAACAAAAATCTTAAATGAAAATTAATGTTAATATTTTCTTAATTACATACATATTTACAACATTATACCATTTTTTATTTTACAGTGTGAATGTGGAGCTGGATATCAACGAGATCCTCGAGATTTGACACGTTGTAAAGCTACAGAAGGTCATGCTTCGTTGTTGTTTGCCCGACGTCATGATATTCGTAAAATTTCTTTAGATCATCGTGAAATGACATCAATTGTGAATGATACAAAATCAGCGACGGCCCTTGATTATGTTTTCCGTACTGGAATGATTTTTTGGAGTGATGTTTCGGAGCAAAGAATTTACAAGTAATTTTATAAAAATTATAAATAATTTTTGTGTGTTTAAAATTTCGTTTTTTATTCTTTTAAAGGGCCCCCATCGATGAAGGAAATGATAAAACAATTGTGGTACAAAATCAAACAATTACGTCAGATGGTTTGGCCGTCGATTGGATCTATAATCATTTGTATTTTACAAACACTCTAAAATCAACGATTGAATTAACAAATTTCGATGGTAATATGCAAAAAGTGTTAATTACTGATGCGCTAGAAATTCCACGGTCAATTGCGCTAGATCCAATCGATGGTTGGATGTATTTCAGTGATTGGGGTTCAACACCAAAAATCGAAAAAGCCGGTATGGATGGTTCACATCGTGCAAGTGTTGTTACATATGATGTTAAATGGCCGAATGGTATTACGCTGGACTTGGTGAAACGACGATTATATTGGGTCGACGCAAAATTGAATACAATATCGTCATGCAATTATGATGGATCAGATCGACAAGTGATTTTATATTCGTCAGAAACATTACGACATCCATTTTCAGTAACCGTATTTGAAGATTTTGTTTACTGGACGGATTGGGACAAGGAAGCTGTATACAAAGCAAATAAATTTACGGGTAAAAATGTTGAACCTGTTACTGCACTACATATGTTACAACATCCGATGACGATACACGTATATCATCCATATCGACAACCGGACGGTATTAATTATTGTCAAGCTGTAAACGGACATTGTTCACATTTGTGTTTACCCGCACCAAAAATAACAGACCGAAGTCCGAGAATATCGTGTGCATGTCCTGATGGCCTAAAATTAATGGATGATGGATTAATGTGCGTCGAGGACAGTAAGTATACGAATTTCGATTTTTGTTTTACGATTTTGATGTGTTACTCGGTAGTACTGAATAAAAAACCACCACCAACGCGTTAGTTATTTATACCTCTACGTGTATGTTTGGTTATGTTATTATTTTTATTATTTTATGAACATTAATTTATACATTAATTTTAACTTGGGGGGTAAGGGGGGAATTCATTTGGATGGAACGAACATAAACACTATAAAATATGTAAAATTAATGTGGTTGACAATGATTTATACGGTATATGTATGATTTAAAATTTATATTTTGTCAACCGCACTTAGCCCATACAATATATAAACACAAAAATCAATGAATTCAATTGAAAATTTATCACATTTCGCTTAAGTTAAATTTTTATTCACAATCATTTCAAAATACATAATTTTTACACATTGGGGAAAATATTTTTATTTTTAATAAATAGTTAACATCAAAAATAAATATTTACATTTTAATTTGGCTAACCAAAAACCAACAAATATGCACATACTACCACACTACACAACATAATTTGCATAACTCATAATTTAATTTATTTTTATTTTTATTATTATGATTTTTTTATTCAATTTTATTTTTACATTATTATTTAAAATGAATATATTAGTAAGACCAACAACTCAAGCACCATTGTCTTCGTCAACAATAATCCCATCATTAAAACCAAATGAAACAACGCTTAGACCAAATCAGGTGAATACAACGAAAGGTATTCAGCATCATTCAAGTAATGTTTATGATAGTGATGAAGATATTATAAGCGATCCTGGAAAAGGTAAAAAACGTTTTTTTTAAATATATTTATGAGCTTTTTAATTGAAGCTCTATTAGCATATAGTTTTCCTACTAATTTATTCTACTCGATTTTATAACGCTTAATTGTTTTGTTGCCTATCTATATTGATGGTTTTGGTATATAATTATAAAACATTTTTTTTTTATTTGGTATTTGCATGAATAATATGGCTTTATTTAAATAAAAAAATAAAAAAGTTGGTGGAGGTATTTAAAAGCAGCTTAGGAGAATTTATAAATAAAAGATAAATTTTTAATGAAAATTTTCTTATTTCAATTTTACAAATTTTCTATAAATACCGTACAATGAAAAAAAATAAAACAAAAAGAAAAAGAAAATCCTGATAATTCTCTGGCATTTTTTTTTTTTTTTTGTATTTTATTTTTCGTCTTAACATTTAAATTTAATTTAATATACTTTTTCCAATTAAAATCAATCAAAAAACCTGAAGTTGATCCGACACGATTTGGAGGTGGAGGAATGAATACAAATTATAATGGAACACAGGCGGTTGCAAATGATGGACAGTCAAGCACAATGACATTTGTGATTGCAGCTCTAGGGACAACTGCGGTCGTAGCATTACTAGGATTGGTGAGTATTATTATTTAATATTCTTTATCGGATTTTACAACAAAAAAATAAAAATAAAAAATGTTACATCATAATATAAAATATTCCGTTACCGATTTATGACAACTTGACATTTGTTATTGAAATGTACGCCAATTTTTGTTAGGAGTCTGTCGGCAAAAACAAAATTTGTGTGGCAAAAATATGTGCGTTCAACATAGACGCATTCATGCGAAATCGTAATTTTGTGGCTAATTCACCAACTAACAAAAGAACACGTACAATCGCAGTTGAAGTTAGATTTAATTGCGATTTAAATAACTTTTCAACTCTGACAACAACTTGCAAACGGGTTTTTGAAAACGTCACGGACGTTTCAGTTTCTTTCGGACTCCAGCAGTATATTTAGGAGATCGAGCTGAAAGTTGATGTTCCCCAGGGGGGTGCTCAACCAGTCGATCTGATTAGGCACCATTGCTAGAAATAAAAATACCATCGCGGTGCACTCGGTCTTCTTGAAAAATCCTCCAATCTTTGTCCACAATTTCGACACAGAAAAGATCTAATGTTCGACTAAAGGCGTTCGCATGCCATATTTTCTTCCTACCCTGATGTCTTATATCGAAGCCGTTCAAGTAACCATCTGCTTGTTTGGGGAATAATGTCTCGTTTCATCTAAGCGATTCTTAAGAATCCTCAGTCTGAATAGATTCCCTAAAACGATCTAAACACTTTGCAACAGCCAGTGCCTTGGGGTTTGAGCTGTGGGATGATTTTTTTTCTAAATGAAACACCAATCATGGACTTTTATAAAATGGAGAAATTTTAATGGCATTAAATACAATGATCTTGTTACCGATCCAAGTAAACCGTACATTTTTTTTTCATTTAATGGACGTCCTTTTGCTAGAGAATCTTTAAACACAAACAATTTTTCCTTTAGCGGTATTTATCAGTAACCTCATGCTTCAAAACACTCTACATTTTATACCATAAATTTAAATTTACTCAAAATTTTATTGTAAGGTCATATTCACTCTTACTCGAAAAATTACAGAAATCAATCAATTTGTTCATAAAGTTATCGGTTACGTCGTCATCCTCAAAATAATATTCAAATCAAATATATTATCCATTATTACTGCCACAATGAATCATTTCGTTTCCTGGATTGACCATGCGAAATTTCAGAATCCGGTCGATAACCGTCTTCACTTTTTGTGGTTACCTTTTTATTACTAGAATTCGTCGTCAATAGTATGAGTTTTTGATGTATTTTTATTGTCGTTGTCAAAGTCACAAATTAATTTCGTAATTACCGTCACAGACCTTTAAAACTTCCAATAAATTATTCATAATACCATGACAAGACCATTTTTGGTAAAGGTTTTAAATGGTTTTATCGTTGGGCTGTCTAAATTATATCACTACTTCTCTCATGATCTCCTTGTCTTATTCACCAATGTAAAATGAAAATTAGTCATATCCCGATGTTATTGAACATTCGTTTATAAACGCTTCCATCCACCTATACTCGTAATAATAATTGTAGTGCAGTTGGGCTAAGGAATAAAGCAGCCTTCTGAATAGCGACGTAAGAGACATTTTGTACACCCTGTTATATGAACTGAAAGCATTCTCAGCTCTTTAAGAATAGCGCTCTGCATTCTGTGAGTTTATGCCGAGAGGTTTCCATCTCCTCACAGCAGAACCTACTCCCATCTCCATCTCCTTAAGGTGGTTTCTGCCAGGATTGTGTCCAGTTAGCGCTTTGTATATGATTGTTAGATCGCTCTTTCTTAGTTCTAGAGCTTCCCTAACCCATGCGCATCAGAGTTCGTAAGTTTTTCTGTATTGGTCCAAATCCTTTTTAGTGTCAAAGCCACAAAATGGTGATTTTCCAGTAGATACGCTTTCTCATTGCACTCAATCATCATGTTCTCGTACCCAGGGAAGATAAACTTTATTCTTATCAGCCCGTTCATTGAACACTCATAAAGCATCTTAGGACAGTGCTGCTTCACTATCCGATAGTTACAGTTTTTTTTTAGTTGCTTACACCGTGGACCGGCTAGGTCCACTCCCACTTCCTCTTCCATTTTTCATCCATCCGCGAAACATTTTTGTCCATCATCCCAAAGCAATCTGGTTTTATTGTTCCAGTCCTTTGAAACTGCTCATCTCCCCTAGATGACCTGCCCCTACTAGGATCTCCAAATATATCTCTAGACCGGTTTCTTCCTTAATTACTATATGTAGCTGTCGGTATGGTTCGCATAGCTACTGTAATTCCCAGACATGCTAGTCTCTGCAGTTTGGCCAGTTTTGCTATTGCTGTTTTTGGCTCTGTTTTCTTCTGTCATACAACCACAGCATAAGTTATTCCTGGATTGATCATTAGCTTGCAGATTCCTATATTATCATTTGCCTACTAGTCCATAGGTTTTTGTTGCCTTGGTTATTGTTATCGTAATAAGTATGAGTCCCAAATCATGTAACGTAACTGACTATTATTGATATGTCATCGGCAAATCTTATTACATTATCCTCATTATATTGAAGTTGTTAGTACACATATTTGTGTGCAACCTTTAGTAGTACCTATTTAATAATCGTCTTGATTCCTAAGAGGCAATTTTAAGGGTTTGAAGGACATTAACGCCCATTCCACCCTTTCCATCGTGATTATTTATTTTGCCAAAATCATTTTTTTCCTAAGCTCTGTTTTCCTTAATTTTAACATACTTTTGATCTTTGTGTTTCCTACATTTCATTCCGGGAAGAGAATCATCATAAAGATCCCCAAACTTACTCTAAATATTTTGGTTGTTATACCATAACTGTTTCGCAGAGAGGATAATTTATCGGGTACCTCTCAACAAAGCCTTCTGTACTCTGGTAATTCCTTGTACTTCATTTAGGCTCTCACAGAAAGATTTCCAAGAGCTATGATTTGCCTTCCGTAATTCTTTGTTGAACTTTTCCACACACCAGCTCTTTCTGCGACTTTCCTAAGTCTTTCCAGTTATCGATACCTTCTGTTTCACCGGACAGTTTCTTTCCTAGGAGGAGATTATTACCCTTATTGTCTGATAAACCGCGCTGTCTCGATCTTTTACAAATCGGATATCCTAAATTATGCTCAATACCAATTTTTAGACTATTTCTATGGCCCTCTCAATTTGTTTTATGTTGCACTTTAAATGTCTGTATTACTTTCAAAATCATCTTCAGTCTTTCGCTCGTGGCACTAATAGCAACCCAATCATGAAGGGGCCGATGGACTATGACTAAATTGTTGATACGCCCTATTCTTATTCTGATGTAGATGAGTTGGACTTTGTTCTATATTTCTTTTCATTTTATTTGTACCAAATTTACGTTTATATTTCTTTTACAAACATTTATTTAATTAAAAAACTAACGCAGTTTATTTGGGTGTATTTGCGTTGGTTTTTTTTAATTTCATTGGTCCAATTATACCAAGTATTTAACCTATTTCTTGAAATAACACCAATCCGAAATTCCTTCCTTGGTCCGTGGGAATCTCTATCGGCATCTATATGCTCCGACATTATGTTGTTTCATGGTTGCCTCGGCTTTTTCGTGCAAGTCCGTTTGCCATCGCACATAGGTCACACTTTTGGCAACACTCTATTGACGACTGTCTATATCATGCCCAGAAGAATCGTTCATATGTGCATGTATTTTGTTAATTCCATGATACTTCTTCAGGGTCTCTCTTGTACCATCAGCAACAATTGCTTCATTTTGCCAACCGTGCTTTCTCACATTCGTTTTAGGAACGCATTTTCGACAGGCACTCTTTAATAAATCTTAACAATGTCAATATAGTCTGCAATCTCACTTCAAATGGGCTGGTATTCCTTTTCCTACATTTCCTTAATTACCAATAAATCTGTGTTTGGCCGCATTTGCATAAGCCTTACGCCGATAACGTTTTCTTTTCATTTAACTTGCACACAATGTTTGCATTCTACTGGACGGGGTCATCTTGATAATGCACCGGCATTTTCGATGTTCCCTCCGTATTCTTAAATTTTAGCTGCCACCATAAAGCTCTTTATTCTATGCGTAAATGGAATTTTTGGCAATAGAGGTACTTGAAGAAATGTTTAGCACAATGCACTACAGCCAATAAGTCTTCTGTATCTCGCAATAAGTGATGCTCAGCTTCGTAATTCATGTACACTTTTCATCATTCCATTGGTACATAGGTATGAATTCCATTGGTCATTATCATTGGTCTTTCTTACTTTTGACCCATTGGGCCTTTTGACATTCATCTCTTCGATATTCGGCCATTTGACATTCATATTTTCGACATTCGGCCTTTCGACATTCAGCCTTTTTACATTCGGCCTTTCGACATTCAGCCTTTCGGCTCTATTCCTTAATTTCCTCTCGTTGTTGCGTTGTGGGTATTTAATTTCCCCCCATCTGTCGCTCCAGCCACTTTACGTTGTTAATTAACTTCTTCTATTCTAACTTAGATTTTACCGTAACAGTATTTATCTTGTAAAATTTTTAAATATTAATTCTTCTTTCAAAAAATGATTTCAGTTAAGTCTCATATTCAATCATATAAACGTGGCCAGACCTCTCACATATCTAACGTTTAATCTTTCTATTTTACAGAGGGATAGTGCTAAAACCTCGCAAAATGTCGAATAAACGAAATATCGAATAAATTTTTTGACTCATTTTTAAATATCGAATTTTAGAGTATTCGCTCTGACGATTTTCAAAAAATGAAACTTTCATGGAGATTGGAGCATTTTTGAAATTTACGTTTTTTGATAATTATTCACATAAAATAGAAAATTTGCCAAAACCGCTTAGCATTAGACCCTTTACGCAAGGATGACAGGAAAACATCAGAAAAATTTCAAAAGTGTTTATATTGTAGGTAACAAAAATTTAATGGGGTCTTCCATTTCGATGGGGAACTTTACTTTGTATTTTTTTGAATTTTTTTTTTGGCTTTTTCATTCGGGATTATGTGGTATCCCAAATAGAAAATATTTTTTTGGGATCATTACATTTACCCGAAAAAATCCAGAAATTTCCAAAAAAAAAAAATCCAACAAAATATTTTGTTTATTATAATTGAAAAAAAATAAATTTTGAGCATTTACATAACTTGAAACATTTGTGGTACCTACATCTATCAGTAGAACCGTATGAATGATACAATAATTCCTTTGATCTCTTGCCTGTAAGGTTGACAAGCAATTTAACAAAAATTCGAAATCCGATCCAATACATTCGTCGATTCTATACTAACCCAACGAATAAAGTCAACCAAAACACAACTTAAAACATTTATGGTGTCTTCCGATTTTCAGGATTAAGAACTCAAAAAAAAAAAAAAAATCGAAATTTTTATAAATTTTAATTTTAACTGTCAATCAGCACACACTTGACGCAATTGTGTTCTTAGATTTTCGGTTTTCGGATTCTTTTTCTAAATTTTTTCCGATTTTATGTTGAGTTTTTTTCGGGAGGCAGATATCCGTAAACAGTTATGATTTTGCTTAAAATTGCATAAATAGAACTATAAAAATGTATAACATTATGTATTTTGTTTTAATATTAATAAACAATCAAACAATTAAAAATTGTAACCTTGAACCCCGAATAATTACGATAAATTTTGTAAATTTATTTGCGGCGCCGCAAACGATTTTACAAAATGTATCTTAATTACTCGGGATTCAAGATAATTCGGATTTTTTTTTTTAATGTCCATGGATTTAAAGAAATCCTTGGGTACTATTTAGTTACACATTTTACAATATACTAAGAATTGACTGAATAAATATAATTAACAGAAATTTTAGAATTGGCGCAAATAAAATGTTATAAAAAAAAATTGTTACACACCCTGTGTTTAATTTGTCTTGTCATGATGTCAATTTTGCTTTGTATGTTTTTTTTGGTCAGTCGTTCTTTGGTTTCTCTCATGATTGTTTCGTTTGAATTATATAAATAAAAATAAATCTTATACGATTCAACCTTTTTATTTACCTTACTGATCACTGATCAGTACTTCGTAATCGTAAACTAAAATATAACAGGCTATGGACTCAGAATACTCGGTTAATTTATTGTGTTGCAAAATTTAGTAACGGTAAAAAGCGTATACGTGTATGTGAAGAATCACATACGAGAATATTCTAGAAAACTGATGCATTAGGCATTGTTTTTTTGTTTAAAAAAAAAAAAAAAAAGGACAAGGTTTGATAGCCTATAAATATGGAAAACGGTTTTGTAAAAATTGATAAGTTGCAAGGAATTGATGGATGGGTGACTTGGAAGTTTCAAATTGTACAAATTTTGGAATCACTTGAACTGTACGATGTTGTAACAGGCATTGATTTACCTCCAACAAAAGATGATGCAGATAAAGATAAATACACGGAAAGAATGCAAGCATGGCGTAAAATGGACGCAAAGGCTCGTCGGTTCATATCGACAGCATGTGGAAAACAGCCGGTGTTACATATTTTAAACTGCAAATCTTCCAAAGAAATGTGGAATGCACTTAAGAATGTGTACGAACCAAATTCTTCAGCAAATATTTTTCTGTTCCAACAACGGTATATGTTATTTACAAAAGATCCAGGTGACGACATAGCCACGTTTTTCTCGAAGCTTCTGGATATTGTGCAACAACTTAAAGAACGCGATGAACTATTGTCAGAATCGATGATAATGACAAAGATTCAGATGGCGTTACCATCTGAATACAATTATTTTCACAGTGCGTGGGATTCGGTACCAAATGTTGACCGAACACTTGAAAATATGAAATCCCGGTTGCTGATTGAAGAATCAAGGATGAAAGCTCAAGGAAGTGTTGATACAGTAGAGGCACTTGTGATGAAGAAAGTCTATTCAAATCCCAAGAAGAATATAAGGCGAAAGAAAACCGACAGAAATGGAGGTTGTTTTAAGTGTGGTTCAATGGATCATTGGCAAAAAGATTGCAATAAATCGAAGAATATGGCTTCAAAATCAAAAATCCAACATGGCGACGCTTTGAAACAGCATCGTTTGAGTTTTGAAAATCGAAATGAAAAAGCGAAACGCTGTAGTGAAATTATTCATAGCGACGTATGTACGATGCCGATTGAGTCATTTGGTTTTTTTTTTTTTTTTTTAATTTTATTTATTTATTTAATGTTATTACAATCTAGTCTCCTGGACTAATGAGCAATTTGTTTCTGACTTAATTTACTAACTTAATATTAATCTATGGCTTCTTCCCATTGGCGTTCCATAGAGTCTGGTAAATTGAATTAAACCACATCTTTGTAGTGGGCTTTACACAGCACAATGCTGTTTAAGCTAACAATTACACCAACTCAAAAGGTTTGGTTCTTTTAAGTCTACGTATTAAATTCGTGTTGCTTAGAAGCTGAGTTGCCTCAATGTTCACATGATGCCGGAGCCTCTCTTCATGTCTCCGCGCTTTCTCCTGAATTTCATTTACGATGAGGTTCACTTTAAGGTCCCTATGGAGATCATTGTTCCTGACATACCAAGGTGCATCAACGATGTTCCTTAATACCATATTCTGAAATCTTTGGATGATATTTACGTTGCTCTGTTTGGTACAACCCCAAAGTTGAATACCATACGTCCAAACGGGTTTCAATATTTGCTTATAAAGTAGCAGCTTGTTGTATGTTGATAAAGAAGAGTTCCTTCCCATCAGCCAATACATCTTTCTGTATTTAATTCTTAGTTCTTCACTTTTCTTCTTGACATGTGCTTTCCATCGCAGTTTAGCATCCAGAGTCATGCCGAGATACTTAGCTGTGTTCGCATACGGTACTATTTCTTGATTTATGGTAATCGGGATATGTTCGAATCGCCTGTTTATAAAGTTGATGTGAACTGATTTAGTTTCATTTAGTTTTATTCGCCAACTTTTTGTCCATTTATAAATTTTAGTTATTGCTGTTTGTAACTTTTGTGTTGACTCTTCGTTGCTTGTGCCAACAGCTAAGATCGCCGTGTCATCTGCAAAAGTCGCCACTGTATTGTTTTCTAATACAGGAAGATCATAAGTGTATATAAGGTACAAAACCGGCCCTAATACACTGCCCTGTGGAACTCCTGCGTTGATTTCTTTCAATTCAGAGAAAGTGTCATCTAACTTAATCCTGAAGAATCTATCTTTTAAGTAAGATTCCAGTATATTAGCAAATTGGATTGGTAGAAGATTTCTTAATTTATGGTTAAGTCCTTCATGCCACACTCTATCAAATGCTTGGGCAACGTCTAGAAATATTGCTGAACAGATTTTTTTCTCCTCTAGTGCTTTCTCAATTATACTGGTTATTCGGTGAACTTGATCAATTGTTGAGTGTTGGTTACGAAAACCGAACTGATGATTTGGGATTAAGTTTTTACTCTCGATTATCGGATTTAACCTTTTTACCAGAAGCTTCTCAAAGAGTTTGGACATGACTGGCAATAGCGAAATTGGCCTATAAGATGAGGTTATGTGTGGTGGTTTCCCAGGTTTTGGGATCATGATTACTTCTGCAATTTTCCACAAGCTTGGTACATATTTGATTCTAAATGCTGCATTTATAAGATTGGTGAGCTTTACCAGAGCTTTCCTTGGCAGTTCTTTTAAGATTTCTGCTGTAATAAGATCGTAGCCAGGAGCTTTTTTCATATTCATATTAGTTTTTATCTCACACGCGATTTCTTTTGGTGTTGTCGGTAGGATTTCTTTACTTTCTTGCATAGCTTGTTCTGATATTATCTCGGCTTCTAATGTTTCATCTTGATGTGGCTGGAATATTTTTTCAAGATGTTCAGCAAATTCTCGAGCTTTGTCTTCATTATTCCTAGCCCATTTATCACCTGCTACTCTTATTGGAGGGTTCTGTATTATTGGTCTTTTAATTCTTTTGGTTGCTTTCCAAAGAGAATAATCAGTACTGCTATCATTAGTTAATTTTCTTAAATAGTTGCTGACTGATTCATTTTTCAATTCTTTGATTTCTCTTCTTAATTGTTGAGTGAGATTGTTCAAATTAGTTTTATCTTGAGGGGCCCTTGTTTGTTGCCATACTCTTCTCGCTCTTCTTTTTTCTGCTAGGAGTTCCCTAATTTCCAAAGGGTAGTTGTTTCCCTTGATTTTCTTTTTAACCTCAGGGGTATTTTCCCAAGCTGATTGCTGTATATCGTCTACAAATTTGTGAACTTCTTTGTCTAATTGCTCCTCGGTCTTTAATGGAACCATTAAGTTAATTTTTTCTTCTAGCGATAGTCTAAAGCATTCCCAATTAGTGTGATTATTTACTAGAAAAGGGTTCCTTTCTTTCTGAATAATTTTTTCACTTAACGTTAAAAGTATCGGTGAATGATCAGAGTTTAGGTTGTGGCTTTCATCTACTTGTATATAATTTACAGATATCTTCTTTATTATAAAGAAATCAATCAGGTCTGGTACTTTATTTGGATCAGTAGGCCAGTAAGTTGGTTTTCCAGTTGAGAGAGCTTCACAACTGCATTTCCTAATGGCTTTTAGGAGTTCTTTACCCTTAGTTGTTGTTAATCTGGAGCCCCAGTGGACATTTTTGGCATTAAAGTCTCCTCCAAGTATAAACCGTTTTCCTAATTTACTGAGGAACTCGAGATAATCCTTTTCTTTCAACGAGTGCTTCGGTGGGCAGTACACACCAGCAATACAAATAGAACCATTTTTGGTTTTGACGTTAACAGCAGTCGCTTGTATTTCTTCTGTTTCATATTTTAACTCTTCATAGTGGTGGATACTATTTCTGATTATAACCGCACTACCTCCTTTAGCAGTGTTTTCCGGATGAATGGTATGATATATATGATAATTTTTAAATTTAATGATTGTTTGTCTAGTGAAATGTGTTTCCGTGATGAGACATACATCGATTTTTTCTGTGTCCAGGACCACTTGCAATTCTTGTTGATGTTGCATAAGTCCATTGGCATTCCAACATAAGATTCTAAGATCACCTGCCATTTTTCTGTTTAGGGATGGCTCCCTTAGTGCTGTATTCTAATTTCTGTAATCGCTCATCAAATGTATTGAGCCTGCTTAAAATTAATTTAAGTTATTCGTCAAACCATCCCCATAATATTAAAATGTCAGCTTTCCACTCATTCTTAGATAGATTACTAAACATTCCTTTGACCATATCCAATTATAACAAAGAGCTTAATATAATTTTAGAAATAGCAGCGAATAACGGTTATGCAGCTAAGACTATATTAAAGCTATTAAACAGAAAACTGAAACATAAAGCTTTAGCTAACATTTATCCACCTGATAGCCCAATGCCGAAAAATTGGCGCCGCTTAGAGTATATAGGAAAAACTAGTCAACGGATTAGTAACATCGTGACACAATATACAGATATTAGCTTTGCTTTTTATAACAATAATACAATTAAAAAAAATGATTTTTAACAACAAACCAAGAATTGATCGCCTTTCCAAGTCTGGCGTTTATAAGATCAATTGCAATGATTGTAGTTCCTCTTATATCGGACAGACTGGGCGCAATTTTGAAGTTAGAGTTAAAGAACATTTATCTGGTAGCCATGAATCATCCCTTTATAATCATTTAACGTTAGAAAATCACACATCCAGTTTAAACAATTTAGAAATATTACATGTACAACCAAAAAGTAGACGTTTAGACAACTTAGAATCTTACGAAATCCGAAAAGCTATATTTCTTAACCAAAATATCCTCAACGAACAGAGAGAAATCCGTTTCTCACCAATTACCGACCCCGCATTGTTTTATTCACATACTCATTCCATACCATAAAATTACTAATTCGTCGGGTTATAAAAAATAAAAAAAAAAAAAAAAAAAAAAAAATCAACATCTGGAATTTTGTTATTCGACCGTTGACTAATCAATAATCATATACCTGTGTTTAACTCACCCCTTTTTTAATTTTTAATTTTTATTTTTTACCACTCCCACATTTTTTTTTATTGGTATATTTTGGTTTCACTTTTTGCTTTTTCCAACTATATATATATATCTAACTACATTTTTATTTTTACAGTTTAGTAGATACTCCTGATGATGGCCTAATAAGCCGAAATCGATCGAGTGATTTTTTAAACCTTTTGTAATTTTGCGAAATATTTAACAAGTGTTTTTAAAAAATTTTAAAAATGTGTGTATTAATTTAAGTGTTTGACTTATTTCGTCATTTTGACCAGTTTTCCCTGGATTTCCGTTACTCATCGTTACTTGAGCATAAGTCATTTTACCCAATTGTCCATGAGTAGTTCCCAACTCTCTACGATTTACTTCGGGTTGGGTCATCTTAACTGCCTGCTGCCTGAATAATCTTGGATTTTTAGCAATCACATTCCTATTTTTGATGTTTTGCAGTTCAATGGCAACGCTGCATCCTCTATAGTTAGCCGGATGGTTTTCTCCACAGTGAACACATTTAGGCTGAACATTTCTATCTTTTACACAATCTTTGGTATGATGTTTACCTAAACATTTGACACACCTGGGTTCCCTGCTGCAATATTTTTGTGTATGTCCATAGGCTTGACATTGTTTACATTGTGGTATAAGTTTAGACCGTCTTAGAGGCTGAATAACTACTTTGCACCCTAAGATGTACTTAATTTGATACATTTTTTCGATATCTTCATCATTATCGAAGGTCAACATAAACATGTTGAGAGGTACTTTGCCTCTCCGTTTTAGCTTAATTGATGCTTCAGTAGCCTTAAATCCTTTTGCTTTCAGATCATCAATTATTTTTTTGGTTTACACGTAGAGTGTAGATTTTTAGCCATAACCCTTATTGGTCTGGTTTGTTTATCTTCAAACGTGTGCCAAGCACGGTTTTCTTCATTTAACATACTTGTCATTTTTCTGTAAGTTTCACCATCTTCCAAGTTTATTTTGATGGTGTTTCCATTCATCACCTTTGCATTAAACTTATCAGTTGTAGTAATTTTTTTTAATTTCTCATAGAGTAGATCGTAGTCTTTGACTTCATCTATTACTATTGGTGGTGGTGGAGGTATTTTTTTTGATGGTTTCTGGATAATATTAGGAACATCATCCTTTAATTGAGGTGGGGAGGGCGTATTATTCAATTTTCTTTTTTTTCTTCTAACTCCTTTAACTCTTATCCACTCAGTTTCTCGAGCTAGTTCGTCTTCATCCGTATGGTACTCTTGTTCAATTGTAGTCTGGCTAGGAGTAGGATAGATTGCCTCCTTTGGCTTAAGAGCTTTAACTTCGTTTTCAAGCATTTTCATACGCTCCTGCATCAATGCAATTGTATCATTCAATTGCTTGTTAATATTGTTGGCTTCAACTAGTGCATTATTAGCTCTACACAATTCATTGTGAAGCTTTTCTTCGTTTGTAGAACGAATGTTCTTGCTACTGGCCCCAATGGAAGGACTACGGCCTCTTATCGGAGAATACGATACTTTATTACTCCTATCGAAGGGATTTATAATATTATTTTCTGATTCGCTCAGTTGAGCTTGTTTATTCACCAACATATCTTGTGATTTGTTAAAATATTTGTAGTTTAGCAATGGCTGGTCTCCCCCAGAATCCACGAGACCGACCTCCGAAGAGGGTGGATTTACCTGATTAACAGGTGTACCACCTGGGGTATTATTTTCCATATTCGTTCCGCTCATTGCTCATTTATAGTGTACTGCACTCGCATCTAGTATTTAGCCGACGTATTCACATCGTTGCCCGGGTGTTACCACTTGGAGGTATACTAGACACATTTGGTGGTTTCTACATAGTTGCAGCGTTGGAATATAGACCACGAGATACATGGCTATAGACGGTCAACCCCTACCCTATTGAGACGCACCCAACACCCGAGTCATTTGGTGGTGCAAAATATTTTATACTTTTCCGAGATGATTTTTCAAAATATCGATATGTGTATCCGATCAAAAATAAGTCAGATGTGTTCGAAAAACTCAAAGTATTTGTGTCTTTGATGGAAAAAGATTGTGGTCATCATTTAAAAAAATTTCGATCGGGTAATGGATTAGAATTCGTTAATGACAAGATGAAACGTTTCATGGAAGAAAAGAGCATTCGGCACCAGCGAACTGTACCATATGCGCCTGAGCAGAATGGGTGCGCAGAGAAGGACAATCGCACATTGGTCGAGGCAGTTAGAACTATGTTGATATCAAATGACTTAGATAAACGGTTTTGGGCCGAAGCCATAAATACTTTTGTATATCTGATTAATCGAACCGGAAAAAGTACTATTGAAGACAAAACACCTTTCGAGTTGTGGACTAAAAAAAAGGCAAACATTGAAAATTTACGTGCGTTCGGATGTGAAGTGTTTGTTCATGTTCCGAAAGAAAAACGGAATAAGATCGATTCAAAATCAGTTAAATGTACATTTGTTGGTTACGATGAAAATGTAAAAGGGTTCAGAGTTTGGAATCCAAACAATGGAAAGGTAGAAATAGTACGCGATGTTATTTTTCCGAAAGAAGAAAATGAAAAAGTTTTATTAAAAGTCGATGATCAATGTGAAAAAGTACTTTCAGACTTAGTTACTAATTCTATGAAAGATGAATTGATCAATGAAGTTGACAATTCACAACCAATCATTGAAACTGTCAATGAAAGTGTTGAAAAATCAACGTCAAAAGATCCTACACCAAAAGGATCGTTGTGTGATTTGAATGTTACAAACATTCAAGAATGTCGTTTTCGTGATCGGAATGCGCATAAACATACGCATTCATGTTGTACGGCTGTGGAACAAGTAGCGATGCTTGCATCGGTATAATTGAACCTGACACCTATGAAGAGGCTGTTCAAGCGAGTGACTGTAAACAGTGGATTAATGCGATGGAAGACGAGTACGAATCATTAAATAAAAATCGTAAAAGGTTATTGATAACCGCTGGGTGTTTAAGATTAAGTACAAATCTGATGGTTCCATAGAACGCTATAAGGCTCGTTTGGTAGCACGTGGGTTTTCGCAAGAATATGGAGTGGATTATCAGGAAACATTTAGGTACTATCTTTGACCTGATGAATTCGAAATGTTTTTCCCATTTAAGTTCATAATCAAAATTGACCCCATGGTATTTTTCAATTAATACCCGAGCGATGCGCTGATTATTGTAATTTACATCAAGATCTATGGGTTAATGTGGAAAAGCATATAATTTGTTTTCTTAGTGTCAATCGTCATCTTATTTCAGCATATCCATTCATGAATTATCTTCAAATCATTATTTATTTGTTGTTCGGTAAAGCTTAGATCATCGTTGTAATATATGAGGGCAATATCACCTGCATATAGATAAATGTGGCCTGACAATTCTAATTTACCAATATCGTTGACGTACAGGCTGAATAACGTTGGGCCAAAAATACTACCTTATGGGACTCCATGTGTATTGAAACCGATTAGATAAGTAATCTTTGAACCACAGATACTCATTAATATGTATCCCGATGCTATATAATTTTTTCAGCAAAATTGATCGATCTACGGTATCAAAGGCTTTCTGTAAATTGATAAACACCGCCGCTACCATTTCATTTAAGTCAATTTGTTATTGAACTGTTGATATAATATGAAAACAAGGCAGTTATATAAGATATCAGATTTGTTAAGGAAATAGGCAAGTTGAGTTCACGATTGTTTCCAAGAATTTCTCTGTAACCGGAAGAATACTTATAGGCCGAAAATTGGTAATATCATTCTTGTCGCCGTTTTAATAAACAGGAATAACCTTGGCTATTTTTATCTCCAATGGCACGATTCCCAAATAATTAGACTTGTTTATTATTGATGTCAGGGCTGGTGCAAGAAGATCAATATTGTCTTTTATATAGGATGTTACAACACCATCAGATCCTGCCGAAAGAGAATTGTTCAGTTCATGAACAATTTGAACAAGGTTTGTTATTGATAAGTCTTGGAAAGCAAAATATTCTGTTAGACCAGTATCGATTGCAGTTTATTTGCATTTACAGTCCACCAATCGTTGAGTAATAACTATTAAAATTGCACAATTTTGTTTTCTTCTCATCAAGCGTTGATAGATTATCGAAGAGTTTATTCGATTAAGGTGTTGCATCCATTTCCTCCTTGCCTCACTCGCATTCTCATGTTTTTTTTTTGTAATACTGGCATTTTATTTGTTGGAAGCTTCTCTTTTCAATGTTTCGCCATAAACTGTATTGCTGCCTGTCCCATCTTAGAAAACCAATAAGATTTCATTTCATATGATGACGAAGTTCTCGGTCAATCCACGGTGAATAGCCCTTGTTGTTTGGTTACGATTAATACTTTTTGAGATAGCTAATTTGATTTTGTTTATAAACGAGTTGCATACAACGTTGATATTCCCATCATTCGCGACCTTAGAATGAAAAGGTTCTATCTAACATTTTTACATTTTTTTAGGTTAATATCGATTTTACATTTTTCGAGATCGCAGAATTCAAAAATGTCGTTTAAATTTGCTTTACTTTAATATGTTCGGAGATAATACAATAGAAAAGTTCTATTTCAATTCATTATGCACATCAATTAACTCAATAAGAGAATCCAAATTTCTATCCAAATAATTAAAACCCAATTTACGGTAAATCATTTGACCAAAAGTCCAAAACTATATTAATTTGATATTCTATTAAATTGTCTTGACTATAAAATTTGACGTTTGAAATATTTTTGGTATGACGTAAATAATTTAAAAGATATCACGATTCAAAAATTCGTTTGGGTTTTACTCAGTAGTGAACTTGGTACAAATAGAACCTTTTCATTTTAGGTCTCGCATTGTTTATAAAATTTATTTTATGTAAGTTAATTGATAATTTTTTCTTGTCATTATGACTGTGTGCAGGAACAGAAGATGCATTGTACGGTTTTGCTCTCTGGTGAGATTTAAATTCGTAAAATATCAATTGGTGATCAAATCTTTCGAAACAGTAATTGTTGTATATGTATTGACTGATTGGCATCATTTACAATGGAATGATCTAGACAGTTGTCATTTCTCATTTAGGAAGAATACTGTGAGCATTCAGATAGAAAACTTTCAAGTTATGGTTTCCGTCAAATTTAAATTCACTGATGTTATTGGGCCTATCCACACGAATATTTTTAACAACACCGTCACAACAGCATTCTGTATTCACACTGTTGTTATTCTTCTTTATGTATGTGTAAATTTACTTCATTTTTGGATTGCTTTGTACGAGGTACGAACTACGAACTGCAAGGAGAAAAACAATTACATATTTCATTGTGTGCGTTAAACAATAGAAAAACACGTGCCAATGCACATTCAATTTTTTTATTTATTTAATTTTATATTTGTATTAGTGTGTAACAACACGAGAATACTAGAAATTTCATAATGCAAAAGTGCATTACAAATCCCCACCACAAATTTAGGTTTGTAGGCAGAGAGGTAAAGAAACGAGGGTGAATACGGTTGTTAAAAATACTGGTGTGGATAGACCCATATAATTGGTTTGTATAGTTACTAAGGGTTTTACTGGCGAATCAAAATTGAGTTCAAGATTATCTAAAGATGTCATTTAGTGTATTTTTATGATGTAAAACGATGATATTGGAGTTATCCGATTGTCGAATCTTGATATGGCCATTTCTAACCCAAGCGTACTTATTAATCTTATTGTTTCCTTTCTCATCTCTCGCAAGTTTAAATAAATAATTATCATACGGTGTTAACACTAGGTTTACGAAGCGCGTCAATTTGACGCATTTTCAATTTCACATAGAAAAATTTGGAAATCGGTTAGATTTATCTCTTACTACTTCTACCTACAATTATGCATTTCGCGAGACGAATATTTGGCAACATTTATTTTCTTCTACGCCTTTGAATTTCGAAGTTTGCTATGTGGTATACCTATCTCTACGGGGACGCGTCAATTTGACACAATGGTAAGGCAGTGCAAATACTTCGTCATCTCACGTCTCCAGTGGCTGTTTCAGGGTTATTTTATGTTCTTATGTATAGAGTAATGTATGTAGTGTAGAAAGCAGAGATAAAAAACGAAACAAAAACAAAGCCTTATCCACGTCAAAATTAAAACAAACAAAATCAAAGCAAAAAGGTTTCTCACACATAAATGCGTCGATACTGTACAAAGAATGTACCGGATCAAATATATCCAGAAAGGATTTCATTTTTCAATTAGCCGAAGAACTTTCCGATAAGAAAGGAAATGAAATTGAGGAAAATATTGACTTTCAAGAGCCTCATACATCAGCAAATAGAAGTAAGTACACTTGTAGAAATTGTAAGATTGTTTGTGGAAAACGTGCACATAAAATTGAATATGTACATATGGAAAAAATGCGTAAATTAAAAAAAAATTAATTTAAAACATTTTACTCCTCACAAAAGGAGCTATAATACCGTTCTCTTTTTATAGAGGTACTAGTTGCGCTATTCCCTTTATAAAACGGAAAGTTTATACCAAATATTTTTTTATTTTTTTGTCCGAACTGACCAATCAGCTTGCGAGTTGTCTTTTTATTATTATGATGATTTTGATGTCAATACACCTGTATGACAATGTTCCTTTAAAAATAAATTACTTATTTTACCAAATATTAATTTTTTTAACATGCGTCAAATTGACGCGTACCGTAGAGATAGGTATATCAAAAATGTCCGTAAACCTAGTGTTAAACGTTCAGAGACAAACACGTTGTCCTGTCGGTCTCTTAATGTTTTGTTGTTGTTCACAAATTCCTCTTTGATTTTGATAGAATTGAGTTTGACTGTGATGATATGACTATTATTTAGTTTCGACTCCCGAGTCTAAAGCATCACTGATGCCTTCAGCACAGTTGGGCATATTCGTTTAAAAAAAACAATTTTTACATTTTAGAAGTAAAAAATGTAAAAATCTACATAAATTATATTAAAATGTAAATTATATGTAAACAAATTTACATTTTAAAACTAACAAATAATAATAAGTAATTAACTGAAAATTTAAGATAAAAAGTTAGTAAAAGTTATAATAATTATAACTTTATCAAAGTGTAAATTACTTTTTATAGATATATTACAGATAGTTTTTAGTTTTCTACATTTAAAATTCTTTTTTTTACATAATGTCGTAATGCAATACCTCATCTGTTCGCCATGTCACATATTCGAAATATTATGCCAGAATCTCAGCCATGTCAAAATTTGAATTATTGATGCCAGAATTCGAATTATCACGGCAGAATCCGATAAATGATGTAAGAATTAGATTTGTAATATAAAAATGTGTATTTATGATGTCAGAACTCAATATATCATGTCGATACATCATACCAGAATAAAATAAATTATGTTAGAAATCGACATATCACATCAGAACTCGTTGTGTTATGTCAAAATTCGATATCGCTCATTTACTACAAGATTAACAAAACTCAAAATGGCAATTTTTGAGTTGTGTTTGGGTTATGGCCTCACACATCTATTATTACATCTCTAAATTCTACCGCTAAGTATTACAATTCAACAGATTTAAAAGTGTTTCTTTAACAAAACTAATTTTTGAGTTGTGTTATTTTTGCAGCAAATGAGCGTGTCACGTTAGAATTTGAATTTTTGATGCCAAAAATACATACTTCATATCAGGATTCGATAAATCATAAGCGACTTCGATATTTCTTATTAAAATTTAAATCTTTGATGTCAAAATTCGATATCTCATATCAGAATTTGAATTTTTGATGCAAGAATTTGAGTTATCATGTAGAATTCCATACTTTATATCAGAAATAGTTATGTAATATCAGAATTCAATATATCATGATATCAAGCCAGAATTCGATATGTCATATCAGAATTTGAATTTATGATGTCATCAGAATTTACATTTTTGTTGTCGGAATTTATGTATTTACTAAATTTGTCAATAAATAATTTTAGAATTCGATAAGTCATATCAGGATTCGAATTTATATATGTTAAGTCAGAATTCGATATATCAAGCCAGGATTCGATTTGTCCTGTCAAAATTAGAGTTAATACTGTCTAAATTCGATATGTGTGTAATCAGAATTTGAATTTTAGTGTCAGAGTTCTATATATAGTATCAGAATTCTACGTACGAAGTTAAAACTCAATATGACATGTCAGAATTGTATATCTTAAGTCAAAATTAGATAAATGATTAGAGAATTCGATATGCCAAGCCAGTATTTGAGTTATTTATGTCCACATTCAATACATCAGTATTCGATATGCCATTCCAGAATTCGAAAGGTTGTCACAGTTTGATAAATCTATTTCAAGCCTTCAGAACTCCGTAAATCATCTCAAAATTCGATATGATATGTCAGGATTCGATAAGAATTCAATATCACAAATCAAATTTTATATTATGTCACGTCGATATTTTAACTTTTAACTTACGTATTCGATTTATTCGGTCAAAATTTGAAATGTCTCTTCAGAATTTCATATAATATCATCTCATCACTTCAGAATTCCATATATCTGCTCAAAATTCGAGATGTCATACCAGAATTGGATATATCATCCTAAAATTCAGCACAATTTATTGAATTTTGGGACGGTATATCGAATATACGTCGGTATATTGGATATACATTTCTTCAGCGTTTGACTTCAAGATGCCAGAATTCGATAATTCATGTTAAGAGCTTGCGTTTTGGATGTCAAAAATCGAAATATCAAGCCGGTATTCGATAATCATACCAGTATTCGATAAAACATATCAGAATTCGATAAGTCGGGGCAAAAGTTAATTTTTTGACATCAGAGTTTGGGTTATTAATGCCAAAATTCGATATTTCGTGTCTGAGTTCGATATGTCTTCCAGAATTTCTATTTTTATGACAGAATTCTACAATAGGGCAAGTCATAGTTCAATAAGTCTTTAGATAAATCATATCCGAATTTTATGTCAGAATTCTATATCTCATATCAAAATTCGATATATATCATGCTAAATTATGTATGAATGTCATAATTTGGATTCTTTTGTGGTAAAGACCGGTGTTTCTAAGAAAATTCATAATATAGCGGCCGGAACAACTTCTTCTTTTTCCATAAATTAGATTTCCCCCATTTCTTAGAATTGTATAAAAAAGGAATATTTCCGAATTACAAATTTGGAAATATACGTACATATTACACCAAAAATTAAAATATTCTTTAATTAAATACTAATAATAATTTTGACCTACAATACCTTTTTTTACAGTTGTCATGCCATTAAATTTGAGGTTAGATTCGTGTTTTGCCATCGCATTATTCCATTTAATTTATTTAAAATATCAGCGTTTCTATCAGAACTTTCATCAGGTTGACTTACATGAGACGCTATTTTGGGCGATAAATTACTATCCAGCGCATCGTCTTCAACATGGGCTATAACGGTGACAATTTCCGCTCTCGATTTGTTGAAATCTGCTTCACAAGATGCACACCTCCAAATAGCCTTTTTAAGGGCTAATTTTTTATAAAAATCAATTTCCACGCCAGCACATGTTCAGTGAAAATAGTTTCCACATATTCCATCACACTTTAAATACTTAAAATTTTTATAACTTAATTTATTTTTGCACACATAGAATATCTTTTATCAACGCCATCTTGAAATTCGATCCAAATTTTGATTTTGACATTTTAAAATTTTGAGATTTTGAAATTCGAGATTTCGGTTTCGAGATTTTGAAATTCGAGATTTCGGTTTCGAGATTTTGATTCCGATATGACGTGTGTAGGTATATTATACTCAACCCTTTACAGAATTCTTAAATTTCAGGGTTGCTAAATATTTAAACTACCAATTTTTTAAAATTTCTATATTTTTTAATTTTTCTAAATAGAATTTGCAAATTCAAAATTCCCAAAACATATATTTGCTGTTTTTTTTTTACTTTTATTATTCCTAAATTTTGTATAAATTGTAATATTATAACTAACAAAACTAACAAAACTTGCATGATTTCAAATTTCTAAATTCATACCCTTTAAAATTTTCTAATTTCCAAATTTCTGAACTTTGCGAATTCTAGCATTTCATAAATTTATTTAATATTTAATTATTTTTAATTTTCTAAATTTCTTAATTTTTAAATTCCGAAATTTTTTACTTTTTAACGTTTCTTAGGTTGGTGTAATGAAGTCATTCCCGTTGCAATTATATAAGTAGTTGATGGTGCTCCATTTCTAATACGTAGTTTTATTTTTATGAAAGTTCAATGGTTTTAGGTTTTAGTTTCAAGTTACCATTGAAGTAAGAGGTAGTTTAAACATGTTCGAAATGCTATCTACGAGTTAGTTATGTTACAATAATTTGTTAGCTACATTAAAAAAATTTCACGTCGTGATGTCTTATGCTTAAATTATTTGTCATATTCGCAAAAGGGAGCATTACAAATAATTGGTGTAATTTAATTTTTTTTTTTTTTTTTAATTTTAAAATATTGATTAATTTTACAAGCAAAACTAAATTTGTCTTTCTTTTTCATTTTTCCTTATCCAGGCATTCTTTTGCTATCGTCATTACGATCAAAGAAATTTAACTTCAATGAATTTCGATAATCCCGTTTATCGTAAAACAACGGAGGATCAATTTAGTTTGGAGAAAAATTTGCCAAATCGGATATATCCGAGTACTGTTGGTGATGAGGTAAGAAATTTCACACAAGATTCCATTATATTAAGATAAATATTTTTATAAGTTTGTGTTTTTTTTTTATTTTTTATTTTTTCTGGTAATATTAAGATTAAAGATAAAAGTAATTTTTTTTATATTATCTCTTCGCGGAATTAAATTATATATATATTTTTTTCGTTGTTGGTAAAACGCGCAAACCACATGAAAAATAAAATAAAATAAAATAAAATAAGAGGCCCTATTTAAATTTTATTTAAACACAGTTTAATTAAGGAAAATAAATATTTAAATTTAATTAAGATAAAATAATTAAAATGTGGTTGTAGTCATTGGGTGGTAAATACATATGATTAAATATTATTATGGTATTGATATCCCAAGAAATAATCAGTGTAGTACAACCATGTACTGTGACAAACAATGTAAAAATTATTTACTGAGTCGTTATCCGTATAGGTGCCAATCTCAATGATAGCAACTATTAATCTGTCCATTATAAAACCAAAAACAAAAAATCATTAAAAAATAAGTAATTTCATTTTGTAAATAAAAAATTTTAAAACCACAAAAAAATATAAACTTAGAACGTATAAAAAAAAATACGACTTTTGATATGATCTCGTTAACAATTTCAGTCACGACTTATTTTTTTCCGACCAAATTAAAAAACTTTTCATTTTATTTTATTATTGTTGTTCGTTTTTTTTATTTTTCATTTCACGATGGAAACAAAAGAAAAACTAGCTTTACGACATAATTGAACTTAATTTATTTTGTGTGGGTTTTTTATATATTTCTTTGGTGGAATATAATATAGTTTGCCTGAGTTTCTAGGAAAAAAAAACCGGGCAAAAAATTGTTCAACACTTAATTGGACTTGTCTAGTTTTTATGTTTTCATTTAATTAGTTTAATTTTAAATTAGTTTTTTTTTTTTAATTTTACTTAATTTATTTTTTGTTATAAATGTATTAGAAATTTGTTCAACAACCCTTCATTTTCGGTGTAATGAACCAACCAGAATATAATTTGTGAGGCGTTCTCACACCGCAAACAACAATTAATAGTAAAAAAAAAACGACGAAAAATTAAATAAAACGTTATTATATTAATAAATAAATAAATTAATTATACCAGTAAACATTTTATTTTAACAACGATTTCCCATTTCACCAAAAGCATCATATGTATATGTATATAAAAATTCTCATAATTTCTAATTTATTATTTATAAAGTTAGAGGCAAAAAATAAAATAATTTTCCAAAAAAATTATATCATCCCATAAATTATAAATAAACTCATATCAAAATAACACATTTACATTCGAGAATTTTTAGTATTTTGATTTTAGGGAAAATAAAAAATAAAAATTTGCATAAAAATATGAAAAGCAACAAAAAAACAAAAAACAAACAGCAAAACCGGAATTACATTTTTATTAAAAATTTTATTTTACTTGATTTGCCGCAGTAAATAAAATGGGCTATACATACGAGTACAGATAAATACATAAAATGAATGCAAACTTTAATTATAATCTGATTCCCTTATGGATGGTGGTGAACTGTGTGTGCATGTGTGATGTGATATTGTAAACCGATTTTAAAGGAATTGGAAACGGAAAACGATTTGCTAAATTTCAGTTTTCCACTCAGGACAGTATAATTTTTATGTTGCATAAATTTCGTATCATTTCAAAATTTCCGCACAAAGTTGAGGTCTGTCCAATGATCAATGGATTTTTTCAATGGAAGAGTCTCTCACTGTCCGTCTCTCATTTATATTTTAATAAGCTTTCTCAATTATTCACATGCAATAAATGGTAACTCACAAATAGAATACATCTAGAAACATTCAATTGTTTTTACTTGTAAGCAAGTGAATAAAATATAGTGGATACTTGAATTTTAAGTAACTAATTCTGAACAGGCAGACATATAGTACTACCATCATACGAAAAAAATATTTATTCGGTGAAGTTCCAGATGTCGCATCGATCGCATTTAAATATATGGTGCAAAACTTTGGTAATCGCCTAAATGAATGCAAGGTTAGTTAAACATCCCCTGGCCTACTCGTCTCTGACACACTACGTATTATTGTAGTGCAAATATACAAAATGTGCATGTATTTTTGTATAATTTTATTTATGATACATACAACCAAATATCAATTTTATTTTTTATTATTTTAAATTTTGAAATTTCGGTCATTCCTGAAATTTTTCAAAATTGTCACAACACCAAATTTATTGATTTATTAATTTTTTACTTCGGTCTAAAAAGACCAAAGTATTGAAATCCTGTCAAAAATGACGAAAAATTTGGTTGGTCCAAAACCACTTTTCTCGACGTTTTGAAAGTCCCGGAGTCTGAAAAAGCAAACAAAAAAAATGTCCGTCCGTCTGTCTGGATGTCTGGACGTCTGGATGTCTTGATGTCTGGATCCATGGTACCTCGAGAACGGCTTGTCCGAGTTGGAATTGTTGTTCACCAATCTGTTTCTATGGTCAAGGCGGAGATTTGAAAAGCTTTTGGAGACCGTACTTCAAGAGGGTGAGGTACCTGGCATACGAATTGACCCAAAATACCTGGTTTTATAAATATTTACGATTTTTTTATATAATATGCTGGTTTGATTATTGAATTGGACATTGAATTTGGAATTGATTTGAAGGTTACGTTACGGGTCAATTTGCGGGTTGAGTTGAAGTTGAGTTGGAGTTGAGTTGGGGTTGCATTAGGTTGTAGTGAGCAGTTAACACATTTTCTATATGAACTTGCCTATTTATCAACTGATTATTATGAAATTTTACATGTGTAATGGAAAAGGGATCTAAAGTCAGTTTTGGATGAGGTTCTAGAATATGGCCAAGTACCAAGTAGGATGGAACTTGGTTATTCTTTACCCGATTATTATGAAATTTGACATGTGCATTGTAAATGGGATTCTAAAATGATTTTTGGTTAAAGTCTGGAATATGGCCTGTTACGCGGTTAGAAATATCAGTATAATTTTGTATACTGTGAATGCTATCCCAATTGAAAACACCAAAAGCCGAAGTTCTGATCGAGGTTTCAGCCCTATATATTTTATTATTAAAAGTTTTTTTTAAACCACACAAAGTAGAAATTACGCAAAAAATAAAATTAAGCAATGAAGATTTGTACTGTTTGTGCTTTTTAACAGAAATGTTTTTTGAAATGTTCTTATCGATTGTGTGTGGGTTTAGGCTGCAGTATGCAAGTATCTTAGAACATTTTCGTAAAAGTACGAATTGGAATAAGTGGAATACATTTTTGACAGCATTCTTGGCTCTAATACGCGATTGAATTATTTGACTTTTTAAAAATTTTGCGTAAACCGACCCTCCAAATGTGGTAGCAACCACCAATATTTAATGTATGAGGAAAGAAAGTCACGCCATCCACTCACCACTTGGATGCTGTGGTAAAAAAAAGAATCTAAGAAACCAACTTACTGGAAAGTCCGAGTGCTTTCAACTTATTCTTTAAGCTCTTGTGCCTTGCTGATGGCGAGGTTAGTTAAGTCACCGATCGATTAACGTCGAAACCCGCAGTGGTGGTTTAAACGGTTGGGGTTCTTCCAGCTATTTCATCAGAAATAAAAGAATTATTTTTTTTATGCGGAGGGAGATAATTATTAAGAATTTTGCCAGTTTTTCAGTTTCGATCTGTATGAGGGTGACGAGTGGTTTATTATTTCTACACAGTGCAGAAATAATAAACTTTTCGTCATTCTCATACAGATCGAAACCAAAAAACTTGGAAAGTTCTTAATGGTTTTCTCCCTCCGCATAAAAAAAATGAATGATTTGGCTTGTACCGATAAAACCTAATATGCCAAAAGAATTTTAATTTATAGCACCTGTCTAGTTACAATTTGATGCGGTTTTTATGCCTTTCTTGCGCCAGAATGAACATTAGCTATTTTCCGGATCACAGTCGAACAGAATAACAAAAAGTTTAGTCAAAGATTTGTAGTAATTTTTTGGATTAATAATACCATCGGTGCTCAGGGCAGTCTTAGCAAATTTGAGCTCGTTGAGCTAATAAAAAATCTCTTTTTTCCAAAAAATCGTACTTTATGGATAGTACACAAAAATTATTATTCAAATTACTTTCTCGTAAAGATGACGACCTCAGGTAATTCTCTTTAGAGTGAAAAATGAAATACCACTACTGCAATTTATGCACGCAATACCTAACCAAATCTGTAAAGCCGCAACCGTTCTGGGTAAATTTAAAGCCGGATTGATTTTTCAGGTAATACCGACCTTCCACTGTACATACTCTTTGAATTCAGATACATTAAAATTTTAAAAATCCTCAAACTAATTTTCTTCTGTGAACAAAAATCTTATGGTAACTTGTCAATTTTGTATTTTAATAATTTCCAATAAATAATTATATTTGAAAAAAAAAATTATTTGAAAAATAAAAGTACAAAATATGTATATAAAAAACAGAGATTATGTTTTCACTTTCTTTAGTACCAGTTTCGAGCACCAAGCTCTTTGTCAACTTTATAAAATATATATTAACATCTTGCGATGTAAAAACGAATGTTTCACAATATTTAAAAAAAAATTTCAATTTTTTAAAACAACAAGTTTTTAAAATTATAACTTTATTAATACGTGAATTTAAAATATTACAAACAACTACTAGTTTCGAGCATCCAACTGCCCATCATCAGGTTATTTTAAAAACTAAGACGGTAATTAATTTTTTTTATGCTATGGGGAATCCTCTATCAGGAACACTTGCCGATATATTTATCAATTACAACGAACATAAATATATATTCAACAACTGCAACAAACACCGAGACAAGATCCTATTGTTATAGGTACGTAGATGATGTATTAATACTATTTCGTGGCACACAGCGACAATTAACACATTTATATGATTTCGTCAACGCCATAATTAAAATTCACACTGGAAATAGAAAACAATAAATGCATTAATTTTCTAGATCTAACAATACCCAACTTCGTCGGAAACAACCACGAACATACAGTGAATCACATAGTGAAAATGGTTCACCCTTAATAAAGCAAAAGTTTTGCGAACATTTTCTAAACAATCAAATAATACACAAAACAAAATGTGTATATGTATGTAAAAGCTTAAAGCCCACAGTCATGTGATAATTTGGGTTGCGCGTTCGGCGGCTGGAGTTGGAAAACTTCATTTTTCTCCGATCGTAGGAAAAAATATATCTTTCCGTTGTTTTTTCGAAACGAAAAGCTCATGATTCCAGTATGTTGTATTTGTTGCTAAGCAACAAGTAATAATAGTACGAGAATATTTTTTATTTCATACTATACCGAAAATCAATGTTCACGTCATTGATTTCGGTCCGGGAAATGAATCATTACGTCAGAGAACAAAAGTGTCCGGAAAACGAGCTATTACAGTAGAGTAGACTTTAAAACCAAAAAAAAAAAATAACTAGGGTAACTTGATAATTTGAAAATCATTTGGATTGATTTTCTCTAAATTTCAAACTCATGTTTTTACTTTAAAATTTAATTTTAAATGAAAAAATCGAATTAATGTCCCATATAGTATGAAATAAAACGTTGTACGTTACACGTACGTTAAATGATCGTTACAGTACTCGCTTAAAATTCTGAACTCGTCATAAACGTCATAAACGTAATTCATAAACGTCGAACTCGTACTCATTCACCGCCCTTGTGACGTAATTAACTATTCTGGCCTAGGCCGGGAATATATTCTCGTATGGATTTTTAATTGTTTAGAAGAAATAAAAGTACACTTATAAGGTCAAACGCATTTATTTATTTTAATTTAACAGTATACATAACAATCAATTTTTATTTGATAAATCTATGCCAAACTAATTATGTGTTAGGTATCGGAGTTTAATTTTACTTATTTGTAATATTAACGGTTATCGTACAATTAGTACAATTATTGAACATTGGGATTAGTAGTATCACATCCCAGCATTGTTGTTGATATATTGCTATTAAAATCATAACCATTATTTGCATCGGCTGTTTCATTATCCGTTGTATCGAAAATCTTATGAGCAACTTCAATTTTATTGATAATGGATTCATCGATGTACCCTTCAGCAACAGTCGATGACTTCCATCCTCCAAATCTTTTTAAGCATGTTAAATCTGCGCCATTGCCAACTAAAATTGTCGCAGATGAACGGCGGAAACAGTACCCTTTGTATTGTTTTGCGTCTGACAATTTTAAAAAAGTAGCAACAATTTGTGGCATTTTACCAAACTGATGTATGCCAACTGCTTGTTTGAAACCTTTACCATTTGTGTATTTAAAAAAAAACGCAAGAAATTGGAATCTTTTGGACGCGAAGCTATATATTTTCTGTAATATTCTAAATAAGTTTCGTTTACGATAAATGATCGTGGTTTATTTGTCTTGTTATTCGGGATTTTAACTAAAAGTTTAGATCCCAAATCACTAATGTCAGTAATTTCCATGCGAGCTAGTTCATCCCGTCGACAAGCACCACCGATTCCAAAAATTAACGCAACCTACAAAAAACAATCATAATATTACATACAAAAAAATTTTGCGAAATATTTAACAAGTGTTTTTAAAAAATTTTAAAAATGTGTGTATTAGGAACGAATCATCTGAAGCTTCTAAAATGAATTGTTGAACATATTCCATAGTTAATATTTTAGACACGTAAGACACGTAATTTTTGGTATTTTGCAATATCTATCATACATTATTTTTAACCACTAGCATCGACCTGATCATTGAGTAGTTAGACCATAATGTGGACCATAAAGCGTTTATAAGCATTTTCGTATTTTTCCTTCGATTTTTGCGGGAGTAAATCACATGTAGCTGAATTAGCTGCTTCCACTATATCCGGCGGGGTACAAGATAAGGATAATTCGCTTTCACTGTCTATATCCCTTAAATTTCGTTCACACGTTTTTTATAAATCAAATAGGTACACAAACTTGACAACTTTTGAAAAAAAAACAAAATGTATTTATGTGTTATGATGTCGTGGCTAACTAAGCAATAATTTTATGTTATTTTCGATTTTTTACTTTGTTTTGATTTCTTAATATGATAACACTACGCTGTAAAATTTTGCCCCTGGACAATGAATAGTTGTTTCCGAATTAATTTTTCACACTGGATCTGAATCCGGGCTCAGAATTGCTCTATCACGTCAGGTTTTTGAGATATTCTAACCTAAAAGTGCAAAAAACACTGTTTTTTGAAATATTTGAGGTTATGTAGCAATGCAGTTTTTACTTTTTTATAAAAGCCATGTATGGGATCTTATTGTACAAGTCTTCCTCTTTCAAATGCCTTTGAATTTGCTAAAATATCATTTTTTTTTCGCCGAGATATTGCATTTTCAAATTTGCATAATCGTGAATTTTTCTGTATAAAAACACTACCCTGCAAAATTTTAAAAATTTTGGTGCCACTTGACAATGAATAGTTGTTTCCGAAGTAATTTTTTACGCTGAATCCGAATCTGGGCTCAGAATTGCTCTATCACCATAGGTTTATGAGATATTCTAACCTAAAAGTGCATATATACCGCAGGCATGAAAGGTATTGTATTATACAGTATACCGTCAAATTCACGAAAAACATATTTGAGCAAACTCAAAGGCATTTGAAAGAAGAAGACTTTTACTATAAGATCCCACACATGAACTTTTGAAGAAAAAAAAAATCGTGGTACTAGATAACCTCAAATATGTCAAAAAAAACAGTGTTTTTTTCACTTTTAGGTTAGAATATCTCATAAACCTGACGTGATAGAGCAATTCTGAGCCCAGATTCGGATTCATCGTAACAAATTACTTCGGAAACAACTATTCATTATCAAGTGACACCAAATTTTTAAAATTTTGCAGGGTATTGTAATTAATGAATAATACTAAAAATTATTTTGGGTTTATATTCGTTTTAAAATCCGATCGGAGAAAAAATAGTACGTACAATTCGGAGGAAAGGTGCATTTCCGGACTCCCGTGGTTGCCGGACTCGGCTATCGCTAATTTCCACTATCATCCGGGAATGCAGTACTTTTCCTCCTAATTATACAATATACTATTTACTTACGGGAACATGGACAAATACCAATATTTAAATATACATGTTAAAAGAAAATTTAAAACAGAGTGCTGATAAACTGGGTATTAAAGACATTTTTTATTTTTATCGAGAATGGCTACGAGGTACGAGAATGGCTGTTGTTTAATTGTCCTACAGTGACTCTCATAATTGATCACGATTTGATATGCCGCTAATATTTTATTACACCAAAATAAAATAAAATTTTTTAGTTTTACTTTTTAAATTCAACAGTTTATTAAATATGTATTTAACAAATTAAACAAACAATTCATTTTCAACACCACAAATATCAATAATAAATTAACATAAAAATTATTAGGTGTGATCAATTATGAGAGTCACTGTATAATAATCAAAATACTACCACAATCGCCTGATTTAAATATTATTGAAAATGTATAGCATAAATTTTGGTGTGAAATTAGGAACCATAATTAATATATCAAATAAAAATGATTTAAAAAGGGTCTTATTGGAGGAATGGGATAAAATTAGCCCCGAATAAACCAGAAAACTTGTGGAATCTATTCCAGACCGCTTAAAACTAGTTATTAGGCAGACAGGGTTTCCAACAAAATTCTGAAGAAGTTTTAGGACTTTTTATTTACTGTGCGTCTTTTGTAACTTTTCATAACTGTAATTTAACATGGACCATTTTCCTTGTATATAATTTTCTTTTTTATTTTCCTGAATATGTTATTTTGCTGTTGTTACTGATGAATAATTAAATTTTTTACTTTATTAAAATTGGAATAAAATATACTTTTAAAAATATTCATTGTTTCTTACATTATTAGATTTTTTTAGAAATGTTTGACCAATATTTTTTTTATTGGGGTTTCACCATTTTCACTATGACTCACTGTATATCGGAAGGCTACGCATATAGATCCAACATGTTGAATCGAACCATCAAATAAACCAAAAATTTGCAGCTTATTCACACATGATTAGTGGATTAAACAACATGAGCTATCTTGCGAAATATTGGTGGTGTAAGAGACACGAATTATTTATTTTTGATTTTTATTATAAATTTTAAGGAAAAAGTTTACTCAATTTTTCGCCCTATGCCTCCAAAAGTGTTTCGATGTGGTTTTGTCGACACAATATACATAACAGTTCCAATAAATTATAGCTTCGATGTTTATTCACGAAATGTGTACGGTAATATAAATTTTATACGCTTTTACGTTACATAAAACAGTGTTTCTGCAAGGAAAAAGGTAGATGGATATTAAGGGTCATTGACATGTAATCGTAGTATCGTACTGTTTAGGAAATGCTGATTTTGGGGTTATTCAAAAAATTATTTACGAATTATTTTCATATTTTGGAAATTTTTTGGCATTTAGATTTTTTTTAGAATCCCCTATTTTAGGGCTAGCAAATAAAGGTTGAACATTTTTTAATACTAATTTGGGTTGCTTGACTTTGGTTTACTATAAATGTTAAAATTTTCCAGAAATTTTCCAGAACTTACAAGATGTTTCTAGATTAGTAGATTATTTGAGTCTTATCGATATTTTTGGGAGTGACGATTTTATTTATCGATACCTTAAAGCACACAAGTGCTATGTGCATATTTTGAATGCCCACAAGAATGACGCTAAATTGGAAAATATTTGGAATTTCCATTCAATGCCTTGGAAATAGTGCTTTGAATGATTATAGTACCAAATAACAGAACCATAAATGATAAAGAAAGTCTTTCTAAATGCCTAAATTTGTATTTACCACAAATTGTAAAAATGGACATAGCACTAGTGTGCTATAAGGTATTGATATAGTGCTTGGCTTCTCAATAGTTCAATATATTTCAGTTTTAAAGTGGAGGTGCTTAGGTACTTGACATTACATGTATTAAGCAACTTTCAAAATTATTAGAGAACTGAGTTTATGTTGCATAATGTACTCAGGATTTTCGAGAAGAGTATCATTATATACGCCAAAGATATTTGCAAGGCCTTCAGAGAATGGGTTCTTGATTTTACGAAAATTCTCTAATCCAAAAAACAAAATTAGAAGGACAACCACAAGTAAAAGTTAAAACTTTATGTGGGGATTCAGATGCGATACAACATTTTTGCACACAAGGAATGAATTCTTGATTTATAAATCTGTTACACTCTATACAAATTCACCTTTAGTGGGATTATTTACAGATAATCACAGAAGTATTTAGAACTAGAGCATATTTTCATGTTGTAGCAATTTATGAGCAAAATGAAACATTCAGGTAGCACTCTGCATCAAAAAAATAATTTAGGAGTGACTGTTTGAAATCCATTATTGGAATCTGTAATAAAAAAAAACATTTTGCAGAACAGCAATAAAATTTACTGATGTACAGACATCTACTACGCAAATAAAAAATTGAAAAAATTTGATTTCAAAAATAATTTTAAAAATCGAATTGTAATATAAAAAATATCTATGTATGTATGACTTTACATTGCCCTCTATCAACCTAAAGAAATAAACAATGATATTTGGGCATATTTATTCGTACATTATATTTAGGCGAACTTAAATATAAAAATATTTTGAAAAATTCAAAACGATATCAGTATCGCCATCTAACACCATCTTCACCGACGAACTTCACATGAAAGTATATGTGTATTTATACTATGGTAAGTGTAAGTAAAAATATGTCAAATGGTGATTTAGCTAATTTGGCATCGAGCACTGACAGTACTGCGGCATTTGTGCTAAATAGTGTTGTGAGCCATAACGTAGCTGTGCCGCTTCCTACGGATTTAGCTAATAACAATATTCTTACAACCAATGATACAGTAGAAACTTTTCCTGCCTTTCTGAGATCTGAGATTGGAGACAAATAAAAATTCAAGCACAACTGAAATAACCCTCGTTAATACAACTTGCAATGAACCCGTATTAGAAGTTGTGCCAATTCTAGTGGTCCCGGTGTCATACCCGGTTGCATTTGCAAATAATGTCAAATTTGATTTGAAAAATAAATTGTTCAGCCTGCATAGCTTATTCCGAGCCCTAATTCTTCGTTAACTAATCAATCGACGACAAATTCAAGATATGGAAAGAAAATATCCTAAAAGTTACAGTGCCGCTAATAGTGTTACCGCTACTGCTCAGCAATTTCCTTCAGGTAATTTGAAATCAAAAGTGGTAAATATTGTGAACAACGTTATTATTGGCACCGGGAGTGATATAGACGGCCTATTACGTGCAGTTAAACCACGAAAGCAAATATCTGGAGACTAATTTTAAGTTAGATAATGCTATGGTTCATCGGTTTACACAGAACTACTCGTCTTTCAAAATAAGGGTCTCGGATGCCGATTTTGAAAAGCTAAAGGCTTTAACTTCATGGCCAACTGGAATTCTTGTGAAGGAGTTCCAGAAGATAACCCGAAGTCATCCTTTTTTAGGGGTACCACAACCAAACCAACAAAAGCCAATGTAGATGTTATATAGCCTTAGGTAAAATTTCAATTTATTTGGAGCTAACATTGCTGCACTTGACATATTGCCGCAAATCATTCTTCTATCTGAAATCTGGGTTGAACAATATGAATTTGAAAATTATAAAATTTTGGGATTTACCATTTACGGTAGGCGTTGTTGTTTATCTATGTGATGACATAATGAATAATACTGCATTTTACATCGATGCTACTATATATAATGGTAACATTTTACAGGTGAATTTTGAATTTAATTCGGTTCAGTTTTCGGTCTTAGTTATTTATAGATTTCATTTTTTAAACACATCTGTCTTTTTCGTAGAGCTTAATAATATTTTATCAGGGATTAAAGCGAACAATTTATTAGTTTTGGTGATATGAATTTAAATATTTTAGATCATCCAGCATCTTCAGACAGTTATATATTTATAATGACGTCTAAATGCTAAATGTACCAACACGAATTTGTAATGATTCTGCTTACATGCATAGATCAAGTATTTTTTAGACATTCTTTGAAATTTGAATTTAGTATTGTTGCGGCTATTTATGATCTGCATATTACTGGTCACCGTATGATATCGATGAGTTTTGTACCGTCGAACATTTTTACCAATAATCATTTACTGCCAAAATTGAAACAACATTTATATCTCCTCTATAAATTATATAAATTTATTTGTTGAGTTGAATGAGGAATGCTGGCTCAATGTCTATTTCGAAACTAATGTATCTGGAGCATATAATTATTTTATTACGCGGTTAAAACAATATATGTATTGATAATAATACTTCAAGGCACGTTCGAAAAGCTAAGGACAAAAGGTTTACGCCCTTGATTTCAGCAATATTCTATTATTGGAATAACGGTCTGGATCAAAGAAATTCGATTCGTGCTATTTTTGTAGATTTAACGAAAGCATTTGATATGGTAAACCATGATCTTTTCCTGCAAACACTTTTCTATGCTGTTTTTCATGGTATTACGTTGCAGTGGGTTCAATCATATTTGTCTGGTCGGTCACAGGTTGTTAAAATCATAAAGTCAAGGAATCAACATTAATGATGGTGTACCGCAAGGGTCAATGCTAGGTTTACTGATATTTTTAATGTATTTAAATTCTATTTTCCAAATGTGATGGATTGATTCCTGAATGGTTTCCTTATGTGGTGGATTGATTCCTGAAAAATCCCGTGTTAATAAAATGTTTGGTCCCGTTACGTGTTAATAAAAACGCTAATCTTCTTTAAACATATACCACTTAAATGGATCACAGATAATAAGTAGTAGGATTCGATCGCATATGTCTGCAGTATAGTCTATACGATTGAATGATATATTTAAATTTTTGTATGCATGTAAGCGAGAATTATTTACAGATGTTTTCTCGTTTTAAAAGTGTACCATGTTTATCTTAGCTGTTCATAAAGTTTTTTACGGGACAGACAAATTTATAATTGAATATTCCTTGTCCGGGGTTAGTTTGAACGGGACGCGGTTTTATCTCGTTTTAGCATTGTCTGCAATAGGTACGTTTTCTGTTTTTTTTTTCGAACTTTCTGGAAACATTTAGAAACAAAAGGTGTGATGTTCCGGTGCCCCGATTTCCAAAGGTCGCGAGAATGGATGGTAAAAATTGTGATAAATTATTTTCGAAGGAATTTATCAAGTTATATCGAGAAAATACTTCGTAAAGGGATACGATTTGCAAAGACTACTTCTATAAGCACAAATGCAACACGAGTTACGAGGTGTTAAAAAATAAATATTATATTCGATAATCTTCTTAAACAAGACGAATAGGTACGAGAATCCTTGCTTGTGTGAACAAAACATTGAACAGTAAACTGGTACAATCTTCTAAGTATAAGATTCATTACGATAAATCGTAGCGTCTGTTGATATCTTGATATTTTAGGTAATTCTTGATAAACCAACAAATCTAAACAGTTCCAATGTTGCGATTGTTCATACATTTTTAATCTAAACACTTATCAAGTGGATTCATGAAAAGTTCTAGGTTTCATTTGGTTTATTTGATGCACATGCCAAAAAAAATTCGTTTCAATTATTTGTGTCGTTCATTAACAAACCAACTAACCTAATAAACCTAAAATTGCAACGATGCAGTTAGTTCGAGAAATAACTAAAAAATTGTTAAATCGCGTTGCTTCAGAATATGAGTCTAGAAACGTTTAATTTAGATGCCATGGCAATGTATCAGACGAACCGGATTGAACCGACTCTATCGAGTGGACCGAATTTTGATGGTACTTAGTCGTATTCAGTCGAGTATTAGTTAGATGGTTTCGAGAATACCGCAATATTATTAAAATGGAATTTACTCCAAAATCTTATTTACGGTTGACAATGCCGCTAAAACATCTTTGAGAACCGGTATACTGTTAGCTTGTTTTGAAGAGTTGAACAAAATTTAATTTTTGTTCCAGTTAAACATGTAAAGCTTATTTATTTTCCAAATCTCGATTTAAAATACGTAAGATATTCATACCTACTATTTCAATGATTTTGACTGAGTATAAGCTTAGCTTGATACATGTTTTAAATTTGCTCAATGTTGAATGTAGCCGATGTTTTTTTCGGAAATTGGTGAAATTAGATCTTAAGAGTTTCCGACTTGATAATAACTTACGTAATCCTTGTGAAAGCTTCGGATCTTCGAAAAGTCTAAAAAATCTTAAATATTTGATTTTTTTTATACGTACAAATTACAACCCACATTGTTTTCAAAAACACGTTTCACATTTTATTAATAAATTGATTCCATTAAAAGCTTTAATAGAAAAATCTTCTGACTAGGAAACTATAAAAGCTATTTAAAGCATGGTTTTTGCATAATGTAGATTGTTGATATTCGCTGACATAATTTTATTAAAAATAAATTAAAAAGATTTTAAAATGCTCTAATTTACTAAAATAAATACTCACTAAAGTGTAGCTACGTTTGAGAGCCAGACAGGTTAAAATAGTGTTTTTTAAAGTTTGTGTACAAAGCTCTATCATCTAAATAATTTAAATTAAACTAATTCAGGTTAAAGTTTCAATAACAAATTTAATAAATAGGAGCTATAAAAGCTGAATGCTTTCCAGGTTAGCTCTTTGCAAATTTAAAGGGAGCTTTTGCATGAAAAATAGAATGTCAGCAATGGATTTAATTCTGTTAAATCGTAATTTTTTTTGAAAACTACTACTAAGCTCGAATCTCATGAAAGCTCGGGATCTCCGAAAACACTACAAAGCTTGAATATATGTGTTTTTGTTAAAGCGCTAACCACATTGTTTTATTACAAAATAAAACTTCTTTTCAATAAATTGATTCATATAAAAGTTTTAATACAAAAATTTTCTGAATATCAATTATAAAAGCTCAATGTTTTAAAGTTTAGTTGTTTCTAAAGTTAAAGCAGAGCCTACTGTATAAATAAGAGCCTCCAGTATCGACTGTATTTTTTACTAAGCTTAAAATAAGCTACAAACAATTTTTCCTTTACTATGAAACTATATGGGGAAACGGTTATTTTCATTTACAGTTTTAGTTTATTAGAAATGTGAGCTTTTGTTTTGTTTTTATATGAAAATGTTCATGAAACATGTAATATTATTTGATTGAAAAATCGAGTCTTGAAAATGTTTATTTCGAAGTGAAAATCGTCATGAAAAATAAGGTACTTTTGAAATTTTAAATATTGTTGTTTTTGTAATATACTACGTCATCAACATAACTCGTTTATAAAAAATACAATAATCATCTCTTTCATTGCCTTCATTCAAATTTGAATTCGAATATGTTTCTATAGTTATTTTGAATTTGCAAAGCATGCTAAATTGTTTTGATTTTTTGTTTTCTTCGCACTCATTTTATTGATTTATTTTTTCTGTTAGCTCTTTCTGATTTATTTTAGTTTAATTGTTGAGCGGAGGCGTGTTGTCTTTTTTCTTACCATTAGTTTTAGATGTGGAGATATGATGTCGTCATTAAACTGGATTTTCTCTTTTTAATACACATTGTTGTTGTTGTAGAATGTTTTTTAATTTAATTTCCCTTATTTTCTTTTGATTATTGCTGGAAAATATGGAAATTTGAGAATCTGTGTTTTAAATGAGTAAGACATTGAGTTGTTTGTTAGCGATTGCTTAAAATATTATTTAACTGGGTTTAACTTTTAATTCATATTTTATCGTCAATCGAAATCGCGTTTTTTCATATAAACACTATGAAAATAAATGAATTTTTAGTGTTTCTATATCCCTTATTTTAAGTTCATTTTTCACATGCCGGCTCTATTCACTTCAAGATGGTTCTGGTTAAAGCATGCTTTTGCGTAAATATAGATTATCGGTGGGCCTGACATAATTTTTTTAAGAAAGCTTTATAATTAATTAATTATTAATGTCTTAAGATTCACTAAAATAAATGGTCAATATTAAAAACGTCTAAGGTTTAAAATAAATGTTTTAAAATACAAAGCTCAGTACTATAAAGGATTTAAATTAAACCGATTCAGATAACAGTTGTAAAAAAATACTTTTTTCATTATGGACTAAGCTTTGACACTAAGTGTTTTACAGCTTAGCTGTTTATAAATTTAGACGATGCTTTTGCGTGAAAATAGAATGTCAGCAGCACACATAATTTTATTAAATAGTACATTTCTCGTAAAAGTTGTACATATCAAATTTAAAGATAAACTCACTATTCAAAACGCTTATGTGTATTGTACTAGTAAAGTATAAAATGCTTTTAAAACATGTTGGTTGCCTACTAGAGAGAAGAGAAGTTGTTAAGAAGATATTACTAGATGTGGGTCTTTATTTTTATAAAGTGGACATCTAAGCTCAATTGTTTGATTGATCAAAGCTTATGAAACGTCCGGATCATTGAAAAGCCTAAACAATCTTTACAATGAAACCTCAGTGTTTTACAGCTTAGCCCTTTACAAATTTAAAATAAGCTTTTGCGAGAAAAATAGGTTATTAGCAGCTCATGCGTAACACTGTTAAATCGTAAAAGGTCAATATTTAACATTCTTATATTCAGTGAACTAGTAAAGTTCACAAGCTTTTAACTTTTAATCAATTTGATAATGTTTGTGCATTTCGAAAGGCTGTAGTTTCAACGAATATTTAAATAGCTTACAATGAAAGCGTACGTAACTCTAAAAAATTTATTCATTTGCAGTAAAACATGAAAACGCTTATTTTTTAGACTTAGTTTTAGCTAAAATTTAAGTGGTTAACATTAACATTTATTCATAACGATTAATCTAATGATTTTCCCTGACACGAGGAACCTTCTGGCTTTAATGGAAATAATAATAGGAAGCTTTTCTCTCAAAACGTAATGATTAATTTTGATTTTTTTCAGGCTAAATTATAGGATCGGCAAAAAGTCCAAAAATACTGAATGTCTTTAATGCTTTTGAATTCTGTTTACTTGATATAAAATGCATTTTGGTACAAAAAAAAAATTCATGTATTTTTATAAAAAGCTTATGTTAAATAAAACAACATTGTGTTGTACATATAATTTTTTGTTCATTAATAACTCGACTATAGGTTAGTTGTTTCTAAATTAAAGATATTTAATAAAAAATAAATTGTATTAGCAACATCACTTAGCTTTTTTAAAAAAATTGTTAATTTCTAGTTAAAGCTTTATTATTTGTTAATGTTTTAAATAATAAAAATAGCCTAAATATGTAAATTTAATATGCTAGGTAGTAAGGTTAAAAATCGTTATGAAAAATGTATCATTCTGCTGTGTTTACAAATATTATTAAGCTTTCACGTGCATTTCATAAAGGCTTGACACAACCATCAACAATCTTAACTAGTCTGATCGTCAAAAAACATCAATTTTCTGTAAAAGTTGAGAAGTTTATTTAATTTAATTCGCAACATTAATAAACAGTTTAAGCAAGCGTAGGCGAAGTAAAGCTTTTAAAAGCTTAAATTTTTTTATTTTAAAACTCTGTTAAAATCTGGTTTTCGAGACATCCCTTAAATTTTAAAACTTTTCATTACCTTTGCAACCATAAAATCTATGATATATTTCCTAACTGATTATCATCCCGCAATTTATCCATTAAGCTAAATATAAGCAAAGTATCTTTGGTTAAAATTATTGCGGGAAGTGTTCCATAAATACATAAATATAATAAATGTTGATGATTTTATTAATTAAATAACGCAAAAATATTTTATACAGAACAATGACATTTTTGCGCAATAAAGGACATTTTAGCGTATAGAAAGCGGAAAGGACAAATTCCCCAAAAGAAGAACTATCCTTCCCATAAAAGGATGATTGGAAATCCTAGGTACAACGTACAAGGAGACTTGAGTTTAGTTTCGAAATATATTTTGATTAGAATGGCCTGAAATATTAAATTTTGACAAATGAAAATTACGTGAACGTCATCATACCGTGAAATTCTCGAAAATAAAATTACAAAAAATATTTAAAAGGAAACTCCTATTAAATTTTTATTAACTATGATATGATGATAAAATGATGCTAGAGGAGCTCTCTATTTTAGTATTTTACAACTGACGGATGGTTAAAAAAATTAAGATATTTGAAAAATAATTATAAGTAGATCTCGTTAAAATTTTAATTCTGCTCGATCGAGGCGATGGGTTTTTTTGTATTTAATTCATAAATTGCGTGGTTCATAAAATTAAAAAAATGTTTGATATCCCACCGTGATAGCATGTCAAACGCTACTAGTGAAGAGCAACCATCTATCGGAAATTATTGTCCATCTATAGCAATTGTGAGCCTTGAAATTGCTGCTTTATTGCAACTTTCTAGCAGGTCCACTTAAATAAGATGCTGTACCACTACCAATCTGCCTAAAACGAAATGAAACCTTCTAATAACATATTTTCATATTTAGTTTAGTATGTTCTATTTACCTTATGAAATTTTATGATAGAAATTTTGCGGTCGGTTACACAATATTTCTTTTCTCTCATAGGGAGTTAACTTTGATAAAATTAGAAAAGCACTTACAAAATTTAATTTTAGTAGAGAATTTCGTAAAGCTGCATTTTACCAATTTGATAAAAACTCCCTATACGAATACAACGAATTTTTTTTCATCAGGAAAAATCACCTGTAATTGAATAATGGTTAGTTCTGATAAAATCGGATAGTTATCATAAAAACAAAACAGGTAATTCTTTAATTACATTTGACCATTCGCAACTCATGTTTGCCCTAACAAATTCAAGCCGAGCAGCTTTGCTGCTGTGGCGATAATTTTGGTGCTGACATCGTTTTACTGTATTTCAGATGCTCAGCAACTTTCAAACACCGGCTGATTGTGCTTCGAGATACAGTTAACTTAAGCTCGCTTTTCAGGCGCTTAAGGCTTTTAAATGAATTACTCGCGGCTTTCACCAACCCACGAGTTTCACGTGAACTCATCTTTTTCTTTGGTCCTCCGGTTTTGTTTGTACCGTAATTAACTTTTTTATTACCGATTTGCCTAAGCGAAAACCCTTCTTCGGAAAGGGCTAGAATTTTGCCTTTTTCCACGTCCGATAAATATTTTTACGTGGAATTATTTTTCTGCGACACTGATTTATATTCGGAAGACTAATTAATACTAAAATTTGTATAATTTATAAAACTGAGCGAGAAAATTTTTCAAAAGGCTACTGTGGTTATACAGTTAATATGCAACAAGGCAATTTTAAAAAAAATTGTTTTTTTTTAAACAATTGAATTTTGCAACGGATTTTTATATTTTGCTGTATTACGTCCTTTTTCAACTTTTTGCATTAAAAGTTTTGAAATTTTTTAATCCGTTATTTTAGAAAATTATAAAAACGGGTGGTATAGTTATGCAACGTACATCTGGATATATGATGACGTCATAAAATTGAATTATTTTTTTTAATACATATTATGGTTATTGTTGTAACCTGTGTTTTAATATATTTAACGGTAAGTCGTGTGTAGCTTGGTAATTCCTGTATATTTTAATTACAACTGTTTATGCATTATTAAAACCATGTAGACTTGAAGAAGATTATACATTTATCGAAACGGCATCGTAAATCGAACATTAGAAGAAATATTAAGTTTCATCTGTTAGAAAAATATGTATAAGATTATATCTTTTTGAGCTTGGACCCCGATGTTAACGTCCGTAAATAGTTCAGAATTTCATTTTGACCGGATTCATTTTTATTTTTAACCCTTAACGAACGAGAGCTTTTTTTGTCACATTCGCTTATAGGTTGACAGAAAATTAGATGAAAGACTGAATTCGACATGTCAAAAGGAAATGTACATTTCTGGAATATGGCCAAATAGAGTTTAACTTGGCTATCTCTTAACCGATTTTAGTGAAATTTGGCATGCGTGTTGGAAATGGGATTATAAAATGATTTTTAGATGAACTTCTGGAATGTGGCCAACTAGGATGGAACTTTGCTGTTCCTTAACCGATTTTAGTGAAATTTGGCACGCGGGATGGAAATGGGATTATAAAACGATTTTTGGATAAAGTACAATTTAACTAAAATCGATTAAGGAATACTCAAGTTCCATCCTAGTTGGCCACATTCCAGAACTTCATCCAAAATTCATTTTAGAATCCCATTTCAATCGCGCATATGAAATTTTACTAAAATCGGTTAAGAAATAGCCCTTAATAATTTTCCATATTTTAGAATTCCCATTTTGAACCCACAGGTCAGGAAATTTTATCACAACCACAAGTTCCATCCTATTACGCAATATTCCAAAAATTCACTTAAAAATCATTTCAGGATCCCTTTTCCAAGACGAATGTCAAATTGCATGTCCGGTTTGTTCGGAAACTGGTTGATCTCCATACCCTACTTCACATGTTCTCTCATAGAGGCCATTCATTTTGTATGGCATAATTGTTTTGTTCTCTCAGCGAGGCCTTACGTGCGTTAAGGGTTAACAATAATAAAACCTCCTTATCTACAGCTAACTAAGAACTGACAGTATAAAATCTAGTGTTTTATAAGAACTTTATGCCTTTATTAATAAGAAAAATAATTGAATTTATTGACTATATATCCTTGTAAACTAATTATAAATCCAGATTAGGTGTCATAGATTTCATAAAGTCAATTTATGTATATTATGTAGAACCGCACATTGAAAACAAATGTTACGTATTTTTATAGACATGACTTTCAAAATTTAAACAATAAAATAAAACCAAGCTCTAAAACCTTAAGGCAAAACAAAAAAAAAACATCAAATATTTATATCTTTTATAACCAAACCTAAAACTTTTTGAAAATATGTGACACACATCCAAAAATAATTCTTAAAAATCTTAAGTTCGGAAAATAATCTGAATAATTTTCCAATTTTCTAAACACACATCTTAATACATAATTTGGAAAGTTTTAAGAAGACGATAAGAAATAAAACATAAGTTGAAGACAAATAATAATGAAAAACTTTATCTTCTTCTTTTTACATCTATACTCTATATTATACTGCCACTATCCTGAACATAATTGCAATTTATAATTAAATATTTTTTTTATGTTTTAGTTGTGAAAATTATTATGTTCGTTGTCACATTAATGAAACTAGTTAATTACATCAAGTTGAATTTTTTATATTTTTTACACAAATTTTTATTTTTTTAATATTCCTAAACTTTATAATTTGATTGATGTAATGAAATATAGTTGTTTATGTATGGTGTTAAGACAATTTTAAGAATATAATATGCGCTTGACAGTTATTTTTCAATTTGTCTCACTCCGTAAATAAATTTTAAAAGTAATTGTCAGTTATGTGAAGATAACCATATAAAAACATGTTTATTTCAACTTGTATAGTATTGTCTCAAACCAATATTGCAATAAATATGTCAATAAAATATAATATAATTGTCACAATAATTTACCAATTTATCTGTACTCGTTCACGTTCATCTTTAACATGTGGGACACAAAATATGTGTATACAATAAAACAAAAATAAAATTTTTGAAGTTCAGTTTTTTTTGTTTAAGAAGAAGCCATATACCATACCACCCCACTATTAGTTCTAATTTTTTACTATTTTATTTATTTTCACACCAAAGTCCATCCAACCAAAAATAAAGTAATAAAAATACAATTTCATTATCACTTCTATTTTCATCTTGGCTAAAACGAGCCAAACCCAAAAACAAAAAAAAAAAACATGGAACCGATCCTCATAAATAAATAAGAAAAATCCTTAAATTTGTTGGTTTGTTTAGTTGTTTGTGCGGCAAATATGTATGACAACAAAAATGTCTATGGTGTTTGTTTATTTATCTGTATTTTAAGGATATTGTTTATTTGGGTGGATACTGGATACCATATGGGTAATATTTATAAATTATATTAATTCTCGAATTTTATTGTTGGTGTATTGTCGCTACTGTTTCAGTGATAAAGCTCATCTTCACATGAAATAGGGAAAATATCGTTTGATAAGGAAAAACCCCAAAATTATATTTTATATTTTTATCTTTTTCAGCACATGCCAATATATATGTATGGTTACGTATATGTTAGATATATATCTATATGGTATTTAAACTCGCGCGGTTATATAATTTTATTGTTAATGGCTTGACACTAATACTTTATGTATGTATTTATCGGATAGTTTGGCGCATGAAATTATTATCATTGGTTCTTTTTTTATAATGGTTCGATATGGAGATATGTATGGATTGCACGATTCGGTTCCAATCGCGTAATTTATTCAAATACGTACATTATTCAGGGACGTCAAGTTGTTTAAGCTGTTTAAAAAAAATCACAATTGCAAATTTAGCAGTGGCGTAACTACAAATTTCGGGCCCCCCCGAAAATTTTTTTTGGGCCCCTAACAATGCTTATTGTACCTAGTACCTAAGAACAAGTAAAGCTTTAAGTGAAAACTTATTTCTTCTAGTCTCGCATTAATTAAAAGTATCTGATTTCGAGACGAGATAACACGAAAATTCTTGCAACTCAATGCTCTGACGATTTCTAAATATATCGATAAAGCATCACAAATTTCGAAATAATCTCAAAAATATCAAATTTTCGAAGTATCTTGAATATTCTTGAAAGTTCTCAAATATCGAATTATCCGTAAGCTGTGTTAAAAAATGCTACAAGCATAAAATATGTATTTGCAAAAATTGTCAATTATCTTCAAGTTTAATAATTAATTTAAATAAGTTTGGCTTTTAACTTAACTTTTAATATTGAGCCTTTTTCATACTGTATCAAAGCTAACCAAACCATTTTACTCAGAAGTACATGAATTTAGTAGCAGAATTTTGGCTAAAATTTAAAATACTTGGTCTTAAATGTTTTATCAAAAATCATCAAAAGCTTTTAATTTTAAAAGGTTTTCAAACCAAACTACTACGAAACTTGATATTATAAATAGAAAAGTGGTATTTTCAGATAAATTTAGAATATTTCTTTTCAATGAGCTTTAAGCTTGATAATTATAATTTATACCTTTAGAATTTCAACTTAATATTTTGGAGAATTTTCGTGAACAAAAAATGGCAAGCACTATCAGTTTTAAGAGCTTTCAATTAGAAAAGGATTTAAAACTAAACCGTAGGGTAGCGGAATTTAGGGATAATTTAGTAAATTTGTTCTCAATGTAAATTTTCAAAAGCTTTTAATCAAACCAAACCATTTCACTTGGGAACTTGGTATTATTATAATCTTTCGTTTATCGAAGCTCTTTTAATCAAAAAAAAGAAGTACGGAATTTTGGGTTAAATTTAAAATACTTGTTACAATGAGCTTTAGGCTTGACAGGTATAAATTAATGTATGTAATTGGGTTTAAACTTAACTTTTCTCTGACTTTTAATAATTTCAGGTTTTTGTTACACTTTTTACACTTGTTGCACTTTTTGTACAAAAAATATGTATTTGCAAAAAGTTTCAAGAGCTTTTAGTTTTAAGAGCACTCACTGATCGAAACATTTTAAACAATTTATCTCAAAATTACCATTTGTAACGGAATTTTGGGATATATTTAGAATATTTGTTTCCAATGAGCTTTTACATTGATAATTAATTTATTCCTTTTGGGTTTGAACTTAACATTTTTGTGCCTTTTTATAATTTGAGGATTTTGTTAAAATGTTTTATATCGTATTTGCAAAAAATGTCAAACTTTTGGCTTTAGGAGCTTTCACGTATCGAAGCTTTTTAACCCAAATCATTTACTTTTTATTCTGAAATTTTAAAAGAAGGTGGGATTTTGGAAAAAAATTGGAATATTTGTTTTCAATAAGCTTTAAGCTTGACAATTAATTCATACTTTTTGGGTTTGAACTTAACATTTTTGAGCTTTTTAATATTTTCTGGTTTTTAATAAAATGTTTTATGAGCATAAATTACGTATTTGAAAAAATTGTTAAAAGCTTTAATTTTAAGAGCTTTCATTTATTGAATCTTTTTAAACGAACCATTTTATTTCGAAATTTCATAAAACAAGGGATGATGGAATTTGGTGTAGGATTTACTATATTTGTGCTCAATGTAAATAATTAAGAGCTTTTAGTTTTAAGAGCTTTTCAAACCAAACCATTTGACTTTTAAATTGGTTATTATAAGGTAAGGTTATATTTTGTGGATTAATTTAGAGCTTTTGTTTTCAATAAGCTTAAATCTAGAATAAACCGCTAAACAACTTCGATTACCCCAGACAAATTCGAGAAATCTCTATATTATGTGAATGTTGATTGATTTGGAACAATTTGAATAGTACAGAAAAATCTGGATATTAATGAAAACAATCAAAACAAAAACACCAAAATTAAGTTGGCATTTGCATTTTCCTTATACATATTTAAAATAGTTTTTCAAAATAAACCGGTAAATTTAATTTTTATTTACGGTTTACTGGTAAATGGTAATCAATAGATCCGCTAAATAAGAAATTATAATTCGAACGAACGCTAATTGATTATAGAGACTGATTGGGTTTGGCTCAAGTGAGGGGAACAAAAATTTATTTTCAATTGCGGTTATATGTTTTTCTAGTTTCTTCTAGAGTTTTATGAACATCATATTGATACATCGCAAGCTACTAACACCAGCAGATTACTATATAAGCTCACTCTTTCAAATCAAAATCAATATTTTCTAATCAAAACATGTTTGCAAAAGGTTGAATTTGTTTGATTAAAGGCTCAATTTGATTTGGAAAATATCGTGAGACCCAACAGCCGTGCCCCCGCCCCCCTGGCGGCTGCGTGTGCTACAGTACCTAGTTACGCCACTGAAATTTATTTTAGGGGTTGGTGTTCGAATCAACCTAGATTTTCTACAAAAATAAATAAATGTGTACAAGACAAAATATCAATGAGTTCCTCAGGTTGGACGCTGGACTTTTTCGAAATTTTGAAGAAACGCTATAATTTTAAACGAATTTATATTACCGGTATTCGAAGTAGTCCGAATAACAAGATTGAATTTAAAAAACTCTAAAAAATGTGTTTTGAAGCGCACATTTGAATAAAATGCCTAGACGTTGTAATTAAAATTTACAAATTAAAAGTGAAACAGTTTATCACATTAATTCAATATACATATTGCAAACATCATTTCTTTTAAGCATCGCAATTTGGGTAGAGTACGTTTACTTCATTTTCTCAAATGAGCGCTTATAAGCATGAGCAGGTGAATAAAATTTAAGTATTTACTTGATGAACTAGTGGCTATTTATTTTATGATTTACAAGGTTCTGCACATGAAAACTTGAGTTTTGTTTCAAAATATATTTTACTCAGAGTGACTGTAATTGTTAGTATCTAATAAACGGAAAGGGAAATAGATACAATCAACAAAAAACAAGCTAATTTTTTTATCGGGAAGTATAGGTGGAGCGCTGAGTTCTAAAAAAATACTAATCTTTTAACGCTACTTAATTGACACTATGGGTATAAAAGTAGGCTTTCTAAGGGTATAAAGAGAAGTTATCGACTAGATAGAATTTCCGTTTGTAACACAATGTCGTATGCCACCAAGAAAATGATCGAAAAATCTCATTACTTCTAACAGAACTTTTGTATGATTATACATGTTCTGGTGACAATTAAAATCAAGCTCAAAGTTTAAATCAATTTTTAATTCAGATGGGAGTTTTATTAGCCTTGGCGTTCAGTGATCAGGAATTATCTATGATAGTGGATATGGTTTAACAGCTTCAACAAAATTAATTCTAAAGAGAGACTGATTGCCCTGACGCCAAACCTAACTTTGGCCAGTCCTGCCATAGTATTGATGATGCAAGAAGCCTTTCAATAATTATTCTGCTATTTGTAAAATGGCCCTTGGTGCCAACTCGTATAATTACTTCAGCTTGAAAAACGCTGCAATAGTTAGATAAACGGGCGGAGAGGTTTATCAGAAATTCATCATAGAGCACCCCGCCATCGACTTTCCCATCCCTTTTTGAACCACCTGTGAACAGCTTTGTAACATTTGGTTTAAGAACTGCATCAATCAGCCAGTTCTTTCTGGATGGCATACACGGAATAGATAAGTATTCTGCATTATTACAGGTCTACATTAAGACGAGTTGCAATCGTATTGCAGAACATGCTGTCCGAAGGAGTCAGATGTAGCAGAGTTGCCAATGCATGGGTGGCTGTGCTCTTCACTGAACTGCTAACCTATAGGGAAGCTATTCTCTGAACTTTCAACAACAGCTTTTGTTTGGCAGTTTTGTTCAGAGCGGGCCTTTCTTTACCTTGTCCAAAATGTTAGGCTTTTGCTGTCCAAAACAAGACGTATATGTAGACGCTTCCGTTTATCTATAAAAGCCAAGCTGATCAAATTTAAAGTGGGAGGATAATTATAAGGAAGTTTGTATTTATAGCAACATCATCCGCGTAAATAATCACCTTGAAACTACTGACATTGATGATTCTGCCTTTTAGCATTTGATTTATCCAGTTCCAGAGTGACCCATCCCCTCCTAAATTCGAAAGTTCTCGAGTTACTGTTACTAAAGGTGCCCCTTATATCCAGAATGGTTACCATTGCGCAGTTCCATTGCTCGAAAGATTTTTTGAATGAAATATATGTATGAGAGAATGAAGAGCTATTTCCATAGATCTCTCCTGGCAATATGGCTGTTGGGCTCTAATATGGGTTTATATTTGTCTTGGGACCGCAGTGTGATCGTTTCCCGCCTTAGGTATGAATGTAACCTTCACATCAGTGCACTTGTTGGGATTGTGAGAAAGTTCTAGGTTACTGCTGGACATTACTTCTAACCAGGAAATGATTAAGTCAATAGTCTGTTCGATTTCTAAAGAGATAATACCATCAGGCCCTTACGACTTATGTGGTTTACAAGTTTTTATCGCGCCCGCATAATTTTTCTTCTATTAATAATTTTACCTAAGAGGCTACTTGTTCTGTTGCTCCTGACGTAGCAGGAACAATCCGGAAAGTGGGTCTCCAACAGAAGTTTCAATGATTCCGCACTAGTGGTGGTCCATATACTGAGATCTGTTCTTGGCACTTCTTAATTTGTATTTGTATGTTTTGAGGACTCCCCTATAGGAGTCCCAATCTACAGCAACTCTTGGTTTTTAATAAGCCTGCTTTTTTTAAGAGCCTCTTGAACTTTTGATAGGTTTGCTGGATCTCCTTCGGCCACTAAGGTAGCCGAAATTAACCTCTAGGTCTACTAAAAGGAAAATAGTTGGTTCTATTGCTTCATTATAAGAGTTTGACAGCTAGTCTACTAAGGTATCAAGTTCTTGTGTTGTTTCTGGAGATATTGGCACTGGAACTGGAAGTGAATTACCTAGAGAAGCCCTAAAGTTATTAGACCTTTCCTTAAAGATTGAATTTTTAGGAGGATCCATGCCTATTTTAAATGGCGGATAACATCGATCCGAAAACGGATGGTCTTCTAACCCTTTCCAATTTAATAGACTATTCATTATAAAATTTAAGGCAAATGTAATATCTAGTAACTCATATGAATTATCCTGTCTCTTTTGGGTTATAAAAGCCGGATCAAGAGTAACTTACCATGCACCATGTTGCTTTACCTGCATGAGAGTCTTCTTCTGATGTAAATCCCTCTGAGATTTTCCGAAGTAACTCCATTGACATTGACATCTCAGTTTCTATCGACAAGGCGCCTAGTTGAGCTTTCCAATAAATAGTAAAAGCTCCCAATTAATAGTACCAATTTTGCCTGTGCAGTCAGTGACTCTTTATTAATAATAATGATAGCTGAGCTATAGTCAGTCTTTGGCTCTTCGAGCTTGGCAACTTTCCAGGTTGCCGATCCGCAGAATTTCAAAAAAAAAAAATTAGGGCGCTAGTTTCTGGAGGGACCCACATTTAGGCTCTCGGCCTACAAGGGTTTTCTTGCCTAGTAATAACAGCAAAAGTACCTCCACTGCCTTCTTATAAAGGAGCAGAGAGATTACTTTCGCATAGGCAGTCAGTTTAACTTGATTTCTGTGCCAACCGCCATTTCGACAAGTGGAAGCAGGTCCAGAATTTTCTGTCTAGATTCTTAGGTAGTTGATGGCTAAGGCCCCTTCTACCTTTCCCCAGTTAGCAGGCGTGGCATATTCTGGGAAAACACTTAGTCATTTAAAACAGTGAATGACAAAGCAAACAGTGATTTTTGCTTAACATATAAACTCCAGTATATCCACTAATTGGGCCCGAGATATTTCGCATCAATTTTATTAACCTTCTCTAAAATGTGGAAACGAGAAAATCCACAAACGATTATTTCAACCTGCACGCACCTTAAACACCGCATTGCAACTAGGCACAAGAGGGATTTTAACTCTACAATCGATATGTGCCGGTTTTGGTATCTAAATTTTAGAAACGGTGAATTACACATTACAAGTGCACAGAAAAAATAAAAATTTCAAACCGAGCTCATTGGAATGATTGAGCAAAATGAATATGAAATGAATATACAACTGCAGCTAGTATCGACAAGTGACCCGCCACGGACCAAAATAACAATACTCGCATTTTTCCCTAACCGAAGAGAACAGAAAACAACCCCCCAATATATATTTATTTCACACTTGCATCAAAATGGTAACGAACCGTTTATTACGTATTTGATTCCAGCGCTGTTCTAACGTTATTTTAGCATCTAGGCACTGAAATAGGGCCCTCAATGGGTCCCACCCGCTTCTCTTCACCAAAACTAATAAATTAAAACTTTATTTAGTTTACGGAACAATTCTGCATTTGTTTACCACTACTGGTTGTGTGAAGCAACGAAATTTAGTCCTAAAAGACAAAATAGTTAAAGAATTGACTTACGTAAAATTCTGCTGAAACAAAGGGCCAAGAAGTTGACAAATACCAAAAGTTATTAGTATTTAACAATTTCATAAAACCCCTGATTTAAGAACAGCATCCGTCAGCCAGTTCTCTCTGGAGAGGATCACAGCTCGAAGGAATCTCTTTGTTACACGAAATAGATTAGTGCTCTGCATTATTGCAGGTTCCAATTGACACGAATTTTATTCGTATTGTGATAAAAGCTGCCAAATATTTGCCCAAGAAGTCCAAAGGAGTCAGATGCAGGAGTCAGATGCGCAGCAGAGTCTTCTATCAGAGTAATCTACTGGGAGGCTGTTCTCTAAACTTTCATCAACAGCTTTAGGTTGTCAGTTCTGTCCAGAGCCGACCACCAGACTGTTGTCCCATACAATAGAATGTAAGAGGATCCAGCCCTAAAGCGAGTTTAAAAAACGAATCGCTAGACTTTTGTTTTAATATAATAATAGTTTCATAATGTTTTGTTGTATTGTTAGATCTATTGATGTCGTTATAACCTTATCTTTTATTGTATAAAATTGGTTAACTTTTTATAATATTTTTTAATAATGTAAGCCATTTTTGCATGAACATGCTGATGCGGTTGGTTAATAAATAAATAAATAAATAATCCCCTCCCAATGGCAGTTCTGCAAAAGTACAGCGTTACCAAAATTTTGTTTACTCTTTCAAAAATATTAGGCTTCAAATTTAATTTGCTGTCCAAAATGAGACATAGATGCTTCGCTTTATCTATAAAGACCAAGCTGATAAAATTCAAAGTGCCAGGATCATTATGAGCAAGTTTGTATTTCCCAGAAAAAATGACCAATTCAGTTTTGTATCGGTTTGCATTTAGCTCACAACCATTAGTCCATGTGGAAAGGATGGACAGGGTATTTTGCATGAGTTATAGCAATATCATCCGCATGAATAACTACCTTAAAACCACTACCCTCCATTTTCAGCAACAGATCATTAGTGAACAGATTTTAAAGTAAGGGGGACGGCACACCACGTTGCCGTGTACATTTACTTACAAATCTTGTAGCAGATTGATTTTACAAGCTGGCATTGATGATCCTGCCTTTTAACATTAGATAGATTCAAAAGTGCTCGAGTTATTACCAGCGGTATCACTAGAGAGGTTCCTAAGCTTCAACGATTTTCCGACGAAATTTATAAGAGAATGAAAATCTGTCTGCATAGTCTCTCTTTGCAATATGTTATAATTTTGACAGTACTTCCGCTACAATCGCGCCTCTAATAGGGGCTTCTATTTGTCTTTCCATTGTTTTTAAGATGAAGGAAGAATAGGTACAAGGTCTTCGGTGCTACAGTGTGAGCATTTTCCTACCTTAGGTATGAAAATAACCTTCACTTCAGTCCATCCGTTGGGAATGCCACACAGTTCTAGGCTACTTTTGAAGATTTCTGCTAACTAGGAAATGGTTAAATTAATAGATTGTTGAATATCCGCAGGAATAGTACCGTCAGGTCCTGGCGATTTATATGGTTTAGAACTAATTATCGTCCACATAATTTCATGTAATTGTCTTCCTTATAGAAGTCCCAATCTACAGCAGCTTTTGTTTTCTTGCGTTTTAAAAGAACCTCTAATTATTTGACTGGTGTGTGAGATCTCCTTGGGCAATCAAGATGGTCGAGATAGACAATAGGCCTACTAAAGGGAGTTGAGCCTACCATTACTTCATTAAACGCGTTAGACAGCTTGTCTACTATGTCATCTATGTAGTTCTTGTGTTGTTTCGCGAGATTTTGGTACCGGAATTGGAAGAGAATTACCCAGAATAATTCCCGTTCCTGTAGATTAGGGTTTTTAGAGATTCCATGGCCATTTCAAATTGAAGATAATAATGGTCATGAAAGGTTCATGAAGTCTTCTGTATGCACTTTCTTTCGTAAGTTCCATTGCTGCAGCATGCTATATTAATCTTTGATTTGATGTTATTGGCGGTTTATGTTTCTGTGAATAAGAAACACTCCAGAAGAAAATATTTTTGAGTACAATTTAAATCAATAAAATGTCCAGTAACTAACCTGTACGTTTCAGTCGTATAGCCAGCCCACATGTATGTCGTTACTGTAACAAAGTCTGCAGTATTTAAAATGTCTTTTATACAGCGATGGTAAAAGTTGCCTACTTAGAATAGTTCGACGAGGCAATGTATAGGTAGGATCAAAAGCAGCTAAAAATGCTCGAAATTCACGGTCTTCTACAATCGAAAATGGCTGCATGTTTTTTATAATCATTTTCAACACTAAATTAGGTTTTTTGCTGTGTAATTGTTAAAGGCCGCGTAAGGTAATGCCTAACTGCATTGCTGGTTTTAACATTTAAGGCACATTTACAGCTGAGGTCGTATTAGAGCTACCTAGCTCTAATTTATTTGACCCAGCAGATTAGATACAGTATTTTATACAGCAGAAGTATTTGATTGTGAATCATTGGGTTTATGAGCCGCTTGCTGAAGATGTACACCTGGATGTTTTACATATAAATGCTTCTTAAAATTAGAGGTAGAATCTCCTTTATATGAAAGCAGATTTTTGCATAAATGACAAGTGGCATGAATTTCATCCATTTAACTAAATATCGCTTCGTTTTCGATTCATCGTTAAACGCAACAAACTCAAATGTGTCCGCTATTTCCAATTTACAATAGTTAGTCATATGCCCAAAAATTATTAATTGTTTATTTACACTTTTAAATTGGCTGAAGAAAGCTAAAAAAAAATTATTTGTTTACATCCAAAACATCGAGCTTAGCAACTTTCCAGTTGGAAGTTGGTATATCTGGAATGCCAATACCTTCCCTAGCAATAACAGCAAAAGTACCTCTACTGCCTTCTTATAAAGGAGTAGAGAGATTTTATCAGCATAGGCAGTCAGCTTAGTTTGGTTCCTGTGCCAACCAACCCCATTTCGACATGTCGCAGCAGGTTCGCTGTTTTTAGGCAGCTGATGGCTACCTTTCCCCAGTTTGCAGGCGTGATACTTCCATCGCCTTGCAACCGGCCATAATCAGTTAAATTGAGGTACAACAAGTAATTAAAAATGTATGATTGATTCAGTGAGACAAAAAAAAATTTCAATTTTTGTTACGTATGTTGTTCACATGTAAAGTGTTTCGGATATTGCGTTATCGAATGGTGGTTTGAATCCTGACGAATCATTTTGGTAATTATGCCTTCACCCAAAGATTCGATGGCCCGATTTACTTCGTTTTAGCCCTGTTCTACGATTGTCATAGGGAAGGGATACGCGGATATGCCCGGGATATGTGCAATAAACAATATTTTCCGAAAATCATCGGAAATTTTCTTTCAAAAATTAAAGCACGCTAACGCGAAATTAAATATACTTGTATGATAGGAACACAAAATTGTTCCCAGAACTGGAAAAAGACAATCAGTAACTATTCAAGTTCATTTGCAAATTAATAACGGATAGTCACTAGGAGCTATTTAACAACAACTTAAAATCATTCTTATTTGGTACATGTCGACAAATCAACTTATACACGAAATATCGACAAACAGACAAAATATCAGACAAAATATCGTTAACAACGAACCATTTGTGAAAGATGAGCGATCAAATGACGAAATAATTACGGAATTTACTTGAATTAGCTACTGGAGTCAGTAGTATATCATCGAATATTCCAGATATATGTACCTGTTCCATCTATACCCTATATTAATATATTAGTAGGTAATACACCATAGTCCGTACAACAAAATATAACTGAAAGGTAGTTCTAGTTAGTCATGAAGGTGGGACTTTTGTTTGAACTACTAAAATGATTTACATGATGTGAGATTTTCAAAAGCGGACATTCTTACCTAACCTTTATTATTTTGATGCACGAAATATTTTTTTTTTTTTTTTTTTTTGTGCAAGAATATTAATTTTTCGGTGTAACGTTAAATACTGGCCAGGCAATTTTAACACTGGTATCATAAAACAACATTTTTAGCTCATGTAATCAAATCGTATAAAGCCTATTTAAAAACAAGTCTTATAAAGCCTACTTCTGAAATCCTAGAGCTTCTCGAGCGATTTAAAAATAAAATTATTCACGATTTCTTGAGAATAGTAAATTGTCGAGGAATCACATCCTCCAATTGTTGTTGCTATTCGGCACACAATAATTTCTTTACAATTCGCACTTTGCTTTGTGTTCTTCTTTTAGTTGGGGGAGGGGGATGGGATAGGCACACGATTATTCATTTGGTTTCGTTTAGACCAGTGATCGCAAATATGTGGCACGCATCGCAAACTTGGCAAGTTTAAAATTTTTTCCGGCACGTCAAAAAATTCTTTAATTTTAAAAAATCGACCTTTTTTGCAGTTATTCTTACAAAAAATTAAAACGACATTTCTAGAATTTTGATAAAGCCCGATTATGTATTGAAATGCTGGGGAATGGGAGCCCGTGAAAGCAATTTTGTCATATAGCCAACCACCTTTGGAATGAATATTAAATATTTTTGACAAATACGGAAAGCCCGAAAGAAAATTACTTGGTGATACAATACATGGCTTGATCAAAAAATCGTTAAATTTTACACAGGTTGTTTCAGCCTTATTGCCACAATTGCTTTTTGGTTGTGTTGGTACACTTTCCCTAACGTTTCTTAGCCTTTTTGGCCATACTGTATGCTTAGTTTATTGTTGGCTGTTGAAAAGGTTGCACAGTTTTGGTGTGCTCAGTATCATAACGGTGTTGATTTTGACCAAAAATGTACAAACAAGCAGAGAAGTGTGACGCGGTGTATTATCGTGGTACAATGGCCATGAGTTGTTTGTTGTTTCCCCACAAATCCGACGTTTCTTTCGGACCGATTCACGCAAACAGCATATAACTTCCTGGAAGTACTCCTTATTAATCGAACGGCCTAAGAACTCATGTTACACTACTTGACGAGCTTTTTTCGTTGTGCGCCTTTAGGAAGCTTTCAGTGGGACGACTGAGCCTTACTTTCGATGTTATATTACTCCTGTTTTATCGCACTAGTTATGACCCGTTTGGGCAGTTCTGGATCGTCGTTGACTTCATTCAGCAACTTCTGCACTTCGGCACTGCTTTTAGTCGAAATTCAACAATTTCGGAGGTAGTTTTACTGTTACACGTTTCATGCCTGAAACCCATTTGAAATTATTTTTGGTTACATACAAAAATGTTTGAAACCGAGCAGCCACAATAAACCATCGCAAATTTTTATTGGGATACATTTTTATTAATATTTTACTCATTGACTTGTGTAGTTTAAGTTCAGGATATGCGTTGGTAGTAGTTACAAGAAAAGGATAGCCAATGAAAATTGTCACTAGGATGATCAGGCCAAAAACAACTAAACTTGAACGAAATCTGAACAAATTTGAAAAAGTCGAAAATTTCGGCCTAAAAGGCTCGGATTTTGTTATGCATTTGATAAAAAAGAAGAAAAAATTAGTTTGGTGGGACGACCATCCACAGAAAACAGATTTGTAGTTAAATCTCTTCTAGAAAAGTTTCAAAAGCCGTCACCTTGATCTATCATTTGGATGTGCTGAAACCAATTCATTTATCACCAAATTTGTTGGTTAAGTCAGATACCAAATTACAATGGAATTGGTGCACAATTGCAAAAGTTCTGTTTGGGGCAGAAATAAAATTTCTTAAATAAAACATGGCCAGAATTCAAAAAATATTCCAACGCATTGCTAATAATATTTTGGTACATAAATACAAGCCATAAATCAAAAAAACATTAATTTGGCAAAGAGAAACTTGATTTTTAAATACAGAACCAATCCAGGCCTTTTCTACACTTCCAGCGCCAAATGGAATACGCACGTTTATTAATAAATTTACGTGAAATTTTATATCTACGTTATTCAAAATTTCTGGGGTTATATCATTTGGTGTCGGATATCTTAGATAAAATAAGAGCCAAATTTAAGAAATATTGCGGAACACCTCTACTGATATTATGGTACCATTAACCAAAAATTGTGTCACCAATATTTTTTTATATGAACAATCAATCTAGGACCGAACTAGGTGGCAAGTTTGTCGATGTATTTTAATAAAATTGTACATCTGAGATTTTATAGGTAAAGTCGATTGTTTAAGTATAAAATTTAAAAAAATCCGGCTCTGATAAGGATTCTTTCAGCCATATCATCATGCTTTAGTCGGTACCTTAAATCAAAAATTATATTCTCCAAATTTATTAGGGTTGGGCTGAGATCAGAATTTATAAATTAAAACATGACCCAACGGCAAAAAATATTTTGGAACATTACTCATACTAATGGTGTTACGGTCACAATTCGGTTAATTTTTGCCACCTCCAGCACCAAATGGAATAAACACATTTATCGATGTGATTTTGTAAAATTTTATATTTGAGATAATTACGCCGATCGATAGGCACAACTTTTAAATCCAATTTTTCGGGCTCAGGGACCCTGAAACGGATTAATTCCTAAATAGAGATAATCACATAAAACGAACCCAAATTGTACCTTCCAAATTGGATTGTATACAAGGGCTTTTATTGGGCAGAGCAACTTTAATTATTATGTACATACTTCAACCGTATGGGTGGTGTTTTTCCTATATACAACATTGCCCTCGAGCCCAATATATCAGATTGCATAGATATAAATAAACAAACAAGACCATTTTTTTTTTAACTATCTTGAGTATAAAGCAGTTGTTCAACAAAATATCAGATGCTACTCAAACGGATAAAACATTAATAACAACAAATGTAAAAATATCTCATGAGAATTGAAAGTTTTTTTTTCTTTAATGGATACGAAATTTATGTTTGAAAATGATCCAACTCCATTCAGCGTTCTACAAATTGAATAAACCTCCACAAAAACACACCATCTATGTATTAAACCATAAATCTTTCAAAATCAATTATCCTCTTCAGACGTTTTTCTTCCGCAAGCATAAAACTTGTTAAAAAATGTGAAAAATTAGAAATTAGAAACTCAAAAATAAAATTAAGTAAACAGCAATCATAAACATACACACGTATATTATGCTATGGTACTTTTGTGGTGGTGTTAAGGCATCTTTTTTAATATAAAGATGAGTGAAACTTAAGAAATTGCATTACATCAGTTTAAGTCAATTTTCTTCTTAATTTTAACAGATACAATTACAATTTACTATGAAGCTAGAACTTTTAGACCAAATTAATATTACTTCATTACTACAACAAACTTTTACGTTTTTTTAGTTTAGTGGTGGTATACAGACAGCAATATATCGTAGGATTACAAAATAACCAAAATAAACCAAAATACAAGAAAATTTCTAGTTAAATGGGGATGATTAGTGGAAAAAATGTTCAAAATCGAATACAAACAAAACGGAAAATTTATATTCAAATCACAAATGGGTCATTCTTTTTATTTATTTTTATTTTAATCAGACAATTGGATGGAATTTCTCGTATTTTTGTGTTTGGCTCGATTTTTCTATTTTGCTACTGCTAAGAAATATTTATTGTTAATGAGAAAGGTTTAATGATAATATATTGAGGGTAAATTAATATTAAGTATATATTTTCACTGGGAAGCCAGCACACATATACATATATAGTATAGAGAGGAGAAAAAAAAGGGTATAATGTTATGTAATGTGTATAGTGTTTAGAAATTCATGAAATTAATTGCTTTGAAAATACTCGAGATTAGGTATGTTTTCCTTTTGGTCTCGGAATAATTTTCTAATCAAACCAATTTGTTAAAAATGAAAATGAATTATTTGTGTTTTGCGTGAGTGGCAAATTAAAATGTATAAGATAAATGTGGGCCAATTTTGTTTTTGTTTTTGTTTTGTTTGGGAAAGTTTATCTCCTTAGAGAGTAAATGATTGGTGATGCTATATTTTATGGCAAATCCAAATAAGGAATTTCGAAAAAACTTATTTTATATAAATTATAAATAGTGAAACCAATATCTCAATTTGAAGCCATTTCTCTGATGTTGTAATTTTTTAGTGTGACATGGACTAAATTTTGTAATAAATGATAATATAATCATTAATATAGTACGGTGTAAGAAAATCTCTAATAAGGATGCATTCACAGTGCTGTTTTCGCCCTGCGCTTCGATGTTGTTTGGCCTAATCGTGATACAACAACAAAAATTATTTTATTTTTATTTTTGAAAACTGATCGGTTTTTGTCCTTTCTACTTTTGGTTAACACATAAAGATTTTGTGTAAATATAATAAAATAAAAATTAAATCTTGCATTAATATATCCCACAATCAAAATAAAAAATAAATATCGATGTGTCGATAAATTTGATTTTTTTTTACGAAAACAACCAAAAATTATTATGGTTGGTGTATTTTGGTTGGTTTCGATTGTTTTTTCACCACTAAAGACAACAGGCACATATTTTGTTACTGCCACTAAATAATATTGGTAGAAAACTTGGATTTTGTTCCATGCAAACGATAAGTTTTTTTTATATGGAAGTGGAGCATTTCTTTGCCGGCTCAAAATGGCTACCAAAAATTATTTTATTTCATACTAGCGGAATACGACGCGCAAAATCCGCTGTTTAAAAGTTGTTCCTTGTCGGTAGCTCTTGATAAAGCTACATAATTATCACTGACCATGCGAGAAAACTGGTTATTGTAAATTAATACCGACTTTGATTGTCATAGCGAATGATAATCGTAAAGGAAATTAAACTCTTTTAATTTGCATATAGGTAAACCAGTATCTGTTGGACTAAGCGTAACTCTCGGTATAAAGACAAATGTTCCTTTTGCTGTACCAGTTAAAATCTCAACGAAGATTACATTTTCTTTCATATCTTTTATTACTAATTTAGTACCATTGCATAACTCCTTTTCAGTATTTAAATTTCGTAATAACATGACTATAGCTCCTTCTTTTAAAGTAAGTTTATGTGGGGGCATTCCGGATGGTGTTAATTGATCCATATATTCTACCAGAAATAGTTGCATACTATAGTGTGTATACTATCATATGTTTTCATATAGCCTTTCGGTATATTTAAAACATCTTCATTCATTTTTAACGTATCAAAATTTAAGGACATAAAATGCCTTGGTTTTGATATAGATGTATATGATGATTCAGATCCAAATTCAGACCCAAATATTTTTGTAACCAAGTTTTCTTTAATCCATTTCAATTATATTTTGCTGTTACAATGCTGTTCTAATTGTACCTTCACCAACGTCTAAAATTTTAAAAATCTTTGTCGTTACGAACTCTCATATTTGTTTTAAGGTGACACATTTTAAATTTAGTCCATAATTCGCAAGTTTTGAGGCATGAATATATGGTATCAGAACGGGTCTCATGACGGATTAATGGTAGGGTTTGACAGAAATCACCACCCATAACAAATACTTTGCCCCCCATTAGACTATCAGTTTGCATAATATCTCTTAGTAATTTATCAATTGCTAAAAACGTTTTTTTATGACACATTGAGCATTCATCTAATAAGATTAGTTTTGCATTTTTAATTGTTCAATCAGGACTTTGATTTGTCATTCTTGAATATTATCTCATCGGTACACTCAGAGAAAAAATATGATTGAGCTGATCATAAAAGTGACCATCATATTTATGATTAGATGCAATAATTAAGAAAATCATACCTTGATGTATATACAATTAATAATAATGATTGTATCTATTTAATAAATTATGCACGTTATTATGCAAATATTATTGAATTAACCATATCCATGATTACATATATCGCTATTGTAATAGATCGTATAAATAATATAATTGAATTTATCATTTCGAGATGGTAAAGACAATCAGATATTATGATAGTTGTTATCAATAAAATAATTGAATTTAGTTTGTTTATATGACAAAGCCCATCAGATGCTGTGATAGTTGTTATCGTATCAATTAATGAAGTATACTGCGGGGTGTGATAGCAGCTATCATACCATATATATTATTATATTTTACTAAATATGTAATAAAACATATTCTATAGTTCATGAAATGTACAATTTATTTTGAATTACTTTATCGTACAGTACACATAGTATAATTATATCCAAATTAGAGGTCTAAACGAAATTATTTTTTATTTTTATATTTTTATTTGAAACATTATTTATATATAAGTTCTTAAAATTTTTCACAAAACTTTTAGTTATATGATTGTTTAAAATTCGTCACTTGAATAATGAATTATTGTATAATATGCAAAACTATAATTTTGAGATATTTGAGTTTAAAGTTTCTCGCCCTTACAATTTTCACAAAAAACGCATTAACTTAAAAACGGATAAAGCTTATTAAATTAAATTTTGCTATCGATTTCTACACTATGATGACGAAATGTCTGTAAAATATTGACTCAGAATGTGCATTCTGTCATATCGAAAAGGGAGTTCAAACAGGACCATGTACCTGTACAATATTTCAATTCAATTATTGGGTAGAACAATATCGTATACAATGTTTCATTTGTATGGTGTACAATATTTCATTTCTGAGTTACACAACGTTTCGATGCATAATAAATAATTGTAACCCTGTAGTACAAGTTTTTATTATTTTTCCATTGTGTACAAAAACAATAAAATTTTGATTTATAAAGTACATACAATTTTTCAAAGTTCTACCGTTTCATAAAAATTTTCAAAAATGATTGGAATGAGCGGCATACAATTATTTAATTTTTACAAAACAATCATAACATAATTATGAAATACCTTATATGCTTGTACGATATTTCATTATTGAGGTAATTACCACTTTCAGTATACAAGGAAATTTTAGTATCAAATTTAACCCCCAGAATTGCTTGATAACCCCACGGAAAATTTTTTGTACATAGATTAAGTAATGGTGATTCTTAATCAACAATAAACGAGAAATCTTGTATGCATCACTTACAAGAATTAATTATTCAAGTGACGAATTGCTCTACAAATTCAATTTCAAACCCGTAATAATGTTAATTGAAACCTAAATTTTCCAAATGTTGAACACAACTAAAATATACCGTTTTATATTTTTAATTTTTAATTTATTTGAAGTAAATATGTTCCGAAAATTGTAATATAATTTAATCCAAGTTCGAACTGATCAGATTATGATTATGAAATAATCAATCTTTTTATCAGGCTGCGGCAACTGGACTAATTGTATCACAATTTTCGTTCTATATTATACAGAACGAACTGCGCAGGTTGTATTAGCGAATTATACTAACACACCCAAATTCTCTTAATAATTTTCTTTTCTACTTTAACTTGAATCAAATATTTAATTCGTGTAATCACCAAATATATTTTACAGTTTTATATTTCAGTAACCATTTAACAAAAACAAATTTAGGAATACAATTTAAGTGGATTACTGGTCCTTTCTTTAGAATAATATTTCCGAATTCTATGAAATTAGTGCTAAACAATTTCTCTTGTCGCAAACTTATATTTCTGTGAAATTTCCAGATTTCTTAATTCCATTATGCCCGGTTTCACAAAAAAATAACCAATCTCTAGTTAAATAATGTTTCCTCCTTTTCTTCTTTTATGAAATTGCGTTTTATTTCACAATAAAAATTCAATGCAAGTGAATTATATTTTTATTTTACAAAGAAATATTTAGCCTTCATCGAAATAAAATTAGCGTGCGTTTAAGAAATTGAAATAAATCGCAATTTCATAAAAGAAGAAAGAGATGAAATATGCACTAATTGGAGTTTGCCTGTTTTTGTGAAACCGAGCATTAGACTGCCACATACAAAACCAGTATCTTGAGCCAAATTCATTAATTAAACTCAACTTAAAATTAAGAAATTTAGTAATTCAATAGGAAGTAAAAATACATCTGGAATCATTGAACTTGTCTGTAATGACGTTTTATATAGCTTTCTGTATGAAAGCCATGTATATATGTTTGGAAAATGTTGGATAGTTAGTTAGCACTTGTGAACCTTTAGAAATAATTCATGTGTGAGTTTTGTGGGAAAAGGTACATGTAACATGTTTACGAATGCTTTAGAACCATTAAATAGTACCTTTAATTGTTTAGGTATAACGTTCACGTCTAAAAATAATTTTCAGAAATTCAGTATTTTCTTCCGTTTCGGCCGCTTCAACTGGTTTCTGTGATAAAATAGGTTGTAGTTTTTGATGTAATTAAAATATAGCCTAATTTATAGGTATAGTGATAAATGAATTTGTAATTTCTTTTTTAGAAAAGCGAGAATTTCCTCTGTGATTCCTCTTTCCGTGGAAGAATGTATGGCAGAAGTTCTAAACTAAGCGCTAGTCGTGCATCTGTAAATAGAAATATTGAATTATGATAAATTAGTCAAAACATTTTTTGCTTGACAAAGTGGCGACCAACGAAAAATTATAAACTTAAAAATTAAGAATTAACAAAACTTAAAAATGCGGTAGATAAAATTTCTGTATTCTCGCCCAGCGGAAAATTAACGTCACTTAACAAATTTAACGAATCTTCGTTAAATTAGATCTGTCACTTAAAAAAAATTAAGAATGCGCGATTTTGCGTCCAAACGTAAGAAATAAATGTCAATTCCAAAAAAATGTTGATGCGAAAGATGTAAACTTTTTCATTTCATGGCTTTTATTTTTCATTTTTTATTTATTTATTTCAGTTTTATTTTTCTAGGTTTAACTGACTGAAATTAATGTACTTTTTCCAAAAAGTGTAAAACATGTGATCATTTTGTGCTCGCAAATTATGTAGCCCAATTTTGTACTGCACATAAACAATAACAATTTTTAATTTATTATTTTTTATTTTGTTTGTATGTAAGTTCCTTTATTAAGTTTATAATTTTTCGCTGGTTCGAATTGCAAAAAAAAATTAAGAAAAATTAGTGTCGTTAAAATTCCTTAATTTATAATTTTTCACTGGTTAAGCCTTAATACTAGCTATATACAAAATAGGACTTTAAAAGTATGGCTATCTTAGAATTTTTTTTTTTTTTTTTAAATTAGTTTGTATGAACTTTGTTTAGTGGTATCGTGGGTAACAACCACCAAACAGTCATATCTAATTTCCTAGTGTGAAGCTAAATCAAACAAAACAATTTTTCGTTAAAAATGCACTAGGTATACTTGCTTTTTGTAGAAAGTAAAGACGTTGGTCCATGCACAAATGGCAAACCGGCGTATCAAACCGTCAAACCCAATTTTTCAAAATCAAAATTATTAAAAAAATGGTTTAAACCTATAATAATAATATAATATTGTTTTATAAAATTTAAAAAATTTTAATAAAAGTTAAAACAATAACGTTGCACTTATTGTCTTAAATTTTATTAAAATTTATTTAATTTCATTTAAAAAACAGCAATTTTATATTTTGCCATCATTTCACATTTTAGTCAAGCTAAAATTTGTCCGTGAAATTAAATCAGTTTTAATAAAATTTTCTAGAAAAAGATGGTACTTATTGAACATTTTTTTCAAATTTCTAATATTGCAAATGAAACAGTTTTAACAAAAAATGGGTTTGTCGGTTTGAAATTCCAGTTTGCCATTTGCGTGTATGGCATGGGCTTAGGCAATAAAACGTTTCGATTAATTTAGAACAATTCAATAATGGTCTTTAAATTTTATATTTTTAGAAGTGGCTAAATTATACACCAAAAATAATTCATTAAATTTTTATTTAATAATTTATTAAATTTTTATGTAATAGCTAATTATATGAAAATTGTGCCGAATTTTCGTTTTTTCAAAACACTATCTTGGCATAAAATTACGAGAAATTTAGGTTAATTTTGTTGCCTTAGTGTTTTAAAAGAACGAATTGATATGATCGGTTTAATCAATAATTTATTCGGAAATTCCACTGCTTAGAGGTTTCAATATTTGGATGTTTTAGGGTAGCACTAATTATCATCGGGAAATAGTGGAAAAATATTTATTAATATTGTTAGAAGACGCAAGTAATTTATGCAACTAACCAATTTAGAAATTAATTCCGCTTTTAATGAATAAAACATGTTCAAATATTCAAATGTTGCTATATGTGTTAATAAATTAATTCTATAACTATTGGTTTTTACCAGCGTTCGTAAAGCTCCCCGCAGTCATCTACATTTTAAATAGTCAATGTAAATGGATATCTATCAGCTCAAGAGCTTATTATTAATTTACTTAAATTCGATATTTCACATTACATATTTGAGATGGTTCAGGTAGCAGTAGATGACATGGATCATATTTTTATTAATTCAGAGCAAGAAAGGTGAGGTGTAATTGGTGTAAACATTGAATAGTTTTCCTGAAAATAAAAATAACTACACTGAGCATTCTTATAATATACTTTAATGCAAATGATGGCCTAATAAGCCGAAATCGATCGAGTGATTTTTTAAACCTTTTGTAATTTTGCGAAATATTTAACAAGTGTTTTTAAAAAATTTTAAAAATGTGTGTATTAAGTGTGTTTCGCCAAGTGCCTACGGCAGAAAGTGTAAGAAGTGCAAATTATATTGTATTACCTTTGGCAATACAACCTCCGGAAGATGGAATAAAGTACGTCTACACTTTTTAATTATTAACGTTAATAATAAATTAATTAAATACAATAATTTATTTTTAAATTGTTATAATATTTTTTTTATTTAAGACTTCTCACGAGATTAGGTAATAATTCCACCTTGTTGGAGTACAAATTCAATTTGATATGACCGTAGCAAACACGAGGATATACAAATAATTTCCAATAAACCTTATTTCGTTTTGATAGATCTAATTCTATTATGATAGACCCTATTGTATTATGATTGTTCTAACCATATTTAAATATTGCAGATCATATATAAAACCATACTATATGATTATCTCGATTACATTAAATCATATCGCATGATTGTTGCAATCATTAAAGTCGAAAATTATTGCATTTATCATATTTTAATAAAATTTATCATACATAATTCTAGTAATTAGATAAATGATATTTATTATTATAGTATATTAGGATATATCAAATATAGTTGAATATGATTTCCTGGATCATAACAAAATAATTCCAATCATTCATTTATCATATTTTTTCTCTGAGTGTACTTAAGGGAATCTTGAATAGTGAATTTGTGGTCCTACCACCCGCTAAAAGTGTAGCTGCAATAACTGTGAACGTTCCAGATTATGCAATTCCTTGTGCTCCGTTAAACACATTTACTCTAACAAAATTTAGTACAACTTTGTATAAATATGTTTTGCCAGTATCACCTGGACCATCAATAAAGAGTAGTAATTATATCGAAAATTAATTTTTGTTCCGGATATAATGTTGAAACTCGTTCTTCAACATAACTTCTCTCTAGTCTAAATTAATATCATAATCGTTTGATCTTTCAATTGTAATATTAGGAATTGGTAAATCAAATTCTAAAAATGTTCTTCCATGTAAAATAAAAAGTTCCATAATGTTAGTAAGAGCCGTATTGTAAGTTATTTCATCAGTTTGATAAATATTCTTAAAATCCTCTATTAAATGATCTTTGTAGTTTATATTCAGTACACGAAAAAGGATAATTTTTGGTATCGCGAAATCATATCCTTACCAACTAATTGGTATAAACACCTTTTCTTTGTTCAAATATAAATGTATAATATTGAAGGTGAGTGAGATTGCTACCATTTGTAGTTTTAAGTGTCATATCCCACCCACTTCCTCCATGTAGGTATATAATTGGATATGTTAAAGGATCTACAACTCCATCTAAAATTCTGGTGGTTCGCCAGAATTTCTCATGAAAATCAATCCTACTCCATTTGTTACAGGTATGGATCTTATCTTCGTTTATCAGCTGCTCGAACAGGCATAACTATATACATAATATTCCGTATAACATATCCTAGTTCCGTTTGTTCTGACTCAAAGTCCTTCATCATATAATATGATAATTCTCTCTTAAGTAAACTTGTTGATTAAGAAGATCAGTTGCTTCATCACTATCATAAACTTAATTTGGCCATATATTCTGAAGCAAGATGGTCCACTCGAAAACCTGTGAATGTTTGCAGACATACTTAGGTCGCCATTGATAATGCGCTGTTGTATCTTCGAATATTAGTTTGGCAATTCCTTGATTTCGAATCTGTATTTTGAAACAGATCGATTAAAAACTGGGGATATTTTTTATTTTCTTCGTTAGCAGCATTTACTACACCCTGTAGATGTTTTTCCGGCCCTGAAATATCTCGCCCCACAATAACCACATATACCGTTCGTTTCGCCACAAGAATTTTCAGCTACTTCATCAATTACATATGAAGATCCCCGAGGAGCAATTTCATAGTATTCTATTTTCTGATATTCAATTTATCTCTGTCGATTATTCATTGATTGCCTATTCTTTCCCGCTGTCTGGTAAACAGCTTTTCACTGCTCATCTGTCATTTTATTTCTTTGGGTTTGTCTTTCTTGGCTCTTAATTTCGATTTGTTCCCTTGAACTGCTTTGTCTGCGGTTAAGATCATATAGGGCTCTTGCTGCTCTCCGCTCTTTTTTAATAGGTTTTTATGATTCAAATGTTTAGTTCAGTAAGATAAAGATTACACAATTATTTAAGATTTACTAAATAACACATAAATTAAGTGCTCATCAACTAATTATATAACTGACTAAGAATAATTACGCGATTTAAACTCTACACATTCGCATTATTATAGTGTTTTGTTTGTATTTCCCCAAATTTCCGTACACCTACATTTTATTACCGCATGTTGATGCACAAAATATGCGCAAACATTCGTCTTGTTATCGATTCATCGTATGTATTATTATTTGAAAAACTCGAATTAATGTCCCATGGAGTATGAAATAAAATGTTGTACATTACCCGTACGTTAAATGAGCGTCACAGAACTCGTACAAAATTCTAAATATAAACATCGAACTCGTACTGTAACAACTCATTTACCGTCCTTATGACGTAAATAAATATTTCCGTACAAAAAACTTTTTTCAAACATTTTTTATTCAATTTTACTGTTTTCAATAATTTAGCAGCATACCATAATTTTTACAGAAATTAATTAAATTTTAATTTCTAACTAACAAAATAATATTCAATCGTTTTTTGACGTGACACCGTTTTACACCGCATGTTCAAAAAACTGACCCGAAATTTAGCCCTTGATCGGGGGCAATTACTCATCAACTATAAGCATTACGTTTAATTTAAAGATATGATTGCTTAGATTGGTCCTTCGGGTTTATGTGTCACGCATAATATTACTGCAATGACGTAATCCGGTGGCAAAGGAACCCGCGCCGCGAACCTCTGATTTTGACCGATTTAATTGCTTGAATCAGGGTAGCGAGAGAATGGCCCATCCGATCGGAGATCAGATGGTGTCAATTTTTGCGTAAAAAACCAGTGGTGGTTAATTTATTTTAAATTAAATTAATTAATCATCACATAAATTTTAGAGAGATTGAGGGCGCTATACCAAGAGAATGCCTTATCAGATGTCAGATCGGAGCAATTCGGTTATTAATTTGTGCAATACTGTGTAAGATAATTTATTTTAAATTATAATAATTAATCTCCAAATTAATTTTAATTAAAATTACAAAGTACAAAACAGCGATTTACAACCAACCATGAGAATCACTTATCTGACCGGAGTAATCTGGTGTCAATTTGTGCGTAAAGAAACTGTGGCAGATAATTTATTGTAAATTAAAATAATTAATTTTCACATAAATTTTAATTAAAATTTAGATCTAAAAGTGGCGATTTACAATGCTAGAGAGCACTATAAAGGGGGAAAGCCTAATCTGATAGGTCATATGTCAGTGTGCACTCTGATATATATTTGACCTAGACAGCGTATACAACACACTAGCCTCGGCGACTTTGGGAGGCACTTGTCTGCGGAACTCACATTCATCAGGCACATCTCCGCTGAGATCCTGCGCTTCACATCGTACTTCTCATGCCATCGCCCAGTACCTAATCGTTTGCAAACAATCACTGTACTCTCATTTCATGATGCTAATAATAAAGAAATTTATTTTAACAATCCCATACATCGTGCCATTTCTCGCACCTCTTATAAACGTTATCACGGAAAACACCTACGGCCGTGTAGAAGACACAGCCTACCCCGAATTTTTTTTAACGAAGTTTTTGGCTTATAAGGATACACAGGATATAGTCGACCTGTAATAATTTTTTAAATTCAAAATTCTGAATCAGGCTGAAATGTGAATTTCCACATGGCCTTGTACCTCTTCGTTAGATTTTCTTACTCCACGATTTAATGTTTTGAAATACCTTCAAGAATGGTTGATAAATAGTGAACTAATTTTTGGATGGCAAATAAGTTAGTCTTTGTATAGTCTTTATATCAACAAAAAAGACGAGACATTTTAACATTTACCTAAACAATTTAACATACAAACATTATTTCAAAATATATTTTTGCTTTACCGCTGTTCTACGAGAATACGATGGGTTACAGAACAAGCTCGGTTAATTGCAACTTTACTCGGCGGTATAATACCAATAATCATCGCACAGAGCTCTCACAAAACAATGGATTTTTAGCATGCGAAATATGTGTGGCTTACTTATTTTTTGTCACGCCTCCCTGAGATTAAAAATATTGAACAAGTAAGAATAGACTTTGGAAACAGAGATGTAGTGCTTTTAAATTTTGTTTTACCAAAAGAATTGGCGCCAACAAAAACCATAAATAAGAAGAATTTTTTCATAAGGTGTAGAAAATGGCAGGTTTTTTGTCTAATGGACATATGTATAAAAAACCTGTTCAAAATTATCAATGAAATTCAACTTTTCGATCATCAATCAAGAAATTACAGAATCTTTGAAAAGCTGTTTCGCTCAATAAGCAAATAACAAAATTAATAAATAAAACTAAAATATAAAAGGGCTGAAACCTCACAAGGTGATCAGAACTTCGGTCTTTGGTTTTTTCAATGAGGATTGCATTCACCTGTCACCTGGGTCATAAAGTTAGTGTGACAGTTTTGAAAGTACTGATTTCTATTTTAACTAACATATATTTACTTATACATACAACAACAGCTAAACAGGTAAAAAGCTTTAGTAGCAGGGGTACAGGCATCCAATATAACACGAAAAATCGTATTTTAGAACTTTATACCGAAAGTAGTATACAAAGTTATACTGATATTTCTAACCGTGTAACTGACAATATTCTAGAACTTTAACCAAAAATCATTTTAGAATCCTATTTTCAACGCACATGTCGAATTTCATTATAATCGGTTGAGAAATGAGCAAGTTCCATCATATTTGGCCATATTCCAGAACTTCATCCAAAACAATTTTAAAATCCCATTTTCAACGCACATGTGATGAGAAATAGTCAAGTTCCATCATACTTGGCCATATTCCTAAACTTCATCCAAAAATCATTTTAGATTTCCATTTCCGACACACATGTCAAATTTCATAATAATCGGTTGATAAATAGGCAAGCGCAAGTTCAATAATAATCAAACCAGCATACATAAAAAAATCGTAAATATTTATAAAACCAGGTATTTTGGGTCAATTCGTATGGCAGGTACCCCACCCTCTTGGCGTACAGTCTCCAAAAGCTTTTCAAATCTCCGCCTTGACCATAGAAACAGATTGGCGAAAAAAAATTCAAAATCGGACAAGCCGTTCTCGAGATACCATGGGTCCAGACATCCAGGCATCCAGACAGACGGACGGACATTTTTTTTTTTTGCATTTACAGACTCAGGGACTTTCAAAACGTCGAGAAAAGTGGTTTTGGACCAACCAATTTTTTCGTCAGTTTTGACAGGATTACAATACTTTGGTCTTTTTAGACCGAAGTAAAATGTTTAACAATGGCCAAAATTATAAAATTCAATACGATTATTTTCAAAATTGATCTGCCCTGTCCAAAGGTTTCTTTACTAACGCGACATAACACTTTTGCGGAAGAAACAACCTTGTCCAGATCTATGGAAAACGAATACACAGAAATAAAGATTTTATTCCGTATGTTAGAACTCTACCTGATTTAGAGAGTGGCATTTCTAAATTAGACGAGACAATACAGATCATCATCAGGAACACTCTTGTAAATATTTTGAGAAATTTTAAATTTAGCAATAACATGACAAATAAATGTTTGACTAAGGACAAGCAATACTTCAAATTCGACAAACTCACAAAGCTCAACGATTTTTATGTGACAATCCCGATGTATACTCATTGAAGCCTGATAAAGGTAATGTTACTCGTGAAAAATCAAAATATATTGGAAAGTAGACTTGCTCTGATCATAATACAATTCGTACGGAGATAAGTAAATTTGGAATTTCGTCAGTACACAAATTTAAGTCGAATTATTTTATGTTAACTTAAGAAAATAAAATGGTATGACTCTATGGATGACGGTGTTTCTAAATAACGCAGGGAGGTCAATCCTTTGAGGCCAATTGTTAGCTTTGATAGTTTAGCTTAAGAGGGTTGTTCCCGGGAATTCCCGGACCAAGTTCTCGGAAAAATAGGTAAATTTATATAAACCCGACTCATTTTTATCATAAATCCCGGGAGTTTTCTTTATTTTTTGCTTAAGATTTATTGAATTTTCTCAGTGAATGGAAATAGTGTTTAGCTGGGTGAAATAATATATAAAATTGTTTTATTCTAGTGATTCGTTTTTTTTTATGTTCGCCGCATTTCTTGGACGGAATCCGGATCAGATCAAATATTACGTTTAAAGCAACAACAAAAATTGACTTTTATTTTTGGATCAAAATTTTGATCAAAGTTTTTGGTGTAATTTTCATTTCTTTGTTGTTTCATGAAACATAACTTGATCCGGATCAGATCCAAAGTCATAAAATTCAGCTAATATATGATTTTAAAATTTATTTATGATGAACTTTAAATCGCGGAATAGATAAACTTTTAAGCCTTGGATTCATTTTAGGCCCTTTTGATTTCCCCTGGAAATACATTTCTTGCGTTCTTAATTTGTATATACCTACATAGATTGGAAGTTTACTGAAAGGAGCGTTTAGTGAGATTACTGAAAACTTGCTCATCTTATTTTACCTATGTAATAATAAAATAAAATGACGCAAATTTAAGGGATGACTACATCTAAATGACAATATTTAGTTTTTTGGCCCATTCTATGAACTCTACTCTATAATAAACCATTAGCCAAATTAATCTGAAAAAAACCGGACGGGCGAAGTATTGTTTGTGAAGCTTTTTATAAACTTGACGGCGAATTCAGAGGTTCACATCCTGTTCGAGAACAATACACAATATACATACTCCGAAAACAAATTATCGCCTTTTGTAAATTATAAACCATCGACAATGGATGCAGAACCAAACAGATCAACGAAACAGAATCATTAAAATTTTAAACACAGCTGGGAAAGCAACTTACTATTCAGCATTATACAAGTAATTTGTATAAATTTTTGTCAACTACTTTAATTTGTTACTTGTGTATTGTATTATAATTGTTCGGCAATAAAAAATTCGAAATATTTCAAAGTTAAAATCAAAAATATTGGTTTACCCCCAAATTTGTATGTATTAACGAAAATTTAACTTACCGATTGAATAAATTGAGACTAAAGTTTTGGAAGCAACTTCGGTTAAATTTATATTTTCTTTTTTCTAAACGTAAACGATATTATTAGGACTATACCACATTCTGAAGCTAATATTTTTCTAAATAATAATTTACTGAGCGAATAAAATTTACTTGTTAAATTGAAAAAGAAAATGGTTAACTTTTTTGGTTGTGATGGTTATACGCAATGACCTCTGATTGATATCACAAAACAGCATGGTACCTTAATTATGATTCATGGCTTCGGTATTTTTATTAGCTGAAACAAATTTTAAATTATCAGATGAATTATCATTCGTGAAATTTTTACTGATAAAAAAGGATCTAAAAAATATAATATCCAGGAATATAAAAAAGTTATCGATATCGATAAGTATATCAGTCATTTAGAAATTACATCCGACTTGCAGTATTTAAATTATGAAAACCCTCAACTATTTTTGTATTTTCGAAAAAATTAATTTTGTGGTTCAAAATTATTTTTTTTTTTTTTTTTTTTTTTTTTGTTTTTTTTGTTAAAATAAATTTTATTTATTTATTTAATGTTATTACAATCTAGTCTCCTGGACTAATGAGCAATTTGTTTCTGACTTAATTTACTAACTTAATATTAATCTATGGCTTCTTCCCATTGGCATTCCATAGAGTCTGGTAAATTGAATTAAACCATATCTTTGTAGTGGGCTTTACACAGCACAATGCTGTTTAAGCTAACAATTACACCAACTCAAAAGGTTTGGTTCTTTTAAGTCTACGTATTAAATTCGTGTTGCTTAGAAGCTGAGTTGCCTCAATGTTCACATGATGCCGGGCCTCTCTTCATGTCTCCGCGCTTTCTCCTGAATTTCATTTACGATGAGGTTCACTTTAAGGTCCCTATGGAGATCATTGTTCCTGACATACCAAGGTGCATCAACGATGTTCCTTAATACCATATTCTGAAATCTTTGGATGATATTTACGTTGCTCTGTTTGGTACAACCCCAAAGTTGAATACCATACGTCCAAACGGGTTTCAATATTTGCTTATAAAGTAGCAGCTTGTTGTATGTTGATAAAGAAGAGTTCCTTCCCATCAGCCAATACATCTTTCTGTATTTAATTTTTAGTTCTTCACTTTTCTTCTTGACATGTGCTTTCCATCGCAGTTTAGCATCCAGAGTCATGCCGAGATACTTAGCTGTGTTCGCATACGGTACTATTTCTTGATTTATGGTAATCGGGATATGTTCGAATCGCCTGTTTATAAAGTTGATGTGAACTGATTTAGTTTCATTTAGTTTTATTCGCCAACTTTTTGTCCATTTATAAATTTTAGTTATTGCTGTTTGTAACTTTTGTGTTAACTCTTCGTTGCTTGTGCCAACAGCTAAGATCGCCGTGTCAACTGCAAAATTCGCCACTGTATTGTTTTCTAATACAGGAAGATCATAAGTGTATATTAGGTACAAAACCGGCCCTAATACACTGCCCTGTGGAACTCCTGCATTGATTTCTTTCAATTCAGAGAAAGTGTCATCTAACTTAATCCTGAAGAATCTATCTTTTAAGTAAGATTCCAGTATATTAGCAAATTGGATTGGTAGAAGATTTCTTAATTTATGGTTAAGTCCTTCATGCCACACTCTATCAAATGCTTGGGCAACGTCTAGAAATATTGCTGAACAGATTTTTTTCTCCTCTAGTGCTTTCTCAATTATACTGGTTATTCGGTGAACTTGATCAATTGTTGAGTGTTGGTTACGAAAACCGAACTGATAATTTGGGATTAAGTTTTTACTCTCGATTATCGGATTTAACCTTTTTACCAGAAGCTTCTCAAAGAGTTTAGACATGACTGGCAATAGCGAAATTGGCCTATAAGATGAGGTTATGTGTGGTGGTTTCCCAGGTTTTGGGATCATGATTACTTCTGCAATTTTCCACAAGCTTGGTACATATTTGATTCTAAATGCTGCATTTATAAGATTGGTGAGCTTTACCAGAGCTTTCCTTGGCAGTTCTTTTAAGATTTCTGCTGTAATAAGATCGTAGCCAGGAGCTTTTTTCATATTCATATTAGTTTTTATCTCACACGCGACTTCTTTTGGTGTTGTCGGTAGGATTTCTTTACTTTCTTGCACAGCTTGTTCAGATATTATCTCGGCTTCTAATGTTTCATCTTGATGTGGCTGGAATATTTTTTCAAGATGTTCAGCAAATTCTCGAGCTTTGTCTTCATTATTCCTAGCCCATTTATCACCTGCTACTCTTATTGGAGGGTTCTGTATTATTGGTCTTTTAATTCTTTTGGTTGCTTTCCAAAGAGAATAATCAGTACTGCTATCATTAGTTAATTTTCTTAAATAGTTGCTGACTGATTCATTTTTCAATTCTTTGATCTCTCTTCTTAATTGTTGAGTGAGATTGTTCAAATTAGTTTTATCTTGAGGGGCCCTTGTTTGTTGCCATACTCTTCTCGCTCTTCTTTTTTCTGCTAGGAGTTCCCTAATTTCCAAAGGGTAGTTGTTTCCCTTGATTTTCTTTTTAACCTCAGGGGTATTTTCCCAAGCTGATTGCTGTATATCGTCTACAAATTTGTGAACTTCTTTGTCTAATTGCTCCTCGGTCTTTAATGGAACCATTAAGTTAATTTTTTCTTCTAGCGATAGTCTAAAGCATTCCCAATTAGTGTGATTATTTACTAGAAAAGGGTTCCTTTCTTTCTGAATAATTTTTTCACTTAACGTTAAAAGTATCGGTGAATGATCAGAGTTTAGGTTGTGGCTTTCATCTACTTGTATATAATTTACAGATATCTTCTTTATTATAAAGAAATCAATCAGATCTGGTACTTTATTTGGATCAGTAGGCCAGTAAGTTGGTTTTCCAGTTGAGAGAGCTTCACAACTGCATTTCCTAATGGCTTTTAGGAGTTCTTTACCCTTAGTTGTTGTTAATCTGGAGCCCCAATGGACATTTTTGGCATTAAAGTCTCCTCCAAGTATAAACCGTTTTCCTAATTTACTGAGGAACTCGAGATAATCCTTTTCTTTCAACGAGTGCTTCGGTGGGCAGTACACACCAGCAATACAAATAGAACCATTTTTGGTTTTGACGTTAACAGCAGTTGCTTGTATTTCTTCTGTTTCATATTTTAACTCTTCATAGTGGTGGATACTATTTCTGATTATAACCGCACTACCTCCTTTAGCAGTGTTTTCCGGATGAATGGTATGATATATATGATAATTTTTAAATTTAATGATTGTTTGTCTAGTGAAATGTGTTTCCGTGATGAGACATACATCGATTTTTTCTGTGTCCAGGACCACTTGCAATTCTTGTTGATGTTGCATAAGTCCATTGGCATTCCAACATAAGATTCTAAGATCACCTGCCATTTTTCTGTTTAGGGATGGCTCCCTTAGTGCTGTATTCTAATTTCTGTAATCGCTCATCAAATGTATTGAGCCTGCTTAAAATTAATTTAAGTGTTTGACTTATTTCGTCATTTTGACCAGTTTTCCCTGGATTTCCGTTACTCATCGTTACTTGAGCATAAGTCATTTTACCCAATTGTCCATGAGTAGTTCCCAACTCTCTACGATTTACTTCGGGTTGGGTCATCTTAACTGCCTGCTGCCTGAATAATCTTGGATTTTTAGCAATCACATTCCTATTTTTGATGTTTTGCAGTTCAATGGCAACGCTGCATCCTCTATAGTTAGCCGGATGGTTTTCTCCACAGTGAACACATTTAGGCTGAACATTTCTATCTTTTACACAATCTTTGGTATGATGTTTACCTAAACATTTGACACACCTGGGTTCCCTGCTGCAATATTTTTGTGTATGTCCATAGGCTTGACATTGTTTACATTGTGGTATAAGTTTAGACCGTCTTAGAGGCTGAATAACTACTTTGCACCCTAAGATGTACTTAATTTGATACATTTTTTCGATATCTTCATCATTATCGAAGGTCAACATAAACATGTTGAGAGGTACTTTGCCTCTCCGTTTTAGCTTAATTGATGCTTCAGTAGCCTTAAATCCTTTTGCTTTCAGATCATCAATTATTTTTTTGGTTTACACGTAGAGTGTAGATTTTTAGCCATAACCCTTATTGGTCTGGTTTGTTTATCTCCAAACGTGTGCCAAGCACGGTTTTCTTCATTTAACATACTTGTCATTTTTCTGTAAGTTTCACCATCTTCCAAGTTTATGTTGATGGTGTTTCCATTCATCACCTTTGCATTAAACTTATCAGTTGTAGTAATTTTTTTTAATTTCTCATAGAGCAGATCGTAGTTCAAAATTATGATATAAAAATTGTTGGTAGACCAATAAAAAGTTTAGACAAGCTTTTGTTTACAAAACTGAAACCCCAAATTTCTTTAGAGTTATAGGCCAAGTGTACATATTAGTTGAAATGTTCTGGAGGGAATAAATATATACAACTGTCGAAATAGTTTTTAAAAACACGAGTGTACCATCATGTTCACGATTCCATTTTTGAATTTCAAAATTCACATAGTGCCATTACAAGTCATTGAACATTAGGGCATGCTATATAGTTTTAGATGAGGAAGAAAATCTTGTTAAACGTTTAATTTTAGAAAATATTTATATGTTAGAAGAAATAAGCGTTTAAACAGCGTTATAAATTTTAATTTGTTACATTTGTTGCGCGCACTCATATACTCGCAAGTTCATTTTCTACTTTTACACTAAGAATTAGACATTAATATGTAAAAAAGAACATTTTTCGGTGTAATCTTAACCAGCAAAATTATGAGTCTCTACTATTTGTAGCCAAAATTCTGAGATTTATAGGCTTAAAAGAAAAAAATTAGCAATCTAATCGAATAATGCTAAGAATGATTCAATCCAGTTTTCACTTTTTCGAATATTGTTAAAATCTTGAATTGAAGACGGGTTATAAGTTATAACGGAGTAATGAAAAAAAAAATTTGGGAACACCTTTCGCAGGTCTGCCACTCTTTCAAAAATGCCTCTTTTATTTAATAAATTCTGAAAAATGTTTAGGAAAACTTGTGTTGGTGGGCCAAAATTGAAACAAACAATTTATTTCTAATAAATTCTGGAAAATGGAGAATTTAATTAAAAGAATAAAAACAATTTATTTAAAAAATTGTAGCGCTAATTTCAAATCTGCGAAAGCATAGCCGAAATTCGAAAAGATGTAGTTGAATTTTTTTCTTAAAATCAGGCCCTCTATCAACTCCATTTAATATGTCAGTATCGTACACAGATTAGATTTTTTCCTACACACTTTTTTATCAAGAGCGTAAAAAACAGAATCTTCAAAAATGCATAGCTCTGACCAATTTAGTCGTAAAAAACTAAAAAATTAAAATTCCAAAATGTTAATAATTACAACAGCTACATCTTCTACTTGACCTTTCTGATGGCTATTTTAGACTTTTAGTTACATAGAAATAATATTTGTTAAAACCAACAAATAAATTATTTTTATTAATTATTTTTGTTTATTCATATCCCTAAGATATGCTGTCATATGTATTAGATACTACACATACTTAATTTTTTCTTTTGTTAACTGCAAACCTAATATAGCTTTGATTTCGGACTTCCGTGCTTTACATTATCGATTATGGCTTTATCGATGATTTTGGAACTTCAAATATTAGTGTAATATTTTTCCCATAGGTTAGGTTAGGAACTGTATACAAAGATTAAAACTGCTACAAAAATAATATTTTGTTTGTCTACGACGACCGATATCACGTCCGAAGCCAATTTCCAAACTTGAAATTCTGTCTCGACATCGATTTTGCCATATAATATTGACAATTTCCCCAATACTTCCGTTACCATGAAATTGTGTTATAAATAAACTTACATTTTTTATGACAATAATCTCATATACAAGTAAAATACAACAAGATAATGTTTACACAACACATTCCCTTGTAAACCGTCGTTCAAAAATGTTTCACAATTGTTTTTTTGCTATGTAAGGAATTATTTTATTTTACCAACTTTCATAAAGAAACCGTTTTTGAAAATGTTTATATGGAAACAAACCCCAGGTCCGATCACTTTGACAATTTAATAGAAAGTGTTATCATCCAAGACAGTACATATACAAATTTTCAGACAAAGTGTAAAAATGTTCTAAAAATTTGTAGAGTGCCCCTAAACACGGGGTCGGATCACTTTGAATTTTTATTAGAAAGTGTTACCACCGACCTTGAGACCTAGTTTTTACTTTTAAGTGTTTCAAACATTTGAAACGTTGTTGCGACATCTATAATGCAGCAAACTAATTAAATATAAATATAACAATTAGTACCTCCATATACTTGACCGTAATAGACAGATAAATAGATGAACAGATTTTCGAAAGTCAGTATTACTTTTATTATAAATAATTTACTACGAAAAGAAAATAATAAACGTTCTACAGAAAAAACAATTCAACCCTAAGCATAACTAAATGTTTGCTGGGCTTACATGACGAAAAACTTGACTGAGATGACTTTTTGAACATTTTATAATTACATATTTTAAAATTTAATACGACGAAGATGAAAATATTAACAGTTTGCAATTTCATTTTCGATCTGAAGTCATCTCATCAGGCCTCAACGACTGACTTGCTAATTACACCCTTGTTTTGTTCAAATTTCGATTGCTTCAACATTTTTTTTTTTAATTTTGCATATTAACAATAAATTGTAACGAGATCATATCATGCTAAAAAGCCACCCAATTAAATTAAGTGATAAATTAAACCAAATTTTGCCAATAAAAAACTTAATAATAAAATCAGTATTAATTTAATATTAGTGCCAAAAAACTAAAAATTAATTATTTTATGTTACCATTACAAAAAAAAAAATATTTTTTTAATTAATTTAAAAAAAATAATTAAAAATTTTACATGCCGCTTATTTTAACCTAAATTTATATCGAAGTTTATAAAATATTAAACGTAATATTTTCAAGAAAGGTACAGTATATTTTTAACGGTTTTATATTATGTATTAAAAGTTTTTTTTTTTTTTTTTATAAAAAGCTTTTTATGTTTTGTATATGTGTGTGTGTGTATAAGTTTTATTTTAATTTTGTTTGTATTTACTATACATGTAGTTATGAAAATTATGATCAATTAGATGTATGTAAAGCGTATCCATACTACATGTATGATTCTACATAAATTACAATAATTTAAGCTTACGAGTACATAAACATTTTTTTATGCAAATATTATTTTCTAATTTCGTGCAAAATATAATATTTACATCAGCAACAGCCAAACCACAAGTCTTATCAAAAAAAATTTTTTTTTTTTTGTGTTACAATATTAGAGCATATTCTCAAAGTGTTTTTTATGTAAATTTTTCTTTGTTCAACGTAGAAGAGTTTGGTTTTTTTTTTTTTGCTGTGTGTTTGAAATAATTAGATGAATTAAAATTGATAAAATTTATTTACTTATTTTGCTGGTGAATGTTGAACACGTATACGGGAGGTAGACTTACTTTTTTTGGTGTTTTTTTGCTATGGTATGACGAGGGAAAAACTTTGAGAAAATGTAAACACATTTATTTTATTTTAGATTAATTTTTTTATTTATTTTTTATTTTTGTACTGTAGTAGTATAGCAACAAGATAAGACTTGTTTTGCTTATCTTATAACTTTTTTATTTTTTTTTTTTGTTTGGTGTTGTTTTGTTTAATAATAAGGGAATATTATCGCAATGAAATCGTGTTTTTCTTTATCAATTATTTTACCTTGCCTAATTACGAGTATATTTTAGTGTAATACTTGATGTAAAGGTGATTTTTATTTATAGATATGAGTTTGAAATTTAGAGTAACGTTCATAATAATTTAAAAAACTGTATTTGTAATCAGTTGCACATTCTGCGGGTTTTTGTATAATCCGAATCATGAAAGTAGCAATATGATGGCTTCTATTAATAAATGGAAATTAGTTTTCTTGGAAATAGCCAGGAGAATTTGTTGTTAAGCAAAATAAAGTTTTAATCGGGCTTAATTTCACATTTGCCTTCCTAACAACTGGTGATCAAGAAATCGATAAGATCAGGTTTTAGATAAATTCTAAATTCCTCCAATGGCAGAGAAGTTTTCAATTCGGATCTAAGCAGCAACACAAGTATTTCACAACACAGTATTTCTTGATTACGCTCGACTCTTTCCTAAGGACATTCTCATGTTTGAAGTTTAGAAAACTATCAATATTTGATGCCATAAATCAAAATTTTGAAATCATATTTCAAAATTAGTTCTAAATATTACAAAATTTTCATTGTGTATAGTTGATTTAGTTTTCGAAATTTAGTCAATCACTCTTTACGTATCGGTTTTATAAAAGTATCGCAGGTACTTATAGCTTAGAAACAATTTACAGTGAAAAAATGGTACAGTGGTAAAAGAGATTTTTCATCGTACGAACACGACAAGTAATGAGAAAGAACGCCAACATGATCATCTCAGGCTAGCGAGGAGTTACACTGGAAAAACATGGGTAGAATCCTGATATTTGACGTACTTTCTAACCATAGGTACAGGCGTTTTTGAGACAACAAGAAATTACTGCTAAATGTTTTATATTTTTCCAAACCATCGAAAAGGCCAAATTCCTGGTTGTATAGGAAATTAAACGATTTTCCAGAATGTAATATAACACATTGTGTGGCATTTTTACTATAGAGTATTGGTAATTCTGCTTTAGACATTGAAGAGGAAAGCTGTCTTTATAGAAATAAATTAACAAGAATTTAAAAGAAATCCCAATATTTATGGAATTATCTCAAACAATTGAGAATATAGCTACAAGAAATTTTGATTTAAACCCCATTACTATGGCAGCAAGCCTATACTGATTTGTACCTGGCACAAAACATTTAGGAATAAAATGCAATAATATTGGTGAATTATAAACTGTTTTGTATAATTTCAACAATACAATCCAGTTTTGGGAAAAAACCATATTGGAACCGTATGCTTCAGGTATTATTTGAATGAGACCCAACGGAGGACGATATGTAACTATAACATTCTAGGCGGAATGCCAATACATGTATAGGAGATTTACCATTTGATTTTGGGTTTTACCTATATTTCAGTAAATATACTTATCTATTTAACTATATACATAGATGGGTGTACATTATAATTCCGTTAATAAAAAATTAAAAATGTTGCTTTAATTTTATTTTATTAATATCTGTAAAATATTTACGGGATACAAAATAAGTTCCATAAAAAATTAAATTTAATGAAATAAATTTATTCGAACTAAAATAAACATCGATTTAAATTCATATTATCCGTCTTAATAATTATGTAATAATTATGAAAATAGGCCGAACAATTAAGTTTTAATTAGCAAACAACCAGTAACAGATTTTTTCGTCTGTATTTTCGGTACATGTGTAGTGTACACCCCATTTCGCCGTTATTGCTCGAGAATAGAAAGAATTAGCGATAAGACGCATTATGTGTACACCACAAAATAGAATGAAGAGTGGAGATTCAGAACACATATGAATGGTTCTGGTCTGTTGCGCTTAAGCCCGATAACGACTCAAAAATGAGAGCCAAAGGGATTGTTTCATCCAATAGGTACCATAAATGACCATAAATTATTCGTAAAATAATTTGACAAAGTACTTGATCTTTCTGTTCGTAATTGGCAATTGCTTGAAGAAATTAAGATCTTGATAAGGAGATTCAACAGCTATTGTATATCTAAAGTATACTTTGATGTAAAATCGATTTATAAAAATGCTGATTACACTTAATTGATTTTCCTCATTTGTTGTTTTAATCTGATCTCTAAACAAAAATATTTCTAAACAATATAAAGCTTTTACCATCCATCTTGCATTTGATACTGATCCTGGCACATAAAATGAAGAAGTTGGCTTCCTCCAAGGAAAACATATGATAATTGTAGTAGCTCTTTGTAATCATCCCCTACAAATTCTTGTTTTAATTCGTTAAAACAAAAGGTTTGTATATCACCGATGACATCGTTCAATGCTTCTACAATATTTTCATTTCCTATTCCCGGTTTGTATCTTGTTTTATCTAAACCATTCCAAGCACTTTTAAATCGCACAAAAATAGGCACATTTGGTCCAGAAGTACCTGGAAACATTATTTCAAAAACCGCTCTTAAAATTAATTCGTTATGATGTTTACAAGCGAGAAACAATATGCTTCTCTGAAAATTGCATTCCAATAATACGCAAGAACTGTTCAATTTGCCAATGTTGACATTAGTGGTATCGAAACAAAAAGCTTACACTGAATTTTTAATATTCCATCCCGTTACAAATTCAAGAACAGCATCAGCTGTATTATCCAAAACCTTTTACCATCTCATCGGCAAATTTTCGATTCCCCTCCGGTGAGTGAATGTGTAATTGATTGAAAAATAATAAAAAAATATTTTGGCTCATACATATTTGTGTTTTACTTTGAAATAATTGCTTACTTACGGGTGCTCCTGATACAACTTTGAATTTTTGATAAAACCTTAATTTAATTCCATATTTATGTAAATAAAAGCAGAAAACTCATAAAATAAACTTATACATACACCCCCGTTCAAAAGTTTAAGACCACATTGCACAATGCACATTGTATTTGCTGACAACAAATGTAAAAACTATTTTGTGTAATAGGTTGATAAATTAAAAATGCATGTTTTTGTCAACAATAGAAAACCCAATTTTAGAATAAGGTTGTTTAAAAGTCATTATTCATTAAACGGCATATTTTGCAGTGGTCTTAAACTTTTGAACGGGGGTGTATATCTATCTTGTACTTGTTCCCTTCTAAACGGATTTTTTATTATAAAACCTCAATTTGTCGGCCTATTTTCATAATTATTACCTTGTTTTAAAGACAAGTGTGTTGCATAATAGTAAAAGAATATGATTGGATCATAGGGATTTTAAAAATATTTTCCAGAGCTGTGTAAAATGATTTAATAAGAAAAAAACGTTTTGTTTCGTTTTTTAATCACTTGAAAGCACGTGTTCCCATCATGCTAGACTCTTGAAATTTTGGTGATCTTATTTAAGTTTTAAAAATATTGCCCAAAATAAGGGCCACCCTAATGCATACAGATGACCATCAGAAAATGTCGCCTTCAATAATTGGCAAACACAAAAGCAAGTATCATCTGGAGTAACTGCACAAATTTTGATCAATTCAAAGCATGGTAAATTGTCCTCATTTTCATAAGACACTACCATTCCACGTTTGATCATAACATTACACACTTCAACCCAATTAACAAACTTAATATTATTATACATACTTTTTAATTTGCAGCTGCATCTACATTTTCAGTAAAGCTTCGGACTTCCTTTACGAAAGATGTGCTTTAAATAAAGTAAGCATTTATTTTGAAAAATGAAAGCTGGATTCGCTCGGCAATTGTATGAACAATGTTTCTTCTTGATCTAGTTGAATTTACAATTTTCTTTAATTGTTTGTATTTGGCATCATCCCTCATAACCCAAAATTGCTTTAATGAACCAAATTTTCTAAATAATCCTGGATAGTGAGTCAAAAAGTGATGCTTTGTGATTCCAACGGAAGTTGAATATGCTGAAGGTATAGTGAATGGTGCAGGGGATAATTTACTCTTCTAAATACAAAATTACGTTCTTATTCTATATTTTCCATACTTCATCTTCTTCCTAAATATTTTATTAACCACATTAAATCGGAAGCAGAATATCTTAATTTATGATTCTTTAAATGTTCAATCGAAATTGCTTGGGGTCTATTCATATTCTTAGATTCTCCAAAGTAAAAGCCTGTGATTCTATTATTCAAAATTGTGATATTGAATAATTTCTGTTTAATAAAATTTAATAAGAAGAAAGCAACTTCAAAATTACGAAACCCTTCGTATAGATCATGAAGTAAGTCGACACTGAAATTTCTGGGTAATGAAAGTGTTTTAATTCATTAAAGAGACAAGATGACAATATTCCTGTTTTTGTGACGTCAGGCGTGTGTAAATCATGATCATAGTTATACGGGTTTCGAAGCATAAAAATGTTTTCTGTTGAAGCTGTTTTTGTTTGTTTTTTGGGCATTCTACATATTCTGCAGAAATAATTAGCCGAAAAACTTTTAGTAAAACCGAGCATTGAATAATAAGTCCTAAATTATCACCAATATAAGAAACAATCACAAAAAAAAATTTTCTTCCCTGTATATTTAGTGAATTAGTTTCTAGGACTTTAATTCATCGATAAGTACATTAAAAATTGAAGTACCATACTTTTTTATCGAGAGTATTAAACAATAGTAAGCCAAATATGTATATTGTCGACCCTTGAACGATATTGTTTGGATATAAAAGGAAAATATGTGTACACAGTAGAGATGAGAAAACCCGTTCATTTGAGTAATCATAGTTACTCGTTACTCCCGACACAAGTATTCGGTATTTTATATTCGTTACTAGTAATCAAAATTCATCAATATTATTAATAAAAAAAACTAGCATAGCAATCACATTAACACAGAATACACTTGTCTCAAATCAAAATGTCAAAAACTCGAAGAGTCGAAACATAAAGAGTCGAAACATAATGAAGTTTTCTTTCCTTGTTCATCGAAATGTCAAAGAAAATGTACCAATAGACCATTTATGAATGTACGAACAGAATATTTACTTGTTTTAAGCGCCTCTAGTTTTCATTTTTCATTCAATAGCATACTATATACATAAAAAAATAAAGAAAACGTATAGTTTTATGTATGTACGTACATTAGAAAAAAAATTAAAAAGTAATCAAAGAAGTAACGAATACTTTATAAACGGAGGTAATCGTTACTTCGGGTATTGAAAGTACCTAGTAGAAAATACCGAATACTCATTACCCGCTCATCTCTAGTACACAGCACCAAGTTTCTGAAAACCAGTTATCGAACCTAACGGATTTTTAACTTCAAAATCGTCATAGTATATAAGTAATGGCAAAATAATACTATCAGACTCATACTTTGAACAAATGTTTTTCCAAAAAGATGTTTGAAGAGAAGAAATAAACTTTTGTTTAACAGAAATGTTTTCTAGCATCATAGCGCCATTTCGAAGCAAGTATTTAAGACTATTATCAAATTTATTTGACGTTGAAGGCATAGTTCTGTTCTAAAGTTTTTAATCTCAGTGGAAATTTAATCAAAAGGATTTTTGAAAATATCAGACAATTTCATCCCCAAATTAGAACTGTCACCTTCGTTAATTTTGTTTATAAAATCACTATTAAAATATTCTGTAAAGGTATCAATTATGTATTGAATATCTTTTCTGCAAAAGCTAGGTTTTTTATATAAGCGTGGCAATTAAATTTAAATCAGCTTCACTTCTTAGGATTGCATAATCGCACTGTCTTATTTGATTTTGGTCATTAGACAATTGAACTGCGTTTTTGATTATGTCAGATTTAACAATCGATTCGATCAAAACAGTTTCATTTATAACAGGGTGAAGTTTATAATTGTCGATATCAGCGGGACTTTGAAAATGTCTAGCTATATGTTTTTTAAAACTATTTAACTAATTAATGCTTCGTTCAACCGAATATTCCCTACACTGAAATATTTCGAAAATTTGTGCATACTCCTCAAATGATAAATGAACAATTTAGAAGTTAGGACCGATTTATTACATAAAAAACAATTCATTGTAAATCTAACAACAACGAATTTACTGTGGTGAATTTTTTATCCCCAACTGTTGATACAAAAAATGTGCATACAAAAAAGCACCTACCTTCTAAATTCTGCAGAGAAATAATTCCAAAATTTTGCTCTTGGACCGTTTTTTTATCATGTTACAAACAGTATCATAATCTAATACAACAGAATCAATCATCATCAATTTCTTCATCTACTCTACATAGTATCATACATAGAAATAATAGTGAAAATCATAAAGTGAAACTCAGAGACTCAGAGAGAGACAAGCTTGAAGAATACTCCGCATGCAGTAAAACTTCCCAGCCCAAGGAAAAGATGAGTTCCTGGGTTGATTTTGCTGTATGTGAATTTCGCTGTTGTCATGCAGCAATATTCACCTTCCCCGTAAGTCGCCTTTTTTCATCCAGAGTATCACTTAATGTGATTAGTTGGATTCAGCTGTGGCAGTTTGGCAAGTTTCCAAAGGATCGTAGTAAATTACTCATGCATATTCATTTTTCCAACTGATGTTGTTTTCAGAGCTGGATCAACTCATGATTTTCTCATAGTATTGTCGTGCAAGAATACATTTTTCATCACCCGTTTGTGAAACTACCCATTTTGTGCAAAAAATTCTTTCTTTTGTACCGAGAACGCAAATTCATGCAGATGTCAACTCTTGGTTTTTATTGTCTCGGTCAGTTTATGAGGAACCCATTTTTCTTCTTTCTATATCTTTTCCGTTGCATGCAATTGGATGATATTGCTTCATGAGTAGCTCATAATTGTTCTGCAAGCTTTTTTGAATTTAACACAGATTTTGATCCAGTAAAACTTTAAGTTCCTCGTCTTCAAATTTTTACTGCACCTGGAGGGGGCAGGGGGATCGTCCTCAAGACTAAAATTGCCATCATGAAATCTTGCAAACCACTTTTTTACTGGTGAATGACTCACAAAATGTTTACCCAAAGTGGAATTAATCAATTCCATAGCTTGCGAGCATTTTTTTCCATTTAAAAGCAGAATAGAATGCAAAGGCGTAAATGTTGGTTATCGACATCCATCTCTTAAATTGATGTACACGGAATGACAGGTTGTAAATAACTGAAACTTATGTTATAAAAACAACAATGACGAAGCTACATACACTTCAGAGTCGAGCTTCTACTTGCACACTTATTATAACTATAAAATATTTAGGTAATGTTAAATTTTCAAAATTAAATTTTCTAATGGATGTTACTCAATTAAATTAAATTAAAATTCTTCTGAGCTGAGTGTGAAAACGTTATGTAGCAATTTCCTCTGATTTGGCCACACTATATAGGCCAACGCCTCACCTGTTTTCTGCATTCCGGTCAAGCATTTAAAAACGCTCGTTCTTCATTTCCTGTATGTAGAATGGTAACTATGATTTTGGTGTTGTTCGGCAAATTTTTCCACCCGTCGACAAATTCCGGTCCTATGCTCTTAATACAATTTTTGATGGATATGATCTAACTTTGTTGTAGAAAGCACTTTTATCGACGCTAGTTTGTCATAGTACACTGGTTTTATAAGGCGGAATAAATTTGTTAACGTCCGCTAAAGGAATGCTGCAACCAAAATAAAATTCACCTAACGGCATTGTTGAAATTTGTTTCTTCATCTTGAGTAAAAGAGTCGATATAATTTGAAATTTTATTCCCCTTTTGAATTTTTTTGAGATTTACTGCCCAACGAGAATATACATATTTGTGCAGTCTTTTAGTGTTGAAGTAGTTGCTAGCGCAGGGTGAATTTACCGGCGGTTGATTTACCGGTGTCGATGTCACCAAATTTGGTGTACAGTGTCAGATTGCGCACATATGCTGGTTATCTAATTGGTAATTCTCGTGAGCGACTCCTTAAGTTGTATTTTTTACATTTCGCTTGGAAGCTTCGGCTAGATGTGCTAAAATAGATGATTGGCACAAACATAGACGTTTAGCTTTATTTTATAATACGATTTCTCTGTTGTTTATTAAGTCCAACTCACGTAGCAATTTATAACGATTTTCTTGATTTATCAGGTGTTGTCCAAACCTAAGAAAATGAGGGGAGAGTTTTCTGACCTCCGTGCCACATTTCATAAAGCTGAAGCATTCCTAAATGCGCTGACTTCTTTAACATATGTACGAATAGTGGCAAGAATCGTGTGATTAGCTCGTTCCGATGCGTTGGATTGGGGCGAGTACTTTGTCATAAAAATGTGTTTAACTCCATATTTAGTTACAAGATGTTTAAGGCAAACTGAGATATACCAGAAAAGTACACACTGCAGCCGCCAATGCCTGCTTTAATGGCTTAAGAAATACATATTTTGAATAAAGGTCCAAAGCTTTTATAGGGGCTTGTTGGATGGGTTAATATACAGTTAACGTTTCTTTACCTGTTTAATAAGCTGCACATACTCGTCGTTTTAAACTTCTTTGGAATTTAGGAATTTAAATCTGGACCAATACTGTCGATAAATGCACGTAACAAAGAATCGGATACTACATTCAGATTATCTTTCCGATGCTCAATATTATCTAAATTTAAACCTTTGTAGTTTAACAGATCATCTTGTCAATCTACCAGGAAAATCAATTTTCCCCATAAGCCATTTGAAACTCATATGATCGGTGTTGATGGTAAATGGGTCTTGATATATTATACGTTTTTACCCTCAACACAGCTGCAAAACACTCCAATCCCATTATGGAATAATTGTGCTGTGCGGCGTTAAGTTGTAACAAATCAACGATGGGATGGTCGCCAACATAAATTTGGATGAACTAATACGAGCGCGATTGATAAGGCATTTTTCACCTTGTCAAATGTAAGCTGACCATCTTTGTTACAATTGAACTTCTGTTCATTTTGTAATAGGTCTGCCAGAGAGGCATAAACCTGCGAATTTATTTCACGGAGTTTGGAATAGGAGAGGATAATATGGCCCTAACTTTATCTGGATGTGCCTGTAAACACTCATCCCCGTCTACATACCCCAAATCTCGAATTTATTTTAACATAAATTTGCTTTTTATTAAATTCACTATGTCAAACCAGCCTTCTTTAATAAAGAAACCCAGCTCAAAAATTGGATATGCTCATTGTAGTCCTCTGATATAATGAGGAGGTCGTCTAAGTAAACCAATACTTGCTTATGTAATTGGTGTGGTATCGTCCGATGCATTAGCCTGCACACCGTTTGTAGCGCATTACAAATTGCGAACCGCATGACCGTAAATTAGGCGTCTTTCACCGGGGAACTGCATGTGCTATTGGAAGTTCACTCAACGTTTTATTCAATATTATGGTTTGCTATTTCAGATAATGGAAGGTGGAATGGTTGTTATGTTGAACCACGGAATAAAAAGTTAGCATACAAGAAGCCAAAAACTTTCTTTTCGTGCCCTGAAGCTAGAGGTACTTTGTGTGTGTGGGGGGGGGGGGGAGATTATTTTTAATTAGTATCGTCAAAGTATTTTTCACCACCAACTCTTAAGGTTTTTGATGGTGGATCCACTATCAAACAAACCGGACGATATTGTAAACTACACTGCGCCAATTAAAAAAAGGAACAGAAATTTTCTTCGAAAAAATACCGAGATTTGGACGCTTGTATCGTGGTGAAATAACACCTTTCAAAAAAAAATTTTTGTTTCTAGTTGAAGGAAATTTTGTTTTCTTTTCGATACTGAAAACCGTTTTATTTTATTTTGTTTTTTTATGACTTTTTCGAGTAAAACAAAAGTTGTCTAAAAAAAAAAAAATTTGCTGCTGTTTGAAACTGTAAACGAACTTGCTCGATATTTCATTCAAAAATCCAAATTGGCCATTTTATAGAGAATTTAGAAACCTTGCAAAATGATACTAGGAAAATTTCTGTGCGGCCACTCCTTCTCGAGTTATTGCAGTTTTAGAGAAAACGTATCAAAAAGCGTAGAAGTAAATTTTTTTTCTTGTAAATTTAGCACTCTACCACAGAAAAGAATGAACAGATATGGAAGTTCCATGTCAAGTATTTACATAGAAATATTCAATCAAAAAAATTTATTCCTGCTCTAATCTAACCAGTTAAGACAGAGACAATATAATACAATAATATGTTTCGCTTCTCTTCTTTTTTGTTTTTTATACAAAAAAGAGAAGCAAAATTTGTAATATTGAATTATATTGTCTCTGTCTTAACTGGTTAGATTAGAGCAGGAATAAATTTTTTTGATTGAATATTTCTATGTAAATACTTGACATGGAACTTCCATATCTGTTCATTCTTTTCTGTGACTCTACGATAAATGTTAAGTCACTTTAACACACTAAAACTTCAATAACTCGACAAGGAGTGATCGCACAGAAATTTTCCTAGTATCATTTTGCAAGGTTTCTAGATTCTCTATAAAATGGCCGATTTGGATTTTTGAATGAAATATCGAGCAAGTTCGTTTACAGTTTCAAACAGCAGCAAATTTTTTTTTTTTTAGACAACTTTTGTTTTACTCGAAAAAGTCATAAAAAAACAAAATAAAATAAAACGGTTTTCAGTATCGAAAAGAAAACAAAATTTCCTTCAACTAGAAACAAAAATTTTTTTTTGAAAGGTATTATTTCACCAAGATACAAGCGTCCAAATCTCGGTATATTTTCGAAGAAAATTTCTGTTCCGTTTTTTAATTGGCGCAGTGTATTTAGCATAACAATGTCTGAAATGTGATTAAATACGGTTTTTGATTTTTGATTGGTTGGGTTTAGGTGTGTAGGTATCTCTGGATCTACAAGTATTTCGGTCAATACACACATTTTTAAATTTTTTTTTAAAAACACTTGTTAAATATTTCGCAAAATTACAAAAGGTTTAAAAAATCACTCGATCGATTTCGGCTTATTAGGCCATCATCAGGAGTATCTACTAAACTGTATATTCAACGCTTAAATTTAAACTCTTGCAGGTGATGATATCGAACCACGAAAAAAACGTTTGTTTGCTGACATAAGGGTAGATAAATCTGCTACGGCATTTTGAAAGAAGCTTTAACCTTATTCGTTCCTTGACACAACTCCTCATCCCTCGAAGTGGACAGGCCGTCTGGTTCTTTAGAATGGGCTTCCCTAATTTTATTTAACATGCCACCTAAATTTCCATTACTTTGCTTGAAGGTGTGTAAAGCAGACAATGCCAACTCAATCAGTGTTAAGTTTCCGCAGAATTGCGATTTATACGATCTAGTGCTACCCAATAACCCTTAATGTTTTGTTTTAACATGAATCAGCCTAATTTCTGTCTTGTGAAGTTCATCATTGTGGGTTTCAGCATCAGGCTTGGTATTCACGAAAATTAATTTCCAATGCCTGTATATTCCTAACCAAGTCTGATAACAACACCATAAATGATTGAAAAAATCCATAAAATCGTTTTGGGTAATACTGTTGACATCGTGATGCTGTGTTTATGACATAGGAACATAGGAAGATAGGGAGTGTGACACGACCAACCAAATTATTTAAAATATCACCAGCCCCGCCTACTAGCCTACTTTGATCAAAAGTAAGAATTTTTTCAACTAGAGCATGGAAGTAATAGGCGGGGCTTGTGATATTTTAAATAATTTGGTTGGTCGTGTCACACTCCCTATCTTCCTATGTTCTTATGCTCCTATGTCATAAACTCAGCAACACTTTAAAAAAACGTAAAGAAAATATCTTGCATGGACATTTGCTTATGAAAAAGCTTAAAACAAGATGAGTGTCACATACGCTCTCCATATCGATAAAAAAACGCGAACGAGTAATAATTTCACAGATCACAGCTAATGTTTGGAGAAAAAAAATGTTCAAAAAATATAAACTTAGAATCCTAGAATAATCTTGAGAAATCAAGAAATCACTAAAAAGCTCCAATAATCTGAAAAATACCATCAGACCTTCGCAAAACCTCCAATAATTTCAAATAATATCGATGTCAAGCTACACAACGTTATTTAAATCTAGAAATCTACATAAATTCGAAAACCTTGAATTTTAAAAATCTCTCCTCTGTAAGGCAATTTAACTATGTAGGCGTGGCTTGCTCGTAATTCAACTCCAAGCTAAACTCGAATAATATTGAAAATCTCGAATAAAACCGAAGTCTATAAAATGTTGAATAATAAACTTAAATATTTGGCTTAGAGGCCACGTCTCGGAAAAAGGCGCAACATGATGTACAAATTCGACAAGCTCAAGAATTCCTATTGAGACAATTCTAATGGATAAAATTAAATTTATTTTGCGAGTTTCGACAATTTCTTCGAAATTGCGACCAAATGTGATTATGTAAGACATTTTGAGTTTTCGACGTGGTTTTGGATTAGAGCAATTGGAAGAATTTATAAAAAATTTAAAATTGCTAAAAAGAAGCCCACAGCCGCCACTGGTATTAATATTAGAATCGGCGCACCATTTCTTTACCTTTCATATAAAATTATTTAGAATTTAGTATAGAATTAGATAATTGAGGGTATATATATATATAAAATCCGTTTATGTACGTACGTACTATACATAATTCCGAAAAGATTACCAATCTACTTCCCAATATCCAGTAACTAAAATTATCTCTCTCGCGCCAAAACACATTATCTAATGAACGTTATATAATGTAATTTACAAACATCCAGATTTATTCCCTTAATTTGATTCTTTTCGTACGTTATGAGTACAAAATGTTCACAAAAACAAGACGGAATTACATCGAAATCTTTTTTGAATCGATTTTTCTTTAAGCCTAGTTAATCTATTCGTAATCAATCAAATAGTGTAGAAATGATAAGAAAGGAAAAAAGGATGGAACAAATAAGTTCAATTGACTTTTTTTTATTTCTGTTTTCTGTTTTTGTGAAATAAGATTGTGGGATTTAGTATTTTGGTGTAGAGAACATAATAGATAGAAAAGTTTATTACGTATAGCTAATAATAATTTGTTGACATTTTTCGTACTGAGTTTTTGGTGTTGCTTTGAACGAGTACTCGTATACACTTAACTAAAATTAAATAAATTAAAACTTGTTTTAATGTTTAAATAATTGAATTCGAAGCATACTGTCACATCGAAAAACTAAATTAGGTCGATGATGTATTTGTTTGTCAGGTACGGTAACTCGTACTCTTACGTACTGATATCAGACATTTACAAGCTAAGTTTATACTCGTCGTTTAAACTAAAAAAATATTTTTTAAGACTATGTCCACTTTATTTGCTAACCAACTAATATCTTACAATTTACATTTTTACCTTTCTTTATATAATAAAAAATATGCAAGAGTTTAATACACGTGCCTTTACATATTTGATGATGTGACTTAATTTATGTAATAAAAAATGTGCAAATGTATCATGTTAGTTTTGATGATATGATTTCCCATAGAATGCAGTGGCATAACTTGATGATATAGCTCTATCTCGTACTTAACTTCTCCCCCTTTAAAAATCCTTGTCTCGTGGATTAAAAGTTTAGTTGAATTGGTTGTATTCCCAGTGGTGTCGTTGTCTGATATTCAGTGTCTTCTTTTGGAAGCTAAATCATTTGCATCCGTTTTTTGTATCCCATTCGTGCAATGAAGATGATAATTGCCATTGTAATTGTTGCAAAATTCCTATATCTGTTGCGTTATTGTTTTAGTAATCTATGGCGAGTTTGTCTAGTAGGCCTAAATACTTATGTTCCTTTGATGTAGATTATATAGGTATTTCAGGTTAAGCTTCACCCCTCTTTGTGTGATATTTGCTTGCAACATTGGTAAAAGAATTTGTGATGTTCTTAACTCCTTATTGATAAAGGTCCATCCTATAATTTCTATTGTTTCACTTTGATACTGAAACAAATGTTCCCTTCTAGATATTTGTCTATGTGGAAATTGTTTAAAAATATGGTGTTCTCTCACATATTCAATTATTTCTTTCTCGTTAAATAAGAATTCACATCCTGTATTGAACCCTTTCCTTAGCTGGTTTATATAGTGGTCTTCTTTTAATTCTTGTATGTGGTTAACTTCTCTTCTATTTTTACATTTGTCAATCATGCTACATCTGTATGTTGTACTTGATGTTAGAATTTAATTTTACATGGTGAAATTCCTTGCCATTTGTTTTTGGTATGGAGATGACGTATAGGTTTGTCATATTCCTCATTAGCATAGTTGGTTCCGCGTGTTCAATGGCTTCTATCTCATTATAGTATGGTAGGGTTTCTATTTCGCTCACTAATCGTCTGATTTCTTCCCTATCCAATACATTTGAATTAATTATGCTTCCCTTGGCCAGTTGTGCTTGTGCTGCTCTTACTATTTCCTTTACTTCCTCTTTTATTAACTGAAGGCAGTTAAACATTGTTTGTTGGAATACTTCGGGTGTACTTTCATCTAGGTGTAGCTAGATTTCATTGTACTGTTTGAGGATTTGTTGAATCTTTTGGATAATGGCTGTGTTAGTTTTATATTGCTCGTTGTTGTTTTCTACTATCCTATTCTGATTGTTGAGTATGGTATCCCAGTCGGTTGCATCTGGTGAACCAGCAATCCATTTCCATGCTGAGCTAATCCAATTGATCGAACGCTTTGTTTTTCTTTGTGGTTCTTAAGTTCTCCTAGTTGTTTATTTATTTCGTTAATCTGGTATATTAACTGCGATTTAAAGATGCTAGCAGGGCTGATGTCTTTTATTTCTAATTGTATTCTGGACAGGATATCTTCTTAACAGCTAAGATCAATGCTGTGGATTATTTTGAAATTTCCACTGATTATGTTTCCATTCCCTTGTCATATAGAAATTATTGGGGTTCATAGTGATAGATGCTTAAGGACGTTACGTCGTTATTCTAACGACAAAAATTATCAAAAAATGCCTCTTTCATTTACAATATTTTTGACTTGTGATATTTGTGTTTGCGATATTTTTGCCTTGCGGTACGTATGTACGCAACATTTTTTTTGGTAATCATTGCGACTTAATTTTCCTTCGAAGAAAATGCTTTCGAGATTTCTGTAAAGCGTTTATTTTGTTAACTATATGTTTACTGCATTGTTCTTGTTGGGATATTTTGTTTTCGATAATAAGGTAGGGAGCCGTTTTGTGTATTCTTCTTCCAGAGTTGGTGGTCACTGTAACTTTATTGTCTTTTGTTACAGTCTCCTTTCTGAATTTAGGTTTAGTTTTGCTTTGGATTTCTTTTATGGTGGTGGAAATTTGTTTCCCCAACCCAACAAATGATTTCGGCTCACTTTTTTTCACGTTCTCCCTTTGTAATTTAAGGTTTTGGCTCTTTTTAATCCGTTCTAGAAAGTCTCGTTTTTTTTCTTTGTAGTCCAACAAGTTTTGGTGATTAATTCGTTGTATTCTTCCGATGAAACCGAGTGTATTGTGTTATTATACCTATCCACTGCGATGGTAACCAGTTTCTTTATCGTGAAATCTTTAGCGATAGTTAGGTTCCTGGCGTAATTTACCGGAAAATTGACTTCTCTAGAAAAAAATTAAAGAATATTCCTATTTCTCTTATAAGTTCTAAGTGAGCACATAATTTGCCAGAATTCAAAGCTCAACTTTTTCATTGTTTATATTAATAATTTATACGCACAAACTTTGGTTCTTAATTTTTAGAAAACAGACTGCCCCATTATTTTATTGAGGTCTGCATACGTTAGAAATAAAAATAAACGTTTAATTTAAATTGTATATGGTCGTTGTGAGTCTTAAACAAAGCTTATTAATAGTTATGATTACATATTTATCTATAAGGAAAAAAATTACATTTTATGCAAAACTGCCCTACAGCCGAAAAGGCATTTTCGATTCCACGGAAGTTAGTTTTATAGTTAAGAATTGCCATACTAACTAAAAAGAATCCTTCGTAATTGTTTACTTACTGCGGGCCCAGCTTTTCTCCCACCATTAATGCTTTAAAGTCTCTCTGGTAATTTAGGTAACTTTTATTTACCATTTAATTTAAAAAAGGGCGCCTAAGAAGAACTTGCATAGGGCGCAAAGTGTTCTAGAGCCGGCACTGATGACAGCTTCTTTCTACACTAATTACTATTATCTTATCCGCCCCACGTTTTTCGTTTTAAATCTTACAAGTATTTTCATAGCTTTTAAAAATTCACAATCACAAACTTTCAGGAATATCTGTAAGGGGTTAGGAATCTGTATGGGGTTATAAATCTTTATGTGGCTAGGAGAAATTATTTTATACTTTTTAGTCCGTTTTAAAAAAGTAGTACATAGTATATTAAAAAGAACAATGTGTGTAGCCTCTACGCGCGACAGAAGTGAAACTTTTTAAGCTGTAAATTTGTAATTACTACAATTTATCGTTCAATGGTCCGGCTGGCATATACAGTAAAATGTATAGCTTTTCCGCAGCAAGAATTGAAGAAATAGTCAATTGATCCTTATAGGGTTATAGGAGTATTATACAAAGTCAGAGTAGATACATCCAAATTAGATAATTGCACATTCTACATTATCTAGTTATTTTTCTCATTCTCTGTTATACCACTGACAGACTAGGGATTAGCTAAGCGCGATTAGCTAAACCCGTTTAGCTAATCTACCACTAATCTAATTGCATTGACAGATTAAGGTTTAGTAACGCCACGAGTTTATGATATTGGTATTAATACAAATATCATCACCTTGTTTGAGTTGATTTTCTTGATTTTGTTCAATAATTAAATCAAAATAAAAACAACATAGACATTAAAAAACAAATTATAATTTAAACACTTTAATTATTAATTACAATTTTCAATCTTTTTTATTTATACCTACCACAAATTTTTTGGCGTTTTAAAAATGTTGATAATAGTTCCATCTATATTAAAATAGCGTAACTTGTATTTACAATTTTATTTTAACATTTAAATATAATGGCGCCACTTGCACTCTTACTAAACTCATTAAAAAGAGAGAAATTTCAAAATATTGAGAGATTAGTTCACTAATCGCGTTTTGTCACTAATCTCGAAATAAAATGCGTTTAGCTAATCTTGAACTTGACACACTTGAGCTAATCTCGAAAAATTCACTAATCGCGCTTAGCTAATCCCTAGTTTGTCAGTGGTTTTACTCCATGATCTGGTATAACAGGATTATCACAACTCGATACAAAATCTACCTATAGAGGCACGATAAACGGAATAAAAGCAATATTATTTACTAATGCATACTGATATTAAAGCGACATTTTAGCTTGAGAATGCAAGCGAAATTGTGATGGTGTATTTCTTCTTCTTCTTCCGCTGGCGCTACATCCCATGAAGGGATTTGGCCGCCTCAACGACGCTCCTCCAAATATTTCGATCCGCCACAAGAGAACGCCAGACACGGTGACCGAGTGTGTACAGGTGTCCCTCTCAACGTCGTCCATCCATCGGATAGGAGGTCTCCCACGAGGTCCTACTTTCGCTGGTGCCGACTCCAAGGCCTGTTTAGTGGTTCGATTTTGTGAACGTAGTACGTGCCCAAGCCATCTCAGCCTTGACGATTTTATGAATCCTATGATGTCGACTTTATCGAGATCATTTCTGATCTCGTGATTCATTCGCATTCTGTACGTGGCTCTCTCTTTAATGGGACCGAGAATTCTTCTTATCATCTTGGTGTATTGTTCGGTTTATATTTTAAAGTGAATTTTGCTTAAGACAAACATTTTCTTCAAGAGAAATTCAGAATACTAAATAATTTACCTAAAGTAATGCAACCAGCGATTGATGCATAGGTGCAGTTTTCTCATGTCATTTGGAACTATTGCAGAGTATAATTTCCATGTCTCATTTTGTAGCTAGCATAAACCAATTGTTTCATTTTTGAATTGCCAGAGAAAAAGAAATACATTTTGTATTTAGTTTAAAAGTATTAAATTTAATCTTAATTTGCTAACTCTCATTGTATGATCGTTTAAATATCTATACAAATTTAAGTTTTATAAACTTCACTTCTCTATTTATTGTAAATTTACAATCAATAAGTTATTTAACATAATAACCGCCTACATCTAAATAGTTCAAAAACATTAAGTTTGAGATATTTGTGTACAAGTAAATTATTTACAAACACAATTTTTGTACTTGTTTTATATAATATACTTGTAAATTGCAATCAATACCTCAATATACTATAAATCTAGGAGGCATTGATTCGACTGTTCGTAGATGTTGTTTTTGTATTGCTTGCAAATTCATTCAAATTCGTTTCAATATTCTTTTGTTTTTTTTTCGAATCATACTCTGCCTAAAAAAATTTCACTTCAAAAATAAAAGAAATACTGTCGGTTTTTTCGTTTCATATCGCTTCTTGAGTTTTTGCTTGTAATTTTTGTTTTGTTTCATCGATTTTAAAAATCACCTCGGTACTAAAGAAGTTTCACTTGAAAAAAAAAAAATTTTACGTTGAAAAAGTTTATACAGTAGTGTTGATTCTCTAAAAAATAAGATAATGTGTAAACGGGTTAACTTGTGAAAAGCAAAGTTTACTTTTATGAGTTTGGGATTTTTTGATATTATTTTAGTAGTATAACGTCGGCGAAACTCGCAGAATGCTAAGTCCAAAAAACATATTTTTCAGAAGGCGATGAAAACTATTTCACTCTCCATATTGTCTATATGCAAACACTCAACGCCTATTGATAGAGGTATCAATCATCGAAATCGGAGCACATTTGCAGATTTTCGAATTTTGTCTCTCTGAATTTGTGGGCTATAGTTCAGTTGATTTTCAAAACAATTAAATTTTACACGCAACGTGTAGAAATATTCGACCGATCCAAATGGCCATACAAACGGCCGATCCAAATGGCCGTTTGTATGACAATTACAGGTCTCAACGCCTATTGATAGAGGTATGAATCATCAAAATCGGAGCACATTTGCAGATTTTCGAATTTTGTGGCTCTGAATTTGTGGGCTATAGTTCAGTTGATTTTAAAAAAAAATGAGTTTTCGTCGAAACGTGTAGAAATATTCGACCGATCCAAATGGCCGTTTGTAGACAATTACAGGTCTCAACGCCTATTGATAGAGGTATCAATCATCGAAATCGGAGCACATTTGCAGATTTTCGTATTTTGTCTCTCTGAATTTGTGGGCTATAGTTCAGTTGATTTTCAAAACAATTGAATTTTACACGCAACGTGTAGAAATATTCGACCGATCCAAATGGCCGTTTGTATGACAATTACAGGTCTCAACGCCTATTGATAAAGGTATGAATCATCGAAATCGGAGCACATTTGCAGATTTTCGAATTTTGTGGCTCTGAATTTGTGGGCTATAGTTCAGTTGATTTTCAAAAAAATTGAATTTTTCACGAAACGTGAAGAAATATTCGACCGATCCAAATGGCCGTTTGTATGACAATTACAGGTCTCAACGCCTATTGATAGAGGTATGAATCATCGAAATCGGAGCACATTTGCAGATTTTCGAATTTTGTGGCTCTGAATTTGTGGGCTATAGTTCAGTTGATTTTCAAAACAATTGAATTTTACACGCAACGTGTAGAAATATTCGACCGATCCAAATGGCCGTTTGTATGACAATTACAGGTCTCAACGCCTATTGATAGAGGTATGAATCATCGAAATCGGAGCACATTTGCAGATTTTCGAATTTTGTGGCTCTGAATTTGTGGGCTATAGTTCAGTTGATTTTCAAAAAAATTGAATTTTTCACGAAACGTGAAGAAATATTCGACCGATCCAAATGGCCGTTTGTATGACAATTACAGGTCTCAACGCCTATTGATAGAGGTATCAATCATCGAAATCGGAGCACATTTGCAGATTTTCGAATTTTGTCTCTCTGAATTTGTGGGCTATAGTTCAGTTGATTTTCAAAACAATTGAATTTTACACGCAACGTGTAGAAATATTCGACCGATCCAAATGGCCGTTTGTATGACAATTACAGGTCTCAACGCCTATTGATAAAGGTATGAATCATCGAAATCGGAGCACATTTGCAGATTTTCGAATTTTGTGGCTCTGAATTTGTGGGCTATAGTTCAGTTGATTTTCAAACAAAATGAGTTTTCGTCGAAACGTGTAGAAATATTTGACCGATCCAAATGGCCGTTTGTATGACAATTACAGGTCTCAACGCCTATTGATAGAGGTATCAATCATCGAAATCGGAGCACATTTGCAGATTTTCGAATTTTGTCTCTCTGAATTTGTGGGCTATACATAGTTCAGTTGATTTTCAAAACAATTGAATTTTACACGCAACGTGTAGAAATATTCGACCGATCCAAATGGCCGTTTGTATGACAATTACAGGTCTCAACGCCTATTGATAGAGGTATGAATCATCGAAATCGGAGCACATTTGCAGATTTTCGAATTTTGTGGCTCTGAATTTGTGGGCTATAGTTCAGTTGATTTTCAAAAAAAATGAGTTTTCGTCGAAACGTGTAGAAATATTCGACCGATCCAAATGGCCGTTTGTATGACAATTACAGGTCTCAACGCCTATTGATAGAGGTATGAATCATCGAAATCGGAGCACATTTGCAGATTTTCGAATTTTGTGGCTCTGAATTTGTGGGCTATAGTTCAGTTGATTTTCAAAAAAATGAGTTTTCGTCGAAACGTGTAGAAATATTCGACCGATCCAAATGGCCGTTTGTAGACAATTACGTCTCAACGCCTATTGATAGAGGTATCAATCATCGAAATCGGAGCACATTTGCAGATTTTCGTATTTTGTCTCTCTGAATTTGTGGGCTATAGTTCAGTTGATTTTCAAAAAAATTGAATTTTACACGCAACGTGTAGAAATATTCGACCGATCCAAATGGCCGTTTGTATGACAATTACAGGTCTCAACGCCTATTGATAGAGGTATGAATCATCGAAATCGGAGCACATTTGCAGATTTTCGAATTTTGTGGCTCTGAATTTGTGGGCTATAGTTCAGTTGATTTTCAAACAAAATGAGTTTTCGTCGAAACGTGTAGAAATATTTGACCGATCCAAATGGCCGTTTGTATGACAATTACAGGTCTCAACGCCTATTGATAGAGGTATCAATCATCGAAATCGGAGCACATTTGCAGATTTTCGAATTTTGTCTCTCTGAATTTGTGGGCTATACATAGTTCAGTTGATTTTCAAAACAATTGAATTTTACACGCAACGTGTAGAAATATTCGACCGATCCAAATGGCCGTTTGTATGACAATTACAGGTCTCAACGCCTATTGATAGAGGTATGAATCATCGAAATCGGAGCACATTTGCAGATTTTCGAATTTTGTGGCTCTGAATTTGTGGGCTATAGTTCAGTTGATTTTCAAAAAAAATGAGTTTTCGTCGAAACGTGTAGAAATATTCGACCGATCCAAATGGCCGTTTGTATGACAATTACAGGTCTCAACGCCTATTGATAGAGGTATGAATCATCGAAATCGGAGCACATTTGCAGATTTTCGAATTTTGTGGCTCTGAATTTGTGGGCTATAGTTCAGTTGATTTTCAAAAAAATTGAATTTTTCACGTAACGTGAAGAAATATTCGACCGATCCAAATGGCCGTTTGTATGACAATTACAGGTCTCAACGCCTATTGATAGAGGTATGAATCATCGAAATCGGAGCACATTTGCAGATTTTCGAATTTTGTGGCTCTGAATTTGTGGGCTATAGTTCAGTTGATTTTCAAAAAAATTGAATTTTTCACGAAACGTGAAGAAATATTCGACCGATCCAAATGGCCGTTTGTATGACAATTACAGGTCTCAACGCCTATTGATAGAGGTATGAATCATCGAAATCGGAGCACATTTGCAGATTTTCGAATTTTGTGGCTCTGAATTTGTGGGCTATAGTTCAGTTGATTTTCAAAAAAAATGAGTTTTCGTCGAAACGTGTAGAAATATTCGACCGATCCAAATGGCCGTTTGTAGACAATTACGTCTCAACGCCTATTGATAGAGGTATCAATCATCGAAATCGGAGCACATTTGCAGATTTTCGTATTTTGTCTCTCTGAATTTGTGGGCTATAGTTCAGTTGATTTTCAAAAAAATTGAATTTTTCACGAAACGTGAAGAAATATTCGACCGATCCAAATGGCCGTTTGTATGACAATTACAGGTCTCAACGCCTATTGATAGAGGTATGAATCATCGAAATCGGAGCACATTTGCAGATTTTCGAATTTTGTGGCTCTGAATTTGTGTGCTATAGTTCAGTTAATTTTCAAAAAAATTGAATTTTTCACGAAACGTGAAGAAATATTCGACCGATCCAAATGGCCGTTTGTATGACAATTACAGGTCTCAACGCCTATTGATAGAGGTATGAATCATCGAAATCGGAGCACATTTGCAGATTTTCGTATTTTGTCTCTCTGAATTTGTGGGCTATAGTTCAGTTGATTTTCAAAGCAATTGAATTTTACACGCAACGTGTAGAAATATTCGACGGATCCAAATGGCCGTTTGTATGACAATTACAGGTCTCAACGCCTATTGATAGAGGTATCAATCATCGAAATCGGAGCACATTTGCAGATTTTCGAATTTTGTGGCTCTGAATTTGTGGGCTATAGTTCAGTTGATTTTCAAAAAAATTGAATTTTCCACGGAACGTGTAGAAATATTCGACCGATCCAAATGGCCGTTTGTATGACAATTACAGGTCTCAACGCCTATTGATAGAGGTATGAATCATCGAAATCGGAGCACATTTGCAGATTTTCGTATTTTGTCTCTCTGAATTTGTGGGCTATAGTTCAGTTGATATTCAAAAAAATTGAATTTTTCACGAAACGTGAAGAAATATTCGACCGATCCAAATGGCCGTTTGTATGACAATTACAGGTCTCAACGCCTATTGATAGAGGTATGAATCATCGAAATCGGAGCACATTTGCAGATTTTCGAATTTTGTGGCTCTGAATTTGTGGGCTATAGTTCAGTTGATTTTCAAAAAAATTGAATTTTCCACGAAACGTGTAGAAATATTCGACCGATCCAAATGGCCGTTTGTATGACAATTACAGGTCTCAACGCCTATTGATAGAGGTATGAATCATCGAAATCGGAGCACATTTGCAGATTTTCGTATTTTGTCTCTCTGAATTTGTGGGCTATAGTTCAGTTGATTTTCAAAAAAATTGAATTTTTCACGAAACGTGAAGAAATATTCGACCGATCCAAATGGCCGTTTGTATGACAATTACAGGTCTCAACGCCTATTGATAGAGGTATGAATCATCGAAATCGGAGCACATTTGCAGATTTTCGAATTTTGTGGCTCTGAATTTGTGGGCTATAGTTCAGTTGATTTTCAAAAAAATTGAATTTTTCACGAAACGTGAAGAAATATTCGACCGATCCAAATGGCCGTTTGTATGACAATTACAGGTCTCAACGCCTATTGATAGAGGTATGAATCATCGAAATCGGAGCACATTTGCAGATTTTCGAATTTTGTGGCTCTGAATTTGTGGGCTATAGTTCAGTTGATTTTCAAAAAAAATGAGTTTTCGTCGAAACGTGTAGAAATATTCGACCGATCCAAATGGCCGTTTGTAGACAATTACGTCTCAACGCCTATTGATAGAGGTATCAATCATCGAAATCGGAGCACATTTGCAGATTTTCGAATTTTGTCTCTCTGAATTTGTGGGCTATAGTTCAGTTGATTTTCAAAACAATTGAATTTTACACGCAACGTGTAGAAATATTCGACCGATCCAAATGGCCGTTTGTATGACAATTACAGGTCTCAACGCCTATTGATAGAGGTATGAATCATCGAAATCGGAGCACATTTGCAGATTTTCGAATTTTGTGGCTCTGAATTTGTGGGCTATAGTTCAGTTGATTTTAAAAAAAAATGAGTTTTCGTCGAAACGTGTAGAAATATTCGACCGATCCAAATGGCCGTTTGTAGACAATTACGTCCCAACGCCTATTGATAGAGGTATCAATCATCGAAATCGGAGCACATTTGCAGATTTTCGTATTTTGTCTCTCTGAATTTGTGGGCTATAGTTCAGTTGATTTTCAAAAAAATTGAATTTTACACGCAACGTGTAGCAATATTCGACCGATCCAAATGGCCGTTTGTATGACAATTACAGGTCTCAACGCCTATTGATAGAGGTATCAATCATCGAAATCGGAGCACATTTGCAGATTTTCGAATTTTGTGGCTCTGAATTTGTGGGCTATAGTTCAGTTGATTTTCAAAAAAATTGAATTTTTCACGAAACGTGAAGAAATATTCGACCGATCCAAATGGCCGTTTGTATGACAATTACAGGTCTCAACGCCTATTGATAGAGGTATGAATCATCGAAATCGGAGCACATTTGCAGATTTTCGAATTTTGTGGCTCTGAATTTGTGTGCTATAGTTCAGTTAATTTTCAAAAAAATTGAATTTTTCACGAAACGTGAAGAAATATTCGACCGATCCAAATGGCCGTTTGTATGACAATTACAGGTCTCAACGCCTATTGATAGAGGTATGAATCATCGAAATCGGAGCACATTTGCAGATTTTCGAATTTTGTGGCTCTGAATTTGTGGGCTATAGTTCAGTTGATTTTCAAAAAAATTGAATTTTCCACGGAACGTGTAGAAATATTCGACCGATCCAAATGGCCGTTTGTATGACAATTACAGGTCTCAACGCCTATTGATAAAGGTATGAATCATCGAAATCGGAGCACATTTGCAGATTTTCGAATTTTGTGGCTCTGAATTTGTGGGCTATAGTTCAGTTGATTTTCAAAAAAATTGAATTTTCCACGAAACGTGTAGAAATATTCGACCGATCCAAATGGCCGTTTGTATGACAATTACAGGTCTCAACGCCTATTGATAGAGGTATGAATCATCGAAATCGGAGCACATTTGCAGATTTTCGTATTTTGTCTCTCTGAATTTGTGGGCTATAGTTCAGTTGATATTCAAAAAAATTGAATTTTTCACGAAACGTGAAGAATTATTCGACCGATCCAAATGGCCGTTTGTATGACAATTACAGGTCTCAACGCCTATTGATAGAGGTATGAATCATCGAAATCGGAGCACATTTGCAGATTTTCGAATTTTGTGGCTCTGAATTTGTGGGCTATAGTTCAGTTGATTTTCAAAAAAATTGAATTTTCCACGGAACGTGTAGAAATATTCGACCGATCCAAATGGCCGTTTGTATGACAATTACAGGTCTCAACGCCTATTGATAAAGGTATGAATCATCGAAATCGGAGCACATTTGCAGATTTTCGAATTTTGTGGCTCTGAATTTGTGGGCTATAGTTCAGTTGATTTTCAAAAAAATTGAATTTTCCACGGAACGTGTAGAAATATTCGACCGATCCAAATGGCCGTTTGTATGACAATTACAGGTCTCAACGCCTATTGATAAAGGTATGAATCATCGAAATCGGAGCACATTTGCAGATTTTCGAATTTTGTGGCTCTGAATTTGTGGGCTATAGTTCAGTTGATTTTCAAAAAAATTGAATTTTCCACGAAACGTGTAGAAATATTCGACCGATCCAAATGGCCGTTTGTATGACAATTACAGGTCTCAACGCCTATTGATAGAGGTATGAATCATCGAAATCGGAGCACATTTGCAGATTTTCGTATTTTGTCTCTCTGAATTTGTGGGCTATAGTTCAGTTGATATTCAAAAAAATTGAATTTTTCACGAAACGTGAAGAATTATTCGACCGATCCAAATGGCCGTTTGTATGACAATTACAGGTCTCAACGCCTATTGATAGAGGTATGAATCATCGAAATCGGAGCACATTTGCAGATTTTCGAATTTTGTGGCTCTGAATTTGTGGGCTATAGTTCAGTTGATTTTCAAAAAAATTGAATTTTCCACGGAACGTGTAGAAATATTCGACCGATCCAAATGGCCGTTTGTATGACAATTACAGGTCTCAACGCCTATTGATAAAGGTATGAATCATCGAAATCGGAGCACATTTGCAGATTTTCGAATTTTGTGGCTCTGAATTTGTGGGCTATAGTTCAGTTGATTTTCAAAAAAATTGAATTTTCCACGGAACGTGTAGAAATATTCGACCGATCCAAATGGCCGTTTGTATGACAATTACAGGTCTCAACGCCTATTGATAAAGGTATGAATCATCGAAATCGGAGCACATTTGCAGATTTTCGAATTTTGTGGCTCTGAATTTGTGGGCTATAGTTCAGTTGATTTTCAAAAAAATTGAATTTTCCACGAAACGTGTAGAAATATTCGACCGATCCAAATGGCCGTTTGTATGACAATTACAGGTCTCAACGCCTATTGATAGAGGTATGAATCATCGAAATCGGAGCACATTTGCAGATTTTCGTATTTTGTCTCTCTGAATTTGTGGGCTATAGTTCAGTTGATATTCAAAAAAATTGAATTTTTCACGAAACATGAAGAAATATTCGACCGATCCAAATGGCCGTTTGTATGACAATTACAGGTCTCAACGCCTATTGATAGAGGTATCAATCATCGAAATCGGAAGTCCAAAAAACATATTTTTCAGGAGGCGATGAAAACTATTTCACTCTCCATATTGTCTATATGCAAACACGAATTTACTTTCTAAGTTTTTTCCTTTAACATTACTTTTTTTTTTGATATTTTAGAAACAGCAATCGATTCACAATTTTTTCTTCTTTCGTTCGATATGAAAAACGGAAAATTGGCAAAAATGGACTTACGCATTCTGCGAGTTTGGCCGACGATAAGTCAAATCGAGAAATTGCAAACTCAGAAAAGTAAACTTTGCTTTTCACAAGTTTACCCGTTTACACATTATCTTATTTTTTAGAGAATCAGGGTACTCAACACAAATGTCTTTATACAAGCCATATTATTTCCGTGACGCACGCATATTATTAAATCCAAAACCAACTATTATCTATAAGTGTTAGTGATATCTTATACTGTTTTGGAAACAAACTTCAATTTAAAATCAGAGTATGCACAGATTATACTGTATTATGATGCTAATACCAATGCCTTTTAGAATATAAAAGCCATACTACGTCTACTGCAAGCAAAAATTATTATTTTTTATTTCATCGACATAGAACAGATGGCGATGAACGTTCGAAAAATGAAAGAGTTGAGAGAAATAGAGAATAAAATATTTGAAGTATAAAAAAATAATTCAGTATAATCTCATGCGTACGAAAGGAAGGTTGTATATAAGTATTTTTATTTCCGGCAATTGTCTGCAAAATTCAAAATTAATAATATTTTTAATAAAATAATTATTTAAATATAAATAAATATTAACTAAAAATGGAAAAGTTAGAAAAATATATCTAAACTATATAAAATGTTTTCGGCTTTTTATAGACAACATACTATTTGGCAAATCAGAAAAATAATGGAGTCATACTCCTAATATATCTACCCAGCAAAAGTAGAAAATATTAATCCCCTCCCCCTTTTCTTTCCCGCAAAGTCAATACAAAGTGTATCAACTCTCAAAAATGAGAAATCTCTTTGAGATTTTGTGTTGGTAATTCGGTTTCGTACAGAAAAGTAAGGTCTACTCATCAGGTAGCTACGACCGAACTACAAAAATTCAACTCTCGCTAAATACATTAAGTTAGCACAGGACAACACAATTACTAAACTACAACTTATTTGCTACATGTTGATCCTGGAGGATTGGTCCAATCTAAAATTTAATTCTGAAACTCAGGATTAATTTTAATCTCTATAATAATGATTAATACAGAAACTATGTTATATTCTGAAAATTAAATTATTTATTAGTAGACTTAAACTAATTTAATTAATAGACATTAATGAACAAACTACATAAAAAATAAAACACAATATATTAATATTACAAAAAATTGCTATTTTATGAAATCGAATATGAAGACCCTCCCAATACCTAGCTAAAGTTTCTAAAAGAAAGTTTAAAACTTAAAATTGCTAGGCTACAATATCAATTCACAACGCTTGTTCTATTAGTTACAGGTATCGTAAGCCAGTTATTTATTTATTTATTCACTGTAACTAAATTAAAATAAAATTAAAATAAAAGTAAAAATAAATAATTAGCTCCAAAATTAAATTAATCAGCAATTTCCTAACTGGAAACAGGAAAATAATAATAAATCACTCCTTGTTGATTCTTGCAGGTTGACTTAAGCTAGAATTTTATTCTGAAATACGGGATTAAATTTTAGTCCCTATAATAATCATTAATTCTGGAACTATGTTCTTTACTGAAAAATAACTTACTTATTAGTAGCTTAAGAATAGATTCCTTTTAAACTTCACCAACCTACATAATTAAAAGACAATAATGAACAACTAAATATAAAATTAATATACTATTTACAATATAATAATTAATACAAAACAATTGAACTTAATTAAATCAAATAAAGAGAGATACTATGAACAAATTATAATAGAGTTCTTTTATTTTTATTTTTTTTATTTTTTATTTATTAAAACCTACAAAATACGGTTTAACTACACTGCGCCTTTGACTAGTTGTAGGAATCATGTAGCCAGTATCTTACTTGCTTAAATGCCCTGTCACTAGATATAAAGCTAAGAATAAAAATGAAAACAAATAAATAAATTAATAAATATTCCCCATAGAATTAAATAATCAGCAGTAACCTATCTTGAAACAGAAAATAATACCATTGAAAATTATTATTAATATGATTATCATGCTCTAATTTAAAGATAATCCTTAATCAATAATTTAATTAAGTACTATATGTAAATCATCTATCAGCACCAATAATTTAATTAAAACTAAATAAATAATTAACAATATATATCAAGTCTTTACTACTCAACCATTTATATTTATCATGTACTCTTCAAAAAATTTGACAAAATAGTTGTCACAAGATAATCCAATTTCTACACTACTTTACAGTTGGAACCTTGCAGTTTCTTAATGCTGAGCGAGGATTCATCCGTATTACTGAAAATCAAAATCAAAATTAATTAATTATCACTAATTGCAACACTAAAATTAAACTAAAGAATTATTTAAATTCTGGAACTCTCCTGTAGCACTTAGCCAACCTGACAATAAAATATAATTTGAAACAGCTACATATTATAATGAGAACCACCACATTAGTGCTACACACAATCTGCAGTTACCGTTATTTTAAAACTACTAGTATAATAGAATAATTAATTTTACAAACAATCATAACCCTAAAAGATGCAAACCGTAAAGCCTGTAAAACTCAAAAATACCATTCAACAATTAAAATTGTTAAGTGAACAACAATCTTTCAGAGTACAATCAAAACTTATAACACAGCATCTACTCCACTAATATTCCCATCGGCGGTTGTGACGGGGGACGAAATTTCGTTCCATCATCACATCCATAAGTGCTTACCCAAATTTGCACTAACTATCAACCCGTACCAGCTAGTGCTTCCTGACATTGTTGTTGGAGCCTTTGCGTCTCTGCCCACTCTCCTACTCGTCCCCTCAACCAGATTTAAATTTAAAAATAAAAATAAAAATAAAAATTTAAAAATAAATAATTAGCGCTAAAGATAATCAGCTATTTCCTACCTAGCTGGAAACAGGAAAATAATATTATTAGAATTTATTATTTATATAATTAACTGATATAATTTAAAAATGATTATGATACAATTCACCAAAACCTATAATGCACCAATAATTTAATTAAGTAATGTATGTAAGTAAATAGGCTAAGCTAATTACGAATTCAGTTCAAATAAAATTTGATAATCCTCTCTAAAAACTAAATTATTGATTAATGATTTATATAATTATATGATATACAGAGCACTAAAGATAGCTCATGTATATAATATAAATCCAATTAAATTTATAAATACATATGTAAAAAAATATCCAAGCTATTATGAACAAACTTTATATTAAATATACCAACCTTACCATTCTACGTCTCAATCTTCCGTATATTTACTATATCTGTTCAAAAAATAAAAATGGAGTATTAAACTACGTACAACTATGTATTCATGAAATGTAACTATAGACAAGACGTGAAAATTAACTGTGTATATTGAATTAAGACATTTTTGATCTTAATATTAATTCGAACAAAATCAACATTTTTTCCCTTAGATTCTATGCACAATTACTTAAATTCTAAAACCAAAATCAAAATCTCTCAACTCAACTACTCAATAAATCAAAAATGTTGACTTCACCACAGTTATAAAACCATTGTCTGATTAATGAATCACGGTTGATTGTAATTACCAACTAAAAATCATTTAATATGAATTATCCATCCATACCATAATATTCTATGGATTATACATTATACGTACGATTCAAATTACTCGATTATACGAAGAACTCATATAAGAATCCCATTTGAATCAATACCTAAAAAGTTTTTGTGTTGTGATTGTTTCGCTCATGGTATATAACGATCAAGATATACAGAAAAAAGTATTTTCTGTATATCTTGTATAACGATCACCTTGAATTACGTACACATAGAATACATCAAGTAAAAACAAACCAGAAAAATAATAGTATCGCACCACGTCACTAATTCCCAACACACATAAAGAAAATAAATAAATATTTCCATACACACTTTTGCATGCGTATTCCTTATGTATATACCTAAGCGTAAATGTCTATATTCTCATACAATCCTTAGTATTCTTAGTCGGAGATGCATTTACTTGTACATGCTTTCCCTACACAACACACACACACAACACAACAGTGGCGAACAAAACCAATTATGTGTACACTGAAAACCATCTGAACCAAAAAATATAGAAATATAAAATTTTTCCAACATTCATTGCATGCATAACTCAATAAATACCAGGTCAGCCCGAAATAACGCATTCTTTACGTATAAATAACAACAACAAATAAAAAAACGAAAAGTAAAAAATAATAACTTATTGTATACATATTTACTGGAATTGCGTGACGTCACGAACATGTGGTTTGAATAATCGGGCTAACCTGTTATTTTTTGAATCATGGATTGCATGTACTAAACTAAAATATGTAAGAGTATTAGTAGAAACAAGAATAGAAATTCATATTAACTGCGTATATTAAACTTCTGCAACTCTAATTTTAATAAAACTCGATCAAAATAAGATAAGACAATTGTTAGAAATTTTATGTACAATACCACAAACACTAAATCCAAAATCATGCAATTAATCCAGAAATCAAAAATTTGATTTCCTTCATTATAAATATAAAACATTGCCTGCTAAATGTATCCCGATGGATTACATTTTCCAAATACACATTTCCACAACACTAATTAATTAAATATTTATTATATTATAATTTAATTTAATTTATATCACTTTACATTTTTTTAAAAACAAGAAAATATCACAAAATAAATTAAATTAAATTTACAAAGAGGACGATAAAAAAACACATCCGTCCTCTTCGAGCGTCGACGACGCACCCACCTATAGTGATGTTCGAACTGAGTCGAACCGAATACTTTTAACCTGATACTCAAAAGGTTCGAAGTATCAATTGAGTACTTTTAAAAGTATCAGGTTAAAAGTATCAACTAATACATTTGATGCTCGAATGAAATACAACCAAACATTTGGTATGGTTTATTTCCTCATATATTTTGTTTTGCGAGAAAGAGTGAATTGTATGTCGAGTAAAAATATTTTGGGATGTTTTATGCTGAGAAATAGAGATAAATAGCTATGTATACATCAACATAAAATGTACCTATTAATATATTCATCTCTCAATTTTAATATGTGTATTCATACCTAAATGCTTCTCATTCTCACAAATAATTTAATCAATGCACCAAAAGAGATCAAACATATATGAGTTTATGGTTTCCTTTCACAATGAGCTGATACTTATACCGAATTCAAGAATGATAGATTACAAGATTATGCAACTCAAAATACGTTACTCTCTTTTTTTGTAAAAAAATAAAGCGTAGGAACCAGTCTGTATATCTGACTTTATTTTCACCTATTATTTCAACTTTGTTTCACTCACCCTTGGTTCTTCAAATATTTAGTTGGTTTTACAGCGGTTTGAGCGAGAAACATGAATAAATATGATCACATGATCATTGATGTGAAAGCGTTAATCTATATACCTTTCATTTCCTCTTATTGTATGTAGTGTGGTGGTATAATATATTTGGTCATTCACTCTCATTCATCATTGGTTATTTATTTTATTTAATGTTTATGTTGTATATACAGTAGAAAACAAAATTATCGTTCTCTTCATAGTAATTTGACGACACGACAATTCATTTAAGTACAACATTTTTGGTTCACTATCGTATTAGAAGAGAGGATAAAAAATAAAATTAAAAAATAAAGCATAGGAACCAGTCGTTTTACTCTCCATCGGAGTTGGACAATCTTCTAATCTATCATTCTTGTACCGAATTGATACTTTTGATCGAATACCGAATAGATACTTTGTACCAAATTGATACTTTGTATCGAATTGATACTTTATCCTTTTAAGCTATTTTCAATTCAAGATACCTTAGATAATTTTTACGATATAATTTTTGATAAGTTTTAACCAAATCTTCTCTATTCGTATTTATTTAAATTATTTATTGGAATTAAATTTTACAAGGAGAAAATAAAAATAAAATCTATTTGTGCCTTCTGCGTTAGTATTTGTAATCTTTATGAATGAAAAAGGCGTAGCTATTGGCGGATTATTGTTGTTTTTTGTAGATTTATGCGAATGTCAATGCCTATGTATTAAAGGCCGTGTAAGCACCAACAAAAATGGCGTGTCCTATGTATGTGTTATAGGATAACAAACAAAAATATTTCCATACAAATCGTTAAAAGTTGTATGAAAAAAAAATTTTTTTTTTGACCATTTTGCGTTTCGTATTGAATAACTTTTTAAATACGGCCAAAAATGATTTTCGATTCCGTTGACAGTAAACTCTAATATGTAATTATAATATTGGGCGAAAAAAAAATTAATATTAGTTAATATTTTGCATATTTTCATTCAACACCATTTCACAGTTTTTTCAAATTTTTCGCGAGAGAGACTAAAATTAAAATAAAAAATAATAACCAAAACAAAATGTAAGAAAACAAAATATTTTGGTTGATTTTCTTTAGTATAGTGCAGCAACGCACGATGATCGGTTGTGCCTGTACAATGTTGTGTCCCGAGGTGGGGAAATTTCATTTCAGTTTAAAGAGAGAAAATAAAAAAGCGATGGTTTATTTTAGTACCTTCCTGATTATGCTATTAAAGCAGTGTTGCCAGATTACGGGATTTTTTCCCGTTTGCGGGATTTTTCAGTTCAAATGGGAAAACGGGAAAAACTTCCCAAAATGCGGGATTTTTAATACTTTCAATTTTTTTTGTAACAAATATACAAACTATCTAATTACATTTCATTTTTATGAACTGTATAAACTTTTAACTTAATAACTTTTCAATCTTTGTCGATGAATCTACCGACTTAAGCAACAACAAAAATCGTTGTGTTCTCATCCATTACGTAGACAATAATAAAGCCAACACACAATTGCTGCAATTAATTAATACTACAGATTGCACCGCCCAAACTTTATATAACCGTTTCAAAAGCTGTCTTGAAAATCTGAACATTCCTCTACAAAATATTATTGAAATGACCTCTGAATATTGCTGCAGTAATGATTGGCTGTAAAAACTGCTTTTACACAATGCTACAGAACGATAATAGTAATCAGCCAGTAGTTTTATTTAAATGCATTTGCCATTCTTCATCATTAGTAGTCAAATCGGTCATCGAATTTCTACCGTCTGAAATTGAAATTTTTCTGAGAGATATAGGAACATATGTTTCGAAAAGTCGCAAAGGTGCAGCTGTATTATCGGACTTTCACCAGGATCGACTAGATGGCTTTCTACGCATCCAGGTATCACAAATATTTTAAAAAATTGGAATGTTTTAAACTACTTTTTCATTTATGAACAAAATTTCACCAAACGGAAGAAAGCCACCCAGATTTTACAACATTTTGAAAAATTCGAAATGAAAGCATATTTCTAGTTTTTCGAAAATATTCTGCACTATTTCAATAGATTAAATGTTCTTTTTCAAAGTGACGGTATTCTTGTCCATAAGCTATACCAAGAGTCAAAAAAATTTACTTTTTATCGCTACCTAGGATGATTTTAAAATCAGACATTATTAAGGAAATATTGTCCGACAAGATTTTACCATTTGAAAATATAGTCAATACTTAAACTAAGCTTGATATTGAGGAGTTTAATGGTGGCACCGAATTCACCGATTATTTAAACACAGAACAACTTATCAATAGCCAGTTACTTATCAGATTACCAAAAATTGATATAAGATATAATTGCAGTAAATTCGCAGAGAGATGTATTTATAAGATCATTTAAAAATTTCCTCTAAATAATGAATTTTTTAAAACCGTTGAATTTTGAAATCCAGAAGTGGCTCTGGATGCTTCAAATCGAAAATTTTCGAAAACACTTTCTGGTCTACAAGAATTTATAGAGCATATGTGTGTAATAAGTTTCACCTGGAAATGACTGGGCTGATCTACCAATGCAACTTTCGAATAATGTGAAACATAAGTTGCTAGTTCTTCCAGTTGAACAATTTTGGAATGAGATATCGATGAAGAAGGCAATAAATGGGGATTACGTGTTCCCTAATTTATCCAAAGCAGCCAAGTTTATCTTGACTCTGCCACATTCCAACGCATTATGCCTTTTTTAAATCAGCGATGCAACATAAAAATATAAATGCGGTTACGTTTGAACCTACTGAGGAACATTTCTTATTAATAAACTCATCAAACCTAGTACATATATCAACAATAATTATTTAAGCGCTTTATTGAAGTTCGAATTTTTTGTTATCAGTACCTAGAATATTTCTGTTATGTTACTTTTATTTAAAATAATTTTGAATTATTTGCTTTATTTTTGTTAAATAATTATACGATTTTTTTTTTGAATAAAATACTTAAATTTTGTTTGTAAAGTAGTAATATAAGGGTTTCGCTTGCGGGAATTATTCAGGGAATTTTTCCTAAAAGAAACGGGAAAAATCGGGATTTTTTGTTGCGATGACGGGAAATTGGCTTTCAAAAATCTGGCAACACTGTATTAAAGCGTGATTTACACGTAGCGAACAAAATTTTTGTTCGATGCCTAGCAAAAAATAGAAAGATAGTATATCATGATTTTCTTTTGCCAGAGAGGGATAAAACGTTAACAAACAAAATTTTGCTCGATGTCGAACAAAATTTTGTTAGGCGTTCTTTTCTTATTTTTTACATTTGTTACTATAAACAGCAAAAATTGAACTATAAAATATACTCGACCCGAGTATATTTTATGAAAACAAAACAATCAAAATGGCGATTTTTGAAATTTTATAGCACTTTAATTTAATTTTTTAAAAATTTTAATTCAACACCAAAATTTACGTTCGAAAAGTTTCAATTTTAAGGAAAAAGCAGTAATTTTGATAATTAAAGTAGTATCTTCGCCCTATTCGTCAAAAATATTACATCGTCGATTTTATACCGCCAAAAAATTATAGTATGTCCGACATCTTTGTTTTATATTTTTCTCTTTTTACCACATGAAATTTTTTTCTATTGCGCGTAGCTCTAAGTTTTTAACAAAAATTGTTGGGCATCGAGCAAAAATTTTGTTCGATATGTGTAAATCACGCTTAAGACATGAGAAATGCGTAATACTGTTTTTATATTCAACTTTTTCTTGTGTACGAATGATTACTGGAAATTAAGTAGACAACTGAATTAAAATATTAGTGTATCAAAAATTATCACTGAAATTTCTTGTATTTTGAAAAATTCTAAATTCATTATTTATTTATCGATTTGCTTATAATTAACCACATGAATTTATTAAATGTGTTAATAAATCCAATACAAAATTTACAATACAAATTAATTCACTCAAAAAATTCAAATTATTTGCGCGAATTTGCTTTCGGCAGATTAATTGTGGAAGCCATTATAATTATATGACACTTTACAGTACTGATAAATAATTTTGTATTGGATTTATTAACACATTTAATAAATTCATGTGGTTAATTATAAGCAAATCGATAAATAAATAATGAATTTAGAATTTTTCAAAAATACAAGAAATTTCAGTGATAATTTTTGATACACTAATATTTTAATTCAGTTGTCTACTTAATTTCCAGTAATCATTCGTACACAAGAAAAAGTTGAATATAAAAACAGTATTACGCATTTCTCATGTCTTAATAGCATAATCAGGAAGGTACTAAAATAAACCATCGCTTTTTTATTTTCTCTCTTTAAACTGAAATAAAATTTCCCCACCTCGGGACACAACATTGTACAGGCACAACCGATCATCGTGCGTTGCTGCACTATACTAAAGAAAATCAACCAAAATATTTTGTTTTCTTACATTTTGTTTTGGTTATTATTTTTTATTTTAATTTTAGTCTCTCTCGCGAAAAATTTAAAAAAACTGTGAAATGGTGTTGAATGAAAATATGCAAAATATTAACTAATATTAATTTTTTTTTCGCCAAATATTATAATTACATATTAGAGTTTACTGTCAACGGAATCGAAAATCATTTTTGGCCGTATTTAAAAAGTTATTTAATACGAAACGCAAAATGGTCAAAAAAAAATTTTTTTTTTCATACAACTTTCAACGATTTGTATGGAAATATTTTTGTTTGTTATCCTATAACACATACATAGGTAGCGTTTTACTAAAACGGCCTTTAATACATAGGCATTGCGAATGTATAATAAAATCACCGAAATAATACGTTGTTCATTTTCTTCTTTTACAAGAATTTAATTGAAATTTTTAGAACGGCCTGCCTAAATCAAATGAAATCTTACATAAAAGCAATATAAGTAAAATTGTGTGTATGTGAAAATACATTAGCGAATTTAATAAAAATTTGGTTTTAAAAATTTTCGTTCTACAAAATTTCGGTTTTTCAAAAATCATAAATATAAAAATCTCGGTTTTCAAAAGCTCGGTTTTCAAAATCTCGGTTCTAATCGCGGATTTGTTTTAGTTTTTAAAATTAAATTCCCCATTTTCCAGAATTTATAGAAACCGCGATTTTGAATCACCGAGATATTTTAGCCTGACGAAATATCCCACCAATCTTGATTTTTCGAAAACTTTAAAATTAAATTCCCCATTTTTCAGAATTTATTTTTGTTGATATTTTAATTTTAAAATTGCACTCCCCATTTTCCAGAATTTATAATTTTCAGTTATTTTCATTTTAAAATGGAAAATCCCCATTTTCCAGAATTTTGAAAGTGATGGAGGGGATTTTGAAATCCAAGATTTAATACCCAACCCCAAAACCTTCTACAATTCTCTCTTGAGAAAGCCCAACTAAATGTATACTAAGCCATCGTATATATATATATATATATATATATATATATATATATATATATATATATACAGTCAACCCTCTCACAACGCGATAGATACGTTCTCAAAAAAGGCCGCGTAGTAGGAAATCGCGTTGTAAGAGACATAATCTTCATAGAAAAATAGGGGTTCGGTTCCAAATAAAAAAAAAAATCGTTTTTATTATGTATTCAAACAAAAACTTTAATTAGTCGATATTCAACAGATTACCAGAAATATACGTCAACAAATTTTTAATTAAATTTAACAACATAATTGGGGTTTTCAAAAATTTTAAATTTGTAAATTCCAGTGTTTAAATTCATTTTTTCGTTCGCTTTTTTTATCTTTTATTTCTCCCTTTAAACTTCCGTCAAAAATCGTGCGTCAACTAAAATCTAACGAACGGTTTTTAAAGGAAACCCACCGTGAAAGCGGTGCCCATGATACCGTCCCGTACAAACCCGGGCGACCTCCGTCAAAATTCCACCGCAATCAGATTTCATGATATCACCCCACATCATGATACGGTTTGTTTTCCGGTCGAATTTACTAGCGATGACATTTTACAATGCAAACGACTGGCACTTCCGACCGGATTTCATGATCCCTACATTAATGTATATTCACCCTAGTTCTTCATCATCACTGCTAATTATGAGTGTATTGTAACTGAAAACAAACTAAAATGTGCATAACAAACGATCTAAAACATTAAAAGTCTCGTAAAAAGTAATTTTTTTAAATTGGGAAATACCCTACGAAAAATCGCGTTGTAGGAAAAAAAATCGCGTTATAAGAAATTTTTCCGTATTTTTTCAACCGCGTTGTAGCGAAAACGCGTTGTAAAAGTGACGCGTTATAGGAGGGTTTACTGATGGTTATGATCTCAACTGGAAATAGTAGTGGTAAGAAACGAAAAAAATTGAATTTTTTTTATATGGTTCCTCGTAGCGACCAATACACTAACCAGTATATATTTTTAAATATGTGTAAGAGAGCTATACAACGCAGTCAGGCTTTCTGAAGAGAGAATTTTAGCAGGTTTTGCCCAACCCCATATACACAAACACACATATGCAAACATACATACTCACTCATACACACTCAAGCAAGCAACCCGCAACCAGATACATAATCGCAAATTTCATCAAAAGCTCGGTTTTGAAATTTTTTTATTAATTCGAGCGACTCGAATTAATAAAAATTTATTTTTCAAATCCGAGCTTTTGGGAACGGAGATTTTCAAAATCGAGATTTTGAAAACCGAAATTTAGAAAACCGAGATTTTGAAAACTGAGATTTAAACACCAAGATTATGTAGCCAACCCATTTAATACAACTCATGTACGGCTGCGGTCGAATTCTCGGGTAAATCATTTACTGCGGTAAATTTAGATTTTTATTGTTCGTTTTCTGTTAAATTAAGAATTTTTTTCTATTTTTTACTCGTTGAATTCTTATAAAAATAAAGAATAAAGTATCTAAACGTAAAAGGTTTACCTTTTTTTATTTCCCTTACTCTCCAGCAAAAAAAGGTAAATGCATTTACCGAATTTTGCGAATTTACTCGAGAATTCGACCGCAGCCTAGATAAACAAAATATGTAATAGAAAAAGATAATTAAGGAAATGATAACGAATTTGAACGAATAGTTATGATTGAACAGATTTAATTTAGAGAGGATACAAATGAATTTTAGAAAATTACCTAAGTAACTAACACGAAAATAATAAGATGTATGTATGTACATATTGTAAACATCTCTTTTGTACATAAAGCAAAAATAGTAAAATATTCTAAATAAATTTAGAAGTAAAGAGTGTAAATAGGATAAAGCTATGTATATCATAGTTCGGATATCTCATTTCAACATATGGATGCTAATTTATTTTACTATTTCTGAAATAATGGGACATATCTAGATACCGCATTTTTGATATTTTATTTACAACTTTATTAATTGCGTAAAACTGAATAAGTTAAAAAATTAGTTTTTTTTCAAACTTACATCGTTCTGATTTATAAACGCAGTGTTTTCTGATTATTTTTTTTTTAGATTTCAGATAACTAGTGAAAATTTTCTCGAAAAATATAAAAAATTATGTAAAATGACTTCAAACAGCTTCAAATTTTAAAACGAATTCCAGATTTGGTTAATTCCACAGAATTTATCCATGCTAATGTTTGGTATGGAAAATAGATGTATGCATTTTTTATCACTTTCCCAGTGTGCTTACAAATTCGACATAAACTTTATTATTTTGCTAAATTAAATTGTTCGATTTTGAATTTTGAGGAATTAACAAATAAATTTTTAATTAATAAAAACAATTAAGATTTTTTCAAAGAATGTCAGGTAGACTTTTATTTTGTTTTTAAGGAAATGCATATACAAATCCCCCGGTTTACGGACAATATGCTTTCCCCAAAAACTGTCCGTAAACCGAAAATCTGTAAAAGGAAACGTTTATTACTATATCTTATTGAAAACTTATAAATGCGTTGTAACTAGTGAATAAAATCCGAAAAACGAAACCAATTTTACCATAAATTAGCACAAATAATGAAAAAATACGTGTTTTTCATCTGCGTTACACTGAACTTATGTACTTTTATAAAGGGAACTGTAAAAAATACAAAAGTTATAGTAAATTGAAACGAAACACAAACCATTTTTTCATTTTAAAATAATCAAATAAATTCATACAAATCATAATTTATTTTTACTTTTATTAAATCTAAATTATAAATCTAACGAAGTTTACAATTAATTGTCTGAACTGCTGAACTGTTCATCGGAACTGCCACTAAAATTTGCACCAGCACATTTTTCAATAGCATTTGCTTCAGTAGTTTTAGAAAAAAATGGAAAAGCTTTTGACATTTTACTTGCACAAATCATGTTGAAGTTGAGTTTACCGTCTATCGTGGATCGGTAGTTTCATTAACTAGCGTGAACAGCTCTTCAGTGAAAATATGCTCATTATCATATTCCAAGAGTTCAAAAATATCTACGGTATTTACGGGCATTGTCAACGATTAACAGAGCCCTGTTTGAAATATTTTGATCAGTGTTGGATTTTGTAACTGAATTTGTAAAATCATTATTTAACCATTCCTCAAAAATTCGTGTAGTCATTCAGCCTTTTTTATTTGAGTGCCAAATAATTCCAAGTTGTTACTTATTAATATTTTTGAAATTCTGGGGAGTTTCTGAATAACAGATTAGAACCGGTTTTAAATTCTGATGACCGGCATCATTTCCTCCAATCAAAATTGCAATTCGATCTTTAGCTGCCTTGAATCCTGAGATGTTTTTTCGTCTTTGGCGTTACCTGTCTCATCGACATTATACACCTGCTGTAATATGTATCCATCCACCGGCTTGTACAATTTTTAAAAACTCCTCTGGATAACGCTTTGCTTTTTCCTGAATTATCATGGTGCTTAATGGTATGTTCCAGTAGTTTGATGGTCTATCCACGCACTAAGTAACTGCTCCATCTCTTCCATAACCTTAGTTCCTTACTTTGAAATATTATTGCGGTTAAAGGTATCTCTTTGTACAATTGACAAATTGTACCTCTATCGCCCGCATTAAACCGCTTTAAAATACCAAGTTTTAATTCTAAAGTTATTGCTTTGCGTGCATTTTTCACGCGCTTTCCATCATAACTCGCTGTTCGCTTTTCAGACATTTTCATATAAGTTCAGTACAAGTTTAATTTATCCCCCGTATAATCTATTTTTGAGAGTCCCTGAAAGTCATGCATAAAGAAAATGAGAAAAAAATATTCAGTCCGTAATTGCGAATATTTCATCCGTATACCGAAACGTTGATCATATATTTATCATGTCCGTAACTTTGATTATCTATAATTTGAGCGTCCGTAAATCGGGGTAACTTCCAAAAGTTTCTTCTGATTATTAAATACCCATTTTATTTTTGATTTGCTTTTAATTTCTTATCATCTTTACTTGAATGACTTTAATTTTTTGATTTAAGGGAAAATCATAATCATTAATTAGTCACACGATTTTCTTATTGTTGTTGTTTTATTTATTTATGTGGGTTATTGACCTACCTATAATAAATACATTTTCAAATGAGGAAAATAATTCTGTGGATTTCCAAATCACACTTGCCGTAATCATACGAAATTTCGTCGTAACCCTATTTCAATTTGTTGACGTTTTCGAGTTTGGTGTTCAAAGAACTCATTTACATAAAATGCTAAGTAGTAATTGAGGATGATATTAGAATGCGGTTCTTAATGTATCTATTTTCTTATAGTGTGCATAGTATGCTCACGGAAAAGTGCTGTATTTTATTTTTATATATCTTTCCACTGGCGTTTTGGTGCTGGTTATGTGGTTGATCATATAAGCAATGGCCAAATATGACCAATTTACAGTTCCTTATCTGATTATGGTGAAATTTGATCTGATTGTGTAGAAATGGAATTCTAAAATTATATTTAGAAGAAGTTCTGGCATATGGCCAATTTCAAGGAACATATTTCGTCATAATCGGTTAAGAAACAACCGAGTTCCTACCTTAGATTTTTACTGCATGTTCTCGGATACTACATTTTTTCATTATCTATTTATCAACACGAAAATGAAACAACTAATTCAGAAGCATGGTCTACTCTTATTTCTTAAGCAAACCAAATTTGCCATGCGACCCTCTGGGAATGAGCTGCCGATTTACATACCTGAAATACCTAAATAGTACATTTAATTCTGTTGTAGTGTTACCCATTAACAGGTAATCATAGAGGTGTTTGCATAGGGGCTTCACCTTCAACGGCTTGGCAAATGAAATGGTAAACCTATGTTTGGACTATCATATTATCCTATTTTGTCTTCATAAATGCTAAATACAATTTTGTGTAATTATTGTTGTTGTTAATAACAGATTGTTTGAAATATCGTACATAAGAAAGTAAAATTGTCCATTTGGAAAATGTTAATTCGTTTTTGTTTATATAAAATTTCTGTGTCTACCTATCTTATACTGAATAAAAGAATTGTTTGGTTATATTTATATTGAATGAATTAAGCGTTACACTTTTTTTTTGGAATAAAAACTAAAATATGAATTTTTATTAATCCTGAATCCACACCAGTTTGTGAATGAATTTAATAAACCATTTGTTGCGGTTAATATAGGTGCAGGTAAAAATAGATCCAGCGATTGAAATAATAGTAAGACTAATTATAGAAAGCGTACATCATATTGAGCAAAAAATTTCCTATCGTTACTTTCCAAATATGGCTTTTCAGGCTGTTGTTTGCAGATATCATGTTTTTGTTTAATTCCACAGAATTATACAGCGACTACATAGAAAAATATCGCTTCATTGATATAAAAATTCAAAAGTACATTTTAAGTTTTTTTTCTCTTGAAACTAGTTATTTATTTTTACGAAGGATCGTAGTATGTGTAATTCTGTTCATGTGTGTAATATCTGAAAAACCCTAATAAAAACATTCTCAACACAATGATATTTTGTAAAGAAAGTCAGCTGATGTAGGTACTTTTTTTATAAATCATTTTGTTATAGTGTGTCAGTTTTAACGCGTTTTTGGTTCCCTCGAAATGAATTATCATCATCGAAAAGGATCATAGTAGGCTTAGACCTACTCTTATACATATCTGTTCCATTTACAAATGGAAATTTGGCAAAATATAGAAAGAGATAGGTCCCATTATTTCAGAAATAGTAAAATAAATTAGCATCCATATGTTCAAATGAGATATTCGAACTATGATATACATAAGTACATACATAGCTTTATCCTATTTACACTCTTTACTTCTAAATTTATTTAGAATATTTTACAATTTTTGCTGGTTTGGGTACGAAATCTTGGTTTACAAAATCTTGGTTTTCAAAATTTCGGTTTTCAAAAGCTATGGTTTTGAAAAATAAATTTTTATTAATTCGAGCCCGAATCATCATCAAAAGCCCGAATTAATAAAAATGAATTTTTAAAAACCGAGTTTTTGAGATCAGGTTTGCGATTATGTACATTGTTGGGGTTGGCTATAATATTTCGGTTTTAAAAATCTCGGTGCTACAAAATTTCGGTTTTTATAAATTCTTGAAAATGGGGATTTTCACTTTAAAACGAAAATAACCAAAAATTATAAATTCTAGAAAATGGGGAATTTAATTTTAAAAACTAAAACAAATCCGCGATTAGAACCGAGATTTTGAAAACCGAGCTTTTGAAAACCGAGATTTTTAAATTTATGATTTTTGAAAAACCGATATTTTGTAGAACCAAAATTTTTAAAACCAAATTTTTATTAAATTCGCTAATGTATTTTCACATACACACAATTTTACTTATATTGCTTTTGTGTAAGATTTCATTTGATTTAGGCAGGCCGTTCTAAAAATTTCAATTAAATTCTTGTTAAAGAAGAAAATGAACAACGTATTATTTCGGTGATTTTATTATACATTCGCATAAATCTACAATAAACAACAACAATCCGCCAATAGCTACGCCTTTTTCATTCATAAAGATTACAAATACTAACGCAGAAGGCACAAATAGATTTTATTTTTATTTTCTCCTTGTAAATTGTTTAGGTTTTTGATTTTTTTTATACACAAACAAAGCCAATAGCAAAGGTTGATAAATACGAATATACAAATTTAGCATACAGACAAGCATGCGATTTAGTAAATCACATTTTCATGCGAATATAACATAGTAGGTAGTACACCAACACAAATGTATCATGTTTATAGAATAGAATAATACAACAATTATTTTGCTTGTTGTTTTTGTTTTTTCCGATCTTGAATCGAGTACAAAAAAATAGAATATATGCTTTGTCGCTAGTTTCGTTAAAGAATAAATAACTAATTCACCGTAATCTCTCTTATTCTATTTTTCTCTATGCCAGCAGTATGGCTTGTATTTTCTAGAAGGCATTGCTAATTCTTACAGAAATAGTAGGTTTTATTTTGTGTTTGTATGGCAATAATTTGGCTTGTATAAAGGCTCTACCAGTGAACAATTATAAATTAAGGAATTTTAACGACACTAATTTTTCTTAATTTTTTTTGACATTCGAATCAGCGAAAAATTATAAACTTACTAAAGGAACCTACACACAAACAAAATAAAAAATATTAAAGTAAAAAAATATAAACAAATCGCAACTTTAAGAAAATATTAATATATTAATATTAATCTATTTAAAATATTTTTAATATTTTATTATTAATATTGAAATTTAATTCAAAAGTAGATAAATAGTAAAATTCTTATATTTTGTCTAAAACATGATTTTATAAATTTCTACAGAATGAAAATCAAACCGTCACTTAATTGACCATTTTTATATGTAAATATTTATTTGACTGTAATTAAGATAGGTGATTTCTTCAAGTTACTAACTCCGTTTTCAACGGTTAAATCGGCAGAACTTCTTCTGCTAGCATTGCTTTTATTTAAATAATTGTATAACATAAATTAAATCACATCATCAAATATGTAAAGGCACGTGTATTAATCTCTTACATATTTCTTATTATATAAAGAAAGGTAAAAATGGAGATTGTTAGAGATAAGTTGGTTATAAAAAAATAAAGCAGACATAGTCCTAAAAATGTTTTTTTAGTTTAAACCACGAGTATAAACTTAACTGTGTTACAATAAAGTTTTAATTTTTTTTTTTTTTATTATTAATATTAACAGTCGATCATAACCAGAACAATTATTGTATCATGTATGCAGATTCATAACAAAGTTTAAAACCCCCCACCAACCGATAAGAAAATTTGAAAAAACCAGATTTCTAATAAAAAGCACAAACAATCGAAAAAACACTTCATTGCTTAATTTTTACTCAAATGTAATTAAATGTTCTGGAAATATGTTTTAAAATTTTTTGACAATCATTGCGCTAAAATGCATTAAAGGTTTTGTGTATAGATCGTGATATTTGTTCATTTTAGTACCGCAATTGTCGCTAGTGAGAATTATCTTTTCCATAACAAATGAGATAATTTACACTAGCGCACCTAGCGTAAATGGTGACGAAGTTGATGTCTAGTACAAGTGCTAAACATGATCTATACATAGTATAAACACATATAGTACTACCACCGTAGCTTCACCGGTGAAGTGTTAGATGGCGATACCGATATCGTTTTTAATTTTTTAATAAATTTTTATTTTCAAATTCGCCTAACTTATAGTCAAAATCGCCTAAATGTCATCTATTATTTCTATCTATTAAACAAAACTACAATCAAAGTAGTTGCGTCGAAATTTTCTTTTTCGTTCAACCAACGCAAAAATCATTTCTTTCCTTTGTTCGCGGATTAAGGCGCTATTCCACTTGACTGAATTGACTGATAGTAAAAAAAGAGGGAAAGAGAAAAAAGTTCGAAACGTTATGTACATAATAGACAAAGGCAACGTTTTTTTTATTTTTTATTTTATAGCAAAATTTTGAGGAGAAATTTTGACAGCACACAAAAACATAACCAATAATTATTAAAAAAAATTAAATATTCCTATTAATTCAGTTAATTTTGTATCTCAAAATTATCTAAAAAATTAAATATTATTAATAGTCACATCAGAATTATATTTTTTAGTATATTTTCCGTAAAAATTAAAAAAAATGTCTACCATAAAAACCTCATGGGTTTTTTATTTTTACTTTTTTATAGCAAAACTTTAAGGAGAAACTTTCAAAAATATTTTAACCATTAAATTATTAGTGTGCGGGAAATATTACTCATCATATACTAATTTTATGCATGGGTGTTAGTGTGACTGCTATAAAATGTTCCCAATTTGATACTTTTTATTGCAGTCACACTACTACAGACACAAATATTTCTTGACTGAGAAGGGCTTTTGTTTCATTCGCCCATCTAGCAAATGTATATTTTTATCTTCCTTTAATTTTACTATCAGTCAATTCAGTCAAGTGGAATAGCACCTTTATTCTAAAAAAAAAAAGAATAAAATCGTAATATTTTTATCAATGAACAAAACAAATACATCCATAATGAAAGAATGAAAAATAAAAATATTTTCACAGCCATTATTTTGTTGTAAAGAAAACCGGTTTTAATATTATTTTTGGTTAAACATTTTTATTCAAATTCGGTTTCTCTGTTTCGTTTTGTTAACAGAATGAATGCCATTTATTGATTTTGCACGTTAAATTAAAATTGCTTTTAAATGATGGCTGTTAACATGTTAGAAGCTACTTTTGGAAGCAACAAAAAAATTGGTTCATCGAAATACAATATGTACATGGGGCATTTGCATTTAAATCTCACATGTTTTTGTCCCCAAGGATTTTTTTAATGAATTCGATTTTTTTTCTAAATATTACACAGATAATTTTTAAAGAGTATAAGTTTACTTATTGATCATAATACAGAAATTTATGAAAATGTATTTTTTTAAATTATTTTGGACTTTTATCGTCATGAACGTTACTTTACTTTTCATGAACGTTGCTTTACTTATTTTAGATAAATTGTGAAATTCAAAAACATAAATTTAATTTACCGACGATTATTCACATTGGTGATAGAGGTCTACTTCCAAATGGTATACATATTAATCTTTTGTATTTTCAAATTAATAATTTTAAAAATAACGTAATAACGTATTTTTAAGTAACGTTCATGAAATAGTACAAAATATTAATAAAATAAAATGCAAAACCCAAATCTGCTCACGCCCAGATTTAAAACAAAAAGAAATATGGTTCAAAAATTATACTTTAATTTTTTATAATTCGTTTATTATAAGCATGAAACTTGAAAACATTGAAATGTGAGATTTGGACGTGTGGACGTATGGTATCTAAACCCTACAATATTTTTCTACAAGGAAATTTTTTTTCGTTGCGTTGATCAAATTTTTCTTGTATTTCGCATTATAATGTACACACATAGTTATATAAATACAAATACATATCTTATTTAAATTTTTTGGATTAATTGTTATTAAAATGGAAAGCAAAACATACATACTTCCGAATTAAAATCTAATTAAAGTTTGAAATTTATTACAGGAGGTTTCAAATATAAAACATGTTATATAATAGACTTGTACATTAGTTAAAAAAAAAAAAAAAGGTACAACATTCAAATCATTTTAAAAATCAAAAAGCGGAAACCAAATAGGACACAATCCAAGTGGGACAATATCCTGTATTTGACATTGTATTTTTTGTATTCCAACTGGAATTTTCTCGGTTCCCTGAATTTATTTCTCGTAAATTATTAATTAATTTTGCGACAATTCCACCGAGAAGTTAGGTAAATCATTTAAATTATGAATTAATTCCGCGACATTAAGTATAATTAAGTATTAAATCGATTGCCCTTCGTGAAGGTATAATTTGTAAAATTAATTAACACTACAGTCCGGGCGAATTTCGCAAAAAATGGCAAACACTTTTTCGTAAAATCGGTATAATTCTTAAACCAGCGAATCAAATAAACAGTATTGTAGTTAAATTCGCAGATTAATACGAATTTATTCCTTGAGAACTTAATTCATTTACAAAAAGAATTAAATGCGATAATATTCAATTTTTAAATTCGAATTAAATCTACAAAATATGAATGACTAAATTTCTATTTAGTCAAAAATATTTTAAAATTTTTCGGGATTCCACAAATAGTTGCAATATGCATCAACATTATGAATCACAAATATTTGTGCATCAAGTTCAATTCAGTTTGAAAGATGAGTATTCTTCATAATATCGTACTTTTCCTCGTTTCTGACCTATGTATATACCTACGAGAGGAAAAATCATGCAAAGAACACACGTCTGAACTAGGGTTCCTCAAACGGGATACTGGTCCCAGAAGTATGACCGGGAAATTCCGGGATTTCTCGGTTTTCAGTTTATTTAGTGTTAGTTGTCTTTAAATAAAATCCGCATAGGAAATTGAGGAATTCTCAAGTGAAATTCTGGGATCTCGATTTCTTTATCAAAAGTATGACCGGGATTTCCTGGTTTTCGATTTTTTTATACATATATACTGGTTTAACTACATAACGGCACAGGAATAATATATTACTAATTAGGGATTGTCCAACTCTTCCGAACTCTTATTTCCGATTGCCCTTACACCTGAATGTAGAAAGTTTAAATATCCCGTATACAAGTTTATCCATCAATAGCATTTTCAAGTCAAATTCAGGCCGATTAGGAATGAACTTGGTTATTACTTAACCAATTATGATGAAATTCAGGATGCAAGATGGAAATGGGATTCTAAAACTGGTTTTATATAATTTCTGGAATATGGCCAATTACGAAGGAACTTAGGCGTTTCTTAACCGGTTATTATCAAATTCAGCCTGCACTATAGAAATGGGATTATAAAATAATTTTGCATAGGTAAAGTTCTGGAAAATGGCTTATTAGGAAGGAACATGAACAGTTCTTAACATATTATGGTGAAATTCGGCATGCACGACGGAAATGGGGTTCTAAGATGAGTTTTATTTGAAGTTCTGGAAAATGGCCAATTAGGAAGGAACTTGGTGATTTCTTAAACGATTATGATGAAATTCAGGATGCATGACGGAAATTGGATTCTAAGGTGAGTTTTATATGAAAACCTGGAATACAACCGATCAGGATAAGGAACTTAGCCGTTTCTTTACTGATTAGGTGAAGTTCTGGAATACGGCCAATTAAAAATCATTTTCGAATACCATTTCCATCGTGTATGCTGAATTTCATCATAATCGGTTAAGAAACGGTCAAGTTCCTTCTTAATAGGCCATATTCCAGAATTTCATCTAGAACTCTATGGTTGGCGATTCAATCAAAAACACTTTCACAGTTTAAAAAATTGTGCCCCTGAGAATGACAGAATGTACCGTCGAAACGTCGGGTTTTTATTAAATAATTAATAAAAAATGAAATATGAAGCAAAAAACCAAATAAAATTATTTTATTATAACATAAAGCTTAAAAAAGTGAACTAAATATAAATAATTACCAATAAACGAAAAAAATCTTCTACAAGCCTCAATCTTTGTAAAAGGCACGTGACACGGCCCACTGTTAGGTAGAGTTACATTTTTAATTGTTTTCTTTTTTGTGTAACCGCCTCTTTTGTAAACAATTTTAAAATTTTATAAATGTGTATACAGATTTCGCAGATTCAAAATATGAGATATTCTGAATAATTCGAAACTATGGTGACGCAAATTTTTAAATACTTGCGGTACTGCGCTATCAATTGTTAAATAGTCACTAAATACGTCGTGAACCTGAACACACCGAGTGCGGTCAGATAAACATGACTCAAGCAGGGCATAGGGAGTACCTTCAAACCCAGCGTGCTTCAACTTTAACAGTAATGCTTTGTATGATACGGTATCAAAAGTCTTTGTAATATCCAAAAACAACCCAGTAACCTTCTTACCACTATTCAAAATTTCAAACCATCTTAAATAGTGTGCAAAAAATCTATAAGAGCATCCTCTGTTCCAATATTATACTGATATCCGTACTGTTACTGTCTGTTGCTAAAAAGAATATTTTTTAAAGAAATGCTATAATTCGTGATTATATTTTTGAAAATATTTTTGAAAACTAGAAAGTTAGGAAATTGGTCGATAATTTGAAACACTAAAACGAGAACTTTTTTTGAATAAAGGAATAAGAATGCCAGTTTTCATTTTACTTGGAAATACACCAGAAACTAAAATCACCATGTTCCTTCCTAAATGGCCATTGTCCAAAACTGTATGTAAAAAACATTTTAGAATCCCGTTTCCATCATGCATGCTGAATTTCATCATAATAGGTTAGGAAACGGTCAAGTTCCTTCCAAATTGGTCATATTCCAGAACTTCATCTAAAATTCATCTTAGAATCTCATTTTCGTCGTACATGCCGAATTTCATCATAATCTGTTAAGAAATTTTCATGTTCCTTCCTAATTGCCCATATTCCATCGTGCATGCCCAATTACTACATTATATACGGCGATTGTCATCTTAAAGTGCAGTGTTTGCACAAAAATCAAAGCAGATTTTTTTTAATTTTTTTCTGTATACAGAAAAATTTTATTGTTTGATTGTATTAGTGAAAAATGGTGGTTTTCTTTTCTCATCCTACCTGAAAATGTAGAGAGATTTTCTTCTACGATTTTTCAATCATTAATTCTAAACATATTGAGGATGCAATTTACCGAATAATATTATTCAATTCGAGTGAATTTTAGTTCATAAATATTTAAGCCAAAATGTCCAAATTTACATAGTGGAAATTAAAGAAGTAATATTTATGTCCGTATTACGGGATTTTTCCTCTAGTTTCATCATAATCGGTTAATAAATAACCAAGTTCATTCCTAATCGACCTGAATTTTATTCGAAAATGCTATTAAACTGCTATGGATATTTAAACTTTCTACATTTGGACCTAAGGGACAATCAAAAATCAGAGACATGCCAATCGCCAATTAGGCTAATAAACCGACTGAACCGCTGAATAAAAAAAAGCATTGATTTTATATGGCACTTAAACTATATCTTAAATTTTTCTCATCCAATTAACACATAATGCAGTCAAAAATAATCTTCAAAACCGGTTTTTACAATAATGTAATGACCTAATGACATTGGCAATATCATATTGTTTCATTCATCCTTCATTATGAATGTATTTTTATTTTGCTATGCGTATTGCGGTTTTGTTGATTTTTTTTTTCGAAATTGTGAATGACGACTACCTCGCTAATCTAAATTAGTAGTATTGGTGTATTTTGTATACACAGTATTACGCATTATTTCAATAATATGAAATATGTTAGAGTAGGATAAAACATGTCCACGTGTACAAAACCAATACAAATGTCTATTAAGTATTGTGTGGTTTTGTTTCTATTGTATTAATTGGTTGCTCTTGCATATATTTAGGCGACTACTAGCGTTTTATCCTAAGTGTTTACTAGCGATCGACGCGACGTCTGGAACTTCACCGGTGAAATATTTTTTTCGTATGATGGTAGTACTATATGTGTTTATACTATGGTGTATATTTTAAACAATTTCAGGTAATGACCTTCAGAATATTTAAGTGCTAAATAACAAATAGATGTTTGGCAGTATGTACATATATTAAATTCGCCTGACGAGACATCTGAAACTTCATCAATAAATTTTTTTTTTTGTATCATTGTACTTCTATATATGTACTATGTATAAACCTGCAAGTAATTTTACTTAATCTTAGAATCGCTAGTCTAAACAATGTTCTAAACAAAATTAAAAACTGCAAGAAGAATTTATTTTTCATTTGATTTCCTTTATTATTTTAAATAAAAATCAAATTCCAATTTTCCATTTTTAAAATTTGTTTTTATTTTTTGCACATTTTACAAAAAATAACAACAATTTATTGTTCATTGAATTATTGTTTATTGAAATATAAAAATTAATAAGCTGTTGCTATTTTTCTCGATTTTATAAAAACAAAAGAGAAAAAAAAAAGTTCAACCTCTGAGAAAAGGAGAAAAGCTTTTTTTTTTATACATAAATGAATTCATATGGTTGACTGTTGACTTGTGTAATAATAATAATAAAAAAAAAAAAAGTTTTTTTCTCTCTGCTTTTAGATTAACTCAATTATGGGATGAACAATTTTATTACGCTTAGAAATTTAGGTTGTGCTTTATGTATTTGTGCTGTTTTTCCATTAACAACATAGCTAAAGTCTATATTAATGTTTTGACAATATTGATTTAATTTTTTTTGTACTCCAATTGAGTATGTATGTATATGTGTTGGTAAATAAAATTGCATTATGTAAGATTTTAGAGAAAATGATTTCTTTTTATTGTTTAAAGAATAGAAATAATGGCTGTACTCGTAGCAATAATAACCGTATTTTTCTTGTTTTATTTTCTAAAAAGCTTTATTGTGTTTTTATATTAAGGGTGGTGTATGTATCTAGATTATTCCATTGATTTATTTTAGTATATCTGTTGTTGTTGTTGTTATTTCATTTTTAAAGCTGATAACGTATGAATAAAGCACGTGTTTTGAAACATACATATGTATATACGTTTTGTACGACAAATATGAGATTTAGGATTGAACGAGAAGGAGATTTATTTGCTTTAACGATGAATTATTGGTAGAATTGTAAAAATAAGTTTGATTTTTGTTGTTGTCTTTATTGTGGCAAAAGGTGTTATATTTTATTGCAACACAAAAATCCTGTTAAATATTCGAACTATATGATTAAATATAGTAGTCTACATCTATGTATGTGTTACCTCAATTTACATTGATATTTAGGGTTGTTTATTGTGGTGTCTCACTTAATTGAGTTTGACATTCGTTTTAATTCAGTAGGCACTTTTCTCTTTTTTTTATGATTACGTTAAGCTTTTATCATAATTTAGTATGTACATATTTGAAAAATGTTCATTTTTATTTACGATAACTAATTTATAAAAATTGTTTTAATTTATTTATTTCCAGGTGATCCAACCACTAAATCCTTGAAAGTCATAGAACATAACCAACGCATATATTTACACACATACCTACTTACATACACAATAAAAAAACATTCATTTTTGCTCAATATTTTTTTAGACTGAGAAATATATAAAATATTTTGTTTTATTGTCTTTAATAAAATAGAAAATTTATAAATTAATAACAAAATTTGGTATAAACAAAAAACAGCCAAAAATTAATTAATTGCTCTTTGTTATAAAACAAAAGAAGAAAATTTTACAATAACATTACATAAAACAGCAAACAATGCAAAATGAAGGCAACTGTAACAAAAAATTTTAATTTAATTAATAAAAATTTTATTAATTAATTAATTAATTAAAAATATAAATAAAACACTTTGTACATGATTCAAATTACATTAAAAAATAATTAAAATAATAAATCAAATTTATTAAATTATATTTAAAATAAAATTAATGAAAATATATTAAAGAATAATTTTATTTAAATTTTGTTTTCTATTAAAATAAATAAAATTATAAAAAATAATTTGATATAAATAAATTTAAAGAAATTCAGTTAAACTGTTTATAAACACTATGCAGGGTGATTCAAAATTGGGTACACACAACTATATAGCGTGTTTCCATATTCAAAACCAATAAGATCGAAAACGCTTAGTTTTTCCGATACGGTGAAAAAATATTGCGTGTCCTGACTTTTTCATCAAAATAATTTTTAAAGCTTGCGTTGCAAATTAAACAATTTTCCAAAGCCAACTTTAAAAATGATTGATGAGAAAATCATGGAGGGAACTCATTATTTATGCGGCTTAGCGATGAAACAAAACGTTTTCGTTCAAAAATATACATAGAATCACGCTATATGGTTGTGTGTACTCAATTTTGAATCACCTCTGTGTATTACAAAATATAAAATTTAAAAAATTTTATTAGTGAAAATTTGTATTATTCGTTATATTTATGAAATGAAATAAAAAAAAAAAAATTTAAATATAAATAAATTATTATTACTAAATTAAAAATTAAATTTTAAATTAATTAAATTATTTTTTCTTTTATTTTGTTATAATTTTAATTATTTTTCCTTCTTTTGATATAATAATGTAAAGATAAAAACAAAAATTGTAAAATAAATTATTTAAATTAATTATTAATAAAATAAATTTAAAAATGAGAAAAAAAATTTAAATTAATAAGAAATGAAAAGACAAACATTTAAAAAAAAAATGGAAATTGTTTTAATTTAATTGTGTTTCGAACGACATGGAAAATGACAATCACAAATAGTAAGTAGTTAGTTACAAAGATTATATTTAACCCAAAATGGATAATTTTGTTTTAAAGGTTTTTTTTTTTATTGTAGTTTCTAGATCATCTCTACCGCAGCTCGAGTTTGCGAAAGATTTATCTTGGCATTGAAGTCACATGGATTTGGTCTAAAAGATCAAAAAATGTGACCTGTTGCTAGAACTATTAACAATCATAATAGAAGGTTAATTTAATGATTTCTAAATTCGATATTTACGATGGAAATGAAGTAGAACGGAACTTGGTTATTTCTTAACCGATTATGATGGACCCCGACATTTACGATAAAAGTGTGATTCAAGAAAGAAGTTAGATGAAGTTCTGAAATTTGGCAAAGTAGATTGGAACTTGGCTATTACTTTATCGATTATGATGAAATTCGAAATTTTTGATGGAAATGAGATTCTAGAACGATTTGTAGTCCATCAGAATGATGGAACTTGGCTATTTCTTAACCGATTATGATGGACCCCGACATTTACGATTAAAGTGTGATTCTAGAAAGATTTTTAAATGAAGTTCTGAAATTTGGTAAAATAGATTGGAACTTGGCTATTACTTTATCGATTATGATTAAATCCGAAATTTACGATGAAAATGAGATTCTAGAACGATTTGTAGATGAAGCTCTTGAACTTGGCCCAGAATGATGGAACTTGGCTACTTCTTAACCGATTATGATGGACCCCGACATTTACGATTAAAGTGTGATTCTAGAAAGATTTTTAGATGAAGTTCTGAAATTTGACAAAGTAGATTTGAACTTGGCTATTACTTTATCGATTATGATGAAATTCGGAATTTACGATGCAAATGAGATTCTTGAACGATTTGTAGATAAAGTTCTTGAATTTGGCCCAGAATGATGGAACTTGGCTGTTTCTTAACCGATTATGATGTACCCCGACATTTACGATTAAAGTTTGATTCTATAAAGATTTTTAGATGAAGTTCTGAAATTTGACAAAGTAGATTGGAACTTGGCTATTTCTTTATCGATTATTATGAAATCCGAAATTTACGATGGAAATGAGATTCTAGAACGATTTTTAGATGAAGTTCTGGAATATAGCCAATTAGAATGGAACTTGGCTATTTCTTAGCCGATTGTAATGGACCCCGACATTTACGTTAAAATTTGATTCTAGAAAGATTTTTAGATGAAGTTCTGAAATTTGGCAAAGTAGATTGGAACTTGGCTATTACTTTATCGATTATGATGAAATCCGAAATTTACGATGGAAATGAGATTCTAGAACGATTTGTAGATGAAGTTCTTGAATTTGGCCCAGAATGATGGAACTTGGCTATTTCTTAACCGATTATGATGGACCCTGACATTTACGATTAAAGTGTGATTCTAGAAAGATTTTTAGATGAAGTTCTGAAATTTGACAAAGTAGATTTGATTTGGCTATTAATTCATCGATTATGATGAAATACGAAATTTACGATGAAAATGATATTCTAGAACGATTTGTAGATGAAGTTCTTGAATTTGGCCCAGAATGATGGAACTTGGCTATTTCTTAACCGATTATGATGGACCCTGACATTTACGATTAAAGTTTGATTCTAGAAAGATTATGAGATGAAGTTCTGAAATTTGACAAAGTAGATTTGCACTTGGCTATTACTTTATCGATTATGATGAAATTCGAAATTTACGATGGAAATGAGATTCTAGAACGATTTGTAGATGAAGTTCTTGAATTTGGTCCAGAATGATGGAACTTGGCTATTTCTTAACCGATTATGATGGACCCCGACATTTACGATTAAAGTTTGATTCTAGAAAGATTTTTAGATGAAGTTCAGAAATTTGGCAAAGTAGATTTGATTTGGCTATTACTTTATCGATTATGATGAAATCCGAAATTTACGATGAAAATGATATTCTAAAACGATATGCAGATGAAGTTCTTGAATTTGGCCTAGAATGATGGATCTTGGCTATTTCTTAACCGATTATGATGGACCCCGACATTTACGATTAAAGTGTGATTCTAGAACGATTTTTAGATGAAGTTCTGAAATTTGACAAAGTAGATTTGAACTTGGCTATTTCTCTATCGATTATGAGGAAATTTGAAATTTACGATGGAAATGAGATTCTAGAACGATTTGTAGATGAAGTTCTTGAATTTGCCCAGAATGATGGAACTTGGCTATTTCTTAACCGATTATGATGAACCCCGACATTTACGATTAAAGTGTGATTCTAGAAATATTTTTAGATGAAGTTCTGAAATTTGACAAAGTAGATTTGAACTTGGCTATTAATTCATCGATTATGATGAAATACGAAATTTACGATGGAAATGAGATTCTAGAACGATATGTGGATGAAGTTCTTGAATTTGGCCCAGAATGATGGATCTTGGCTATTTCTTAACCGATTATGATGGACCCCGACATTTTCGATTAAAGTTTGATTCTAGAAAGATTTATAGATGAAGTTCTGAAATTTGACAAAGTAGATTTGAACTTGGCTATTTCTCTATCGATTATGATGAAATCCGAAATTTACGATGGAAATGAGATTCTAGAACGATATGTGGATGAAGTTCTTGAATTTGGCCCAGAAAGATGGATCTTGGCTATTTCTCTATCGATTATGATGGACCCTGACATTTACGATTAAAGTGTGATTCTAGAAATATTTTTAGATGAAGATCTGGAATTTGGCAAAGTAGATTTGAACTTGGCTATTTCTCTATCGATTATGATGAAATCCGAAATTTACGATGAAAATGAGATTCTGGGACGATTTGTAGATGAAGTTCTTGAATTTGGTCCAGAATGATGGTCTTGGCTATTTCTTAACCGATTATGATGGACCTCGACATTTACGATTAAAGTGTGATTCTAGAAAGATTTTTAGATGAAGTTCTGAAATTTGGCAAAATAGATTGGAACTTGGCTATTACTTTATCGATTATGCTGAAATCCGAAATTTACGATGAAAATGAGATTCTTGAACGATTTGTAGATGAAGTTCTTGAATTTGGCCTAGAATGATGGATCTTGGCTATTTCTTAACCGATTATGATGGACCACGACATTTACGATTAAAGTGTGATTCTAGAAAGATTTTTAGATGAAGTTCTGAAATTTGACAAAGTAGATTTGAACTTGGCTATTACTTTATCGATTATGATGAAATTCGAAATTTACGATGGAAATGAGATTCTAGGACGATTTGTAGATGAAGTTCTTGAATTTGGTCCAGAATGATGGAACTTGGCTATTTCTTAACCGATTATGATGGACCCCGACATTTACGATTAAAGTGTGATTCTAGAAAGATTTTTACATGAAGTTCTGAAATTTGACAAAGTAGATTTGAACTTCGCTGTTACTTTATCGATTATGATGAAATTCGAAATTTACGATGGAAAAGAGATTCTAGAATGATTTGTAGATGAAGTTCTTGAATTTGGCCCAGAATGATGGAACTTGGCTATTTTTTAACCGATTATGATGGGCCCCGACATTTACGATTAAAGTGTGATTCTAGAAAGATTTTTAGATGAAGTTCTGAAATTTGGCAAAGTAGATTTGAACTTGGCTATTACTTTATCGATTATGATGAAATTCGAAATTTACGATGGAAATGAGATTCTAGGACGATTTGTAGATGAAGTTCTTGAATTTGGTCCAGAATGATGGAACTTGGCTATTTCTTAACCGATTATGATGGACCCCGACATTTACGATTAAAGTGTGATTCTAGAAAGATTTTTACATGAATTTCTGAAATTTGACAAAGTAGATTTGAACTTGGCTATTTCTCTATCGATTATGATGAAATCCGAAATTTACGATGGAAATGAGATTCTAGAACGATATGTAGATGAAGTTCTTGAATTTGGTCCAGAATGATGGAACTTGGCTATTTCTTAACCGATTATGATGGACCCCGACATTTACGATTAAAGTGTGATTCTAGAAAGATTTTTACATGAAGTTCTGAAATTTGACAAAGTAGATTTGAACTTCGCTGTTACTTTATCGATTATGATGAAATTCGAAATTTACGATGGAAAAGAGATTCTAGAATGATTTGTAGATGAAGTTCTTGAATTTGGCCCAGAATGATGGAACTTGGCTATTTTTTAACCGATTATGATGGGCCCCGACATTTACGATTAAAGTGTGATTCTAGAAAGATTTATAGATGAAGTTCTGAAATTTGACAAAGTAGATTTGAACTTGGCTATTTCTCTATCGATTATGAGGAAATTTGAAATTTACGATGGAAATGAGATTCTAGAACGATTTGTAGATGAAGTTCTTGAATTTGCCCAGAATGATGGAACTTGGCTATTTCTTAACCGATTATGATGAACCCCGACATTTACGATTAAAGTGTGATTCTAGAAAGATTTTTAGATGAAGTTCTGAAATTTGACAAAGTAGATTTGAACTTGGCTATTATTTTATCGATTATGATGAAATTCGAAATTTACGATGGAAATGAGATTCTAGGACGATTTGTAGATGAAGTTCTTGAATTTGGTCCAGAATGATGGAACTTGGCTATTTCTTAACCGATTATGATGGACCCCGACATTTACGATTAAAGTGTGATTCTAGAAAGATTTTTACATGAAGTTCTGAAATTTGACAAAGTAGATTTGAACTTCGCTGTTACTTTATCGATTATGATGAAATTCGAAATTTACGATGGAAAAGAGATTCTAGAATGATTTGTAGATGAAGTTCTTGAATTTGGCCCAGAATGATGGAACTTGGCTATTTTTTAACCGATTATGATGGGCCCCGACATTTACGATTAAAGTGTGATTCTAGAAAGATTTTTAGATGAAGTTCTGAAATTTGGCAAAGTAGATTTGAACTTGGCTATTACTTTATCGATTATGATGAAATTCGAAATTTACGATGGAAATGAGATTCTAGGACGATTTGTAGATGAAGTTCTTGAATTTGGTCCAGAATGATGGAACTTGGCTATTTCTTAACCGATTATGATGGACCCCGACATTTACGATTAAAGTGTGATTCTAGAAAGATTTTTACATGAATTTCTGAAATTTGACAAAGTAGATTTGAACTTGGCTATTTCTCTATCGATTATGATGAAATCCGAAATTTACGATGGAAATGAGATTCTAGAACGATATGTAGATGAAGTTCTTGAATTTGGCCCAGAATGATGGTCTTGGCTATTTCTCTATCGATTATGATGGACTACGAAATTTACGATGGAAATGAGATTCTAGAACGATTTGTAGTTGAAGTTCTTGAATTTGGCCCAGAATGATGGAACTTGGCTATTTCTCTATCGATTATGATGAAGTGTGAAATTTACGATGAAAATGAGATTCTAGAACGATTTGTAGATGAAGTTCTTGAATTTGGCCCAGAATGATGGTCTTGGCTATTTCTTAACCGATTATGATGAACCCCGACATTTACGATTAAAGTGTGATTCTAGAAAGATTTTTAGATGAAGTTCTGAAATTTGGCAAAGTAGATTGGAACTTGGCTATTACTTTATCGATTATGATGAAATCCGAAATTTACGATGGAAATGAGATTCTAGAACGATTTGTAGATGAGGTTCTTGAATTTGGCCCAGAATGATGGAACTTGGCTATTTCTTAACCGATTATGATGGACCCTGACATTTACGATTAAAGTGTGATTCTAGAAAGATTTTTAGATGAAGTTCTGAAATTTGACAAAGTAGATTTGAACTTGGCTATTAATTCATCGATTATGATGAAATACGAAATTTACGATGGAAATGAGATTCTAGAACGATATGTAGATGAAGTTCTTGAATTTGGCCCAGAATGATGGAACTTGGCTATTTCTTAACCGATTATGATGGACACCGACATTTATGATTAAAGTTTGATTCTAGAAAAATTTTTAGATGAAGTTCTGGAATTTGGCAAAGTAGATTTGAACTTGGCTATTCCTCTATCGATTATGATGAAATCCGAAATTTACGATGAAAATGAGATTCTAGAACGATTTGTAGATGAAGTTCTTGAATTTGGCCCAGAATGATGGAACTTGGCTATTTCTTAACCGATTATGATGGACCCTGACATTTATGATTAAAGTTTGATTCTAGAAAGATTTTTAGATGAAGTTCTGGAATTTGGCAAAGTAGATTGGAACTTGGCTAATTCTCTATCGATTATGATGAAATCCGAAATTTACGATGAAAATGATATTCTAGAACGATTTGTAGATGAAGTTCTTGAAATTGGCCCAGAATGATGGAACTTGGCTATTTCTTAACCGATTATGATGGACCCTGACATTTACGATTAAAGTTTGATTCTAGAAAGATTATGAGATGAAGTTCTGAAATTTGACAAAGTAGATTTGAACTTGGCTATTACTTTATCGATTATGATGAAATTCGAAATTTACGATGGAAATGAGATTCTAGGACGATTTGTAGATGAAGTTCTTGAATTTGGTCCAGAATGATGGAACTTGGCTATTTCTTAACCGATTATGATGGACCCCGACATTTACGATTAAAGTTTGATTCTAGAAAGATTTTTAGATGAAGTTCAGAAATTTGGCAAAGTAGATTTGATTTGGCTATTACTTTATCGATTATGATGAAATTCGGAATGTACGATGGAAATGAGATTATAGAACGATATGCAGATGAAGTTCTTGAATTTGGCCTAGAATGATGGATCTTCGCTATTTCTTAACCGATTATGATGAACCCCGACATTTACGATTAAAGTGTGATTCTAGAAATATTTTTAGATCAAGTTCTGAAATTTGACAAAGTAGATTTGAACTTGGCTATTAATTCATCGATTATGATGAAATACGAAATTTACGATGGAAATGAGATTCTAGAACGATATGTGGATGAAGTTCTTGAATTTGGCCCAGAATGATGGATCTTGGCTATTTCTTAACCGATTATGATGGACCCCGAGATTTTCGATTAAAGTTTGATTCTAGAAAGATTTATAGATGAAGTTCTGAAATTTGACAAAGTAGATTTGAACTTGGCTATTTCTCTATCGATTATGATGAAATCCGAAATTTACGATGGAAATGAGATTCTAGAACGATATGTGGATGAAGTTCTTGAATTTGGCCCAGAAAGATGGATCTTGGCTATTTCTCTATCGATTATGATGAACCCTGACATTTACGATTAAAGTGTGATTCTAGAAATATTTTTAGATGAAGTTCTGGAATTTGGCAAAGTAGATTTGAACTTGGCTATTCCTCTATCGATTATGATGAAATCCGAAATTTACGATGAAAATGAGATTCTGGGACGATTTGTAGATGAAGTTCTTGAATTTGGTCCAGAATGATGGTCTTGGCTATTTCTTAACCGATTATGATGGACCCCGACATTTACGATTAAAGTGTGATTCTAGATAGATTTTTAGATGAAGTTCTGAAATTTGACAAAGTAGATTTGAACTTGGCTATTTCTCTATCGATTATGATGAAATTCGAAATTTACGATGGAAATGAGATTCTAGAACGATTTGTAGATGAAGTTCTTGAATTTGGCAAAGAATGATGGTCTTGGCTATTTCTTAACCGATTATGATGGACCTCGACATTTACGATTAAAGTGTGATTCTAGAAAGATTTTTACATGAAGTTCTGAAAGTTGACAAAGTAGATTTGAACTTCGCTGTTACTTTATCGATTATGATGAAATTCGAAATTTACGATGGAAAAGAGATTCTAGAATGATTTGTAGATGAAGTTCTTGAATTTGGCCAGAATGATGGAACTTGGCTATTTCTTAACCGATTATGATGGGCCCCGACATTTACGATTAAAGTGTGATTCTAGAAAGATTTTTAGATGAAGTTTTGAAATTTGGGAAAGTAGATTTGAACTTGGCTATTACTTTATCGATTATGATGAAATTCGAAATTTACGATGGAAATGAGATTCTAGGACGATTTGTAGATGAAGTTCTTGAATTTGGTCCAGAATGATGGAACTTGGCTATTTCTTAACCGATTATGATGGACCCCGACATTTACGATTAAAGTGTGATTCTAGAAAGATTTTTACATGAAGTTCTGAAATTTGACAAAGTAGATTTGAACTTGGCTGTTACTTTATCGATTATGATGAAATCCGAAATTTACGATGATAATGAGATTCTAGAACGATTTGTAGATGAAGTTCTTGAATTTGGCCCAGAATGAGGAACTTGGCTATTTCTTAACCGATTATGATGGACCCCAATATTTACGATTAAAGTGTGATTCTAGAAAGATTTTTAGATGAAGTTCTTAAATTTGGCAAAGTAGGTTGAAAGTTGGCTATTTCTTTATCGATTAAAATTAAATCCGACATACACGATGGAAATGAGATTCTAGAATGATTTGTAGACGAAGTTCCAAAATATTATATATCATACTTTAGTTACAACAAACCGATTTTATCCTGTCTATCTGCAGTGCTCTCGGCTCAAGTAAACAATTTCCCGTAAATCTTTCGCGAGTTTAAAGTGAAGTCGTTCGCTGGTTTTTCAAGCTAACAAACAATCTTACATGCCAAATAGCATATGGTTCTTTATGTTTCACATCTGTTTTAGGGATGACTTAACAAATACTATTATTAAATGTAATTATATGCGGGAATGTAACTGTTGCCCACTACAATTTTTCTATTTGTCACATTAGGCCATAATACCTCAACTTTGTAATTTTATGGCAAAAATATTTTCATTCTACCCATAAATACAGAATTTCATACACCAACGTACATAATATGTATATTGCTAATTTGGCTTATCATTAAATAAATTTAATGATCGCCTTAAATCTGAAATAATGATATATAACTGGAGCAATAAAACAGATAGCTGACATTAAAATATAAACGAAAAGAGTATTATGATTGTTGTAAGTCGAACGAAATTTTGATAAAGCAATAAGGAGCTCCCACAACAATACGCGTCTTTCTTATGTTTTTACTAAGCCTTTATGTATTTCATATCTCGCATCACAAGAGATTAATTAGAAAATAATGTGAATTTTGATATTGTTATAAATTTTATATGTTCTTCAAATTTCGAGCAGTACTCTAATCCTAACCTAATCTTATTATTGCATGTTTTTATAAAACGCATTATGTTTGTGTACAAAATGATTCACTTTGAATAATGTCTTATATGTACGGATGGAGGGGGGGGGGGGGGCGGTGTGACTAAGCATCAGAATAAATTGTTTATACCATATTTTACATTGTTAAATATCGTTCTAGCCTTTTTGTAATGTACGACTAAATATAGATTTGTTTGAATTATAAGGAAACCATAACTTATGGCATCGCTCTCCATTTAGAATCCTAAGTAATTTAAAATTCAATTCCTACGAAATAAGGATAATATAAAACATACACATTTGTAAAAAAAATTCGGATGATACTGATAATAACGACAACAATAACAAAAAGCTTGAAATTAAAAAGCTCCCAGGCATTTTTTTTTTGTTATACAAAAAATAAACATACACACGCTTGTATGCACAAACTTTTTATTTTTTGGGGTATACAAACATAATAATGTCTATATGTAACGGGAACATATACAGATATTAACATTTTGTCGTTGCTGGTTGTTATGGGGAAACTCGATAGGGATATAGAACTCTGAATCCAGTGTAATTTAGAATTTGTTGCTATGGTTTTGTTGTTGGGAATACAATAAATACATGATAAATGGTATTTGCAAATTTTTGATAAAATTTGCAGACATACAATTACATAGATACACATACATAGTTACTTATTTATTGGAAAATATAATTTGTATTTTTATTGATAATGGCGTATGTTTAACATAAATCATAAATGTATGACATGGAATGGAATACGGTTGAGGTTAATGTTTACTATTTAACTTAGGGCACTTGATTTACATTTATTAATTGCTTTATTATTATTTTGTTGATACTTTGTATGGGATTATTGTGTAGTCAGTCGAAAAAAAATCGTTCTAAAATTTCCAATATGAAGAATGGGACATTTTTTCTCATATTTCGGTCATTCTTTCGGTCAACAATTAGGTTGGTTGATAAAATGAGGCCATTTATACCCCGACGAGCAAGTTCATCTGCCTTTTTATTCTCCGCAATACTGAAGGGCCCTCGCACCAATGTTAAACTGATCTGCCATCTCGTTAAGAGATGAGAGATAGCTCTGGCCAATAAGAGCATTTTCCCCAGTTAGGTATAAATTTTAAGTTGACCTCAGTAAATTTCCTGGGAATGTGGCAAAGTGCCAGGATGCCCCTGAAAATATCTTTCCGCAAACTTGCTGAACATTCGTAGTGATAATTCTAGCAGGTCCCGCCAATTTGTATGGCTTAAAACTGTTAATTGCCCTTATTATATTTCCCCTGAATCTCAACTTCAAACATTCCGCACTAGGTCGAAGAACCATCCAATCGATGAAGATGACTCGGGATGGTGAGACTTGTAACCGGCTATTCACGTAGCCTCGCTGCCCACCCTGTTTCTTTTCTTTCACCATCACGGCCCAAACAAGCGTTTCATGATCCTTAACCATTCGATTTGCTGAAGGTATATCCTTGGGTTTTGTGAGAGCTTGCTAGGACCTCTTTCGGGTTTAGTAATTTGGCACACCGGGACTAGCTACATTGAAACTTTTATGCTTGCCCGTTAGAGGGGTTTGACTCCTCGGTCAAAGTTCCCCCCATTTGGATCGGTCGAATATTTCTACACGTTCCGTGGAAAATTTATTTTTTTTGAAAATCAACTGAACTATAGCCCACAAATTCAGAGCCACAAAATTCGAAAATCTGCAAATGTGCTCCGATGTCGATGATTCATACCTTTATCAATAAGGGTTGAGACCTGCAATTGTCATACAAACGGCCATTTGGATCGGTCGAATATTTCTACACGTTTCGTGGAAAATTCAATTTTTTTTTTGAAAATCAACTGAACTATAGCCCACAAATTCAGAGCCACAAAATTCGAAAATCTGCAAATGTGCTCCGATTTCGATGATTGATACCTCTATCAAAAGGCGTTGAGACCTGTAATTGTCATACAAACGGCCATTTGGATCGGTCGAATATTTCTACACGTTTCGTGGAAAATTCAATTTTTTTGATAATCAACTGAACAATAGCCCACAAATTCAGAGCCACAAAATTCGAAAATCTGCAAATGTGCTCCGATTTCGATGAGTGATACCTCAATCAATAGGCGTTGAGACCTGTAATTGTCATACAAACGGCCATTTGGATCGGTCGAATATTTTTACAAGTTTCGTGGAAAATTCATTTTTTTTGAAAATCAACTGAACTATAGCCCACAAATTCAGAGCCACAAAATTCGAAAATCTGCAAATGTGCGCCGATTTCGATGATTGATACCTCTATCAATAGGCGTTGAGACCTGTAATTGTCATACAAACGGCCATTTGGATCGGTCGAATATTTCGACACGTTCCGTGGAAAATTCATTTTTTTTGAAAATCAACTGAACTATAGCCCACAAATTCAGAGCCACAAAATTCGAAAATCTGCAAATGTGCTCCGATTTCGATGATTCATACCTTTATCAATAGGCATTGAGACCTGCAATTGTCATACAAACGGCCATTTGGATCGGTCGAATATTTCTACACGTTCCGTGGAAAATTCATTTTTTTTTAAAATCAACTGAACTATAGCCCACAAATTCAGAGCCACAAAATTCGAAAATCTGCAAATGTGCTCCGATTTCGATGATTGATACCTATATCAATAGGCGTTGAGACCTGTAATTGTCATACAAACGGCCATTTGGAACGGTCGAATATTTCTACAAGTTTCGTGGAAAATTCAATTTTTTTTTAAAATTAACTGAACTATAGCCCACAAACTCAGAGCCACAAAATTCGAAAATCTGCAAATGTGCTCCGATTTCGATGATTCATACCTTTATCAATAGGCGTTGAGACCTGTAATTGTCATACAAACGGCCATTTGGATCGGTCGAATATTTCGACACGTTCCGTGGAAAATTCAATTTTTTTGAAAATCAACTGAACTATAGCCCACAAATTCAGAGCCACAAAATTCGAAAATCTGCAAATGTGCTCCGATTTCGATGAGTGATACCTCAATCAATAGGCGTTGAGACCTGTAATTGTCATACAAACGGCCATTTGGATCGGTCGAATATTTCTACACGTTTCGTGGAAAATTAATTTTTTTTGAAAATCAACTGAACTATAGCCCACAAATTCAGAGCCACAAAATTCGAAAATCTGCAAATGTGCTCCGATTTCGATGATTGATACATCTATCAATGTCTGTAATTGTCATACAAACGGCCATTTGGATCGGTCGAATATTTCGACACGTTCCGTGGAAAATTCAATTTTTTTGAAAATCAACTGAACTATAGCCCACAAATTCAGAGCCACAAAATTCGAAAATCTGCAAATGTGCTCCGATTTCGATGAGTGATACCTCAATCAATAGGCGTTGAGACCTGTAATTGTCATACAAACGGCCATTTGGATCGGTCGAATATTTCTACACGTTTCGTGGAAAATTAATTTTTTTTGAAAATCAACTGAACTATAGCCCACAAATTCAGAGCCACAAAATTCGAAAATCTGCAAATGTGCTCCGATTTCGATGAGTGATACCTCAATCAATAGGCGTTGAGACCTGTAATTGTCATACAAACGGCCATTTGGATCGGTCGAATATTTCTACACGTTTCGTGGAAAATTCAATTTTTTTGAAAATCAACTGAACTATAGCCCACAAATTCAGAGCCACAAAATTCGAAAATCTGCAAATGTGCTCCGATTTCGATGATTCATACCTTTATCAATAGGCGTTGAGACCTGTAATTGTCATACAAACGGCCATTTGGATCGGTCGAATATTTCGACACGTTCCGTGGAAAATTCAATTTTTTTGAAAATCAACTGAACTATAGCCCACAAATTCAGAGCCACAAAATTCGAAAATCTGCAAATGTGCTCCGATTTCGATGATTCATACCTTTATCAATAGGCGTTGAGACCTGTAATTGTCATACAAACGGCCATTTGGATCGGTCGAATATTTCGACACGTTCCGTGGAAAATTTATTTTTTTTGAAAATCAACTGAACTATAGCCCACAAATTCAGAGCCACAAAATTCGAAAATCTGCAAATGTGCTCCGATGTCGATGATTCATACCTTTATCAATAAGGGTTGAGACCTGCAATTGTCATACAAACGGCCATTTGGATCGGTCGAATATTTCTACACGTTTCGTGGAAAATTCAATTTTTTTTTTGAAAATCAACTGAACTATAGCCCACAAATTCAGAGCCACAAAATTCGAAAATCTGCAAATGTGCTCCGATTTCGATGATTGATACCTCTATCAAAAGGCGTTGAGACCTGTAATTGTCATACAAACGGCCATTTGGATCGGTCGAATATTTCTACACGTTTCGTGGAAAATTCAATTTTTTTGATAATCAACTGAACAATAGCCCACAAATTCAGAGCCACAAAATTCGAAAATCTGCAAATGTGCTCCGATTTCGATGAGTGATACCTCAATCAATAGGCGTTGAGACCTGTAATTGTCATACAAACGGCCATTTGGATCGGTCGAATATTTTTACAAGTTTCGTGGAAAATTCATTTTTTTTGAAAATCAACTGAACTATAGCCCACAAATTCAGAGCCACAAAATTCGAAAATCTGCAAATGTGCGCCGATTTCGATGATTGATACCTCTATCAATAGGCGTTGAGACCTGTAATTGTCATACAAACGGCCATTTGGATCGGTCGAATATTTCGACACGTTCCGTGGAAAATTCATTTTTTTTGAAAATCAACTGAACTATAGCCCACAAATTCAGAGCCACAAAATTCGAAAATCTGCAAATGTGCTCCGATTTCGATGATTCATACCTTTATCAATAGGCATTGAGACCTGCAATTGTCATACAAACGGCCATTTGGATCGGTCGAATATTTCTACACGTTCCGTGGAAAATTCATTTTTTTTTAAAATCAACTGAACTATAGCCCACAAATTCAGAGCCACAAAATTCGAAAATCTGCAAATGTGCTCCGATTTCGATGATTGATACCTATATCAATAGGCGTTGAGACCTGTAATTGTCATACAAACGGCCATTTGGAACGGTCGAATATTTCTACAAGTTTCGTGGAAAATTCAATTTTTTTTTAAAATTAACTGAACTATAGCCCACAAACTCAGAGCCACAAAATTCGAAAATCTGCAAATGTGCTCCGATTTCGATGATTCATACCTTTATCAATAGGCGTTGAGACCTGTAATTGTCATACAAACGGCCATTTGGATCGGTCGAATATTTCGACACGTTCCGTGGAAAATTCAATTTTTTTGAAAATCAACTGAACTATAGCCCACAAATTCAGAGCCACAAAATTCGAAAATCTGCAAATGTGCTCCGATTTCGATGAGTGATACCTCAATCAATAGGCGTTGAGACCTGTAATTGTCATACAAACGGCCATTTGGATCGGTCGAATATTTCTACACGTTTCGTGGAAAATTAATTTTTTTTGAAAATCAACTGAACTATAGCCCACAAATTCAGAGCCACAAAATTCGAAAATCTGCAAATGTGCTCCGATTTCGATGATTGATACATCTATCAATGTCTGTAATTGTCATACAAACGGCCATTTGGATCGGTCGAATATTTCGACACGTTCCGTGGAAAATTCAATTTTTTTGAAAATCAACTGAACTATAGCCCACAAATTCAGAGCCACAAAATTCGAAAATCTGCAAATGTGCTCCGATTTCGATGAGTGATACCTCAATCAATAGGCGTTGAGACCTGTAATTGTCATACAAACGGCCATTTGGATCGGTCGAATATTTCTACACGTTTCGTGGAAAATTAATTTTTTTTGAAAATCAACTGAACTATAGCCCACAAATTCAGAGCCACAAAATTCGAAAATCTGCAAATGTGCTCCGATTTCGATGATTCATACCTTTATCAATAGGCATTGAGACCTGCAATTGTCATACAAACGGCCATTTGGATCGGTCGAATATTTCTACACGTTTCGTGGAAAATTCATTTTTTTTGAAAATCAACTGAACTATAGCCCACAAATTCAGAGCCACAAAATTCGAAAATCTGCAAATGTGCTCCGATTTCGATGAGTGATACCTCAATCAATAGGCGTTGAGACCTGTAATTGTCATACAAACGGCCATTTGGATCGGTCGAATATTTCTACACGTTTCGTGGAAAATTCAATTTTTTTGAAAATCAACTGAACTATAGCCCACAAATTCAGAGCCACAAAATTCGAAAATCTGCAAATGTGCTCCGATTTCGATGATTCATACCTTTATCAATAGGCGTTGAGACCTGTAATTGTCATACAAACGGCCATTTGGATCGGTCGAATATTTCGACACGTTCCGTGGAAAATTCAATTTTTTTGAAAATCAACTGAACTATAGCCCACAAATTCAGAGCCACAAAATTCGAAAATCTGCAAATGTGCTCCGATTTCGATGATTCATACCTTTATCAATAGGCGTTGAGACCTGTAATTGTCATACAAACGGCCATTTGGATCGGTCGAATATTTCGACACGTTTCGTGGAAAATTCAATTTTTTTGAAAATCAACTGAACTATAGCCCACAAATTCAGAGCCACAAAATTCGAAAATCTGCAAATGTGCTCCGATTTCGATGATTCATACCTTTATCAATAGGCGTTGAGACCTGTAATTGTCATACAAACGGCCATTTGGATCGGTCGAATATTTCGACACGTTCCGTGGAAAATTCAATTTTTTTGAAAATCAACTGAACTATAGCCCACAAATTCAGAGCCACAAAATTCGAAAATCTGCAAATGTGCTCCGATTTCGATGATTGATACATCTATCAATAGGCGTTGAGACCTGTAATTGTCATACAAACGGCCATTTGGATCGGTCGAATATTTCGACACGTTCCGTGGAAAATTCAATTTTTTTGAAAATCAACTGAACTATAGCCCACAAATTCAGAGCCACAAAATTCGAAAATCTGCAAATGTGCTCCGATTTCGATGAGTGATACCTCAATCAATAGGCGTTGAGACCTGTAATTGTCATACAAACGGCCATTTGGATCGGTCGAATATTTCTACACGTTTCGTGGAAAATTCAATTTTTTTGAAAATCAACTGAACTATAGCCCACAAATTCAGAGCCACAAAATTCGAAAATCTGCAAATGTGCGCCGATTTCGATGATTGATACCTCTATCGATAGGCGTTGAGACCTGTAATTGTCATACAAACGGCCATTTGGATCGGTCGAATATTTCTACACGTTTCGTGGAAAATTTTATTTTTTGGAAAATCAACTGAACTATAGCCCACAAATTCAGAGCCACAAAATTCGAAAATCTGCAAATGTGCTCCGATTTCGATGAGTGATACCTCAATCAATAGGCGTTGAGACCTGTAATTGTCATACAAACGGCCATTTGGATCGGTCGAATATTTCTACACGTTTCGTGGAAAATTAAATTTTTTTGAAAATCAACTGAACTATAGCCCACAAATTCAGAGCCACAAAATTCGAAAATCTGCAAATGTGCTCCGATTTCGATGATTGATACCTCTATCAATAGGCGTTGAGACCTGTAATTGTCATACAAACGGCCATTTGGATCGGTAGAATATTTCTACAAGTTTCGTGGAAAATTCATTTTTTTTGAAAATCAACTGAACTATAGCCCACAAATTCAGAGCCACAAAATTCGAAAATCTGCAAATGTGCTCCGATTTCGATGATTGATACCTCTATCAATAGGCGTTGAGACCTGTAATTGTCATACAAACGGCCATTTGGATCGGTCGAATATTTCTAGACGTTTCGTGGAAAATTCAATTTTTTTGAAAATCAACTGAACTATAGCCCACAAATTCAGAGCCACAAAATTCGAAAATCTGCAAATGTGCTCCGATTTCGATGAGTGATACCTCAATCAATAGGCGTTGAGACCTGTAATTGTCATACAAATGGCCATTTGGATCGGTCGAATATTTCTTCACGTTTCGTGGAAAATTCAATTTTTTTGAAAATCAACTGAACTATAGCCCACAAATTCAGAGCCACAAAATTCGAAAATCTGCAAATGTGCTCCGATTTCGATGATTCATACCTTTATCAATAGGCGTTGAGACCTGTAATTGTCATACAAACGGCCATTTGGATCGGTCGAATATTTCTAGACGTTTCGTGGAAAATTCAATTTTTTTGAAAATCAACTGAACTATAGCCCACAAATTCAGAGCCACAAAATTCGAAAATCTGCAAATGTGCTCCGATTTCGATGAGTGATACCTCAATCAATAGGCGTTGAGACCTGTAATTGTCATACAAACGGCCATTTGGATCGGTCGAATATTTCTACACGTTTCGTGGAAAATTCAATTTTTTTGAAAATCAACTGAACTATAGCCCACAAATTCAGAGCCACAAAATTCGAAAATCTGCAAATGTGCTCCGATTTCGATGATTGATACCTCTATCAATAGGCGTTGAGACCTGTAATTGTCATACAAACGGCCATTTGGATCGGTCGAATATTTCTACAAGTTTCATGAAAAATTCATTTTTTTTGAAAATCAACTGAACTATAGCCCACAAATTCAGAGCCACAAAATTCGAAAATCTGCAAATGTGCGCCGATTTCGATGATTGATACCTCTATCAATAGGCGTTGAGACCTGTAATTGTCATACAAACGGCCATTTGGATCGGTCGAATATTTCTACAAGTTTCGTGGAAAATTCATTTTTTTTGAAAATCAACTGAACTATAGCCCACAAATTCAGAGCCACAAAATTCGAAAATCTGCAAATGTGCTCCGATTTCGATGATTTATACCTATATCAAGAGGCGTTGAGACCTGTAATTGTCATACAAACGGCCATTTGGATCGGTCGAATATTTCTAGACGTTTCGTGGAAAATTCAGTTTTTTTGAAAATCAACTGAACTATAGCCCACAAATTCAGAGCCACAAAATTCGAAAATCTGCAAATGTGCTCCGATTTCGATGAGTGATACCTCAATCAATAGGCGTTGAGACCTGTAATTGTCATACAAACGGCCATTTGGATCGGTCGAATATTTCTACACGTTTCGTGGAAAATTAAATTTTTTTTGAAAATCAACTGAACTATAGCCCACAAATTCAGAGCCACAAAATTCGAAAATCTGCAAATGTGCTCCGATTTCGATGATTTATACCTATATCAAGAGGCGTTGAGACCTGTAATTGTCATACAAACGGCCATTTGGATCGGTCGAATATTTCTTCACGTTTCGTGACAAATTCAATTTTTTTGAAAATCAACTGAACTATAGCCCACAAATTCAGAGCCACAAAATTCGAAAATCTGCAAATGTGCTCCGATTTCGATGAGTGATACCTCAATCAATAGGCGTTGAGACCTGTAATTGTCATACAAACGGCCATTTGGATCGGTCGAATATTTCTACACGTTTCGTGGAAAATTAATTTTTTTTGAAAATCAACTGAACTATAGCCCACAAATTCAGAGCCACAAAATTCGAAAATCTGCAAATGTGCTCCGATTTCGATGATTGATACATCTATCAATAGGCGTTGAGACCTGTAATTGTCATACAAACGGCCATTTGGATCGGTCGAATATTTCGACACGTTCCGTGGAAAATTCAATTTTTTTGAAAATCAACTGAACTATAGCCCACAAATTCAGAGCCACAAAATTCGCAAATCTGCAAATGTGCTCCGATTTCGATGAGTGATACCTCAATCAATAGGCGTTGAGACCTGTAATTGTCATACAAACGGCCATTTGGATCGGTCGAATATTTCTACACGTTTCGTGGAAAATTAATTTTTTTTGAAAATCAACTGAACTATAGCCCACAAATTCAGAGCCACAAAATTCGAAAATCTGCAAATGTGCTCCGATTTCGATGATTCATACCTCTATCAATTGGCGTTGAGACCTGTAATTGTCATACAAACGGCCATTTGGATCGGTCGAATATTTCTACAAGTTTCGTGGAAAATTCATTTTTTTTGAAAATCAACTGAACTATAGCCCACAAATTCAGAGCCACAAAATTCGAAAATCTGCAAATGTGCTCCGATTTCGATGAGTGATACCTCAATCAATAGGCGTTGAGACCTGTAATTGTCATACAAACGGCCATTTGGATCGGTCGAATATTTCTACACGTTTCGTGGAAAATTCAATTTTTTTGAAAATCAACTGAACTATAGCCCACAAATTCAGAGCCACAAAATTCGAAAATCTGCAAATGTGCGCCGATTTCGATGATTGATACCTCTATCGATAGGCGTTGAGACCTGTAATTGTCATACAAACGGCCATTTGGATCGGTCGAATATTTCTACACGTTTCGTGGAAAATTTTATTTTTTGGAAAATCAACTGAACTATAGCCCACAAATTCAGAGCCACAAAATTCGAAAATCTGCAAATGTGCTCCGATTTCGATGAGTGATACCTCAATCAATAGGCGTTGAGACCTGTAATTGTCATACAAACGGCCATTTGGATCGGTCGAATATTTCTACACGTTTCGTGGAAAATTAAATTTTTTTGAAAATCAACTGAACTATAGCCCACAAATTCAGAGCCACAAAATTCGAAAATCTGCAAATGTGCTCCGATTTCGATGATTGATACCTCTATCAATAGGCGTTGAGACCTGTAATTGTCATACAAACGGCCATTTGGATCGGTAGAATATTTCTACAAGTTTCGTGGAAAATTCATTTTTTTTGAAAATCAACTGAACTATAGCCCACAAATTCAGAGCCACAAAATTCGAAAATCTGCAAATGTGCTCCGATTTCGATGATTGATACCTCTATCAATAGGCGTTGAGACCTGTAATTGTCATACAAACGGCCATTTGGATCGGTCGAATATTTCTAGACGTTTCGTGGAAAATTCAATTTTTTTGAAAATCAACTGAACTATAGCCCACAAATTCAGAGCCACAAAATTCGAAAATCTGCAAATGTGCTCCGATTTCGATGAGTGATACCTCAATCAATAGGCGTTGAGACCTGTAATTGTCATACAAATGGCCATTTGGATCGGTCGAATATTTCTTCACGTTTCGTGGAAAATTCAATTTTTTTGAAAATCAACTGAACTATAGCCCACAAATTCAGAGCCACAAAATTCGAAAATCTGCAAATGTGCTCCGATTTCGATGATTCATACCTTTATCAATAGGCGTTGAGACCTGTAATTGTCATACAAACGGCCATTTGGATCGGTCGAATATTTCTAGACGTTTCGTGGAAAATTCAATTTTTTTGAAAATCAACTGAACTATAGCCCACAAATTCAGAGCCACAAAATTCGAAAATCTGCAAATGTGCTCCGATTTCGATGAGTGATACCTCAATCAATAGGCGTTGAGACCTGTAATTGTCATACAAACGGCCATTTGGATCGGTCGAATATTTCTACACGTTTCGTGGAAAATTCAATTTTTTTGAAAATCAACTGAACTATAGCCCACAAATTCAGAGCCACAAAATTCGAAAATCTGCAAATGTGCTCCGATTTCGATGATTGATACCTCTATCAATAGGCGTTGAGACCTGTAATTGTCATACAAACGGCCATTTGGATCGGTCGAATATTTCTACAAGTTTCATGAAAAATTCATTTTTTTTGAAAATCAACTGAACTATAGCCCACAAATTCAGAGCCACAAAATTCGAAAATCTGCAAATGTGCGCCGATTTCGATGATTGATACCTCTATCAATAGGCGTTGAGACCTGTAATTGTCATACAAACGGCCATTTGGATCGGTCGAATATTTCTACAAGTTTCGTGGAAAATTCATTTTTTTTGAAAATCAACTGAACTATAGCCCACAAATTCAGAGCCACAAAATTCGAAAATCTGCAAATGTGCTCCGATTTCGATGATTTATACCTATATCAAGAGGCGTTGAGACCTGTAATTGTCATACAAACGGCCATTTGGATCGGTCGAATATTTCTAGACGTTTCGTGGAAAATTCAGTTTTTTTGAAAATCAACTGAACTATAGCCCACAAATTCAGAGCCACAAAATTCGAAAATCTGCAAATGTGCTCCGATTTCGATGAGTGATACCTCAATCAATAGGCGTTGAGACCTGTAATTGTCATACAAACGGCCATTTGGATCGGTCGAATATTTCTACACGTTTCGTGGAAAATTAAATTTTTTTTGAAAATCAACTGAACTATAGCCCACAAATTCAGAGCCACAAAATTCGAAAATCTGCAAATGTGCTCCGATTTCGATGATTTATACCTATATCAAGAGGCGTTGAGACCTGTAATTGTCATACAAACGGCCATTTGGATCGGTCGAATATTTCTTCACGTTTCGTGACAAATTCAATTTTTTTGAAAATCAACTGAACTATAGCCCACAAATTCAGAGCCACAAAATTCAAAAATCTGCAAATGTGCTCCGATTTCGATGATTGATACCTCTATCAATAGGCGTTGAGACCTGTAATTGTCATACAAACGGCCATTTGGATCGGTCGAATATTTCTACAAGTTTCGTGGAAAATTCAATTTTTTTGAAAATCAACTGAACTATAGCCCACAAATTCAGAGCCACAAAATTCGAAAATCTGCAAATGTGCTCCGATTTCGATGATTCATACCTTTATCAATAGGCGTTGAGACCTGTAATTGTCATACAAACGGCCATTTGGATCGGTAGAATATTTCTACAAGTTTCGTGGAAAATTCATTTTTTTTGAAAATCAACTGAACTATAGCCCACAAATTCAGAGCCACAAAATTCGAAAATCTGCAAATGTGCTCCGATTTCGATGAGTGATACCTCAATCAATAGGCGTTGAGACCTGTAATTGTCATACAAATGGCCATTTGGATCGGTCGAATATTTCTTCACGTTTCGTGGAAAATTCAATTTTTTTGAAAATCAACTGAACTATAGCCCACAAATTCAGAGCCACAAAATTCGAAAATCTGCAAATGTGCTCCGATTTCGATGATTCATACCTTTATCAATAGGCGTTGAGACCTGTAATTGTCATACAAACGGCCATTTGGATCGGTCGAATATTTCTAGACGTTTCGTGGAAAATTCAATTTTTTTGAAAATCAACTGAACTATAGCCCACAAATTCAGAGCCACAAAATTCGAAAATCTGCAAATGTGCTCCGATTTCGATGAGTGATACCTCAATCAATAGGCGTTGAGACCTGTAATTGTCATACAAACGGCCATTTGGATCGGTCGAATATTTCTACACGTTTCGTGGAAAATTCAATTTTTTTGAAAATCAACTGAACTATAGCCCACAAATTCAGAGCCACAAAATTCGAAAATCTGCAAATGTGCTCCGATTTCGATGATTGATACCTCTATCAATAGGCGTTGAGACCTGTAATTGTCATACAAACGGCCATTTGGATCGGTCGAATATTTCTACAAGTTTCATGAAAAATTCATTTTTTTTGAAAATCAACTGAACTATAGCCCACAAATTCAGAGCCACAAAATTCGAAAATCTGCAAATGTGCGCCGATTTCGATGATTGATACCTCTATCAATAGGCGTTGAGACCTGTAATTGTCATACAAACGGCCATTTGGATCGGTCGAATATTTCTACAAGTTTCGTGGAAAATTCATTTTTTTTGAAAATCAACTGAACTATAGCCCACAAATTCAGAGCCACAAAATTCGAAAATCTGCAAATGTGCTCCGATTTCGATGATTTATACCTATATCAAGAGGCGTTGAGACCTGTAATTGTCATACAAACGGCCATTTGGATCGGTCGAATATTTCTAGACGTTTCGTGGAAAATTCAGTTTTTTTGAAAATCAACTGAACTATAGCCCACAAATTCAGAGCCACAAAATTCGAAAATCTGCAAATGTGCTCCGATTTCGATGAGTGATACCTCAATCAATAGGCGTTGAGACCTGTAATTGTCATACAAACGGCCATTTGGATCGGTCGAATATTTCTACACGTTTCGTGGAAAATTAAATTTTTTTTTAAAATTCAACTGAACTATAGCCCACAAATTCAGAGCCACAAAATTCGAAAATCTGCAAATGTGCTCCGATTTCGATGATTTATACCTATATCAAGAGGCGTTGAGACCTGTAATTGTCATACAAACGGCCATTTGGATCGGTCGAATATTTCTTCACGTTTCGTGACAAATTCAATTTTTTTGAAAATCAACTGAACTATAGCCCACAAATTCAGAGCCACAAAATTCGAAAATCTGCAAATGTGCTCCGATTTCGATGAGTGATACCTCAATCAATAGGCGTTGAGACCTGTAATTGTCATACAAACGGCCATTTGGATCGGTCGAATATTTCTACACGTTTCGTGGAAAATTAATTTTTTTTGAAAATCAACTGAACTATAGCCCACAAATTCAGAGCCACAAAATTCGAAAATCTGCAAATGTGCTCCGATTTCGATGATTGATACATCTATCAATAGGCGTTGAGACCTGTAATTGTCATACAAACGGCCATTTGGATCGGTCGAATATTTCGACACGTTCCGTGGAAAATTCAATTTTTTTGAAAATCAACTGAACTATAGCCCACAAATTCAGAGCCACAAAATTCGAAAATCTGCAAATGTGCTCCGATTTCGATGAGTGATACCTCAATCAATAGGCGTTGAGACCTGTAATTGTCATACAAACGGCCATTTGGATCGGTCGAATATTTCTACACGTTTCGTGGAAAATTAATTTTTTTTGAAAATCAACTGAACTATAGCCCACAAATTCAGAGCCACAAAATTCGAAAATCTGCAAATGTGCTCCGATTTCGATGATTCATACCTCTATCAATTGGCGTTGAGACCTGTAATTGTCATACAAACGGCCATTTGGATCGGTCGAATATTTCTACAAGTTTCGTGGAAAATTCATTTTTTTTGAAAATCAACTGAACTATAGCCCACAAATTCAGAGCCACAAAATTCGAAAATCTGCAAATGTGCTCCGATTTCGATGAGTGATACCTCAATCAATAGGCGTTGAGACCTGTAATTGTCATACAAACGGCCATTTGGATCGGTCGAATATTTCTACACGTTTCGTGGAAAATTCAATTTTTTTGAAAATCAACTGAACTATAGCCCACAAATTCAGAGCCACAAAATTCGAAAATCTGCAAATGTGCGCCGATTTCGATGATTGATACCTCTATCGATAGGCGTTGAGACCTGTAATTGTCATACAAACGGCCATTTGGATCGGTCGAATATTTCTACACGTTTCGTGGAAAATTTTATTTTTTGGAAAATCAACTGAACTATAGCCCACAAATTCAGAGCCACAAAATTCGAAAATCTGCAAATGTGCTCCGATTTCGATGAGTGATACCTCAATCAATAGGCGTTGAGACCTGTAATTGTCATACAAACGGCCATTTGGATCGGTCGAATATTTCTACACGTTTCGTGGAAAATTAAATTTTTTTGAAAATCAACTGAACTATAGCCCACAAATTCAGAGCCACAAAATTCGAAAATCTGCAAATGTGCTCCGATTTCGATGATTGATACCTCTATCAATAGGCGTTGAGACCTGTAATTGTCATACAAACGGCCATTTGGATCGGTAGAATATTTCTACAAGTTTCGTGGAAAATTCATTTTTTTTGAAAATCAACTGAACTATAGCCCACAAATTCAGAGCCACAAAATTCGAAAATCTGCAAATGTGCTCCGATTTCGATGATTGATACCTCTATCAATAGGCGTTGAGACCTGTAATTGTCATACAAACGGCCATTTGGATCGGTCGAATATTTCTAGACGTTTCGTGGAAAATTCAATTTTTTTGAAAATCAACTGAACTATAGCCCACAAATTCAGAGCCACAAAATTCGAAAATCTGCAAATGTGCTCCGATTTCGATGAGTGATACCTCAATCAATAGGCGTTGAGACCTGTAATTGTCATACAAATGGCCATTTGGATCGGTCGAATATTTCTTCACGTTTCGTGGAAAATTCAATTTTTTTGAAAATCAACTGAACTATAGCCCACAAATTCAGAGCCACAAAATTCGAAAATCTGCAAATGTGCTCCGATTTCGATGATTCATACCTTTATCAATAGGCGTTGAGACCTGTAATTGTCATACAAACGGCCATTTGGATCGGTCGAATATTTCTAGACGTTTCGTGGAAAATTCAATTTTTTTGAAAATCAACTGAACTATAGCCCACAAATTCAGAGCCACAAAATTCGAAAATCTGCAAATGTGCTCCGATTTCGATGAGTGATACCTCAATCAATAGGCGTTGAGACCTGTAATTGTCATACAAACGGCCATTTGGATCGGTCGAATATTTCTACAAGTTTCATGAAAAATTCATTTTTTTTGAAAATCAACTGAACTATAGCCCACAAATTCAGAGCCACAAAATTCGAAAATCTGCAAATGTGCGCCGATTTCGATGATTGATACCTCTATCAATAGGCGTTGAGACCTGTAATTGTCATACAAACGGCCATTTGGATCGGTCGAATATTTCTACAAGTTTCGTGGAAAATTCATTTTTTTTGAAAATCAACTGAACTATAGCCCACAAATTCAGAGCCACAAAATTCGAAAATCTGCAAATGTGCTCCGATTTCGATGATTTATACCTATATCAAGAGGCGTTGAGACCTGTAATTGTCATACAAACGGCCATTTGGATCGGTCGAATATTTCTAGACGTTTCGTGGAAAATTCAGTTTTTTTGAAAATCAACTGAACTATAGCCCACAAATTCAGAGCCACAAAATTCGAAAATCTGCAAATGTGCTCCGATTTCGATGAGTGATACCTCAATCAATAGGCGTTGAGACCTGTAATTGTCATACAAACGGCCATTTGGATCGGTCGAATATTTCTACACGTTTCGTGGAAAATTAAATTTTTTTTGAAAATCAACTGAACTATAGCCCACAAATTCAGAGCCACAAAATTCGAAAATCTGCAAATGTGCTCCGATTTCGATGAGTGATACCTCAATCAATAGGCGTTGAGACCTGTAATTGTCATACAAATGGCCATTTGGATCGGTCGAATATTTCTTCACGTTTCGTGGAAAATTCAATTTTTTTGAAAATCAACTGAACTATAGCCCACAAATTCAGAGCCACAAAATTCGAAAATCTGCAAATGTGCTCCGATTTCGATGATTCATACCTCTATCAATAGGCGTTGAGACCTGTAATTGTCATACAAACGGCCATTTGGATCGGTCGAATATTTCTACAAGTTTCATGAAAAATTCATTTTTTTTGAAAATCAACTGAACTATAGCCCACAAATTCAGAGCCACAAAATTCGAAAATCTGCAAATGTGCGCCGATTTCGATGATTGATACCTCTATCAATAGGCGTTGAGACCTGTAATTGTCATACAAACGGCCATTTGGATCGGTCGAATATTTCTACAAGTTTCGTGGAAAATTCATTTTTTTTGAAAATCAACTGAACTATAGCCCACAAATTCAGAGCCACAAAATTCGAAAATCTGCAAATGTGCTCCGATTTCGATGAGTGATACCTCAATCAATAGGCGTTGAGACCTGTAATTGTCATACAAATGGCCATTTGGATCGGTCGAATATTTCTTCACGTTTCGTGGAAAATTCAATTTTTTTGAAAATCAACTGAACTATAGCCCACAAATTCAGAGCCACAAAATTCGAAAATCTGCAAATGTGCTCCGATTTCGATGATTCATACCTTTATCAAGAGGCGTTGAGACCTGTAATTGTCATACAAACGGCCATTTGGATCGGTCGAATATTTCTAGACGTTTCGTGGAAAATTCAGTTTTTTTGAAAATCAACTGAACTATAGCCCACAAATTCAGAGCCACAAAATTCGAAAATCTGCAAATGTGCTCCGATTTCGATGAGTGATACCTCAATCAATAGGCGTTGAGACCTGTAATTGTCATACAAACGGCCATTTGGATCGGTCGAATATTTCTACAAGTTTCGTGGAAAATTCATTTTTTTTGAAAATCAACTGAACTATAGCCCACAAATTCAGAGCCACAAAATTCGAAAATCTGCAAATGTGCTCCGATTTCGATGATTTATACCTATATCAAGAGGCGTTGAGACCTGTAATTGTCATACAAACGGCCATTTGGATCGGTCGAATATTTCTAGACGTTTCGTGGAAAATTCAGTTTTTTTGAAAATCAACTGAACTATAGCCCACAAATTCAGAGCCACAAAATTCGAAAATCTGCAAATGTGCTCCGATTTCGATGAGTGATACCTCAATCAATAGGCGTTGAGACCTGTAATTGTCATACAAACGGCCATTTGGATCGGTCGAATATTTCTACACGTTTCGTGGAAAATTAAATTTTTTTTGAAAATCAACTGAACTATAGCCCACAAATTCAGAGCCACAAAATTCGAAAATCTGCAAATGTGCTCCGATTTCGATGAGTGATACCTCAATCAATAGGCGTTGAGACCTGTAATTGTCATACAAATGGCCATTTGGATCGGTCGAATATTTCTTCACGTTTCGTGGAAAATTCAATTTTTTTGAAAATCAACTGAACTATAGCCCACAAATTCAGAGCCACAAAATTCGAAAATCTGCAAATGTGCTCCGATTTCGATGATTCATACCTCTATCAATAGGCGTTGAGACCTGTAATTGTCATACAAACGGCCATTTGGATCGGTCGAATATTTCTACAAGTTTCATGAAAAATTCATTTTTTTTGAAAATCAACTGAACTATAGCCCACAAATTCAGAGCCACAAAATTCGAAAATCTGCAAATGTGCGCCGATTTCGATGATTGATACCTCTATCAATAGGCGTTGAGACCTGTAATTGTCATACAAACGGCCATTTGGATCGGTCGAATATTTCTACAAGTTTCGTGGAAAATTCATTTTTTTTGAAAATCAACTGAACTATAGCCCACAAATTCAGAGCCACAAAATTCGAAAATCTGCAAATGTGCTCCGATTTCGATGAGTGATACCTCAATCAATAGGCGTTGAGACCTGTAATTGTCATACAAATGGCCATTTGGATCGGTCGAATATTTCTTCACGTTTCGTGGAAAATTCAATTTTTTTGAAAATCAACTGAACTATAGCCCACAAATTCAGAGCCACAAAATTCGAAAATCTGCAAATGTGCTCCGATTTCGATGATTCATACCTTTATCAAGAGGCGTTGAGACCTGTAATTGTCATACAAACGGCCATTTGGATCGGTCGAATATTTCTAGACGTTTCGTGGAAAATTCAGTTTTTTTGAAAATCAACTGAACTATAGCCCACAAATTCAGAGCCACAAAATTCGAAAATCTGCAAATGTGCTCCGATTTCGATGAGTGATACCTCAATCAATAGGCGTTGAGACCTGTAATTGTCATACAAACGGCCATTTGGATCGGTCGAATATTTCTACACGTTTCGTGGAAAATTAAATTTTTTTTGAAAATCAACTGAACTATAGCCCACAAATTCAGAGCCACAAAATTCGAAAATCTGCAAATGTGCTCCGATTTCGATGAGTGATACCTCAATCAATAGGCGTTGAGACCTGTAATTGTCATACAAATGGCCATTTGGATCGGTCGAATATTTCTTCACGTTTCGTGGAAAATTCAATTTTTTTGAAAATCAACTGAACTATAGCCCACAAATTCAGAGCCACAAAATTCGAAAATCTGCAAATGTGCTCCGATTTCGATGATTCATACCTTTATCAATAGGCGTTGAGACCTGTAATTGTCATACAAACGGCCATTTGGATCGGTCGAATATTTCTAGACGTTTCGTGGAAAATTCAATTTTTTTGAAAATCAACTGAACTATAGCCCACAAATTCAGAGCCACAAAATTCGAAAATCTGCAAATGTGCTCCGATTTCGATGAGTGATACCTCAATCAATAGGCGTTGAGACCTGTAATTGTCATACAAACGGCCATTTGGATCGGTCGAATATTTCTACACGTTTCGTGGAAAATTCAATTTTTTTGAAAATCAACTGAACTATAGCCCACAAATTCAGAGCCACAAAATTCGAAAATCTGCAAATGTGCTCCGATTTCGATGATTGATACCTCTATCAATAGGCGTTGAGACCTGTAATTGTCATACAAACGGCCATTTGGATCGGTCGAATATTTCTACAAGTTTCATGAAAAATTCATTTTTTTTGAAAATCAACTGAACTATAGCCCACAAATTCAGAGCCACAAAATTCGAAAATCTGCAAATGTGCGCCGATTTCGATGATTGATACCTCTATCAATAGGCGTTGAGACCTGTAATTGTCATACAAACGGCCATTTGGATCGGTCGAATATTTCTACAAGTTTCGTGGAAAATTCATTTTTTTTGAAAATCAACTGAACTATAGCCCACAAATTCAGAGCCACAAAATTCGAAAATCTGCAAATGTGCTCCGATTTCGATGATTTATACCTATATCAAGAGGCGTTGAGACCTGTAATTGTCATACAAACGGCCATTTGGATCGGTCGAATATTTCTAGACGTTTCGTGGAAAATTCAGTTTTTTTGAAAATCAACTGAACTATAGCCCACAAATTCAGAGCCACAAAATTCGAAAATCTGCAAATGTGCTCCGATTTCGATGAGTGATACCTCAATCAATAGGCGTTGAGACCTGTAATTGTCATACAAACGGCCATTTGGATCGGTCGAATATTTCTACACGTTTCGTGGAAAATTAAATTTTTTTTGAAAATCAACTGAACTATAGCCCACAAATTCAGAGCCACAAAATTCGAAAATCTGCAAATGTGCTCCGATTTCGATGATTTATACCTATATCAAGAGGCGTTGAGACCTGTAATTGTCATACAAACGGCCATTTGGATCGGTCGAATATTTCTTCACGTTTCGTGACAAATTCAATTTTTTTGAAAATCAACTGAACTATAGCCCACAAATTCAGAGCCACAAAATTCGAAAATCTGCAAATGTGCTCCGATTTCGATGAGTGATACCTCAATCAATAGGCGTTGAGACCTGTAATTGTCATACAAACGGCCATTTGGATCGGTCGAATATTTCTACACGTTTCGTGGAAAATTAATTTTTTTTGAAAATCAACTGAACTATAGCCCACAAATTCAGAGCCACAAAATTCGAAAATCTGCAAATGTGCTCCGATTTCGATGATTGATACATCTATCAATAGGCGTTGAGACCTGTAATTGTCATACAAACGGCCATTTGGATCGGTCGAATATTTCGACACGTTCCGTGGAAAATTCAATTTTTTTGAAAATCAACTGAACTATAGCCCACAAATTCAGAGCCACAAAATTCGAAAATCTGCAAATGTGCTCCGATTTCGATGAGTGATACCTCAATCAATAGGCGTTGAGACCTGTAATTGTCATACAAACGGCCATTTGGATCGGTCGAATATTTCTACACGTTTCGTGGAAAATTAATTTTTTTTGAAAATCAACTGAACTATAGCCCACAAATTCAGAGCCACAAAATTCGAAAATCTGCAAATGTGCTCCGATTTCGATGATTCATACCTCTATCAATTGGCGTTGAGACCTGTAATTGTCATACAAACGGCCATTTGGATCGGTCGAATATTTCTACAAGTTTCGTGGAAAATTCATTTTTTTTGAAAATCAACTGAACTATAGCCCACAAATTCAGAGCCACAAAATTCGAAAATCTGCAAATGTGCTCCGATTTCGATGAGTGATACCTCAATCAATAGGCGTTGAGACCTGTAATTGTCATACAAACGGCCATTTGGATCGGTCGAATATTTCTACACGTTTCGTGGAAAATTCAATTTTTTTGAAAATCAACTGAACTATAGCCCACAAATTCAGAGCCACAAAATTCGAAAATCTGCAAATGTGCGCCGATTTCGATGATTGATACCTCTATCGATAGGCGTTGAGACCTGTAATTGTCATACAAACGGCCATTTGGATCGGTCGAATATTTCTACACGTTTCGTGGAAAATTTTATTTTTTGGAAAATCAACTGAACTATAGCCCACAAATTCAGAGCCACAAAATTCGAAAATCTGCAAATGTGCTCCGATTTCGATGAGTGATACCTCAATCAATAGGCGTTGAGACCTGTAATTGTCATACAAACGGCCATTTGGATCGGTCGAATATTTCTACACGTTTCGTGGAAAATTAAATTTTTTTGAAAATCAACTGAACTATAGCCCACAAATTCAGAGCCACAAAATTCGAAAATCTGCAAATGTGCTCCGATTTCGATGATTGATACCTCTATCAATAGGCGTTGAGACCTGTAATTGTCATACAAACGGCCATTTGGATCGGTCGAATATTTCTAGACGTTTCGTGGAAAATTCAATTTTTTTGAAAATCAACTGAACTATAGCCCACAAATTCAGAGCCACAAAATTCGAAAATCTGCAAATGTGCTCCGATTTCGATGAGTGATACCTCAATCAATAGGCGTTGAGACCTGTAATTGTCATACAAATGGCCATTTGGATCGGTCGAATATTTCTTCACGTTTCGTGGAAAATTCAATTTTTTTGAAAATCAACTGAACTATAGCCCACAAATTCAGAGCCACAAAATTCGAAAATCTGCAAATGTGCTCCGATTTCGATGATTCATACCTTTATCAATAGGCGTTGAGACCTGTAATTGTCATACAAACGGCCATTTGGATCGGTCGAATATTTCTAGACGTTTCGTGGAAAATTCAATTTTTTTGAAAATCAACTGAACTATAGCCCACAAATTCAGAGCCACAAAATTCGAAAATCTGCAAATGTGCTCCGATTTCGATGAGTGATACCTCAATCAATAGGCGTTGAGACCTGTAATTGTCATACAAACGGCCATTTGGATCGGTCGAATATTTCTACACGTTTCGTGGAAAATTCAATTTTTTTGAAAATCAACTGAACTATAGCCCACAAATTCAGAGCCACAAAATTCGAAAATCTGCAAATGTGCTCCGATTTCGATGATTGATACCTCTATCAATAGGCGTTGAGACCTGTAATTGTCATACAAACGGCCATTTGGATCGGTCGAATATTTCTACAAGTTTCATGAAAAATTCATTTTTTTTGAAAATCAACTGAACTATAGCCCACAAATTCAGAGCCACAAAATTCGAAAATCTGCAAATGTGCGCCGATTTCGATGATTGATACCTCTATCAATAGGCGTTGAGACCTGTAATTGTCATACAAACGGCCATTTGGATCGGTCGAATATTTCTACAAGTTTCGTGGAAAATTCATTTTTTTTGAAAATCAACTGAACTATAGCCCACAAATTCAGAGCCACAAAATTCGAAAATCTGCAAATGTGCTCCGATTTCGATGATTTATACCTATATCAAGAGGCGTTGAGACCTGTAATTGTCATACAAACGGCCATTTGGATCGGTCGAATATTTCTAGACGTTTCGTGGAAAATTCAGTTTTTTTGAAAATCAACTGAACTATAGCCCACAAATTCAGAGCCACAAAATTCGAAAATCTGCAAATGTGCTCCGATTTCGATGAGTGATACCTCAATCAATAGGCGTTGAGACCTGTAATTGTCATACAAACGGCCATTTGGATCGGTCGAATATTTCTACACGTTTCGTGGAAAATTAAATTTTTTTTGAAAATCAACTGAACTATAGCCCACAAATTCAGAGCCACAAAATTCGAAAATCTGCAAATGTGCTCCGATTTCGATGATTTATACCTATATCAAGAGGCGTTGAGACCTGTAATTGTCATACAAACGGCCATTTGGATCGGTCGAATATTTCTTCACGTTTCGTGACAAATTCAATTTTTTTGAAAATCAACTGAACTATAGCCCACAAATTCAGAGCCACAAAATTCGAAAATCTGCAAATGTGCTCCGATTTCGATGATTGATACCTCTATCAATAGGCGTTGAGACCTGTAATTGTCATACAAACGGCCATTTGGATCGGTCGAATATTTCTACAAGTTTCGTGGAAAATTCAATTTTTTTGAAAATCAACTGAACTATAGCCCACAAATTCAGAGCCACAAAATTCGAAAATCTGCAAATGTGCTCCGATTTCGATGATTCATACCTTTATCAATAGGCGTTGAGACCTGTAATTGTCATACAAACGGCCATTTGGATCGGTCGAATATTTCGACACGTTCCGTGGAAAATTCAATTTTTTTGAAAATCAACTGAACTATAGCCCACAAATTCAGAGCCACAAAATTCGAAAATCTGCAAATGTGCTCCGATTTCGATGATTCATACCTTTATCAATAGGCGTTGAGACCTGTAATTGTCATACAAACGGCCATTTGGATCGGTCGAATATTTCGACACGTTTCGTGGAAAATTCAATTTTTTTGAAAATCAACTGAACTATAGCCCACAAATTCAGAGCCACAAAATTCGAAAATCTGCAAATGTGCTCCGATTTCGATGATTCATACCTTTATCAATAGGCGTTGAGACCTGTAATTGTCATACAAACGGCCATTTGGATCGGTCGAATATTTCGACACGTTCCGTGGAAAATTCAATTTTTTTGAAAATCAACTGAACTATAGCCCACAAATTCAGAGCCACAAAATTCGAAAATCTGCAAATGTGCTCCGATTTCGATGAGTGGTACCTCAATCAATAGGCGTTGAGACCTGTAATTGTCATACAAACGGCCATTTGGATCGGTCGAATATTTCTACACGTTTCGTGGAAAATTCAATTTTTTTGAAAATCAACTGAACTATAGCCCACAAATTCAGAGCCACAAAATTCGAAAATCTGCAAATGTGCGCCGATTTCGATGATTGATACCTCTATCGATAGGCGTTGAGACCTGTAATTGTCATACAAACGGCCATTTGGATCGGTCGAATATTTCTACACGTTTCGTGGAAAATTTTATTTTTTGGAAAATCAACTGAACTATAGCCCACAAATTCAGAGCCACAAAATTCGAAAATCTGCAAATGTGCTCCGATTTCGATGAGTGATACCTCAATCAATAGGCGTTGAGACCTGTAATTGTCATACAAACGGCCATTTGGATCGGTCGAATATTTCTACACGTTTCGTGGAAAATTAAATTTTTTTGAAAATCAACTGAACTATAGCCCACAAATTCAGAGCCACAAAATTCGAAAATCTGCAAATGTGCTCCGATTTCGATGATTGATACCTCTATCAATAGGCGTTGAGACCTGTAATTGTCATACAAACGGCCATTTGGATCGGTAGAATATTTCTACAAGTTTCGTGGAAAATTCATTTTTTTTGAAAATCAACTGAACTATAGCCCACAAATTCAGAGCCACAAAATTCGAAAATCTGCAAATGTGCTCCGATTTCGATGATTGATACCTCTATCAATAGGCGTTGAGACCTGTAATTGTCATACAAACGGCCATTTGGATCGGTCGAATATTTCTAGACGTTTCGTGGAAAATTCAATTTTTTTGAAAATCAACTGAACTATAGCCCACAAATTCAGAGCCACAAAATTCGAAAATCTGCAAATGTGCTCCGATTTCGATGAGTGATACCTCAATCAATAGGCGTTGAGACCTGTAATTGTCATACAAATGGCCATTTGGATCGGTCGAATATTTCTTCACGTTTCGTGGAAAATTCAATTTTTTTGAAAATCAACTGAACTATAGCCCACAAATTCAGAGCCACAAAATTCGAAAATCTGCAAATGTGCTCCGATTTCGATGATTCATACCTTTATCAATAGGCGTTGAGACCTGTAATTGTCATACAAACGGCCATTTGGATCGGTCGAATATTTCTAGACGTTTCGTGGAAAATTCAATTTTTTTGAAAATCAACTGAACTATAGCCCACAAATTCAGAGCCACAAAATTCGAAAATCTGCAAATGTGCTCCGATTTCGATGAGTGATACCTCAATCAATAGGCGTTGAGACCTGTAATTGTCATACAAACGGCCATTTGGATCGGTCGAATATTTCTACACGTTTCGTGGAAAATTCAATTTTTTTGAAAATCAACTGAACTATAGCCCACAAATTCAGAGCCACAAAATTCGAAAATCTGCAAATGTGCTCCGATTTCGATGATTGATACCTCTATCAATAGGCGTTGAGACCTGTAATTGTCATACAAACGGCCATTTGGATCGGTCGAATATTTCTACAAGTTTCATGAAAAATTCATTTTTTTTGAAAATCAACTGAACTATAGCCCACAAATTCAGAGCCACAAAATTCGAAAATCTGCAAATGTGCGCCGATTTCGATGATTGATACCTCTATCAATAGGCGTTGAGACCTGTAATTGTCATACAAACGGCCATTTGGATCGGTCGAATATTTCTACAAGTTTCGTGGAAAATTCATTTTTTTTGAAAATCAACTGAACTATAGCCCACAAATTCAGAGCCACAAAATTCGAAAATCTGCAAATGTGCTCCGATTTCGATGATTTATACCTATATCAAGAGGCGTTGAGACCTGTAATTGTCATACAAACGGCCATTTGGATCGGTCGAATATTTCTAGACGTTTCGTGGAAAATTCAGTTTTTTTGAAAATCAACTGAACTATAGCCCACAAATTCAGAGCCACAAAATTCGAAAATCTGCAAATGTGCTCCGATTTCGATGAGTGATACCTCAATCAATAGGCGTTGAGACCTGTAATTGTCATACAAACGGCCATTTGGATCGGTCGAATATTTCTACACGTTTCGTGGAAAATTAAATTTTTTTTGAAAATCAACTGAACTATAGCCCACAAATTCAGAGCCACAAAATTCGAAAATCTGCAAATGTGCTCCGATTTCGATGATTTATACCTATATCAAGAGGCGTTGAGACCTGTAATTGTCATACAAACGGCCATTTGGATCGGTCGAATATTTCTTCACGTTTCGTGACAAATTCAATTTTTTTGAAAATCAACTGAACTATAGCCCACAAATTCAGAGCCACAAAATTCGAAAATCTGCAAATGTGCTCCGATTTCGATGAGTGATACCTCAATCAATAGGCGTTGAGACCTGTAATTGTCATACAAACGGCCATTTGGATCGGTCGAATATTTCTACACGTTTCGTGGAAAATTAATTTTTTTTGAAAATCAACTGAACTATAGCCCACAAATTCAGAGCCACAAAATTCGAAAATCTGCAAATGTGCTCCGATTTCGATGATTGATACATCTATCAATAGGCGTTGAGACCTGTAATTGTCATACAAACGGCCATTTGGATCGGTCGAATATTTCGACACGTTCCGTGGAAAATTCAATTTTTTTGAAAATCAACTGAACTATAGCCCACAAATTCAGAGCCACAAAATTCGAAAATCTGCAAATGTGCTCCGATTTCGATGAGTGATACCTCAATCAATAGGCGTTGAGACCTGTAATTGTCATACAAACGGCCATTTGGATCGGTCGAATATTTCTACACGTTTCGTGGAAAATTAATTTTTTTTGAAAATCAACTGAACTATAGCCCACAAATTCAGAGCCACAAAATTCGAAAATCTGCAAATGTGCTCCGATTTCGATGATTCATACCTCTATCAATTGGCGTTGAGACCTGTAATTGTCATACAAACGGCCATTTGGATCGGTCGAATATTTCTACACGTTTCGTGGAAAATTAATTTTTTTTGAAAATCAACTGAACTATAGCCCACAAATTCAGAGCCACAAAATTCGAAAATCTGCAAATGTGCGCCGATTTCGATGATTGATACCTCTATCAATAGGCGTTGAGACCTGTAATTGTCATACAAACGGCCATTTGGATCGGTCGAATATTTCTACAAGTTTCGTGGAAAATTCATTTTTTTTGAAAATCAACTGAACTATAGCCCACAAATTCAGAGCCACAAAATTCGAAAATCTGCAAATGTGCTCCGATTTCGATGATTTATACCTATATCAAGAGGCGTTGAGACCTGTAATTGTCATACAAACGGCCATTTGGATCGGTCGAATATTTCTAGACGTTTCGTGGAAAATTCAGTTTTTTTGAAAATCAACTGAACTATAGCCCACAAATTCAGAGCCACAAAATTCGAAAATCTGCAAATGTGCTCCGATTTCGATGAGTGATACCTCAATCAATAGGCGTTGAGACCTGTAATTGTCATACAAACGGCCATTTGGATCGGTCGAATATTTCTACACGTTTCGTGGAAAATTAAATTTTTTTTGAAAATCAACTGAACTATAGCCCACAAATTCAGAGCCACAAAATTCGAAAATCTGCAAATGTGCTCCGATTTCGATGATTTATACCTATATCAAGAGGCGTTGAGACCTGTAATTGTCATACAAACGGCCATTTGGATCGGTCGAATATTTCTTCACGTTTCGTGACAAATTCAATTTTTTTGAAAATCAACTGAACTATAGCCCACAAATTCAGAGCCACAAAATTCGAAAATCTGCAAATGTGCTCCGATTTCGATGAGTGATACCTCAATCAATAGGCGTTGAGACCTGTAATTGTCATACAAACGGCCATTTGGATCGGTCGAATATTTCTACACGTTTCGTGGAAAATTAATTTTTTTTGAAAATCAACTGAACTATAGCCCACAAATTCAGAGCCACAAAATTCGAAAATCTGCAAATGTGCTCCGATTTCGATGATTGATACATCTATCAATAGGCGTTGAGACCTGTAATTGTCATACAAACGGCCATTTGGATCGGTCGAATATTTCGACACGTTCCGTGGAAAATTCAATTTTTTTGAAAATCAACTGAACTATAGCCCACAAATTCAGAGCCACAAAATTCGAAAATCTGCAAATGTGCTCCGATTTCGATGAGTGATACCTCAATCAATAGGCGTTGAGACCTGTAATTGTCATACAAACGGCCATTTGGATCGGTCGAATATTTCTACACGTTTCGTGGAAAATTAATTTTTTTTGAAAATCAACTGAACTATAGCCCACAAATTCAGAGCCACAAAATTCGAAAATCTGCAAATGTGCTCCGATTTCGATGATTCATACCTCTATCAATTGGCGTTGAGACCTGTAATTGTCATACAAACGGCCATTTGGATCGGTCGAATATTTCTACAAGTTTCGTGGAAAATTCATTTTTTTTGAAAATCAACTGAACTATAGCCCACAAATTCAGAGCCACAAAATTCGAAAATCTGCAAATGTGCTCCGATTTCGATGAGTGATACCTCAATCAATAGGCGTTGAGACCTGTAATTGTCATACAAACGGCCATTTGGATCGGTCGAATATTTCTACACGTTTCGTGGAAAATTCAATTTTTTTGAAAATCAACTGAACTATAGCCCACAAATTCAGAGCCACAAAATTCGAAAATCTGCAAATGTGCGCCGATTTCGATGATTGATACCTCTATCGATAGGCGTTGAGACCTGTAATTGTCATACAAACGGCCATTTGGATCGGTCGAATATTTCTACACGTTTCGTGGAAAATTTTATTTTTTGGAAAATCAACTGAACTATAGCCCACAAATTCAGAGCCACAAAATTCGAAAATCTGCAAATGTGCTCCGATTTCGATGAGTGATACCTCAATCAATAGGCGTTGAGACCTGTAATTGTCATACAAACGGCCATTTGGATCGGTCGAATATTTCTACACGTTTCGTGGAAAATTAAATTTTTTTGAAAATCAACTGAACTATAGCCCACAAATTCAGAGCCACAAAATTCGAAAATCTGCAAATGTGCTCCGATTTCGATGATTGATACCTCTATCAATAGGCGTTGAGACCTGTAATTGTCATACAAACGGCCATTTGGATCGGTCGAATATTTCTAGACGTTTCGTGGAAAATTCAATTTTTTTGAAAATCAACTGAACTATAGCCCACAAATTCAGAGCCACAAAATTCGAAAATCTGCAAATGTGCTCCGATTTCGATGAGTGATACCTCAATCAATAGGCGTTGAGACCTGTAATTGTCATACAAATGGCCATTTGGATCGGTCGAATATTTCTTCACGTTTCGTGGAAAATTCAATTTTTTTGAAAATCAACTGAACTATAGCCCACAAATTCAGAGCCACAAAATTCGAAAATCTGCAAATGTGCTCCGATTTCGATGATTCATACCTTTATCAATAGGCGTTGAGACCTGTAATTGTCATACAAACGGCCATTTGGATCGGTCGAATATTTCTAGACGTTTCGTGGAAAATTCAATTTTTTTGAAAATCAACTGAACTATAGCCCACAAATTCAGAGCCACAAAATTCGAAAATCTGCAAATGTGCTCCGATTTCGATGAGTGATACCTCAATCAATAGGCGTTGAGACCTGTAATTGTCATACAAACGGCCATTTGGATCGGTCGAATATTTCTACACGTTTCGTGGAAAATTCAATTTTTTTGAAAATCAACTGAACTATAGCCCACAAATTCAGAGCCACAAAATTCGAAAATCTGCAAATGTGCTCCGATTTCGATGATTGATACCTCTATCAATAGGCGTTGAGACCTGTAATTGTCATACAAACGGCCATTTGGATCGGTCGAATATTTCTACAAGTTTCATGAAAAATTCATTTTTTTTGAAAATCAACTGAACTATAGCCCACAAATTCAGAGCCACAAAATTCGAAAATCTGCAAATGTGCGCCGATTTCGATGATTGATACCTCTATCAATAGGCGTTGAGACCTGTAATTGTCATACAAACGGCCATTTGGATCGGTCGAATATTTCTACAAGTTTCGTGGAAAATTCATTTTTTTTGAAAATCAACTGAACTATAGCCCACAAATTCAGAGCCACAAAATTCGAAAATCTGCAAATGTGCTCCGATTTCGATGATTTATACCTATATCAAGAGGCGTTGAGACCTGTAATTGTCATACAAACGGCCATTTGGATCGGTCGAATATTTCTAGACGTTTCGTGGAAAATTCAGTTTTTTTGAAAATCAACTGAACTATAGCCCACAAATTCAGAGCCACAAAATTCGAAAATCTGCAAATGTGCTCCGATTTCGATGAGTGATACCTCAATCAATAGGCGTTGAGACCTGTAATTGTCATACAAACGGCCATTTGGATCGGTCGAATATTTCTACACGTTTCGTGGAAAATTAAATTTTTTTTGAAAATCAACTGAACTATAGCCCACAAATTCAGAGCCACAAAATTCGAAAATCTGCAAATGTGCTCCGATTTCGATGATTTATACCTATATCAAGAGGCGTTGAGACCTGTAATTGTCATACAAACGGCCATTTGGATCGGTCGAATATTTCTTCACGTTTCGTGACAAATTCAATTTTTTTGAAAATCAACTGAACTATAGCCCACAAATTCAGAGCCACAAAATTCGAAAATCTGCAAATGTGCTCCGATTTCGATGATTGATACCTCTATCAATAGGCGTTGAGACCTGTAATTGTCATACAAACGGCCATTTGGATCGGTCGAATATTTCTACAAGTTTCGTGGAAAATTCAATTTTTTTGAAAATCAACTGAACTATAGCCCACAAATTCAGAGCCACAAAATTCGAAAATCTGCAAATGTGCTCCGATTTCGATGATTCATACCTTTATCAATAGGCGTTGAGACCTGTAATTGTCATACAAACGGCCATTTGGATCGGTCGAATATTTCGACACGTTCCGTGGAAAATTCAATTTTTTTGAAAATCAACTGAACTATAGCCCACAAATTCAGAGCCACAAAATTCGAAAATCTGCAAATGTGCTCCGATTTCGATGATTCATACCTTTATCAATAGGCGTTGAGACCTGTAATTGTCATACAAACGGCCATTTGGATCGGTCGAATATTTCGACACGTTTCGTGGAAAATTCAATTTTTTTGAAAATCAACTGAACTATAGCCCACAAATTCAGAGCCACAAAATTCGAAAATCTGCAAATGTGCTCCGATTTCGATGATTCATACCTTTATCAATAGGCGTTGAGACCTGTAATTGTCATACAAACGGCCATTTGGATCGGTCGAATATTTCGACACGTTCCGTGGAAAATTCAATTTTTTTGAAAATCAACTGAACTATAGCCCACAAATTCAGAGCCACAAAATTCGAAAATCTGCAAATGTGCTCCGATTTCGATGAGTGGTACCTCAATCAATAGGCGTTGAGACCTGTAATTGTCATACAAACGGCCATTTGGATCGGTCGAATATTTCTACACGTTTCGTGGAAAATTCAATTTTTTTGAAAATCAACTGAACTATAGCCCACAAATTCAGAGCCACAAAATTCGAAAATCTGCAAATGTGCGCCGATTTCGATGATTGATACCTCTATCGATAGGCGTTGAGACCTGTAATTGTCATACAAACGGCCATTTGGATCGGTCGAATATTTCTACACGTTTCGTGGAAAATTTTATTTTTTGGAAAATCAACTGAACTATAGCCCACAAATTCAGAGCCACAAAATTCGAAAATCTGCAAATGTGCTCCGATTTCGATGAGTGATACCTCAATCAATAGGCGTTGAGACCTGTAATTGTCATACAAACGGCCATTTGGATCGGTCGAATATTTCTACACGTTTCGTGGAAAATTAAATTTTTTTGAAAATCAACTGAACTATAGCCCACAAATTCAGAGCCACAAAATTCGAAAATCTGCAAATGTGCTCCGATTTCGATGATTGATACCTCTATCAATAGGCGTTGAGACCTGTAATTGTCATACAAACGGCCATTTGGATCGGTAGAATATTTCTACAAGTTTCGTGGAAAATTCATTTTTTTTGAAAATCAACTGAACTATAGCCCACAAATTCAGAGCCACAAAATTCGAAAATCTGCAAATGTGCTCCGATTTCGATGATTGATACCTCTATCAATAGGCGTTGAGACCTGTAATTGTCATACAAACGGCCATTTGGATCGGTCGAATATTTCTAGACGTTTCGTGGAAAATTCAATTTTTTTGAAAATCAACTGAACTATAGCCCACAAATTCAGAGCCACAAAATTCGAAAATCTGCAAATGTGCTCCGATTTCGATGAGTGATACCTCAATCAATAGGCGTTGAGACCTGTAATTGTCATACAAATGGCCATTTGGATCGGTCGAATATTTCTTCACGTTTCGTGGAAAATTCAATTTTTTTGAAAATCAACTGAACTATAGCCCACAAATTCAGAGCCACAAAATTCGAAAATCTGCAAATGTGCTCCGATTTCGATGATTCATACCTTTATCAATAGGCGTTGAGACCTGTAATTGTCATACAAACGGCCATTTGGATCGGTCGAATATTTCTAGACGTTTCGTGGAAAATTCAATTTTTTTGAAAATCAACTGAACTATAGCCCACAAATTCAGAGCCACAAAATTCGAAAATCTGCAAATGTGCTCCGATTTCGATGAGTGATACCTCAATCAATAGGCGTTGAGACCTGTAATTGTCATACAAACGGCCATTTGGATCGGTCGAATATTTCTACACGTTTCGTGGAAAATTCAATTTTTTTGAAAATCAACTGAACTATAGCCCACAAATTCAGAGCCACAAAATTCGAAAATCTGCAAATGTGCTCCGATTTCGATGATTGATACCTCTATCAATAGGCGTTGAGACCTGTAATTGTCATACAAACGGCCATTTGGATCGGTCGAATATTTCTACAAGTTTCATGAAAAATTCATTTTTTTTGAAAATCAACTGAACTATAGCCCACAAATTCAGAGCCACAAAATTCGAAAATCTGCAAATGTGCGCCGATTTCGATGATTGATACCTCTATCAATAGGCGTTGAGACCTGTAATTGTCATACAAACGGCCATTTGGATCGGTCGAATATTTCTACAAGTTTCGTGGAAAATTCATTTTTTTTGAAAATCAACTGAACTATAGCCCACAAATTCAGAGCCACAAAATTCGAAAATCTGCAAATGTGCTCCGATTTCGATGATTTATACCTATATCAAGAGGCGTTGAGACCTGTAATTGTCATACAAACGGCCATTTGGATCGGTCGAATATTTCTAGACGTTTCGTGGAAAATTCAGTTTTTTTGAAAATCAACTGAACTATAGCCCACAAATTCAGAGCCACAAAATTCGAAAATCTGCAAATGTGCTCCGATTTCGATGAGTGATACCTCAATCAATAGGCGTTGAGACCTGTAATTGTCATACAAACGGCCATTTGGATCGGTCGAATATTTCTACACGTTTCGTGGAAAATTAAATTTTTTTTGAAAATCAACTGAACTATAGCCCACAAATTCAGAGCCACAAAATTCGAAAATCTGCAAATGTGCTCCGATTTCGATGATTTATACCTATATCAAGAGGCGTTGAGACCTGTAATTGTCATACAAACGGCCATTTGGATCGGTCGAATATTTCTTCACGTTTCGTGACAAATTCAATTTTTTTGAAAATCAACTGAACTATAGCCCACAAATTCAGAGCCACAAAATTCGAAAATCTGCAAATGTGCTCCGATTTCGATGAGTGATACCTCAATCAATAGGCGTTGAGACCTGTAATTGTCATACAAACGGCCATTTGGATCGGTCGAATATTTCTACACGTTTCGTGGAAAATTAATTTTTTTTGAAAATCAACTGAACTATAGCCCACAAATTCAGAGCCACAAAATTCGAAAATCTGCAAATGTGCTCCGATTTCGATGATTGATACATCTATCAATAGGCGTTGAGACCTGTAATTGTCATACAAACGGCCATTTGGATCGGTCGAATATTTCGACACGTTCCGTGGAAAATTCAATTTTTTTGAAAATCAACTGAACTATAGCCCACAAATTCAGAGCCACAAAATTCGAAAATCTGCAAATGTGCTCCGATTTCGATGAGTGATACCTCAATCAATAGGCGTTGAGACCTGTAATTGTCATACAAACGGCCATTTGGATCGGTCGAATATTTCTACACGTTTCGTGGAAAATTAATTTTTTTTGAAAATCAACTGAACTATAGCCCACAAATTCAGAGCCACAAAATTCGAAAATCTGCAAATGTGCTCCGATTTCGATGATTCATACCTCTATCAATTGGCGTTGAGACCTGTAATTGTCATACAAACGGCCATTTGGATCGGTCGAATATTTCTACAAGTTTCGTGGAAAATTCATTTTTTTTGAAAATCAACTGAACTATAGCCCACAAATTCAGAGCCACAAAATTCGAAAATCTGCAAATGTGCTCCGATTTCGATGAGTGATACCTCAATCAATAGGCGTTGAGACCTGTAATTGTCATACAAACGGCCATTTGGATCGGTCGAATATTTCTACACGTTTCGTGGAAAATTCAATTTTTTTGAAAATCAACTGAACTATAGCCCACAAATTCAGAGCCACAAAATTCGAAAATCTGCAAATGTGCTCCGATTTCGATGAGTGATACCTCAATCAATAGGCGTTGAGACCTGTAATTGTCATACAAATGACCATTTGGACCGGTCGAATATTTCTACACGTTTCGTGAAAAATTCAATTTTTTTGAAAATCAACTGAACTATAGCCCACAAATTCAGAGCCACAAAATTCGAAAATCTGCAAATGTGCGCCGATTTCGATGATTTATACCTCTATCAATAGGCGTTGAGACCTGTAATTGGCATACAAACGGCCATTTGGATCGGTCGAATATTTCTACACGTTTCGTGGAAAATTTTATTTTTTGGAAAATCAACTGAACTATAGCCCACAAATTCAGAGCCACAAAATTCGAAAATCTGCAAATGTGCTCCGATTTCGATGAGTGATACCTCAATCAATAGGCGTTGAGACCTGTAATTGTCATACAAACGGCCATTTGGATCGGTCGAATATTTCTACACGTTTCGTGGAAAATTAAATTTTTTTGAAAATCAACTGAACTATAGCCCACAAATTCAGAGCCACAAAATTCGAAAATCTGCAAATGTGCTCCGATTTCGATGATTGATACCTCTATCAATAGGCGTTGAGACCTGTAATTGTCATACAAACGGCCATTTGGATCGGTAGAATATTTCTACAAGTTTCGTGGAAAATTCATTTTTTTTGAAAATCAACTGAACTATAGCCCACAAATTCAGAGCCACAAAATTCGAAAATCTGCAAATGTGCTCCGATTTCGATGATTGATACCTCTATCAATAGGCGTTGAGACCTGTAATTGTCATACAAACGGCCATTTGGATCGGTCGAATATTTCTAGACGTTTCGTGGAAAATTCAATTTTTTTGAAAATCAACTGAACTATAGCCCACAAATTCAGAGCCACAAAATTCGAAAATCTGCAAATGTGCTCCGATTTCGATGAGTGATACCTCAATCAATAGGCGTTGAGACCTGTAATTGTCATACAAATGGCCATTTGGATCGGTCGAATATTTCTTCACGTTTCGTGGAAAATTCAATTTTTTTGAAAATCAACTGAACTATAGCCCACAAATTCAGAGCCACAAAATTCGAAAATCTGCAAATGTGCTCCGATTTCGATGAGTGATACCTCAATCAATAGGCGTTGAGACCTGTAATTGTCATACAAATGACCATTTGGACCGGTCGAATATTTCTACACGTTTCGTGAAAAATTCAATTTTTTTGAAAATCAACTGAACTATAGCCCACAAATTCAGAGCCACAAAATTCGAAAATCTGCAAATGTGCGCCGATTTCGATGATTTATACCTCTATCAATAGGCGTTGAGACCTGTAATTGGCATACAAACGGCCATTTGGATCGGTCGAATATTTCTAGACGTTTCGTGGAAAATTCAATTTTTTTGAAAATCAACTGAACTATAGCCCACAAATTCAGAGCCACAAAATTCGAAAATCTGCAAATGTGCTCCGATTTCGATGAGTGATACCTCAATCAATAGGCGTTGAGACCTGTAATTGTCATACAAATGGCCATTTGGATCGGTCGAATATTTCTTCACGTTTCGTGGAAAATTCAATTTTTTTGAAAATCAACTGAACTATAGCCCACAAATTCAGAGCCACAAAATTCGAAAATCTGCAAATGTGCTCCGATTTCGATGAGTGATACCTCAATCAATAGGCGTTGAGACCTGTAATTGTCATACAAATGACCATTTGGACCGGTCGAATATTTCTACACGTTTCGTGAAAAATTCAATTTTTTTGAAAATCAACTGAACTATAGCCCACAAATTCAGAGCCACAAAATTCGAAAATCTGCAAATGTGCGCCGATTTCGATGATTTATACCTCTATCAATAGGCGTTGAGACCTGTAATTGGCATACAAACGGCCATTTGGATCGGTCGAATATTTCTAGACGTTTCGTGGAAAATTCAATTTTTTTGATAATCAACTGAACTATAGCCCACAAATTCAGAGCCACAAAATTCGAAAATCTGCAAATGAGCTCCGATTTCGATGAGTGATACCTCAATCAATAGGCGTTGAGACCTGTAATTGTCATACAAACGGCCATTTGGATCGGTCGAATATTTCTTCACGTTTCGTGAAAAATTCAATTTTTTTGAAAATCAACTGAACTATAGCCCACAAATTCAGAGCCACAAAATTCGAAAATCTGCAAATGTGCTCCGATTTCGATGATTCATACCTCTATCAATAGGCGTTGAGACCTGTAATTGTCATACAAATGACCATTTGGACCGGTCGAATATTTCTACACGTTTCGTGAAAAATTCAATTTTTTTGAAAATCAACTGAACTATAGCCCACAAATTCAGAGCCACAAAATTCGAAAATCTGCAAATGTGCTCCGATTTCGATGATTGATACCTCTATCAATAGGCGTTGGGACCTGTAATTGTCATACAAATGGCCATTTAAACCGGTCGAATATTTCTACACGTTTCGTGAAAAATTCAATTTTTTTGAAAATCAACTGAACTATAGCCCACAAATTCAGAGCCACAAAATTCGAAAATCTGCAAATGTGCTCCGATTTCGATGATTGATACCTCTATCAATAGGCGTTGAGACCTGTAATTGTCATACAAACGGCCATTTGGATCGGTCGAATATTTCTAGACGTTTCGTGGAAAATTCAATTTTTTTGAAAATCAACTGAACTATAGCCCACAAATTCAGAGCCACAAAATTCGAAAATCTGCAAATGTGCTCCGATTTCGATGATTCATACCTTTATCAATAGGCGTTGAGACCTGTAATTGTCATACAAACGGCCATTTGGATCGGTCGAATATTTCTAGACGTTTCGTGGAAAATTCAATTTTTTTGAAAATCAACTGAACTATAGCCCACAAATTCAGAGCCACAAAATTCGAAAATCTGCAAATGTGCTCCGATTTCGATGAGTGATACCTCAATCAATAGGCGTTGAGACCTGTAATTGTCATACAAACGGCCATTTGGATCGGTCGAATATTTCTACACGTTTCGTGGAAAATTCAATTTTTTTGAAAATCAACTGAACTATAGCCCACAAATTCAGAGCCACAAAATTCGAAAATCTGCAAATGTGCTCCGATTTCGATGATTGATACCTCTATCAATAGGCGTTGAGACCTGTAATTGTCATACAAACGGCCATTTGGATCGGTCGAATATTTCTACAAGTTTCATGAAAAATTCATTTTTTTTGAAAATCAACTGAACTATAGCCCACAAATTCAGAGCCACAAAATTCGAAAATCTGCAAATGTGCGCCGATTTCGATGATTGATACCTCTATCAATAGGCGTTGAGACCTGTAATTGTCATACAAACGGCCATTTGGATCGGTCGAATATTTCTACAAGTTTCGTGGAAAATTCATTTTTTTTGAAAATCAACTGAACTATAGCCCACAAATTCAGAGCCACAAAATTCGAAAATCTGCAAATGTGCTCCGATTTCGATGATTTATACCTATATCAAGAGGCGTTGAGACCTGTAATTGTCATACAAACGGCCATTTGGATCGGTCGAATATTTCTAGACGTTTCGTGGAAAATTCAGTTTTTTTGAAAATCAACTGAACTATAGCCCACAAATTCAGAGCCACAAAATTCGAAAATCTGCAAATGTGCTCCGATTTCGATGAGTGATACCTCAATCAATAGGCGTTGAGACCTGTAATTGTCATACAAACGGCCATTTGGATCGGTCGAATATTTCTACACGTTTCGTGGAAAATTAAATTTTTTTTGAAAATCAACTGAACTATAGCCCACAAATTCAGAGCCACAAAATTCGAAAATCTGCAAATGTGCTCCGATTTCGATGATTTATACCTATATCAAGAGGCGTTGAGACCTGTAATTGTCATACAAACGGCCATTTGGATCGGTCGAATATTTCTTCACGTTTCGTGACAAATTCAATTTTTTTGAAAATCAACTGAACTATAGCCCACAAATTCAGAGCCACAAAATTCGAAAATCTGCAAATGTGCTCCGATTTCGATGATTGATACCTCTATCAATAGGCGTTGAGACCTGTAATTGTCATACAAACGGCCATTTGGATCGGTCGAATATTTCTACAAGTTTCGTGGAAAATTCAATTTTTTTGAAAATCAACTGAACTATAGCCCACAAATTCAGAGCCACAAAATTCGAAAATCTGCAAATGTGCGCCGATTTCGATGATTGATACCTCTATCAATAGGCGTTGAGACCTGTAATTGTCATACAAACGGCCATTTGGATCGGTCGAATATTTCTACACGTTCCGTGGAAAATTCAATTTTTTTGAAAATCAACTGAACTATAGCCCACAAATTCAGAGCCACAAAATTCGAAAATCTGCAAATGTGCTCCGATTTCGATGATTGATACCTCTATCAATAGGCGTTGAGACCTGTAATTGTCATACAAACGGCCATTTGGATCGGTCGAATATTTCTACAAGTTTCGTGGAAAATTCAATTTTTTTGAAAATCAACTGAACTATAGCCCACAAATTCAGAGCCACAAAATTCGAAAATCTGCAAATGTGCGCCGATTTCGATGATTGATACCTCTATCAATAGGCGTTGAGACCTGTAATTGTCATACAAACGGCCATTTGGATCGGTCGAATATTTCTACACGTTCCGTGGAAAATTCAATTTTTTTGAAAATCAACTGAACTATAGCCCACAAATTCAGAGCCACAAAATTCGAAAATCTGCAAATGTGCTCCGATTTCGATGAGTGATACCTCAATCAATAGGCGTTGAGACCTGTAATTGTCATACAAACGGCCATTTGGATCGGTCGAATATTTCGACACGTTCCGTGGAAAATTCAATTTTTTTGAAAATCAACTGAACTATAGCCCACAAATTCAGAGCCACAAAATTCGAAAATCTGCAAATGTGCTCCGATTTCGATGATTGATACCTCTATCAATAGGCGTTGAGACCTGTAATTGTCATACAAACGGCCATTTGGATCGGTCGAATATTTCGACACGTTCCGTGGAAAATTCAATTTTTTTGAAAATCAACTGAACTATTGCCCACAAATTCAGAGCCACAAAATTCGAAAATCTGCAAATGTGCTCCGATTTCGATGATTCATACCTTTATCAATAGGCGTTGAGACCTGTAATTGTCATACAAACGGCCATTTGGATCGGTCGAATATTTCTACACGTTTCGTGGAAAATTCTATTTTTTTTTAAAATCAACTGAACTATAGCCCACAAACTCAGAGCCACAAAATTCGAAAATCTGCAAATGTGCTCCGATTTCGATGATTGATACCTCTATCAATAGGCGTTGAGACCTGTAATTGTCATACAAACGGCCATTTGGATCGGTCGAATATTTCTACAAGTTTCGTGGAAAATTCATTTTTTTTTAAAATCAACTGAACTATAGCCCACAAATTCAGGGCCACAAAATTCGAAAATCTGCAAATGTGCTCCGATTTCGATGATTGATACCTCTATCAATAGGCGTTGAGACCTGTAATTGTCATACAAACGGCCATTTGGATCGGTCGAATATTTCGACACGTTCCGTGGAAAATTCAATTTTTTTGAAAATCAACTGAACTATAGCCCACAAATTCAGAGCCACAAAATTTGAAAATCTGCAAATGTGCTCCGATTTCGATGATTGATACCTTTATCAATAGGCGTTGAGACCTGTAATTGTCATACAAACGGCCATTTGGATCGGTCGAATATTTCTAGACGTTTCGTGGAAAATTCAATTTTTTTGAAAATCAACTGAACTATAGCCCACAAATTCAGAGCCACAAAATTCGAAAATCTGCAAATGTGCTCCGATTTCGATGAGTGATACCTCAATCAATAGGCGTTGAGACCTGTAATTGTCATACAAACGGCCATTTGGATCGGTCGAATATTTCTACACGTTTCGTGGAAAATTCAATTTTTTTGAAAATCAACTGAACTATAGCCCACAAATTCAGAGCCACAAAATTCGAAAATCTGCAAATGTGCTCCGATTTCGATGATTGATACCTCTATCAATAGGCGTTGAGACCTGTAATTGTCATACAAACGGCCATTTGGATCGGTCGAATATTTCTACACGTTTCGTGGAAAATTCAATTTTTTTGAAAATCAACTGAACTATAGCCCACAAATTCAGAGCCACAAAATTCGAAAATCTGCAAATGTGCGCGGATTTCGATGATTGATACCTCTATCAATAGGCGTTGAGACCTGTAATTGTCATACAAACGGCCATTTAAATCGGTAGAATATTTCTACAAGTTTCGTGGAAAATTCATTTTTTTTGAAAATCAACTGAACTATAGCCCACAAATTCAGAGCCACAAAATTCGAAAATCTGCAAATGTGCGCCGATTTCGATGATTGATACCTCTATCAATAGGCGTTGAGACCTGTAATTGTCATACAAACGGCCATTTAAATCGGTAGAATATTTCTACAAGTTTCGTGGAAAATTCATTTTTTTTGAAAATCAACTGAACTATAGCCCACAAATTCAGAGCCACAAAATTCGAAAATCTGCAAATGTGCGCCGATTTCGATTATTGATACCTCTATCAATAGGCGTTGAGACCTGTAATTGTCATACAAACGGCCATTTGGATCGGTCGAATATTTCTAGACGTTTCGTGGAAAATTCAATTTTTTTGAAAATCAACTGAACTATAGCCCACAAATTCAGAGCCACAAAATTCGAAAATCTGCAAATGTGCTCCGATTTCGATGATTGATACCTCTATCAATAGGCGTTGAGACCTGTAATTGTCATACAAATGACCATTTGGACCGGTCGAATATTTCTACACGTTTCGTGAAAAATTCAATTTTTTTGAAAATCAACTGAACTATAGCCCACAAATTCAGAGCCACAAAATTCGAAAATCTGCAAATGTGCTCCGATTTCGATGATTGATACCTCTATCAATAGGCGTTGAGACCTGTAATTGTCATACAAACGGCCATTTGGATCGGTAGAATATTTCTACAAGTTTCGTGGAAAATTCATTTTTTTTGAAAATCAACTGAACTATAGCCCACAAATTCAGAGCCACAAAATTCGAAAATCTGCAAATGTGCTCCGATTTCGATGATTGATACCTCTATCAATAGGCGTTGGGACCTGTAATTGTCATACAAATGGCCATTTAAACCGGTCGAATATTTCTACACGTTTCGTGAAAAATTCAATTTTTTTGAAAATCAACTGAACTATAGCCCACAAATTCAGAGCCACAAAATTCGAAAATCTGCAAATGTGCTCCGATTTCGATGATTGATACCTCTATCAATAGGCGTTGAGACCTGTAATTGTCATACAAATGACCATTTGGACCGGTCGAATATTTCTACACGTTTCGTGAAAAATTCAATTTTTTTGAAAATCAACTGAACTATAGCCCACAAATTCAGAGCCACAAAATTCGAAAATCTGCAAATGTGCTCCGATTTCGATGATTGATACCTCTATCAATAGGCGTTGAGACCTGTAATTGTCATACAAATGACCATTTGGACCGGTCGAATATTTCTACACGTTTCGTGAAAAATTCAATTTTTTTGAAAATCAACTGAACTATAGCCCACAAATTCAGAGCCACAAAATTCGAAAATCTGCAAATGTGCTCCGATTTCGATGATTGATACCTCTATCAATAGGCGTTGAGACCTGTAATTGTCATACAAATGACCATTTGGACCGGTCGAATATTTCTACACGTTTCGTGAAAAATTCAATTTTTTTGAAAATCAACTGAACTATAGCCCACAAATTCAGAGCCACAAAATTCGAAAATCTGCAAATGTGCGCCGATTTCGATGATTTATACCTCTATCAATAGGCGTTGAGACCTGTAATTGGCATACAAACGGCCATTTGGATCGGTCGAATATTTCTAGACGTTTCGTGGAAAATTCAATTTTTTTGATAATCAACTGAACTATAGCCCACAAATTCAGAGCCACAAAATTCGAAAATCTGCAAATGAGCTCCGATTTCGATGAGTGATACCTCAATCAATAGGCGTTGAGACCTGTAATTGTCATACAAACGGCCATTTGGATCGGTCGAATATTTCTTCACGTTTCGTGAAAAATTCAATTTTTTTGAAAATCAACTGAACTATAGCCCACAAATTCAGAGCCACAAAATTCGAAAATCTGCAAATGTGCTCCGATTTCGATGATTCATACCTCTATCAATAGGCGTTGAGACCTGTAATTGTCATACAAATGACCATTTGGACCGGTCGAATATTTCTACACGTTTCGTGAAAAATTCAATTTTTTTGAAAATCAACTGAACTATAGCCCACAAATTCAGAGCCACAAAATTCGAAAATCTGCAAATGTGCTCCGATTTCGATGATTGATACCTCTATCAATAGGCGTTGGGACCTGTAATTGTCATACAAATGGCCATTTAAACCGGTCGAATATTTCTACACGTTTCGTGAAAAATTCAATTTTTTTGAAAATCAACTGAACTATAGCCCACAAATTCAGAGCCACAAAATTCGAAAATCTGCAAATGTGCTCCGATTTCGATGATTGATACCTCTATCAATAGGCGTTGAGACCTGTAATTGTCATACAAATGACCATTTGGACCGGTCGAATATTTCTACACGTTTCGTGAAAAATTCAATTTTTTTGAAAATCAACTGAACTATAGCCCACAAATTCAGAGCCACAAAATTCGAAAATCTGCAAATGTGCTCCGATTTCGATGATTGATACCTCTATCAATAGGCGTTGAGACCTGTAATTGTCATACAAATGACCATTTGGACCGGTCGAATATTTCTACACGTTTCGTGAAAAATTCAATTTTTTTGAAAATCAACTGAACTATAGCCCACAAATTCAGAGCCACAAAATTCGAAAATCTGCAAATGTGCTCCGATTTCGATGATTGATACCTCTATCAATAGGCGTTGGGACCTGTAATTGTCATACAAATGGCCATTTAAACCGGTCGAATATTTCTACACGTTTCGTGAAAAATTCAATTTTTTTGAAAATCAACTGAACTATAGCCCACAAATTCAGAGCCACAAAATTCGAAAATCTGCAAATGTGCTCCGATTTCGATGATTGATACCTCTATCAATAGGCGTTGAGACCTGTAATTGTCATACAAATGACCATTTGGACCGGTCGAATATTTCTACACGTTTCGTGAAAAATTCAATTTTTTTGAAAATCAACTGAACTATAGCCCACAAATTCAGAGCCACAAAATTCGAAAATCTGCAAATGTGCTCCGATTTCGATGATTGATACCTCTATCAATAGGCGTTGAGACCTGTAATTGTCATACAAACGGCCATTTGGATCGGTCGAATATTTCTTCACGTTTCGTGAAAAATTCAATTTTTTTGAAAATCAACTGAACTATAGCCCACAAATTCAGAGCCACAAAATTCGAAAATCTGCAAATGTGCTCCGATTTCGATGATTGATACCTCTATCAATAGGCATTGAGACCTGTAATTGTCATACAAACGGCCATTTGGATCGGTCGAATATTTCTACACGTTTCGTGGAAAATTAAATTTTTTTGAAAATCAACTGAACTATAGCCCACAAACTCAGAGCCACAAAATTCGAAAATCTGCAAATTTGCTCCGATTTTGATGATTCATACCTTTATCAATAGGCGTTGAGACCTGTAATTGTCATACAAACGGCCATTTGGATCGGTCGAATATTTCTTCACGTTTCGTGAAAAATTCAATTTTTTTGAAAATCAACTGAACTATAGCCCACAAATTCAGAGCCACAAAATTCGAAAATCTGCAAATGTGCTCCGATTTCGATGATTGATACCTCTATCAATAGGCGTTGAGACCTGTAATTGTCATACAAACGGCCATTTAAACCGGTCGAATATTTCTACACGTTTCGTAAAAAATTCAATTTTTTTGAAAATCAACTGAACTATAGCCCACAAACTCAGAGCCACAAAATTCGAAAATCTGCAAATTTGCTACGATTTCGATGATTGATACCTTTATCAATAGGCGTTGAGACCTGTAATTGTCATACAAACGGCCATTTGGATCGGTCGAATATTTCTACACGTTTCGTGAAAAATTCAATTTTTTTGAAAATCAACTGAACTATAGCCCACAAATTCAGAGCCACAAAATTCGAAAATCTGCAAATGTGCTCCGATTTCGATGATTGATACCTCTATCAATAGGCGTTGAGACCTGTAATTGTCATACAAACGGCCATTTGGATCGGTCGAATATTTCTTCACGTTTCGTGAAAAATTCAATTTTTTTGAAAATCAACTGAACTATAGCCCACAAATTCAGAGCCACAAAATTCGAAAATCTGCAAATGTGCTCCGATTTCGATGATTGATACCTTTATCAATAGGCGTTGAGACCTGTAATTGTCATACAAACGGCCATTTGGATCGGTCGAATATTTCTACACGTTTCGTGAAAAATTCAATTTTTTTGAAAATCAACTGAACTATAGCCCACAAATTCAGAGCCACAAAATTCGAAAATCTGCAAATGTGCTCCGATTTCGATGATTGATACCTTTATCAATAGGCGTTGAGACCTGCAATTGTCATACAAACGGCCATTTGGATCGGTCGAATATTTCTACACGTTTCGTGGAAAACTCATTTTTTTTGAAAATCAACTTAACTATAGCCCACAAATTCAGAGCCACAAAATTCGAAAATCTGCAAATGTGCTCCGATTTCGATGATTCATACCTCTATCAATAGGCGTTGAGACCTGTAATTGTCATACAAACGGCCATTTGGATCAGTCGAATATTTCTACACGTTTCGTGGAGAATTTAATTTTTTTGAAAATCAACTGAACTATAGCCCACAAATTCAGAGCCACAAAATTCGAAAATCTGCAAATGTGCTCCGATTTCGATGATTCATACCTCTATCAATAGGCGTTGAGACCTGTAATTGTCATACAAACGGCCATTTGGATCAGTCGAATATTTCTACACGTTTCGTGGAAAATTTAATTTTTTTAAAAATCAACTGAACTATAGCCCACAAATTCAGAGCCACAAAATTCGAAAATCTGCAAATGTGCTCCGATTTCGATGATTCATACCTCTATCAATAGGCGTTGAGACCTGTAATTGTCATACAAACGGCCATTTGGATCGGTCGAATATTTCTACACGTTTCGTGGAAAATTCAATTTTTTTGAAAATCAACTGAACTATAGCCCACAAATTCAGAGCAACCAAATTCGAAAATCTGCAAATGTGCTCCGATTTCGATGATTGATACCTCTATCAATAGGCGTTGAGACCTGTAATTGTCATACAAACGGCAATTTGGATCAGTCGAATATTTCTACACGTTTCGTGGAGAATTTAATTTTTTTGAAAATCAACTGAACTATAGCCCACAAATTCAGAGCCACAAAATTCGAAAATCTGCAAATGTGCGCCGATTTCGATGATTCATACCTCTATCAATAGGCGTTGAGACCTGTAATTGTCATACAAACGGCCATTTGGATCAGTCGAATATTTCTACACGTTTCGTGGAGAATTTAATTTTTTTGAAAATCAACTGAACTATAGCCCACAAATTCAGAGCCACAAAATTCGAAAATCTGCAAATGTGCTCCGATTTCGATGATTGATACCTCTATCAATAAGCGTTGAGACCTGTAATTGTCATACAAACGGCAATTTGGATCAGTCGAATATTTCTACACGTTTCGTGGAGAATTTAATTTTTTTGAAAATCAACTGAACTATAGCCCACAAATTCAGAGCCACAAAATTCGAAAATCTGCAAATGTGCTCCGATTTCGATGATTGATACCTCTATCAATAGGCGTTGAGACCTGTAATTGTCATACAAACGGCCATTTGGATCGGTCGAATATTTCTACACGTTTCGTGGAAAATTCAATTTTTTTGAAAATCAACTGAACTATAGCCCACAAATTCAGAGCAACAAAATTCGAAAATCTGCAAATGTGCTCCGATTTCGATGATTGATACCTCTATCAATAGGCGTTGAGACCTGTAATTGTCATACAAACGGCCATTTGGATCAGTCGAATATTTCTACACGTTTCGTGGAGAATTTAATTTTTTTGAAAATCAACTGAACTATAGCCCACAAATTCAGAGCCACAAAATTCGAAAATCTGCAAATGTGCTCCGATTTCCATGATTCATACCTTTATCAATAGGCGTTGAGACCTGTAATTGTCATACAAACGGCCATTTGGATTGGTCGAATATTTCTACACGTTTCGTGGAAAATTCAATTTTTTTTTTAAATCAACTGAACTATAGCCCACAAACTCAGAGCCACAAAATTCGAAAATCTGCAAATGTGCGCCGATTTCGATGATTGATACCTCTATCAATAGGCGTTGAGACCTGTAATTGTCATACAAACGGCCATTTGGATCGGTCGAATATTTCTACAAGTTTCGTGGAAAATTCATTTTTTTTAAAAATCAACTGAACTATAGCCCACAAATTCAGGGCCACAAAATTCGAAAATCTGCAAATGTGCTCCGATTTCGATGATTGATACCTCTATCAATAGGCGTTGAGACCTGTAATTGTCATACAAACGGCCATTTGGATCGGTCGAATATTTCGACACGTTCCGTGGAAAATTCAATTTTTTTGAAAATCAACTGAACTATAGCCCACAAATTCAGAGCCACAAAATTCGAAAATCTGCAAATGTGCTCCGATTTCGATGATTCATACCTTTATCAATAGGCGTTGAGACCTGTAATTGTCATACAAACGGCCATTTGGATCGGTCGAATATTTCTAGACGTTTCGTGGAAAATTCAATTTTTTTGAAAATCAACTGAACTATAGCCCACAAATTCAGAGCCACAAAATTCGAAAATCTGCAAATGTGCTCCGATTTCGATGAGTGATACCTCAATCAATAGGCGTTGAGACCTGTAATTGTCATACAAACGGCCATTTGGATCGGTCGAATATTTCTACACGTTTCGTGGAAAATTCAATTTTTTTGAAAATCAACTGAACTATAGCCCACAAATTCAGAGCCACAAAATTCGAAAATCTGCAAATGTGCTCCGATTTCGATGATTGATACCTCTATCAATAGGCGTTGAGACCTGTAATTGTCATACAAACGGCCATTTGGATCGGTAGAATATTTCTACAAGTTTCGTGGAAAATTCATTTTTTTTGAAAATCAACTGAACTATAGCCCACAAATTCAGAGCCACAAAATTCGAAAATCTGCAAATGTGCGCGGATTTCGATGATTGATACCTCTATCAATAGGCGTTGAGACCTGTAATTGTCATACAAACGGCCATTTGGATCGGTCGAATATTTCTAGACGTTTCGTGGAAAATTCAATTTTTTTGAAAATCAACTGAACTATAGCCCACAAATTCAGAGCCACAAAATTCGAAAATCTGCAAATGTGCTCCGATTTCGATGAGTGATACCTCAATCAATAGGCGTTGAGACCTGTAATTGTCATACAAACGGCCATTTGGATCAGTCGAATATTTCTACACGTTTCGTGGAAAATTAAATTTTTTTGAAAATCAACTGAACTATAGCCCACAAATTCAGAGCCACAAAATTCGAAAATCTGCAAATGTGCGCCGATTTCGATGATTGATACCTCTATCAATAGGCGTTGAGACCTGTAATTGTCATACAAACGGCCATTTGGATCGGTCGAATATTTCTACACGTTTCGTGGAAAAATAAATTTTTTTGAAAATCAACTGAACTATAGCCCACAAATTCAGAGCCACAAAATTCGAAAATCTGCAAATGTGCTCCGATTTCGATGATTGATACCTCTATCAATAGGCGTTGAGACCTGTAATTGTCATACAAACGGCCATTTGGATCGGTCGAATATTTCTACAAGTTTCGTGGAAAATTCATTTTTTTTGAAAATCAACTGAACTATAGCCCACAAATTCAGAGCCACAAAATTCGAAAATCTGCAAATGTGCGCCGATTTCGATGATTGATACCTCTATCAATAGGCGTTGAGACCTGTAATTGGCATACAAACGGCCATTTGGATCGGTCGAATATTTCTAGACGTTTCGTGGAAAATTCAATTTTTTTGATAATCAACTGAACTATAGCCCACAAATTCAGAGCCACAAAATTCGAAAATCTGCAAATGTGCTCCGATTTCGATGAGTGATACCTCAATCAATAGGCGTTGAGACCTGTAATTGTCATACAAACGGCCATTTGGATCGGTCGAATATTTCTTCACGTTTCGTGAAAAATTCAATTTTTTTGAAAATCAACTGAACTATAGCCCACAAATTCAGAGCCACAAAATTCGAAAATCTGCAAATGTGCTCCGATTTCGATGATTGATACCTCTATCAATAGGCGTTGGGACCTGTAATTGTCATACAAATGGCCATTTAAACCGGTCGAATATTTCTACACGTTTCGTGAAAAATTCATTTTTTTTGAAAATCAACTGAACTATAGCCCACAAATTCAGAGCCACAAAATTCGAAAATCTGCAAATGTGCTCCGATTTCGATGATTGATACCTCTATCAATAGGCGTTGAGACCTGTAATTGTCATACAAACGGCCATTTGGATCGGTCGAATATTTCTTCACGTTTCGTGAAAAATTCAATTTTTTGAAAATCAACTGAACTATAGCCCACAAATTCAGAGCCACAAAATTCGAAAATCTGCAAATGTGCTCTGATTTCGATGATTGATACCTTTATCAATAGGCGTTGAGACCTGCAATTGTCATACAAACGGCCATTTGGATCGGTCGAATATTTCTTCACGTTTCGTGGAAAACTCATTTTTTTTGAAAGTCAACTTAACTATAGCCCACAAATTCAGAGCCACAAAATTCGAAAATCTGCAAATGTGCTCCGATTTCGATGATTGATACCTCTATCAATAGGCATTGAGACCTGTAATTGTCATACAAACGGCCATTTGGATCGGTCGAATATTTCTACACGTTTCGTGGAAAATTCAATTTTTTTGAAAATCAACTGAACTATAGCCCACAAATTCAGAGCCACAAAATTCGAAAATCTGCAAATGTGCTCCGATTTCGATGATTGATACCTCTATCAATAGGCGTTGAGACCTGTAATTGTCATACAAACGGCCATTTAAACCGGTCGAATATTTCTTCACGTTTCGTGAAAAATTCAATTTTTTTGAAAATCAACTGAACTATAGCCCACAAATTCAGAGCCACAAAATTCGAAAATCTGCAAATGTGCTCCGATTTCGATGATTGATACCTCTATCAATAGGCGTTGAGACCTGTAATTGTCATACAAATGACCATTTGGACCGGTCGAATATTTCTACACGTTTCGTGAAAAATTCAATTTTTTTGAAAATCAACTGAACTATAGCCCACAAACTCAGAGCCACAAAATTCGAAAATCTGCAAATTTGCTCCGATTTCGATGATTGATACCTCTATCAATAGGCGTTGAGACCTGTAATTGTCATACAAACGGCCATTTGGATCGGTCGAATATTTCTACACGTTTCGTGGAAAATTCAATTTTTTTGAAAATCAACTGAACTATAGCCCACAAATTCAGAGCAACAAAATTCGAAAATCTGCAAATGTGCTCCGATTTCGATGATTGATACCTCTATCAATAGGCGTTGAGACCTGTAATTGTCATACAAACGGCAATTTGGATCAGTCGAATATTTCTACACGTTTCGTGGAGAATTTAATTTTTTTGAAAATCAACTGAACTATAGCCCACAAATTCAGAGCCACAAAATTCGAAAATCTGCAAATGTGCTCCGATTTCGATGATTCATACCTCTATCAATAGGCGTTGAGACCTGTAATTGTCATACAAACGGCCATTTGGATCAGTCGAATATTTCTACACGTTTCGTGGAGAATTTAATTTTTTTGAAAATCAACTGAACTATAGCCCACAAATTCAGAGCCACAAAATTCGAAAATCTGCAAATGTGCTCCGATTTCGATGATTGATACCTCTATCAATAAGCGTTGAGACCTGTAATTGTCATACAAACGGCAATTTGGATCAGTCGAATATTTCTACACGTTTCGTGGAGAATTTAATTTTTTTGAAAATCAACTGAACTATAGCCCACAAATTCAGAGCCACAAAATTCGAAAATCTGCAAATGTGCTCCGATTTCGATGATTGATACCTCTATCAATAGGCGTTGAGACCTGTAATTGTCATACAAACGGCCATTTGGATCGGTCGAATATTTCTACACGTTTCGTGGAAAATTCAATTTTTTTGAAAATCAACTGAACTATAGCCCACAAATTCAGAGCAACAAAATTCGAAAATCTGCAAATGTGCTCCGATTTCGATGATTGATACCTCTATCAATAGGCGTTGAGACCTGTAATTGTCATACAAACGGCCATTTGGATCAGTCGAATATTTCTACACGTTTCGTGGAGAATATAATTTTTTTGAAAATCAACTGAACTATAGCCCACAAATTCAGAGCCACAAAATTCGAAAATCAGCAAATGTGCTCCGATTTCCATGATTCATACCTTTATCAATAGGCGTTGAGACCTGTAATTGTCATACAAACGGCCATTTGGATCGGTCGAATATTTCTACACGTTTCGTGGAAAATTCAATTTTTTTTTAAAATCAACTGAACTATAGCCGACAAACTCAGAGCCACAAAATTCGAAAATCTGCAAATGTGCTCCGATTTCGATGATTGATACCTCTATCAATAGGCGTTGAGACCTGTAATTGTCATACAAACGGCCATTTGGATCGGTCGAATATTTCTACAAGTTTCGTGGAAAATTCATTTTTTTTTAAAATCAACTGAACTATAGCCCACAAATTCAGGGCCACAAAATTCGAAAATCTGCAAATGTGCTCCGATTTCGATGATTGATACCTCTATCAATAGGCGTTGAGACCTGTAATTGTCATACAAACGGCCATTTGGATCGGTAGAATATTTCTACAAGTTTCGTGGAAAATTCATTTTTTTTGAAAATCAACTGAACTATAGCCCACAAATTCAGAGCCACAAAATTCGAAAATCTGCAAATGTGCTCCGATTTCGATGATTGATACCTCTATCAATAGGCGTTGAGACCTGTAATTGTCATACAAACGGCCATTTGGATCGGTCGAATATTTCGACACGTTCCGTGGAAAATTCAATTTTTTTGAAAATCAACCGAACTATAGCCCACAAATTCAGAGCCACAAAATTCGAAAATCTGCAAATGTGCTCCGATTTCGATGATTCATACCTTTATCAATAGGCGTTGAGACCTGTAATTGTCATACAAACGGCCATTTGGATCGGTCGAATATTTCTAGACGTTTCGTGGAAAATTCAATTTTTTTGAAAATCAACTGAACTATAGCCCACAAATTCAGAGCCACAAAATTCGAAAATCTGCAAATGTGCTCCGATTTCGATGAGTGATACCTCAATCAATAGGCGTTGAGACCTGTAATTGTCATACAAACGGCCATTTGGATCGGTCGAATATTTCTACACGTTTCGTGGAAAATTCAATTTTTTTGAAAATCAACTGAACTATAGCCCACAAATTCAGAGCCACAAAATTCGAAAATCTGCAAATGTGCTCCGATTTCGATGATTGATACCTCTATCAATAGGCGTTGAGACCTGTAATTGTCATACAAACGGCCATTTGGATCGGTAGAATATTTCTACACGTTTCGTGGAAAATTCAATTTTTTTGAAAATCAACTGAACTATAGCCCACAAATTCAGAGCCACAAAATTCGAAAATCTGCAAATGTGCGCGGATTTCGATGATTGATACCTCTATCAATAGGCGTTGAGACCTGTAATTGTCATACAAACAGCCATTTAAATCGGTAGAATATTTCTACACGTTTCGTGGAAAATTCAATTTTTTTGAAAATCAACTGAACTATAGCCCACAAATTCAGAGCCACAAAATACGAAAATCTGCAAATGTGCTCCGATTTCGATGAGTGATACCTCAATCAATAGGCGTTGAGACCTGTAATTGTCATACAAACGGCCATTTGGATCGGTCGAATATTTCTACAAGTTTCGTGGAAAATTCATTTTTTTTGAAAATCAACTGAACTATAGCCCACAAATTCAGAGCCACAAAATTCGAAAATCTGCAAATGTGCGCCGATTTCGATGATTGATACCTCAATCAATAGGCGTTGAGACCTGTAATTGTCATACAAACGGCCATTTGGATCGGTCGAATATTTCTAGACGTTTCGTGGAAAATTCAATTTTTTTGAAAATCAACTGAACTATAGCCCACAAATTCAGAGCCACAAAATTCGAAAATCTGCAAATGTGCTCCGATTTCGATGAGTGATACCTCTATCAATAGGCGTTGAGACCTGTAATTGTCATACAAACGGCCATTTGGATCAGTCGAATATTTCTACACGTTTCGTGGAAAATTAAATTTTTTTGAAAATCAACTGAACTATAGCCCACAAATTCAGAGCCACAAAATTCGAAAATCTGCAAATGTGCGCCGATTTCGATGATTGATACCTCTATCAATAGGCGTTGAGACCTGTAATTGTCATACAAACGGCCATTTGGATCGGTCGAATATTTCTACAAGTTTCGTGGAAAATTCATTTTTTTTGAAAATCAACTGAACTATAGCCCACAAATTCAGAGCCACAAAATTCGAAAATCTGCAAATGTGCGCCGATTTCGATGATTGATACCTCTATCAATAGGCGTTGAGACCTGTAATTGGCATACAAACGGCCATTTGGATCGGTCGAATATTTCTAGACGTTTCGTGGAAAATTCAATTTTTTTGATAATCAACTGAACTATAGCCCACAAATTCAGAGCCACAAAATTCGAAAATCTGCAAATGTGCTCCGATTTCGATGAGTGATACCTCAATCAATAGGCGTTGAGACCTGTAATTGTCATACAAACGGCCATTTGGATCGGTCGAATATTTCTTCACGTTTCGTGAAAAATTCAATTTTTTTGAAAATCAACTGAACTATAGCCCACAAATTCAGAGCCACAAAATTCGAAAATCTGCAAATGTGCTCCGATTTCGATGATTGATACCTCTATCAATAGGCGTTGGGACCTGTAATTGTCATACAAATGGCCATTTAAACCGGTCGAATATTTCTACACGTTTCGTGAAAAATTCAATTTTTTTGAAAATCAACTGAACTATAGCCCACAAATTCAGAGCCACAAAATTCGAAAATCTGCAAATGTGCTCCGATTTCGATGATTGATACCTCTATCAATAGGCGTTGAGACCTGTAATTGTCATACAAATGACCATTTGGACCGGTCGAATATTTCTACACGTTTCGTGAAAAATTCAATTTTTTTGAAAATCAACTGAACTATAGCCCACAAATTCAGAGCCACAAAATTCGAAAATCTGCAAATGTGCTCTGATTTCGATGATTGATACCTCTATCAATAGGCGTTGAGACCTGCAATTGTCATACAAACGGCCATTTGGATCGGTCGAATATTTCTTCACGTTTCGTGGAAAACTCATTTTTTTTTAAAGTCAACTTAACTATAGCCCACAAATTCAGAGCCACAAAATTCGAAAATCTGCAAATGTGCTCCGATTTCGATGATTGATACCTCTATCAATAGGCGTTGAGACCTGTAATTGTCATACAAACGGCCATTTAAACCGGTCGAATATTTCTACACGTTTCGTGAAAAATTCAATTTTTTTGAAAATCAACTGAACTATAGCCCACAAATTCAGAGCCACAAAATTCGAAAATCTGCAAATGTGCTCTGATTTCGATGATTGATACCTCTATCAATAGGCGTTGAGACCTGTAATTGTCATACAAACGGCCATTTGGATCGGTCGAATATTTCTTCACGTTTCGTGAAAAATTCAATTTTTTTGAAAATCAACTGAACTATAGCCCACAAATTCAGAGCCACAAAATTCGAAAATCTGCAAATGTGCTCTGATTTCGATGATTGATACCTTTATCAATAGGCGTTGAGACCTGCAATTGTCATACAAACGGCCATTTGGATCGGTCGAATATTTCTTCACGTTTCGTGGAAAACTCATTTTTTTTTAAAGTCAACTTAACTATAGCCCACAAATTCAGAGCCACAAAATTCGAAAATCTGCAAATGTGCTCCGATTTCGATGATTGATACCTCTATCAATAGGCGTTGAGACCTGTAATTGTCATACAAACGGCCATTTAAACCGGTCGAATATTTCTACACGTTTCGTGAAAAATTCAATTTTTTTGAAAATCAACTGAACTATAGCCCACAAATTCAGAGCCACAAAATTCGAAAATCTGCAAATGTGCTCTGATTTCGATGATTGATACCTTTATCAATAGGCATTGAGACCTGTAATTGTCATACAAACGGCCATTTGGATCGGTCGAATATTTCTACACGTTTCGTGGAAAATTAAATTTTTTTGAAAATCAACTGAACTATAGCCCACAAACTCAGAGCCACAAAATTCGAAAATCTGCAAATTTGCTCCGATTTTGATGATTCATACCTTTATCAATAGGCGTTGAGACCTGTAATTGTCATACAAACGGCCATTTGGATCGGTCGAATATTTCTTCACGTTTCGTGAAAAATTCAATTTTTTTGAAAATCAACTGAACTATAGCCCACAAATTCAGAGCCACAAAATTCGAAAATCTGCAAATGTGCTCCGATTTCGATGATTGATACCTTTATCAATAGGCGTTGAGACCTGTAATTGTCATACAAACGGCCATTTGGATCGGTCGAATATTTCTACACGTTTCGTGAAAAATTCAATTTTTTTGAAAATCAACTGAACTATAGCCCACAAATTCAGAGCCACAAAATTCGAAAATCTGCAAATGTGCTCCGATTTCGATTATTGATACCTTTATCAATAGGCGTTGAGACCTGCAATTGTCATACAAACGGCCATTTGGATCGGTCGAATATTTCTACACGTTTCGTGGAAAACTCATTTTTTTTGAAAATCAACTTAACTATAGCCCACAAATTCAGAGCCACAAAATTCGAAAATCTGCAAATGTGCTCCGATTTCGATGATTGATACCTCTATCAATAGGCGTTGAGACCTGTAATTGTCATACAAATGGCCATTTAAACCGGTCGAATATTTCTTCACGTTTCGTGGAAAATTCAATTTTTTTGAAAATCAACTGAACTATAGCCCACAAATTCAGAGCCACAAAATTCGAAAATCTGCAAATGTGCTCCGATTTCGATGATTGATACCTCTATCAATAGGCGTTGAGACCTGTAATTGTCATACAAACGGCCATTTGGATCGGTCGAATATTTCTTCACGTTTCGTGGAAAATTTAATTTTTTTAAAAATCAACTGAACTATAGCCCACAAATTCAGAGCTACAAAATTCGAAAATCTGCAAATGTGCTCCGATTTCGATGATTGATACCTCTATCAATAGGCGTTGAGACCTGTAATTGTCATACAAACGGCCATTTGGATCGGTCGAATATTTCTTCACGTTTCGTGGAAAATTCAATTTTTTTGAAAATCAACTGAACTATAGCCCACAAATTCAGAGCCACAAAATTCGAAAATCTGCAAATGTGCTCCGATTTCGATGATTCATACCTCTATCAATAGGCGTTGAGACCTGTAATTGTCATACAAACGGCCATTTGGATCGGTCGAATATTTCTACACGTTTCGTGGAAAATTCAATTTTTTTGAAAATCAACTGAACTATAGCCCACAAATTCAGAGCAACAAAATTCGAAAATCTGCAAATGTGCTCCGATTTCGATGATTGATACCTCTATCAATAGGCGTTGAGACCTGTAATTGTCATACAAACGGCAATTTGGATCAGTCGAATATTTCTACACGTTTCGTGGAGAATTTAATTTTTTTGAAAATCAACTGAACTATAGCCCACAAATTCAGAGCCACAAAATTCGAAAATCTGCAAATGTGCTCCGATTTCGATGATTCATACCTCTATCAATAGGCTCAACGCCTGTAATTGGTTGTAAACGGTCTCAACGACCTGTAATTGTCATACAAACGGCCATTTGGATCGGTCGAATATTTCTTCACGTTTCGTGGAAAATTCAATTTTTTTGAAAATCAACTGAACTATAGCCCACAAATTCAGAGCCACAAAATTCGAAAATCTGCAAATGTGCTCCGATTTCGATGATTCATACCTCTATCAATAGGCTCAACGCCTGTAATTGGTTGTAAACGGTCTCAACGACCTGTAATTGTCATACAAACGGCCATTTGGATCGGTCGAATATTTCTTCACGTTTCGTGGAAAATTCAATTTTTTTGAAAATCAACTGAACTATAGCCCACAAATTCAGAGCCACAAAATTCGAAAATCTGCAAATGTGCTCCGATTTCGATGATTCATACCTCTATCAAAAGGCTCAACGCCTGTAATTGGTTGTAAACGGTTTCAACGACCTGTAATTGTCATACAAACGGCCATTTGGATCGGTCGAATATTTCTTCACGTTTCGTGGAAAATTCAATTTTTTTGAAAATCAACTGAACTATAGCCCACAAATTCAGAGCCACAAAATTCGAAAATCTGCAAATGTGCTCCGATTTCGATGATTCATACCTCTATCAATAGGCGTTGAGACCTGTAATTGTCATACAAACGGCCATTTGGATCGGTCGAATATTTCTACACGTTTCGTGGAAAATTCAATTTTTTTGAAAATCAACTGAACTATAGCCCACAAATTCAGAGCAACAAAATTCGAAAATCTGCAAATGTGCTCCGATTTCGATGATTGATACCTCTATCAATAGGCGTTGAGACCTGTAATTGTCATACAAACGGCCATTTGGATCGGTCGAATATTTCTACACGTTTCGTGGAAAATTCAATTTTTTTGAAAATCAACTGAACTATAGCCCACAAATTCAGAGCCACAAAATTCGAAAATCTGCAAATGTGCTCCGATTTCGATGATTCATACCTCTATCAATAGGCGTTGAGACCTGTAATTGTCATACAAACGGCCATTTGGATCGGTCGAATATTTCTACACGTTTCGTGGAAAATTCAATTTTTTTGAAAATCAACTGAACTATAGCCCACAAATTCAGAGCAACAAAATTCGAAAATCTGCAAATGTGCTCCGATTTCGATGATTGATACCTCTATCAATAGGCGTTGAGACCTGTAATTGTCATACAAACGGCAATTTGGATCAGTCGAATATTTCTACACGTTTCGTGGAGAATTTAATTTTTTTGAAAATCAACTGAACTATAGCCCACAAATTCAGAGCCACAAAATTCGAAAATCTGCAAATGTGCTCCGATTTCGATGATTGATACCTCTATCAATAGGCGTTGAGACCTGTAATTGTCATACAAACGGCCATTTGGATCGGTCGAATATTTCTACACGTTTCGTGGAAAATTCAATTTTTTTGAAAATCAACTGAACTATAGCCCACAAATTCAGAGCAACAAAATTCGAAAATCTGCAAATGTGCTCCGATTTCGATGATTGATACCTCTATCAATAGGCGTTGAGACCTGTAATTGTCATACAAACGGCCATTTGGATCGGTCGAATATTTCTACACGTTTCGTGGAAAATTCAATTTTTTTGAAAATCAACTGAACTATAGCCCACAAATTCAGAGCCACAAAATTCGAAAATCTGCAAATGTGCTCCGATTTCGATGATTCATACCTCAATCAATAGGCGTTGAGACCTGTAATTGTCATACAAACGGCCATTTGGATCAGTCGAATATTTCTACACGTTTCGTGGAGAATTTAATTTTTTTGAAAATCAACTGAACTATAGCCCACAAATTCAGAGCCACAAAATTCGAAAATCTGCAAATGTGCTCCGATTTCGATGATTGATACCTCTATCAATAGGCGTTGAGACCTGTAATTGTCATACAAACGGCAATTTGGATCAGTCGAATATTTCTACACGTTTCGTGGAGAATTTAATTTTTTTGAAAATCAACTGAACTATAGCCCACAAATTCAGAGCCACAAAATTCGAAAATCTGCAAATGTGCTCCGATTTCGATGATTCATACCTCTATCAATAGGCGTTGAGACCTGTAATTGTCATACAAACGGCCATTTGGATCGGTCGAATATTTCTACACGTTTCGTGGAAAATTCAATTTTTTTGAAAATCAACTGAACTATAGCCCACAAATTCAGAGCCACAAAATTCGAAAATCTGCAAATGTGCTCCGATTTCGATGAGTGATACCTCTATCAATAGGCGTTGAGACCTGTAATTGTCATACAAACGGCCATTTGGATCAGTCGAATATTTCTACACGTTTCGTGGAAAATTAAATTTTTTTGAAAATCAACTGAACTATAGCCCACAAATTCAGAGCAACAAAATTCGAAAATCTGCAAATGTGCTCCGATTTCGATGATTGATACCTCTATCAATAGGCGTTGAGACCTGTAATTGTCGTACAAACGGCCATTTGGATCGGTCGAATATTTCTACACGTTTCGTGGAAAATTCAATTTTTTTAAAAACAAACTGAACTATATATAGCCCACAAATTCAGAGCCACAAAATTCGAAAATCTGCAAATGTGCTCCGATTTCGATGATTCATACCTCTATCAATAGGCGTTGAGACCTGTAATTGTCATACAAACGGCCATTTGGATCGGTCGAATATTTCTTCACGTTTCGTGGAAAATTCAATTTTTTTGAAAATCAACTGAACTATACCTAGCCCACAAATTCAGAGCCACAAAATTCGAAAATCTGCAAATGTGCTCCGATTTCGATGATTCATACCTTTATCAATAGGCGTTGAGACCTGTAATTGTCATACAAACGGCCATTTGGATCGGTCGAATATTTCTTCACGTTTCGTGGAAAATTCAATTTTTTTGAAAATCAACTGAACTATAGCCCACAAATTCAGAGCAACAAAATTCGAAAATCTGCAAATGTGCTCCGATTTCGATGATTGATACCTCTATCAATAGGCGTTGAGACCTGTAATTGTCATACAAACGGCCATTTGGATCAGTCGAATATTTCAACGCGTTTCGTGGAAAATTTAATTTTTTTGAAAATCAACTGAACTATAGCCCACAAATTCAGAGCAACAAAATTCGAAAATCTGCAAATGTGCTCCGATTTCGATGATTCATACCTCTATCAATAGGCGTTGAGACCTGTAATTGTCATACAAACGGCCATTTGGATCGGTCGAATATTTCTTCACGTTTCGTGGAAAATTCAATTTTTTTGAAAATCAACTGAACTATAGCCCATAAATTCAGAGCAACAAAATTCGAAAATCTGCAAATGTGCTCCGATTTCGATGATTCATACCTTTATCAATAGGCGTTGAGACCTGTAATTGTCATACAAATGGCCATTTGGATCGGTCGAATATTTCTTCACGTTTCGTGGAAAATTCAATTTTTTTGAAAATCAACTGAACTATACCTAGCCCACAAATTCAGAGCCACAAAATTCGAAAATCTGCAAATGTGCTCCGATTTCGATGATTCATACCTTTATCAATAGGCGTTGAGACCTGTAATTGTCATACAAACGGCCATTTGGATCGGTCGAATATTTCTTCACGTTTCGTGGAAAATTCAATTTTTTTGAAAATCAACTGAACTATAGCCCACAAATTCAGAGCAACAAAATTCGAAAATCTGCAAACGTGCTCCGATTTCGATGATTGATACCTCTATCAATAGGCGTTGAGACCTGTAATTGTCATACAAACGGCCATTTGGATCAGTCGAATATTTCTACACGTTTCGTGGAGAATTTAATTTTTTTGAAAATCAACTGAACTATAGCCCACAAATTCAGAGCCACAAAATTCGAAAATCTGCAAATGTGCTCCGATTTCGATGATTCATACCTCTATCAATAGGCGTTGAGACCTGTAATTGTCATACAAACGGCCATTTGGATCGGTCGAATATTTCTTCACGTTTCGTGGAAAATTCAATTTTTTTGAAAATCAACTGAACTATAGCCCACAAATTCAGAGCAACAAAATTCGAAAATCTGCAAATGTGCTCCGATTTCGATGATTGATACCTCTATCAATAGGCGTTGAGACCTGTAATTGTCATACAAACGGCCATTTGGATCAGTCGAATATTTCTACGCGTTTCGTGGAAAATTTAATTTTTTTGAAAATCAACTGAACTATAGCCCACAAATTCAGAGCAACAAAATTCGAAAATCTGCAAATGTGCTCCGATTTCGATGATTCATACCTCTATCAATAGGCGTTGAGACCTGTAATTGTCATACAAACGGCCATTTGGATCGGTCGAATATTTCTTCACGTTTCGTGGAAAATTCAATTTTTTTGAAAATCAACTGAACTATAGCCCACAAATTCAGAGCCACAAAATTCGAAAATCTGCAAATGTGCTCCGATTTCGATGATTGATACCTCTATCAATAGGCGTTGAGACCTGTAATTGTCATACAAACGGCCATTTGGATCGGTCGAATATTTCTACACGTTTCGTGGAAAATTCAATTTTTTTGAAAATCAACTGAACTATAGCCCACAAATTCAGAGCCACAAAATTCGAAAATCTGCAAATGTGCTCCGATTTCGATGATTCATACCTTTATCAATAGGCGTTGAGACCTGTAATTGTCATACAAACGGCCATTTGGATCGGTCGAATATTTCTAGACGTTTCGTGGAAAATTCAATTTTTTTGAAAATCAACTGAACTATAGCCCACAAATTCAGAGCCACAAAATTCGAAAATCTGCAAATGTGCTCCGATTTCGATGAGTGATACCTCAATCAATAGGCGTTGAGACCTGTAATTGTCATACAAACGGCCATTTGGATCGGTCGAATATTTCTACACGTTTCGTGGAAAATTCAATTTTTTTGAAAATCAACTGAACTATAGCCCACAAATTCAGAGCCACAAAATTCGAAAATCTGCAAATGTGCTCCGATTTCGATGATTGATACCTCTATCAATAGGCGTTGAGACCTGTAATTGTCATACAAACGGCCATTTGGATCGGTAGAATATTTCTACACGTTTCGTGGAAAATTAAATTTTTTTGAAAATCAACTGAACTATAGCCCACAAATTCAGAGCCACAAAATTCGAAAATCTGCAAATGTGCGCGGATTTCGATGATTGATACCTCTATCAATAGGCGTTGAGACCTGTAATTGTCATACAAACGCCCATTTAAATCGGTAGAATATTTCTACACGTTTCGTGGAAAATTCAATTTTTTTGAAAATCAACTGAACTATAGCCCACAAATTCAGAGCCACAAAATTCGAAAATCTGCAAATGTGCGCGGATTTCGATGATTGATACCTCTATCAATAGGCGTTGAGACCTGTAATTGTCATACAAACGGCCATTTAAATCGGTAGAATATTTCTACAAGTTTCGTGGAAAATTCATTTTTTTTGAAAATCAACTGAACTATAGCCCACAAATTCAGAGCCACAAAATACGAAAATCTGCAAATGTGCTCCGATTTCGATGAGTGATACCTCAATCAATAGGCGTTGAGACCTGTAATTGTCATACAAACGGCCATTTGGATCGGTCGAATATTTCTACAAGTTTCGTGGAAAATTCATTTTTTTTGAAAATCAACTGAACTATAGCCCACAAATTCAGAGCCACAAAATTCGAAAATCTGCAAATGTGCGCCGATTTCGATGATTGATACCTCAATCAATAGGCGTTGAGACCTGTAATTGTCATACAAACGGCCATTTGGATCGGTCGAATATTTCTAGACGTTTCGTGGAAAATTCAATTTTTTTGAAAATCAACTGAACTATAGCCCACAAATTCAGAGCCACAAAATTCGAAAATCTGCAAATGTGCTCCGATTTCGATGAGTGATACCTCTATCAATAGGCGTTGAGACCTGTAATTGTCATACAAACGGCCATTTGGATCAGTCGAATATTTCTACACGTTTCGTGGAAAATTAAATTTTTTTGAAAATCAACTGAACTATAGCCCACAAATTCAGAGCCACAAAATTCGAAAATCTGCAAATGTGCGCCGATTTCGATGATTGATACCTCTATCAATAGGCGTTGAGACCTGTAATTGTCATACAAACGGCCATTTGGATCGGTCGAATATTTCTACACGTTTCGTGGAAAAATAAATTTTTTTGAAAATCAACTGAACTATAGCCCACAAATTCAGAGCCACAAAATTCGAAAATCTGCAAATGTGCTCCGATTTCGATGATTGATACCTCTATCAATAGGCGTTGAGACCTGTAATTGTCATACAAACGGCCATTTGGATCGGTCGAATATTTCTACAAGTTTCGTGGAAAATTCATTTTTTTTGAAAATCAACTGAACTATAGCCCACAAATTCAGAGCCACAAAATTCGAAAATCTGCAAATGTGCGCCGATTTCGATGATTGATACCTCTATCAATAGGCGTTGAGACCTGTAATTGGCATACAAACGGCCATTTGGATCGGTCGAATATTTCTAGACGTTTCGTGGAAAATTCAATTTTTTTGAAAATCAACTGAACTATAGCCCACAAATTCAGAGCCACAAAATTCGAAAATCTGCAAATGTGCGCGGATTTCGATGATTGATACCTCTATCAATAGGCGTTGAGACCTGTAATTGTCATACAAACGGCCATTTAAATCGGTAGAATATTTCTACACGTTTCGTGGAAAATTCAATTTTTTTGAAAATCAACTGAACTATAGCCCACAAATTCAGAGCCACAAAATTCGAAAATCTGCAAATGTGCGCGGATTTCGATGATTGATACCTCTATCAATAGGCGTTGAGACCTGTAATTGTCATACAAACGGCCATTTAAATCGGTAGAATATTTCTACAAGTTTCGTGGAAAAATCATTTTTTTTGAAAATCAACTGAACTATAGCCCACAAATTCAGAGCCACAAAATACGAAAATCTGCAAATGTGCTCCGATTTCGATGAGTGATACCTCAATCAATAGGCGTTGAGACCTGTAATTGTCATACAAACGGCCATTTGGATCGGTCGAATATTTCTACAAGTTTCGTGGAAAATTCATTTTTTTTGAAAATCAACTGAACTATAGCCCACAAATTCAGAGCCACAAAATTCGAAAATCTGCAAATGTGCGCCGATTTCGATGATTGATACCTCAATCAATAGGCGTTGAGACCTGTAATTGTCATACAAACGGCCATTTGGATCGGTCGAATATTTCTAGACGTTTCGTGGAAAATTCAATTTTTTTGAAAATCAACTGAACTATAGCCCACAAATTCAGAGCCACAAAATTCGAAAATCTGCAAATGTGCTCCGATTTCGATGAGTGATACCTCTATCAATAGGCGTTGAGACCTGTAATTGTCATACAAACGGCCATTTGGATCAGTCGAATATTTCTACACGTTTCGTGGAGAATTAAATTTTTTTGAAAATCAACTGAACTATAGCCCACAAATTCAGAGCCACAAAATTCGAAAATCTGCAAATGTGCGCCGATTTCGATGATTGATACCTCTATCAATAGGCGTTGAGACCTGTAATTGTCATACAAACGGCCATTTGGATCGGTCGAATATTTCTAGACGTTTCGTGGAAAAATAAATTTTTTTGAAAATCAACTGAACTATAGCCCACAAATTCAGAGCCACAAAATTCGAAAATCTGCAAATGTGCTCCGATTTCGATGATTGATACCTCTATCAATAGGCGTTGAGACCTGTAATTGTCATACAAACGGCCATTTGGATCGGTCGAATATTTCTACAAGTTTCGTGGAAAATTCATTTTTTTTGAAAATCAACTGAACTATAGCCCACAAATTCAGAGCCACAAAATTCGAAAATCTGCAAATGTGCTCCGATTTCGATGATTGATACCTCTATCAATAGGCGTTGGGACCTGTAATTGTCATACAAATGGCCATTTAAACCGGTCGAATATTTCTACACGTTTCGTGAAAAATTCAATTTTTTTGAAAATCAACTGAACTATAGCCCACAAATTCAGAGCCACAAAATTCGAAAATCTGCAAATGTGCTCCGATTTCGATGATTGATACCTCTATCAATAGGCGTTGAGACCTGTAATTGTCATACAAATGACCATTTGGACCGGTCGAATATTTCTACACGTTTCGTGAAAAATTCAATTTTTTTGAAAATCAACTGAACTATAGCCCACAAATTCAGAGCCACAAAATTCGAAAATCTGCAAATGTGCTCCGATTTCGATGATTGATACCTCTATCAATAGGCGTTGAGACCTGTAATTGTCATACAAACGGCCATTTGGATCGGTCGAATATTTCTTCACGTTTCGTGAAAAATTCAATTTTTTTGAAAATCAACTGAACTATAGCCCACAAATTCAGAGCCACAAAATTCGAAAATCTGCAAATGTGCTCCGATTTCGATGATTGATACCTCTATCAATAGGCATTGAGACCTGTAATTGTCATACAAACGGCCATTTGGATCGGTCGAATATTTCTACACGTTTCGTGGAAAATTCAATTTTTTTGAAAATCAACTGAACTATAGCCCACAAATTCAGAGCAACAAAATTCGAAAATCTGCAAATGTGCTCCGATTTCGATGATTGATACCTCTATCAATAGGCATTGAGACCTGTAATTGTCATACAAACGGCCATTTGGATCGGTCGAATATTTCTACACGTTTCGTGGAAAATTAAATTTTTTTGAAAATCAACTGAACTATAGCCCACAAACTCAGAGCCACAAAATTCGAAAATCTGCAAATTTGCTCCGATTTTGATGATTCATACCTTTATCAATAGGCGTTGAGACCTGTAATTGTCATACAAACGGCCATTTGGATCGGTCGAATATTTCTTCACGTTTCGTGAAAAATTCAATTTTTTTGAAAATCAACTGAACTATAGCCCACAAATTCAGAGCCACAAAATTCGAAAATCTGCAAATGTGCTCCGATTTCGATGATTGATACCTTTATCAATAGGCGTTGAGACCTGTAATTGTCATACAAACGGCCATTTGGATCGGTCGAATATTTCTACACGTTTCGTGAAAAATTCAATTTTTTTGAAAATCAACTGAACTATAGCCCACAAATTCAGAGCCACAAAATTCGAAAATCTGCAAATGTGCTCCGATTTCGATGATTCATACCTCTATCAATAGGCGTTGAGACCTGTAATTGTCATACAAATGGCCATTTAAACCGGTCGAATATTTCTTCACGTTTCGTGGAAAATTCAATTTTTTTGAAAATCAACTGAACTATAGCCCACAAATTCAGAGCAACAAAATTCGAAAATCTGCAAATGTGCTCCGATTTCGATGATTGATACCTCAATCAATAGGCGTTGAGACCTGTAATTGTCATACAAACGGCCATTTGGATCGGTCGAATATTTCTACACGTTTCGTGGAAAACTCATTTTTTTTGAAAATCAACTTAACTATAGCCCACAAATTCAGAGCCACAAAATTCGAAAATCTGCAAATGTGCTCCGATTTCGATGATTGATACCTCTATCAATAGGCGTTGAGACCTGTAATTGTCATACAAATGGCCATTTAAACCGGTCGAATATTTCTTCACGTTTCGTGGAAAATTCAATTTTTTTGAAAATCAACTGAACTATAGCCCACAAATTCAGAGCCACAAAATTCGAAAATCTGCAAATGTGCTCCGATTTCGATGATTGATACCTCTATCAATAGGCGTTGAGACCTGTAATTGTCATACAAACGGCCATTTGGATCGGTCGAATATTTCTACACGTTTCGTGGAAAATTCAATTTTTTTGAAAATCAACTGAACTATAGCCCACAAATTCAGAGCAACAAAATTCGAAAATCTGCAAATGTGCTCCGATTTCGATGATTGATACCTCTATCAATAGGCGTTGAGACCTGTAATTGTCATACAAATGGCCATTTAAACCGGTCGAATATTTCTTCACGTTTCGTGGAAAATTTAATTTTTTTAAAAATCAACTGAACTATAGCCCACAAATTCAGAGCTACAAAATTCGAAAATCTGCAAATGTGCTCCGATTTCGATGATTGATACCTCTATCAATAGGCGTTGAGACCTGTAATTGTCATACAAACGGCCATTTGGATCGGTCGAATATTTCTTCACGTTTCGTGGAAAATTCAATTTTTTTGAAAATCAACTGAACTATAGCCCACAAATTCAGAGCCACAAAATTCGAAAATCTGCAAATGTGCTCCGATTTCGATGATTCATACCTCTATCAAAAGGCTCAACGCCTGTAATTGGTTGTAAACGGTTTCAACGACCTGTAATTGTCATACAAACGGCCATTTGGATCGGTCGAATATTTCTTCACGTTTCGTGGAAAATTCAATTTTTTTGAAAATCAACTGAACTATAGCCCACAAATTCAGAGCCACAAAATTCGAAAATCTGCAAATGTGCTCCGATTTCGATGATTCATACCTCTATCAATAGGCGTTGAGACCTGTAATTGTCATACAAACGGCCATTAAGATCGGTCGAATATTTCTACACGTTTCGTGGAAAATTCAATTTTTTTGAAAATCAACTGAACTATAGCCCACAAATTCAGAGCAACAAAATTCGAAAATCTGCAAATGTGCTCCGATTTCGATGATTGATACCTCTATCAATAGGCGTTGAGACCTGTAATTGTCATACAAACGGCCATTTGGATCGGTCGAATATTTCTACACGTTTCGTGGAAAATTCAATTTTTTTGAAAATCAACTGAACTATAGCCCACAAATTCAGAGCAACAAAATTCGAAAATCTGCAAATGTGCTCCGATTTCGATGATTGATACCTCTATCAATAGGCGTTGAGACCTGTAATTGTCATACAAACGGCAATTTGGATCAGTCGAATATTTCTACACGTTTCGTGGAGAATTTAATTTTTTTGAAAATCAACTGAACTATAGCCCACAAATTCAGAGCCACAAAATTCGAAAATCTGCAAATGTGCTCCGATTTCGATGATTCATACCTCTATCAATAGGCTCAACGCCTGTAATTGGTTGTAAACGGTCTCAACGACCTGTAATTGTCATACAAACGGCCATTTGGATCGGTCGAATATTTCTTCACGTTTCGTGGAAAATTCAATTTTTTTGAAAATCAACTGAACTATAGCCCACAAATTCAGAGCCACAAAATTCGAAAATCTGCAAATGTGCTCCGATTTCGATGATTGATACCTCTATCAATAGGCGTTGAGACCTGTAATTGTCATACAAACGGCCATTTGGATCGGTCGAATATTTCTACACGTTTCGTGGAAAATTCAATTTTTTTGAAAATCAACTGAACTATAGCCCACAAATTCAGAGCAACAAAATTCGAAAATCTGCAAATGTGCTCCGATTTCGATGATTGATACCTCTATCAATAGGCGTTGAGACCTGTAATTGTCATACAAACGGCAATTTGGATCAGTCGAATATTTCTACACGTTTCGTGGAGAATTTAATTTTTTTGAAAATCAACTGAACTATAGCCCACAAATTCAGAGCCACAAAATTCGAAAATCTGCAAATGTGCTCCGATTTCGATGATTCATACCTCTATCAATAGGCTCAACGCCTGTAATTGGTTGTAAACGGTCTCAACGACCTGTAATTGTCATACAAACGGCCATTTGGATCGGTCGAATATTTCTTCACGTTTCGTGGAAAATTCAATTTTTTTGAAAATCAACTGAACTATAGCCCACAAATTCAGAGCCACAAAATTCGAAAATCTGCAAATGTGCTCCGATTTCGATGATTCATACCTCTATCAATAGGCGTTGAGACCTGTAATTGTCATACAAACGGCCATTTGGATCGGTCGAATATTTCTACACGTTTCGTGGAAAATTCAATTTTTTTGAAAATCAACTGAACTATAGCCCACAAATTCAGAGCAACAAAATTCGAAAATCTGCAAATGTGCTCCGATTTCGATGATTGATACCTCTATCAATAGGCGTTGAGACCTGTAATTGTCATACAAACGGCCATTTGGATCGGTCGAATATTTCTACACGTTTCGTGGAAAATTCAATTTTTTTGAAAATCAACTGAACTATAGCCCACAAATTCAGAGCAACAAAATTCGAAAATCTGCAAATGTGCTCCGATTTCGATGATTGATACCTCTATCAATAGGCGTTGAGACCTGTAATTGTCATACAAACGGCCATTTGGATCGGTCGAATATTTCTACACGTTTCGTGGAAAATTCAATTTTTTTGAAAATCAACTGAACTATAGCCCACAAATTCAGAGCCACAAAATTCGAAAATCTGCAAATGTGCTCCGATTTCGATGATTCATACCTCTATCAATAGGCGTTGAGACCTGTAATTGTCATACAAACGGCCATTTGGATCGGTCGAATATTTCTACACGTTTCGTGGAAAATTCAATTTTTTTGAAAATCAACTGAACTATAGCCCACAAATTCAGAGCAACAAAATTCGAAAATCTGCAAATGTGCTCCGATTTCGATGATTGATACCTCTATCAATAGGCGTTGAGACCTGTAATTGTCATACAAACGGCCATTTGGATCAGTCGAATATTTCTACACGTTTCGTGGAGAATTTAATTTTTTTGAAAATCAACTGAACTATAGCCCACAAATTCAGAGCCACAAAATTCGAAAATCTGCAAATGTGCTCCGATTTCGATGATTGATACCTCTATCAATAGGCGTTGAGACCTGTAATTGTCATACAAACGGCAATTTGGATCAGTCGAATATTTCTACACGTTTCGTGGAGAATTTAATTTTTTTGAAAATCAACTGAACTATAGCCCACAAATTCAGAGCCACAAAATTCGAAAATCTGCAAATGTGCTCCGATTTCGATGATTGATACCTCTATCAATAGGCGTTGAGACCTGTAATTGTCATACAAACGGCCATTTGGATCGGTCGAATATTTCTACACGTTTCGTGGAAAATTCAATTTTTTTGAAAATCAACTGAACTATAGCCCACAAATTCAGAGTGTTATATACACTTAGATTACATACAATAATGTATTATATAATGAACATCATTTGTATTCTACAGGCTATACTGTATATTTCATATTTCAATATTTTATTTGTATGAATGCTAAAACAATACGAATGTAATCTTTTGTAGTCGATATGATTTTTGGTTTAAACAAAAGTCAGTTGAAGATATATTTCACTGATCGAATGATCAATGTCTAATAATAAATGAATTAATAATTATAATAATAAATTAAACTAAAAGTCTTTCATTATTGGTGCTTTGAAAATGGCAATTATACGGTTGGTTATTCTTAAGGTGAATCTTATACAAACATTAACATAACAAATTGGTGGCAGCGGAAACTATATAAAATTTAAGTTAAAAAAAACAAAATTGTGATTTACCACAACGAAGATAACCTTAATTGCCGTAGTGTACATATAATTTGCCTAAGCACGAAGACTTTAATTTTTCTTAAAATAAATCAAATTTTTTTAAATCAAATTACGTAAAGAAGTATAATTATAATTATAATATGTATAAGTTTTTATTAAAAAATATATAAATTCTGTGTAAGTGCTGTTAAAGAAAAAGTAAAGAAAACACTGAAAAAAAGCAACTGTATTCATAGAATTTCCATGTGGTTGGAACATTCGTCGAAGGTCATTGTTTAAACGGTATCTACGATTTTGGTCAACCGTACAACCGCATGATCATCTCAAAGACATATTTTAATTTATCATGAAAAAAATTTCAACATAAATACAAAAATAATCTACATACATACGAGCAACGATCAAACAAATTCAATTTATTGTATATAAGATACATATTTAAACAAACAAAATTCATTTAGTCCAGCGAGGAACCAATTCTCCAAATTTCATACAATATTCATCTTTATCAATGAAATTAAAATAGATCATCGCAAATTTCATAAAAATTCAACTTTATTGTACCAGCATTACATCATAACGTCGCATCACAAAAAATACAATATATAACTGGGTGAAACTGGCATTGGGATCAACAATAAATTCATCAATAAATCAACGGTTCAAAATAAAAACAACTCAAACAATTCTAATAGTTTGAAAAATATTTTATTGAATATAATTATACACAGCATCATCAAATAACTGTAAGTACCACTATTCATTTAACTGCACAAATTTAAAAAGTTTCAATCCTTTACGCGATCTTTACAATTAATACGTATACCTGTAATAGTTTATCATAACAAAAAAAAAAAATAATTGTTTGATACATCTCAGTGATTTAACCTTGCTTATGCCACCTCGTAAAGCCAAAAAGAGACGTTCCATTCCGAAAGCCGAACAGAAACATAAAATTACAATGGGGTTAGATATCAAATCAATGCTTCGGATTATTCCAGAATTTAACGGTAATTCATGTGATTTACACAAGTTTATTTCGTGTTGTGAAGTGGTTCATGATCCGTTAGAAGACGACGAAGAAATCAAATTATTTTTAAATTTAATAAAATCTAAATTATCGGGAAGTGCTTATAACTTAGTTAAATACCATGATTACAATACATGGGATGATTTAAAAACAGATTTATTAGAACATTTCCAAGAAAAAGAATCAATCGAATTTTTGCAAGTGGAATTAGTCAAATGCAAACAAAATAAGCTGGAAAATGTTCGAACTTTTGCAACTCGTATTGAAACACTATTGTCGAAACTGAATGATGCTTGTATTTCCCGTGAGGGGAGGGAAGCTGCTAAATACATTCAAAATTTAAATTCTTCCACTGCCTTGAAGTCATTTCAAGACGGATTGAAGGATCCACTTAAAGTAATTATAAAAGCTTGCCGATTTACAAAATTAAAGGAAGCAATTACCAAGGCAATAGAAGAAGAGTCAACAAATGTGGAAAAAGAAAAATTTGAAAACTTTCCCAGTAGTTCCAAATCTAATTTAACCAAATGTCAATTGTGTAATAAAGTAGGGCATACAGCACAAAAATGTTATTCCTTAACACGGCATCCAACTCAATATAACCAATCTTCTACTAACACTTTTCGTCAAGTAAACAACAATAACGTAACTAAATTTCCGACAAGACCAATTTCACTTATTTGTGCGTACTGCAAATTTACCGGTCATCACATTAGTGAATGTCGTAAGAAAAAATTTAGCGATAATAATCAAGTACGTTTCAATTCTTCGCCTCAAATTCCAAAAACGGTCGAAATCAGCAACTCAAACAAAAATAATTCGGAAAACTCCGAGAAGCTCGAACATGCCTCAAAGAAGAACATGTATGTTCGAGTGAACGATCTATAAAATCATGTTCTATTAATACAACCGCTACTTCCAGTAACGAATTCAAACGTACCAAAATTATTACCTCGTTAAATAATCCAAATCTTGAAAATTCAAATTCATTATATGTTAAATTAAATGCCGAATTCTTACAAAATCCTAACGATTATTTTCTTTTGGATACGGGTGCTGATATAAGCGTTGTAAACAGAAACGTTTTAAATCCACAAACAGAGTGTATACCAAATATAAAATACAACATAAAGGGTATAAGTTCTATACAATTTGAAACGGTTGCATTATGTCCAACCAAAATATATTTAAACGAAAATCAAGTTATTAATCATGATTTTCACATACTTCCGAAGGAAATTACTATTCCTGTAGCCGGAATATTAGGCTGCGATTTCCTAAATTCTTTTAAATGTTTAATAGATCTCAAAGATAAGTCAATAAAATTTAATGTCAATGATCAACCTGTTGTTATAAACTTGTACAATTCAATGAAGCAAACTGAAGATATTCCCCCAAGAGTTGAAAAAATTTGTCGTATCCATGTTAATGCAGAAGATGGTGACTATCTTTGCTCTTCTAAGGAAATCGAACCAGGTGTATATTGTGCCAATTCAATAGTGCAAGTTAATAAAAAAACTGCTTTTATAGGTATATTAAACAGCAATCAACATTCTATATCTACTAAAAATCTAAACATAATTCCTGATTCTCTCGATAATTATTCAATTTACTCAGTCTCTTCGTGGAATAATAATATCGAAAAGCGACTTGATCTATTAGAAGACAGTCTAAATTTAAAAGAATTAAATTCAGAAGAGAAAAGTTCAATTCTCTCTATTTGTAGACAATATAATGATATATTCCACCTAACCGGGGATAAACTTACTATATCGAATTTTGGATTACATGAAATTCCCCTAATTGAAAATACAAGACCTATTTATATTAAACCATATCGTTTGCCCCATGCATCGAAAACCGAAATTGATAATCAGGTATCAAAAATGATGAATGATGGTATTATCGAACCTAGTCGAAGTCCATGGAATTTTCCACTCTTGGTTGTACCTAAAAAATCGAATGAGCAAAATATTAATAAATATAGAGTTGTTGTAGATTTTAGGAAGCTAAATAATGTAACGATCGGTGATGCTTTTCCACTTCCTAACATAGATGATATCTTGGATAAGTTAGGTAACAGCATGTACTTTTCTACATTAGATCTAGCGGATGGGTATCATCAGATAGCGATGAACCCTGACGATAAAACTAAAACCGCTTTTAGCACCGATCGAGGGCATTACCAATTCACCCGAATGCCGTTTGGTTTAAAGGGAGCACCAGCTACATTTCAGCGAACAATGAACACTATTCTTACTGGGTTAAATGGGTTAAAATGTTTGCTTTATCTTGACGACGTGATTGTTTACGGGTATGATCTGAAGGACCATAATAACAAATTGAACCACATATTTTCTATTTTTCGACAATTTAATCTCAAACTTCAACCAAGCAAATGTTTCTTTTTAAAAAAGGAGATTAGATATCTTGGGCATTTAATTACAAATGAAGGCATAAAACCCGATCCTAAACTAATTTCAGCCGTTATTAATTTTCCTACTCCAAAAACTCAGGATCAAATAAAATCTTTCGTAGGCCTTTGTTCATACTATCGTCGATTTGTAAATAATTTTGCTCTTATAGTAGCACCTTTAACGGATTTATTAAAAAAAGGAAAAAGCTTTATTTGGGACGCTTTCTGTGACGAAGCGTTCAATTTAATGAAAAAATTACTCACTAATTTTCCGATCCTCCGATTTCCTGATTTTACAAAAACCTTCATTCTAACTACCGATGCTAGCAACGTAGCTATAAGTGGAATACTGTCTCAAGAATTCGATTCGATCGATCTGCCAATTGCTTATGCAAGCAGAGTATTGAACAGTACAGAAAACCATTACAGTACAGGTAAAAAGGAATGTTTGGCGATCATATGGTGTGTGAAACGATTTCGCCCTTATTTATATGGTAATAAATTTATAATTCGAACGGATCATCGAGCTCTGACTTTCCTCCATAACTCCAAAGATCCTTCTTCCCAAATTACACGGTGGCGCCTTGAACTGGAAGAATACGACTATGATGTGAAATATAAACCAGGTAAACAAAATACCAATGCTGATGCACTGAGTCGAATAGAAATTCCAGATGAAGATCAGCCTTATAAACAAAATGTTAATGTCATTACGAGGTCCATGTCCGCACAACAGAAATCTCAACCAAGTCTTACCCCTAATCCATCAAATATAAACTCACAAAATCTTATTACTAATTCTAAACATCCGCAAATACTAACAAATTTGCCAGATCCAACAATAATTTCTATACATAATACTTCAAAAACCATACCAAATAATAATCAAAGTTCCACATCCAATTCTTCTAATTCTGTTATTATTCCAATAAAACCTATTATTAAAAATACAGACAAATATGATCAAGCCTCTACGGAAAAAATCATTTATATTACCGATGAAAATGAAATTGAAAGAATTATTACAGAATTTCATAATAATCCGTTGGGAGGACATCAAGGTGTTCTTCGTACTTATAATAGAATCAAACGATATTATTTATTTCCTAAAATGTACATAAGAATAAAAAAATTTATAAGGAAATGCGCTATGTGTCAGAAAAATAAAATTTCCTATTCGAATAAATGTCCGATGAAAATTACTTCTACTTCTATGGTTCCATTTGACAAGATTTACTTAGATATTGTGGGACCATTACCCACAACATATACTGGTCACAAATATATTCTTACCATGCAAGACGACCTCACCAAATACTCAATTGCCATTCCTTTAGTTGACCAAGAAAGTGAATCAGTTGCCAAAGCTTTTGTCAAAAATTTGATCTGCAAATTCGGTACCCCTAATTCTATCGTAACTGACCAAGGAACTAACTTCATGAGTCAACTATTTTCTGATGTTTGCAAATTATTAAAAATTAAAAAATTGAGGACTTCAGCTTATCACCCACAATCCAATGGCGCATTAGAAAGATCTCATCGAACCTTTACCGAATATTTACGAAATTATACGATGAATGACAGAATGCAATGGGATGATTGGATTGATTTCGCTATTATTACATTTAATTCGACACCTCATACTTCCACCTCATTTATGCCTTTAGAATTATTATTCGGTTTTAAACCCAATTTGCCTAGTCAATTAGTAGAGAACATAGAACCATATTACAATTATGATGATTACTGTGCTGAACTCAAGTTCAGATTACAAAAATCATGGCAAGTGGCACGAAACAAACTTATTGAATCAAAGAATCAGGCAAAAAAGAATTATGATAAGTCTAGCAACATTGTAAATTTTTCTGTTAATGATAAAGTATTAATAAAAAACGAAATCAAGTCGAATAAAAAATTTGAACCAATTTGGACCGGCCCCTATTCTATAATCAAGATTCTATCAAATGAGAACAGCGTAGTACGCGTGAAAGGACGAAATAAAACTATCCATAATAATCGATTGAAACTATTTGTGCAAGATGATGAGTAAGGGTATGGTACAAGTGCAATGTGCTTAATATTATGTTGAAAACAAAAATAAAAACAGAAAGATTTGTTTTCTACATAATTCACTAATTTTTGTATATTTTCTTTAGAATTAAGTAATCATGAATTATTACATACAAATACCTATACTAAAATAATTGAAATTTCTATACATGTATTTAATTATAAAAACATAATAAAAAAAAAATCTCTAAATTTAAGTACATAATTATTAAAATATATTATTTTTTTTTTATACTAATTCTGATATTATAAACAATTATATTTACATTTATATTATACATATTTTTTTATATATAAACAATTTTTGTAAAAACCTTTTTTTTTTAGGGGGAGGGGTGTTATATACACTTAGATTACATACAATAATGTATTATATAATGAACATCATTTGTATTCTACAGGCTATACTGTATATTTCATATTTCAATATTTTATTTGTATGAATGCTAAAACAATACGAATGTAATCTTTTGTAGTCGATATGATTTTTGGTTTAAACAAAAGTCAGTTGAAGATATATTTCACTGATCGAATGATCAATGTCTAATAATAAATGAATTAATAATTATAATAATAAATTAAACTAAAAGTCTTTCATTATTGGTGCTTTGAAAATGGCAATTATACGGTTGGTTATTCTTAAGGTGAATCTTATACAAACATTAACATAACAAGAGCAACAAAATTCGAAAATCTGCAAATGTGCTCCGATTTCGATGATTGATACCTCTATCAATAGGCGTTGAGACCTGTAATTGTCATACAAACGGCCATTTGGATCAGTCGAATATTTCTACACGTTTCGTGGAGAATTTAATTTTTTTGAAAATCAACTGAACTATAGCCCACAAATTCAGAGCCACAAAATTCGAAAATCTGCAAATGTGCTCCGATTTCGATGATTCATACCTCTATCAATAGGCGTTGAGACCTGTAATTGTCATACAAACGGCCATTTGGATCGGTCGAATATTTCTACACGTTTCGTGGAAAATTCAATTTTTTTGAAAATCAACTGAACTATAGCCCACAAATTCAGAGCAACAAAATTCGAAAATCTGCAAATGTGCTCCGATTTCGATGATTGATACCTCTATCAATAGGCGTTGAGACCTGTAATTGTCATACAAACGGCCATTTGGATCGGTCGAATATTTCTACACGTTTCGTGGAAAATTCAATTTTTTTAAAAACAAACTGAACTATATATAGCCCACAAATTCAGAGCCACAAAATTCGAAAATCTGCAAATGTGCTCCGATTTCGATGATTCATACCTCTATCAATAGGCGTTGAGACCTGTAATTGTCATACAAACGGCCATTTGGATCGGTCGAATATTTCTTCACGTTTCGTGGAAAATTCAATTTTTTTGAAAATCAACTGAACTATAGCCCACAAATTCAGAGCCACAAAATTCGAAAATCTGCAAATGTGCTCCGATTTCGATGATTCATACCTTTATCAATAGGCGTTGAGACCTGTAATTGTCATACAAACGGCCATTTGGATCGGTCGAATATTTCTTCACGTTTCGTGGAAAATTCAATTTTTTTGAAAATCAACTGAACTATAGCCCACAAATTCAGAGCAACAAAATTCGAAAATCTGCAAATGTGCTCCGATTTCGATGATTGATACCTCTATCAATAGGCGTTGAGACCTGTAATTGTCATACAAACGGCCATTTGGATCAGTCGAATATTTCTACGCGTTTCGTGGAAAATTTAATTTTTTTGAAAATCAACTGAACTATAGCCCACAAATTCAGAGCCACAAAATTCGAAAATCTGCAAATGTGCTCCGATTTCGATGATTCATACCTTTATCAATAGGCGTTGAGACCTGTAATTGTCATACAAACGGCCATTTGGATCGGTCGAATATTTCTTCACGTTTCGTGGAAAATTCAATTTTTTTGAAAATCAACTGAACTATAGCCCACAAATTCAGAGCAACAAAATTCGAAAATCTGCAAATGTGCTCCGATTTCGATGATTCATACCTCTATCAATAGGCGTTGAGACCTGTAATTGTCATACAAACGGCCATTTGGATCGGTCGAATATTTCTTCACGTTTCGTGGAAAATTCAATTTTTTTGAAAATCAACTGAACTATAGCCCACAAATTCAGAGCAACAAAATTCGAAAATCTGCAAATGTGCTCCGATTTCGATGATTGATACCTCTATCAATAGGCGTTGAGACCTGTAATTGTCATACAAACGGCCATTTGGATCGGTCGAATATTTCTTCACGTTTCGTGGAAAATTCAATTTTTTTGAAAATCAACTGAACTATAGCCCACAAATTCAGAGCAACAAAATTCGAAAATCTGCAAATGTGCTCCGATTTCGATGATTGATACCTCTATCAATAGGCGTTGAGACCTGTAATTGTCATACAAACGGCCATTTGGATCGGTCGAATATTTCTACACGTTTCGTGGAAAATTCAATTTTTTTGAAAATCAACTGAACTATAGCCCACAAATTCAGAGCCACAAAATTCGAAAATCTGCAAATGTGCTCCGATTTCGATGATTCATACCTCTATCAATAGGCGTTAAGACCTGTAATTGTCATACAAACGGCCATTTGGATCGGTCGAATATTTCTTCACGTTTCGTGGAAAATTCAATTTTTTTGAAAATCAACTGAACTATAGCCCACAAATTCAGAGCCACAAAATTCGAAAATCTGCAAATGTGCTCCGATTTCGATGATTCATACCTTTATCAATAGGCGTTGAGACCTGTAATTGTCATACAAACGGCCATTTGGATCGGTCGAATATTTCTTCACGTTTCGTGGAAAATTCAATTTTTTTGAAAATCAACTGAACTATAGCCCACAAATTCAGAGCCACAAAATTCGAAAATCTGCAAATGTGCTCCGATTTCGATGATTGATACCTCTATCAATAGGCGTTGAGACCTGTAATTGTCATACAAACGGCAATTTGGATCAGTCGAATATTTCTACACGTTTCGTGGAGAATTTAATTTTTTTGAAAATCAACTGAACTATAGCCCACAAATTCAGAGCCACAAAATTCGAAAATCTGCAAATGTGCTCCGATTTCGATGATTGATACCTCTATCAATAGGCGTTGAGACCTGTAATTGTCATACAAACGGCCATTTGGATCGGTCGAATATTTCTACACGTTTCGTGGAAAATTCAATTTTTTTGAAAATCAACTGAACTATAGCCCACAAATTCAGAGTGTTATATACACTTAGATTACATACAATAATGTATTATATAATGAACATCATTTGTATTCTACAGGCTATACTGTATATTTCATATTTCAATATTTTATTTGTATGAATGCTAAAACAATACGAATGTAATCTTTTGTAGTCGATATGATTTTTGGTTTAAACAAAAGTCAGTTGAAGATATATTTCACTGATCGAATGATCAATGTCTAATAATAAATGAATTAATAATTATAATAATAAATTAAACTAAAAGTCTTTCATTATTGGTGCTTTGAAAATGGCAATTATACGGTTGGTTATTCTTAAGGTGAATCTTATACAAACATTAACATAACAAATTGGTGGCAGCGGAAACTATATAAAATTTAAGTTAAAAAAAACAAAATTGTGATTTACCACAACGAAGATAACCTTAATTGCCGTAGTGTACATATAATTTGCCTAAGCACGAAGACTTTAATTTTTCTTAAAATAAATCAAATTTTTTTAAATCAAATTACGTAAAGAAGTATAATTATAATTATAATATGTATAAGTTTTTATTAAAAAATATATAAATTCTGTGTAAGTGCTGTTAAAGAAAAAGTAAAGAAAACACTGAAAAAAAGCAACTGTATTCATAGAATTTCCATGTGGTTGGAACATTCGTCGAAGGTCATTGTTTAAACGGTATCTACGATTTTGGTCAACCGTACAACCGCATGATCATCTCAAAGACATATTTTAATTTATCATGAAAAAAATTTCAACATAAATACAAAAATAATCTACATACATACGAGCAACGATCAAACAAATTCAATTTATTGTATATAAGATACATATTTAAACAAACAAAATTCATTTAGTCCAGCGAGGAACCAATTCTCCAAATTTCATACAATATTCATCTTTATCAATGAAATTAAAATAGATCATCGCAAATTTCATAAAAATTCAACTTTATTGTACCAGCATTACATCATAACGTCGCATCACAAAAAATACAATATATAACTGGGTGAAACTGGCATTGGGATCAACAATAAATTCATCAATAAATCAACGGTTCAAAATAAAAACAACTCAAACAATTCTAATAGTTTGAAAAATATTTTATTGAATATAATTATACACAGCATCATCAAATAACTGTAAGTACCACTATTCATTTAACTGCACAAATTTAAAAAGTTTCAATCCTTTACGCGATCTTTACAATTAATACGTATACCTGTAATAGTTTATCATAACAAAAAAAAAAAATAATTGTTTGATACATCTCAGTGATTTAACCTTGCTTATGCCACCTCGTAAAGCCAAAAAGAGACGTTCCATTCCGAAAGCCGAACAGAAACATAAAATTACAATGGGGTTAGATATCAAATCAATGCTTCGGATTATTCCAGAATTTAACGGTAATTCATGTGATTTACACAAGTTTATTTCGTGTTGTGAAGTGGTTCATGATCCGTTAGAAGACGACGAAGAAATCAAATTATTTTTAAATTTAATAAAATCTAAATTATCGGGAAGTGCTTATAACTTAGTTAAATACCATGATTACAATACATGGGATGATTTAAAAACAGATTTATTAGAACATTTCCAAGAAAAAGAATCAATCGAATTTTTGCAAGTGGAATTAGTCAAATGCAAACAAAATAAGCTGGAAAATGTTCGAACTTTTGCAACTCGTATTGAAACACTATTGTCGAAACTGAATGATGCTTGTATTTCCCGTGAGGGGAGGGAAGCTGCTAAATACATTCAAAATTTAAATTCTTCCACTGCCTTGAAGTCATTTCAAGACGGATTGAAGGATCCACTTAAAGTAATTATAAAAGCTTGCCGATTTACAAAATTAAAGGAAGCAATTACCAAGGCAATAGAAGAAGAGTCAACAAATGTGGAAAAAGAAAAATTTGAAAACTTTCCCAGTAGTTCCAAATCTAATTTAACCAAATGTCAATTGTGTAATAAAGTAGGGCATACAGCACAAAAATGTTATTCCTTAACACGGCATCCAACTCAATATAACCAATCTTCTACTAACACTTTTCGTCAAGTAAACAACAATAACGTAACTAAATTTCCGACAAGACCAATTTCACTTATTTGTGCGTACTGCAAATTTACCGGTCATCACATTAGTGAATGTCGTAAGAAAAAATTTAGCGATAATAATCAAGTACGTTTCAATTCTTCGCCTCAAATTCCAAAAACGGTCGAAATCAGCAACTCAAACAAAAATAATTCGGAAAACTCCGAGAAGCTCGAACATGCCTCAAAGAAGAACATGTATGTTCGAGTGAACGATCTATAAAATCATGTTCTATTAATACAACCGCTACTTCCAGTAACGAATTCAAACGTACCAAAATTATTACCTCGTTAAATAATCCAAATCTTGAAAATTCAAATTCATTATATGTTAAATTAAATGCCGAATTCTTACAAAATCCTAACGATTATTTTCTTTTGGATACGGGTGCTGATATAAGCGTTGTAAACAGAAACGTTTTAAATCCACAAACAGAGTGTATACCAAATATAAAATACAACATAAAGGGTATAAGTTCTATACAATTTGAAACGGTTGCATTATGTCCAACCAAAATATATTTAAACGAAAATCAAGTTATTAATCATGATTTTCACATACTTCCGAAGGAAATTACTATTCCTGTAGCCGGAATATTAGGCTGCGATTTCCTAAATTCTTTTAAATGTTTAATAGATCTCAAAGATAAGTCAATAAAATTTAATGTCAATGATCAACCTGTTGTTATAAACTTGTACAATTCAATGAAGCAAACTGAAGATATTCCCCCAAGAGTTGAAAAAATTTGTCGTATCCATGTTAATGCAGAAGATGGTGACTATCTTTGCTCTTCTAAGGAAATCGAACCAGGTGTATATTGTGCCAATTCAATAGTGCAAGTTAATAAAAAAACTGCTTTTATAGGTATATTAAACAGCAATCAACATTCTATATCTACTAAAAATCTAAACATAATTCCTGATTCTCTCGATAATTATTCAATTTACTCAGTCTCTTCGTGGAATAATAATATCGAAAAGCGACTTGATCTATTAGAAGACAGTCTAAATTTAAAAGAATTAAATTCAGAAGAGAAAAGTTCAATTCTCTCTATTTGTAGACAATATAATGATATATTCCACCTAACCGGGGATAAACTTACTATATCGAATTTTGGATTACATGAAATTCCCCTAATTGAAAATACAAGACCTATTTATATTAAACCATATCGTTTGCCCCATGCATCGAAAACCGAAATTGATAATCAGGTATCAAAAATGATGAATGATGGTATTATCGAACCTAGTCGAAGTCCATGGAATTTTCCACTCTTGGTTGTACCTAAAAAATCGAATGAGCAAAATATTAATAAATATAGAGTTGTTGTAGATTTTAGGAAGCTAAATAATGTAACGATCGGTGATGCTTTTCCACTTCCTAACATAGATGATATCTTGGATAAGTTAGGTAACAGCATGTACTTTTCTACATTAGATCTAGCGGATGGGTATCATCAGATAGCGATGAACCCTGACGATAAAACTAAAACCGCTTTTAGCACCGATCGAGGGCATTACCAATTCACCCGAATGCCGTTTGGTTTAAAGGGAGCACCAGCTACATTTCAGCGAACAATGAACACTATTCTTACTGGGTTAAATGGGTTAAAATGTTTGCTTTATCTTGACGACGTGATTGTTTACGGGTATGATCTGAAGGACCATAATAACAAATTGAACCACATATTTTCTATTTTTCGACAATTTAATCTCAAACTTCAACCAAGCAAATGTTTCTTTTTAAAAAAGGAGATTAGATATCTTGGGCATTTAATTACAAATGAAGGCATAAAACCCGATCCTAAACTAATTTCAGCCGTTATTAATTTTCCTACTCCAAAAACTCAGGATCAAATAAAATCTTTCGTAGGCCTTTGTTCATACTATCGTCGATTTGTAAATAATTTTGCTCTTATAGTAGCACCTTTAACGGATTTATTAAAAAAAGGAAAAAGCTTTATTTGGGACGCTTTCTGTGACGAAGCGTTCAATTTAATGAAAAAATTACTCACTAATTTTCCGATCCTCCGATTTCCTGATTTTACAAAAACCTTCATTCTAACTACCGATGCTAGCAACGTAGCTATAAGTGGAATACTGTCTCAAGAATTCGATTCGATCGATCTGCCAATTGCTTATGCAAGCAGAGTATTGAACAGTACAGAAAACCATTACAGTACAGGTAAAAAGGAATGTTTGGCGATCATATGGTGTGTGAAACGATTTCGCCCTTATTTATATGGTAATAAATTTATAATTCGAACGGATCATCGAGCTCTGACTTTCCTCCATAACTCCAAAGATCCTTCTTCCCAAATTACACGGTGGCGCCTTGAACTGGAAGAATACGACTATGATGTGAAATATAAACCAGGTAAACAAAATACCAATGCTGATGCACTGAGTCGAATAGAAATTCCAGATGAAGATCAGCCTTATAAACAAAATGTTAATGTCATTACGAGGTCCATGTCCGCACAACAGAAATCTCAACCAAGTCTTACCCCTAATCCATCAAATATAAACTCACAAAATCTTATTACTAATTCTAAACATCCGCAAATACTAACAAATTTGCCAGATCCAACAATAATTTCTATACATAATACTTCAAAAACCATACCAAATAATAATCAAAGTTCCACATCCAATTCTTCTAATTCTGTTATTATTCCAATAAAACCTATTATTAAAAATACAGACAAATATGATCAAGCCTCTACGGAAAAAATCATTTATATTACCGATGAAAATGAAATTGAAAGAATTATTACAGAATTTCATAATAATCCGTTGGGAGGACATCAAGGTGTTCTTCGTACTTATAATAGAATCAAACGATATTATTTATTTCCTAAAATGTACATAAGAATAAAAAAATTTATAAGGAAATGCGCTATGTGTCAGAAAAATAAAATTTCCTATTCGAATAAATGTCCGATGAAAATTACTTCTACTTCTATGGTTCCATTTGACAAGATTTACTTAGATATTGTGGGACCATTACCCACAACATATACTGGTCACAAATATATTCTTACCATGCAAGACGACCTCACCAAATACTCAATTGCCATTCCTTTAGTTGACCAAGAAAGTGAATCAGTTGCCAAAGCTTTTGTCAAAAATTTGATCTGCAAATTCGGTACCCCTAATTCTATCGTAACTGACCAAGGAACTAACTTCATGAGTCAACTATTTTCTGATGTTTGCAAATTATTAAAAATTAAAAAATTGAGGACTTCAGCTTATCACCCACAATCCAATGGCGCATTAGAAAGATCTCATCGAACCTTTACCGAATATTTACGAAATTATACGATGAATGACAGAATGCAATGGGATGATTGGATTGATTTCGCTATTATTACATTTAATTCGACACCTCATACTTCCACCTCATTTATGCCTTTAGAATTATTATTCGGTTTTAAACCCAATTTGCCTAGTCAATTAGTAGAGAACATAGAACCATATTACAATTATGATGATTACTGTGCTGAACTCAAGTTCAGATTACAAAAATCATGGCAAGTGGCACGAAACAAACTTATTGAATCAAAGAATCAGGCAAAAAAGAATTATGATAAGTCTAGCAACATTGTAAATTTTTCTGTTAATGATAAAGTATTAATAAAAAACGAAATCAAGTCGAATAAAAAATTTGAACCAATTTGGACCGGCCCCTATTCTATAATCAAGATTCTATCAAATGAGAACAGCGTAGTACGCGTGAAAGGACGAAATAAAACTATCCATAATAATCGATTGAAACTATTTGTGCAAGATGATGAGTAAGGGTATGGTACAAGTGCAATGTGCTTAATATTATGTTGAAAACAAAAATAAAAACAGAAAGATTTGTTTTCTACATAATTCACTAATTTTTGTATATTTTCTTTAGAATTAAGTAATCATGAATTATTACATACAAATACCTATACTAAAATAATTGAAATTTCTATACATGTATTTAATTATAAAAACATAATAAAAAAAAAATCTCTAAATTTAAGTACATAATTATTAAAATATATTATTTTTTTTTTATACTAATTCTGATATTATAAACAATTATATTTACATTTATATTATACATATTTTTTTATATATAAACAATTTTTGTAAAAACCTTTTTTTTTTAGGGGGAGGGGTGTTATATACACTTAGATTACATACAATAATGTATTATATAATGAACATCATTTGTATTCTACAGGCTATACTGTATATTTCATATTTCAATATTTTATTTGTATGAATGCTAAAACAATACGAATGTAATCTTTTGTAGTCGATATGATTTTTGGTTTAAACAAAAGTCAGTTGAAGATATATTTCACTGATCGAATGATCAATGTCTAATAATAAATGAATTAATAATTATAATAATAAATTAAACTAAAAGTCTTTCATTATTGGTGCTTTGAAAATGGCAATTATACGGTTGGTTATTCTTAAGGTGAATCTTATACAAACATTAACATAACAAGAGCAACAAAATTCGAAAATCTGCAAATGTGCTCCGATTTCGATGATTGATACCTCTATCAATAGGCGTTGAGACCTGTAATTGTCATACAAACGGCCATTTGGATCAGTCGAATATTTCTACACGTTTCGTGGAGAATTTAATTTTTTTGAAAATCAACTGAACTATAGCCCACAAATTCAGAGCCACAAAATTCGAAAATCTGCAAATGTGCTCCGATTTCGATGATTCATACCTCTATCAATAGGCGTTGAGACCTGTAATTGTCATACAAACGGCCATTTGGATCGGTCGAATATTTCTACACGTTTCGTGGAAAATTCAATTTTTTTGAAAATCAACTGAACTATAGCCCACAAATTCAGAGCAACAAAATTCGAAAATCTGCAAATGTGCTCCGATTTCGATGATTGATACCTCTATCAATAGGCGTTGAGACCTGTAATTGTCATACAAACGGCCATTTGGATCGGTCGAATATTTCTACACGTTTCGTGGAAAATTCAATTTTTTTAAAAACAAACTGAACTATATATAGCCCACAAATTCAGAGCCACAAAATTCGAAAATCTGCAAATGTGCTCCGATTTCGATGATTCATACCTCTATCAATAGGCGTTGAGACCTGTAATTGTCATACAAACGGCCATTTGGATCGGTCGAATATTTCTTCACGTTTCGTGGAAAATTCAATTTTTTTGAAAATCAACTGAACTATAGCCCACAAATTCAGAGCCACAAAATTCGAAAATCTGCAAATGTGCTCCGATTTCGATGATTCATACCTTTATCAATAGGCGTTGAGACCTGTAATTGTCATACAAACGGCCATTTGGATCGGTCGAATATTTCTTCACGTTTCGTGGAAAATTCAATTTTTTTGAAAATCAACTGAACTATAGCCCACAAATTCAGAGCAACAAAATTCGAAAATCTGCAAATGTGCTCCGATTTCGATGATTGATACCTCTATCAATAGGCGTTGAGACCTGTAATTGTCATACAAACGGCCATTTGGATCAGTCGAATATTTCTACGCGTTTCGTGGAAAATTTAATTTTTTTGAAAATCAACTGAACTATAGCCCACAAATTCAGAGCCACAAAATTCGAAAATCTGCAAATGTGCTCCGATTTCGATGATTCATACCTTTATCAATAGGCGTTGAGACCTGTAATTGTCATACAAACGGCCATTTGGATCGGTCGAATATTTCTTCACGTTTCGTGGAAAATTCAATTTTTTTGAAAATCAACTGAACTATAGCCCACAAATTCAGAGCAACAAAATTCGAAAATCTGCAAATGTGCTCCGATTTCGATGATTCATACCTCTATCAATAGGCGTTGAGACCTGTAATTGTCATACAAACGGCCATTTGGATCGGTCGAATATTTCTTCACGTTTCGTGGAAAATTCAATTTTTTTGAAAATCAACTGAACTATAGCCCACAAATTCAGAGCAACAAAATTCGAAAATCTGCAAATGTGCTCCGATTTCGATGATTGATACCTCTATCAATAGGCGTTGAGACCTGTAATTGTCATACAAACGGCCATTTGGATCGGTCGAATATTTCTTCACGTTTCGTGGAAAATTCAATTTTTTTGAAAATCAACTGAACTATAGCCCACAAATTCAGAGCAACAAAATTCGAAAATCTGCAAATGTGCTCCGATTTCGATGATTGATACCTCTATCAATAGGCGTTGAGACCTGTAATTGTCATACAAACGGCCATTTGGATCGGTCGAATATTTCTACACGTTTCGTGGAAAATTCAATTTTTTTGAAAATCAACTGAACTATAGCCCACAAATTCAGAGCCACAAAATTCGAAAATCTGCAAATGTGCTCCGATTTCGATGATTCATACCTCTATCAATAGGCGTTAAGACCTGTAATTGTCATACAAACGGCCATTTGGATCGGTCGAATATTTCTTCACGTTTCGTGGAAAATTCAATTTTTTTGAAAATCAACTGAACTATAGCCCACAAATTCAGAGCCACAAAATTCGAAAATCTGCAAATGTGCTCCGATTTCGATGATTCATACCTTTATCAATAGGCGTTGAGACCTGTAATTGTCATACAAACGGCCATTTGGATCGGTCGAATATTTCTTCACGTTTCGTGGAAAATTCAATTTTTTTGAAAATCAACTGAACTATAGCCCACAAATTCAGAGCCACAAAATTCGAAAATCTGCAAATGTGCTCCGATTTCGATGATTGATACCTCTATCAATAGGCGTTGAGACCTGTAATTGTCATACAAACGGCCATTTGGATCGGTCGAATATTTCTACACGTTTCGTGGAAAATTCAATTTTTTTGAAAATCAACTGAACTATAGCCCACAAATTCAGAGCCACAAAATTCGAAAATCTGCAAATGTGCTCCGATTTCGATGATTCATACCTCTATCAATAGGCGTTAAGACCTGTAATTGTCATACAAACGGCCATTTGGATCGGTCGAATATTTCTTCACGTTTCGTGGAAAATTCAATTTTTTTGAAAATCAACTGAACTATAGCCCACAAATTCAGAGCCACAAAATTCGAAAATCTGCAAATGTGCTCCGATTTCGATGATTCATACCTTTATCAATAGGCGTTGAGACCTGTAATTGTCATACAAACGGCCATTTGGATCGGTCGAATATTTCTTCACGTTTCGTGGAAAATTCAATTTTTTTGAAAATCAACTGAACTATAGCCCACAAATTCAGAGCCACAAAATTCGAAAATCTGCAAATGTGCTCCGATTTCGATGATTGATACCTCTATCAATAGGCGTTGAGACCTGTAATTGTCATACAAACGGCCATTTGGATCGGTCGAATATTTCTACACGTTTCGTGGAAAATTCAATTTTTTTGAAAATCAACTGAACTATAGCCCACAAATTCAGAGCCACAAAATTCGAAAATCTGCAAATGTGCTCCGATTTCGATGATTCATACCTCTATCAATAGGCGTTAAGACCTGTAATTGTCATACAAACGGCCATTTGGATCGGTCGAATATTTCTTCACGTTTCGTGGAAAATTCAATTTTTTTGAAAATCAACTGAACTATAGCCCACAAATTCAGAGCCACAAAATTCGAAAATCTGCAAATGTGCTCCGATTTCGATGATTCATACCTTTATCAATAGGCGTTGAGACCTGTAATTGTCATACAAACGGCCATTTGGATCGGTCGAATATTTCTTCACGTTTCGTGGAAAATTCAATTTTTTTGAAAATCAACTGAACTATAGCCCACAAATTCAGAGCCACAAAATTCGAAAATCTGCAAATGTGCTCCGATTTCGATGATTCATACCTTTATCAATAGGCGTTGAGACCTGTAATTGTCATACAAACGGCCATTTGGATCGGTCGAATATTTCTTCACGTTTCGTGGAAAATTCAATTTTTTTGAAAATCAACTGAACTATAGCCCACAAATTCAGAGCAACAAAATTCGAAAATCTGCAAATGTGCTCCGATTTCGATGATTCATACCTCTATCAATAGGCGTTGAGACCTGTAATTGTCATACAAACGGCCATTTGGATCGGTCGAATATTTCTTCACGTTTCGTGGAAAATTCAATTTTTTTGAAAATCAACTGAACTATAGCCCACAAATTCAGAGCAACAAAATTCGAAAATCTGCAAATGTGCTCCGATTTCGATGATTGATACCTCTATCAATAGGCGTTGAGACCTGTAATTGTCATACAAACGGCCATTTGGATCGGTCGAATATTTCTACACGTTTCGTGAAAAATTCAATTTTTTTGAAAATCAACTGAACTATAGCCCACAAATTCAGAGCCACAAAATTCGAAAATCTGCAAATGTGCTCCGATTTCGATGATTCATACCTCTATCAATAGGCGTTAAGACCTGTAATTGTCATACAAACGGCCATTTGGATCGGTCGAATATTTCTACACGTTTCGTGGAAAATTCAATATTTTTGAAAATCAACTGAACTATAGCCCACAAATTCAGAGCAACAAAATTCGAAAATCTGCAAACGTGCTCCGATTTCGATGATTGATACCTCTATCAATAGGCGTTGAGACCTGTAATTGTCATACAAACGGCCATTTGGATCAGTCGAATATTTCTACACGTTTCGTGGAGAATTTAATTTTTTTGAAAATCAACTGAACTATAGCCCACAAATTCAGAGCCACAAAATTCGAAAATCTGCAAATGTGCTCCGATTTCGATGATTCATACCTCTATCAATAGGCGTTGAGACCTGTAATTGTCATACAAACGGCCATTTGGATCGGTCGAATATTTCTTCACGTTTCGTGGAAAATTCAATTTTTTTGAAAATCAACTGAACTATAGCCCACAAATTCAGAGCAACAAAATTCGAAAATCTGCAAATGTGCTCCGATTTCGATGATTGATACCTCTATCAATAGGCGTTGAGACCTGTAATTGTCATACAAACGGCCATTTGGATCGGTCGAATATTTCTACACGTTTCGTGAAAAATTCAATTTTTTTGAAAATCAACTGAACTATAGCCCACAAATTCAGAGCAACAAAATTCGAAAATCTGCAAATGTGCTCCGATTTCGATGATTGATACCTCTATCAATAGGCGTTGAGACCTGTAATTGTCATACAAACGGCCATTTGGATCGGTCGAATATTTCTACACGTTTCGTGGAAAATTCAATTTTTTTGAAAATCAACTGAACTATAGCCCACAAATTCAGAGCCACAAAATTCGAAAATCTGCAAATGTGCTCCGATTTCGATGATTCATACCTTTATCAATAGGCGTTGAGACCTGTAATTGTCATACAAACGGCCATTTGGATCGGTCGAATATTTCTTCACGTTTCGTGGAAAATTCAATTTTTTTGAAAATCAACTGAACTATAGCCCACAAATTCAGAGCAACAAAATTCGAAAATCTGCAAATGTGCTCCGATTTCGATGATTCATACCTCTATCAATAGGCGTTGAGACCTGTAATTGTCATACAAACGGCCATTTGGATCGGTCGAATATTTCTTCACGTTTCGTGGAAAATTCAATTTTTTTGAAAATCAACTGAACTATAGCCCACAAATTCAGAGCAACAAAATTCGAAAATCTGCAAATGTGCTCCGATTTCGATGATTGATACCTCTATCAATAGGCGTTGAGACCTGTAATTGTCATACAAACGGCCATTTGGATCGGTCGAATATTTCTACACGTTTCGTGAAAAATTCAATTTTTTTGAAAATCAACTGAACTATAGCCCACAAATTCAGAGCCACAAAATTCGAAAATCTGCAAATGTGCTCCGATTTCGATGATTCATACCTCTATCAATAGGCGTTAAGACCTGTAATTGTCATACAAACGGCCATTTGGATCGGTCGAATATTTCTACACGTTTCGTGGAAAATTCAATTTTTTTGAAAATCAACTGAACTATAGCCCACAAATTCAGAGCAACAAAATTCGAAAATCTGCAAACGTGCTCCGATTTCGATGTATCATACCTTTATCAATAGGCGTTGAGACCTGTAATTGTCATACAAACGGCCATTTGGATCGGTCGAATATTTCTACACGTTTCGTGGAAAATTCAATATTTTTGAAAATCAACTGAACTATAGCCCACAAATTCAGAGCAACAAAATTCGAAAATCTGCAAACGTGCTCCGATTTCGATGATTGATACCTCTATCAATAGGCGTTGAGACCTGTAATTGTCATACAAACGGCCATTTGGATCAGTCGAATATTTCTACACGTTTCGTGGAGAATTTAATTTTTTTGAAAATCAACTGAACTATAGCCCACAAATTCAGAGCCACAAAATTCGAAAATCTGCAAATGTGCTCCGATTTCGATGATTCATACCTCTATCAATAGGCGTTGAGACCTGTAATTGTCATACAAACGGCCATTTGGATCGGTCGAATATTTCTTCACGTTTCGTGGAAAATTCAATTTTTTTGAAAATCAACTGAACTATAGCCCACAAATTCAGAGCAACAAAATTCGAAAATCTGCAAATGTGCTCCGATTTCGATGATTGATACCTCTATCAATAGGCGTTGAGACCTGTAATTGTCATACAAACGGCCATTTGGATCAGTCGAATATTTCTACGCGTTTCGTGGAAAATTTAATTTTTTTGAAAATCAACTGAACCATAGCCCACAAATTCAGAGCAACAAAATTCGAAAATCTGCAAATGTGCTCCGATTTCGATGATTCATACCTCTATCAATAGGCGTTGAGACCTGTAATTGTCATACAAACGGCCATTTGGATCGGTCGAATATTTCTTCACGTTTCGTGGAAAATTCAATTTTTTTGAAAATCAACTGAACTATAGCCCACAAATTCAGAGCCACAAAATTCGAAAATCTGCAAATGTGCTCCGATTTCGATGATTGATACCTCTATCAATAGGCGTTGAGACCTGTAATTGTCATACAAACGGCCATTTGGATCGGTCGAATATTTCTACACGTTTCGTGGAAAATTCAATTTTTTTGAAAATCAACTGAACTATAGCCCACAAATTCAGAGCAACAAAATTCGAAAATCTGCAAATGTGCTCCGATTTCGATGATTGATACCTCTATCAATAGGCGTTGAGACCTGTAATTGTCATACAAACGGCCATTTGGATCAGTCGAATATTTCTACACGTTTCGTGGAGAATTTAATTTTTTTGAAAATCAACTGAACTATAGCCCACAAATTCAGAGCCACAAAATTCGAAAATCTGCAAATGTGCTCCGATTTCGATGATTGATACCTCTATCAATAGGCGTTAAGACCTGTAATTGTCATACAAACGGCCATTTGGATCGGTCGAATATTTCTACACGTTTCGTGGAAAATTCAATTTTTTTGAAAATCAACTGAACTATAGCCCACAAATTCAGAGCAACAAAATTCGAAAATCTGCAAACGTGCTCCGATTTCGATGATTGATACCTCTATCAATAGGCGTTGAGACCTGTAATTGTCATACAAACGGCCATTTGGATCAGTCGAATATTTCTACACGTTTCGTGGAGAATTTAATTTTTTTGAAAATCAACTGAACTATAGCCCACAAATTCAGAGCCACAAAATTCGAAAATCTGCAAACGTGCTCCGATTTCGATGATTGATACCTCTATCAATAGGCGTTGAGACCTGTAATTGTCATACAAACGGCCATTTGGATCGGTCGAATATTTCTACACGTTTCGTGGAAAATTCAATTTTTTTGAAAACAAACTGAACTATATATAGCCCACAAATTCAGAGCCACAAAATTCGAAAATCTGCAAATGTGCTCCGATTTCGATGATTCATACCTCTATCAATAGGCTCAACGCCTGTAATTGGTTGTAAACGGTCTCAACGACCTGTAATTGTCATACAAACGGCCATTTGGATCGGTCGAATATTTCTTCACGTTTCGTGGAAAATTCAATTTTTTTGAAAATCAACTGAACTATAGCCCACAAATTCAGAGCCACAAAATTCGAAAATCTGCAAATGTGCTCCGATTTCGATGATTCATACCTCTATCAATAGGCGTTGAGACCTGTAATTGTCATACAAACGGCCATTTGGATCGGTCGAATATTTCTACACGTTTCGTGGAAAATTCAATTTTTTTGAAAATCAACTGAACTATAGCCCACAAATTCAGAGCAACAAAATTCGAAAATCTGCAAATGTGCTCCGATTTCGATGATTGATACCTCTATCAATAGGCGTTGAGACCTGTAATTGTCATACAAACGGCCATTTGGATCAGTCGAATATTTCTACACGTTTCGTGGAGAATTTAATTTTTTTGAAAATCAACTGAACTATAGCCCACAAATTCAGAGCCACAAAATTCGAAAATCTGCAAATGTGCTCCGATTTCGATGATTGATACCTCTATCAATAGGCGTTGAGACCTGTAATTGTCATACAAACGGCCATTTGGATCAGTCGAATATTTCTACACGTTTCGTGGAGAATTTAATTTTTTTGAAAATCAACTGAACTATAGCCCACAAATTCAGAGCCACAAAATTCGAAAATCTGCAAATGTGCTCCGATTTCGATGATTGATACCTCTATCAATAGGCGTTGAGACCTGTAATTGTCATACAAACGGCCATTTGGATCGGTCGAATATTTCTACACGTTTCGTGGAAAATTCAATTTTTTTGAAAATCAACTGAACTATAGCCCACAAATTCAGAGCAACAAAATTCGAAAATCTGCAAATGTGCTCCGATTTCGATGATTGATACCTCTATCAATAGGCGTTGAGACCTGTAATTGTCATACAAACGGCCATTTGGATCAGTCGAATATTTCTACACGTTTCGTGGAGAATTTAATTTTTTTGAAAATCAACTGAACTATAGCCCACAAATTCAGAGCCACAAAATTCGAAAATCTGCAAATGTGCTCCGATTTCGATGATTGATACCTCTATCAATAGGCGTTGAGACCTGTAATTGTCATACAAACGGCCATTTGGATCGGTCGAATATTTCTACACGTTTCGTGGAAAATTCAATTTTTTTGAAAATCAACTGAACTATAGCCCACAAATTCAGAGCAACAAAATTCGAAAATCTGCAAATGTGCTCCGATTTCGATGATTGATACCTCTATCAATAGGCGTTGAGACCTGTAATTGTCATACAAACGGCCATTTGGATCAGTCGAATATTTCTACACGTTTCGTGGAGAATTTAATTTTTTTGAAAATCAACTGAACTATAGCCCACAAATTCAGAGCCACAAAATTCGAAAATCTGCAAATGTGCTCCGATTTCGATGATTGATACCTCTATCAATAGGCGTTAAGACCTGTAATTGTCATACAAACGGCCATTTGGATCGGTCGAATATTTCTACACGTTTCGTGGAAAATTCAATTTTTTTGAAAATCAACTGAACTATAGCCCACAAATTCAGAGCAACAAAATTCGAAAATCTGCAAATGTGCTCCGATTTCGATGATTGATACCTCTATCAATAGGCGTTGAGACCTGTAATTGTCATACAAACGGCCATTTGGATCAGTCGAATATTTCTACACGTTTCGTGGAGAATTTAATTTTTTTGAAAATCAACTGAACTATAGCCCACAAATTCAGAGCCACAAAATTCGAAAATCTGCAAATGTGCTCCGATTTCGATGATTGATACCTCTATCAATAGGCGTTGAGACCTGTAATTGTCATACAAACGGCCATTTGGATCGGTCGAATATTTCTACACGTTTCGTGGAAAATTCAATTTTTTTGAAAATCAACTGAACTATAGCGCACAAATTCAGAGCCACAAAATTCGAAAATCTGCAAATGTGCTCCGATTTCGATGATTGATACCTCTATCAATAGGCGTTGAGACCTGTAATTGTCATACAAACGGCCATTTGGATCGGTCGAATATTTCTACACGTTTCGTGGAAAATTCAATTTTTTTGAAAACAAACTGAACTATATATAGCCCACAAATTCAGAGCCACAAAATTCGAAAATCTGCAAATGTGCTCCGATTTCGATGATTCATACCTCTATCAATAGGCGTTGAGACCTGTAATTGTCATACAAACGGCCATTTGGATCGGTCGAATATTTCTTCACGTTTCATGGAAAATTCATTTTTTTGAAAATCAACTGAACTATAGCCCACAAATTCAGAGCCACAAAATTCGAAAATCTGCAAATGTGCTCCGATTTCGATGATTCATACCTTTATCAATAGGCGTTGAGACCTGTAATTGTCATACAAACGGCCATTTGGATCGGTCGAATATTTCTTCACGTTTCGTGGAAAATTCAATTTTTTGAAAATCAACTGAACTATAGCCCACAAATTCAGAGCAACAAAATTCGAAAATCTGCAAATGTGCTCCGATTTCGATGATTGATACCTCTATCAATAGGCGTTGAGACCTGTAATTGTCATACAAACGGCCATTTGGATCAGTCGAATATTTCTACGCGTTTCGTGGAAAATTTAATTTTTTTGAAAATCAACTGAACTATAGCCCACAAATTCAGAGCCACAAAATTCGAAAATCTGCAAATGTGCTCCGATTTCGATGATTGATACCTCTATCAATAGGCGTTGAGACCTGTAATTGTCATACAAACGGCCATTTGGATCAGTCGAATATTTCTACACGTTTCGTGGAGAATTTAATTTTTTTGAAAATCAACTGAACTATAGCCCACAAATTCAGAGCCACAAAATTCGAAAATCTGCAAATGTGCTCCGATTTCGATGATTGATACCTCTATCAATAGGCGTTGAGCTTGAGACCTGTAATTGTCATACAAACGGCCATTTGGATCGGTCGAATATTTCTACACGTTTCGTGGAAAATTCAATTTTTTTGAAAACAAACTGAACTATATATAGCCCACAAATTCAGAGCCACAAAATTCGAAAATCTGCAAATGTGCTCCGATTTCGATGATTCATACCTCTATCAATAGGCGTTGAGACCTGTAATTGTCATACAAACGGCCATTTGGATCGGTCGAATATTTCTTCACGTTTCGTGGAAAATTCAATTTTTTTGAAAATCAACTGAACTATAGCCCACAAATTCAGAGCCACAAAATTCGAAAATCTGCAAATGTGCTCCGATTTCGATGATTCATACCTTTATCAATAGGCGTTGAGACCTGTAATTGTCATACAAACGGCCATTTGGATCGGTCGAATATTTCTTCACGTTTCGTGGAAAATTCAATTTTTTTGAAAATCAACTGAACTATAGCCCACAAATTCAGAGCAACAAAATTCGAAAATCTGCAAATGTGCTCCGATTTCGATGATTGATACCTCTATCAATAGGCGTTGAGACCTGTAATTGTCATACAAACGGCCATTTGGATCAGTCGAATATTTCTACGCGTTTCGTGGAAAATTTAATTTTTTTGAAAATCAACTGAACTATAGCCCACAAATTCAGAGCCACAAAATTCGAAAATCTGCAAATGTGCTCCGATTTCGATGATTGATACCTCTATCAATAGGCGTTGAGACCTGTAATTGTCATACAAACGGCCATTTGGATCAGTCGAATATTTCTTCACGTTTCGTGGAAAATTTAATTTTTTTGAAAATCAACTGAACTATAGCCCACAAATTCAGAGCCACAAAATTCGAAAATCTGCAAATGTGCTCCGATTTCGATGATTGATACCTCTATCAATAGGCGTTGAGACCTGTAATTGTCATACAAACGGCCATTTGGATCGGTCGAATATTTCTTCACGTTTCGTGGAAAATTCAATTTTTTTGAAAATCAACTGAACTATAGCCCACAAATTCAGAGCAACAAAATTCGAAAATCTGCAAATGTGCTCCGATTTCGATGATTGATACCTCTATCAATAGGCGTTGAGACCTGTAATTGTCATACAAACGGCCATTTGGATCAGTCGAATATTTCTACACGTTTCGTGGAAAATTTAATTTTTTTGAAAATCAACTGAACTATAGCCCACAAATTCAGAGCCACAAAATTCGAAAATCTGCAAATTTGCTCCGATTTCGATGATTGATACCTCTATCAATAGGCGTTGAGACCTGTAATTGTCATACAAACGGCCATTTGGATCAGTCGAATATTTCTTCACGTTTCGTGGAAAATTTAATTTTTTTGAAAATCAACTGAACTATAGCCCACAAATTCAGAGCCACAAAATTCGAAAATCTGCAAATGTGCTCCGATTTCGATGATTGATACCTCTATCAATAGGCGTTGAGACCTGTAATTGTCATACAAACGGCCATTTGGATCAGTCGAATATTTCTACACGTTTCGTGGAAAATTTAATTTTTTTGAAAATCAACTGAACTATAGCCCACAAATTCAGAGCCACAAAATTCGAAAATCTGCAAATGTGCTCCGATTTCGATGATTGATACCTCTATCAATAGGCGTTGAGCTCTGTAATTGTCATACAAACGGCCATTTGGATCGGTCGAATATTTCTACACGTTTCGTGGAAAATTAAATTTTTTTGAAAATCAACTGAACTATAGCCCACAAATTCAGAGCCACAAAATTCGAAAATCTGCAAATGTGCTCCGATTTCGATGATTGATACCTCTATCAAGAGGCGTTGAGACCTGTAATTGTCATACAAACGGCCATTTGGATCGGTCGAATATTTCTACACGTTTCGTGGAAAATTCAATTTTTTTGAAAACAAACTGAACTATATATAGCCCACAAATTCAGAGCCACAAAATTCGAAAATCTGTAAATGTGCTCCGATTTCGATGATTGATACCTCTATCAATAGGCGTTAAGACCTGTAATTGTCATACAAACGGCCATTTGGATCAGTCGAATATTTCTACACGTTTCGTGGAAAATTCAATTTTTTTGAAAATCAACTGAACTATAGCCCACAAATTCAGAGCCACAAAATTCGAAAATCTGCAAATGTGCTCCGATTTCGATTATTCATACCTTTATCAATAGGCGTTGAGACCTGTAATTGTCATACAAACGGCCATTTGGATCAGTCGAATATTTCTACACGTTTCGTGGAAAATTTAATTTTTTTGAAAATCAACTGAACTATAGCCCACAAATTCAGAGCCACAAAATTCGAAAATCTGCAAATGTGCTCCGATTTCGATGATTGATACCTCTATCAATAGGCGTTGAGCTCTGTAATTGTCATACAAACGGCCATTTGGATCGGTCGAATATTTCTACACGTTTCGTGGAAAATTAAATTTTTTTGAAAATCAACTGAACTATAGCCCACAAATTCAGAGCCACAAAATTCGAAAATCTGCAAATTTGCTCCGATTTCGATTATTCATACCTTTATCAATAGGCGTTGAGACCTGTAATTGTCATACAAACGGCCATTTGGATCGGTCGAATATTTCTACAAGTTTCGTGGAAAATTCAATTTTTTTGAAAATCAACTGAACTATAGCCCACAAATTCAGAGCCACCAAATTCGAAAATCTGCAAATGTGCTCCGATTTCGATTATTCATACCTTTATCAATAGGCGTTGAGACCTGTAATTGTCATACAAACGGCCATTTGGATCGGTCGAATATTTCTACAAGTTTCGTGGAAAATTCAATTTTTTTGAAAATCAACTGAACTATAGCCCACAAATTCAGAGCCACAAAATTCGAAAATCTGCAAATGTGCTCCGATTTCGATTATTCATACCTTTATCAATAGGCGTTGAGACCTGTAATTGTCATACAAACGGTCATTTGGATCGGTCGAATATTTCTACACGTTCCGTGGAAAATTCAATTTTTTTGAAAATCAACTGAATTATAGCCCACAAATTCAGAGCCACAAAATCCGAAAATCTGCAAATGTGCTCCGATTTCGATGATTGATACCTCTATCAATAGGCGTTGAGACCTGTAATTGCCATACAAACGGCCATTTGGATCGGTCGAATATTTCTACACGTTTCGTGGAAAATTCAATTTTTTTGAAAATCAACTGAACTGCCCACAAATTCAGAGCCACCAAATTCGAAAATCTGCAAATGTGCTCCGATTTCGATGATTGATACCTCTATCAATAGGCGTTGAGACCTGTAATTGTCATACAAACGGCCATTTGGATCAGTCGAATATTTCTACACGTTTCGTGGAAAATTCAATTTTTTTGCAAATCAACTGAATTATAGCCCACAAATTCAGAGCCACAAAATACGAAAATCTGCAAATGTGCTCCGATTTCGATGATTGATACCTCTATCAATAGGCGTTGAGACCTGTAATTGCCATACAAACGGCCATTTGGATCGGTCGAATATTTCTACACGTTTCGTGGAAAATTCAATTTTTTTGAAAATCAACTGAACTATAGCCCACAAATTCAGAGCCACCAAATTCGAAAATCTGCAAATGTGCTCCGATTTCGATGATTGATACCTCTATCAATAGGCGTTGAGACCTGTAATTGTCATACAAACGGCCATTTGGATCAGTCGAATATTTCTACACGTTTCGTGGAAAATTCAATTTTTTTGCAAATCAACTGAATTATAGCCCACAAATTCAGAGCCACAAAATACGAAAATCTGCAAATGTGCTCCGATTTCGATGATTGATACCTCTATCAATAGGCGTTGAGACCTGTAATTGCCATACAAACGGCCATTTGGATCGGTCGAATATTTCTACACGTTTCGTGGAAAATTCAATTTTTTTGAAAATCAACTGAACTATAGCCCACAAATTCAGAGCCACAAAATCCGAAAATCTGCAAATGTGCTCCGATTTCGATGATTGATACCTTTATCAATAGGCGTTGAGACCTGTAATTGTCATACAAACGGTCATTTGGATCGGTCGAATATTTCTTCACATTTCGTGGAAAATTCAATTTTTTTGCAAATCAACTGAATTATAGCCCACAAATTCAGAGCCACAAAATCCGAAAATCTGCAAATGTGCTCCGATTTCGATGATTGATACCTCTATCAATAGGCGTTAAGACCTGTAATTGTCATACAAACGGCCATTTGGATCGGTCGAATATTTCTACACGTTTCGTGGAAAATTCAATTTTTTTGAAAATCAACTGAACTATAGCCCACAAATTCAGAGCCACAAAATTCGAAAATCTGCAAATGTGCTCCGATTTCGATGATTCGACGACCGCTAGAGTTGTAATAATAAATAGATAATGTGTCAGCTCTGGCAGAAATCGGTATTACCGGTTGAGCGATAGGTGCAGACAGCGGCTTCGGGATAGATTGAGGTTGCAGTAGATGTTGTCAGAAAGCTTGTTGACAGAGTACGACAATTTTCAGATCGCTGCACGAACTCACGACTAATTTAAGTCGCTAGTTTATTTCGCTTACTAAGAGAATTCACTCCATAACCCAATTTTTCTGACTCAGGACTCAAAAAGGATTAATCTCAAAAATCTCAAAATCGAGAACTTTCAGGTTTACTAAACTTAAATAATTACGTTTGAGTGAATCTGGCATCAATTACTGCGCGTATTAATAAAAAAAATTATAAAAAATAAGCTTCGACATTCGATTCCAGCTAACCTGATTTGGACACAATAATGCTGGTCCAAGCTTCTCTCAGACAAAATATCAAAATTTCGTTTAGTTTGTTTCTTTCATTTTTTTTAAATTATGTAATACGTTTTACCTACATAATGTAGTTTATGTCAAATTCACTGAAACGTGATTATTTAATTGTTTCGTCAATATTTTTTTGTCATTCAGTTGTCGTGACTGGAATTGAAAACCAATGACGCTTTTATATACCTAATTATTAATTTACACAATATCTACTTAGCTATTCACCGTTAATTTTAACCGCCAATACCAATTTGTATTTGGTTAAAAATAACATCCTCACGTACCCCTTACAAAATATTTACCAAATTTGTTTCGTTTTTCAATGCGAAACGTTTTCACTAAACCATAAAAATGAATAACTCAGTTGGTTAGAATTGTGGTATTTTAAGCTTACATAAATATTTCTATCATAGCTATACAAACATCTATCTAACATTTGTTTTCTCTGTTTTGTTTATGTAAACACAATCTCAGGTGTTCTTGCCAAAAAAAAAAAAAACAAAAAAAAAGTGTCTTTATTATTCTCCAGGAATTTTACTAATGAAAACAAACTAAAAGAAAGAAAACATAAACTTTGTCTATTAAATGGTAAATGAACCTACTGTCAAGCACAACCAAATTAAAATCAAACTCACAGACGGGTTGAAAATCAAATTACGTTCTATGGTAATGCGCACAGCTATGTACCTTTCTAGTTAGCATAGAAACTAATACCTTCTAAGTTGCAAAAGCTCTTTTAATACCAAAAATAATGAACAAATTCGTTTTCTTCATCATTATGTTGTTGTCTTTTTGTAAATACAAATAAAATATAAACCCAGTTGATTTGAGAAATTTTGTAAAGATTTGAATCTTTTTCCAAGAACAAAATAGAAAAAAGTTGTTCTATAAATTTGTGTTTTTACAATTTTTTTTTAATGATATGATTTGTGTAGTAGGTACAGACGAAAATAGAATATTGGGAAAATCTGGTTTTAAAAAATTACAAACTTTTTTCAATAATTGTCATCGATCTTAAATTTCATCCTAATAAACATTAACTAGCAGAGCTGCTTCTTGAGAATTGGATTTATAGGATGGGATATTCGTCATATAGTTATTTTCTACATTTTTGGCTGATTATTTTACAGAGTATCCTGAAGCACCATGACCATACAAATACCATGTACACAGAAAAAAAAGATTAGAAAATTTATAAAAAACAATTTATGATTTGGCTAAAGTTCATGACTGATTTTCAGCCTCCCAATTTAATTAGGTGAAATAGACATGAAAGAGTGGTTGACATATTTTGTCGAAACACCAAAATGTTTATTTGATTTAACTAAAAAATTGGAAAAAATAGATAAATGACAATTGGTGTTTTTATCTAATTATATTGCTGTTTTATATACTTAAATATAAATATTATAATTTACTAATATTTTTGCTGAATACTTTTGTAACCTAATTAAAATTTGGTAGGACAGCAAATTTAATTGAATGATTGGGATAATTAACAATATTTAAATTTGCTAAATAAATTTAGCTGATTTTTCACTTCTTGTTATTTCTGGATGGTTTAGCGGGTAAATAAAGAACTAAATGCTTTTAGATTAAATAATTGTTTATTTCCAATATTATAAAAATTCAATAATATATTAGATAATAATTAAAATAATATAGAATACATAATTGACTTATAAATATTAATTTGTACTACTTAAACGGTGTGTTGATTTTGACTACTTTTAGTCCATTTGGTAAAATAATAAAATTTCTCGAATAATAATTCAAATAATTTATATCAAAAATAACTTTAAAATCATAGTTTTCATGAACTTCATTTAAAACAAGACAATTAAAATGTTTATTTTTCTCTTTAATTTCAAGCTTTTTACAATCAAATAAGCAAGTTTGATTATTGTAACTTAAAATATATAGGATTTCATAGACACAAAATTCATTTTCAATGTTTCGGATGACTAAGTCGTTTACTGAAAACTTTTTATCGTTATAAATTACATTTTTACCACTAAATACATTTGAAAAATCAAAATTAGTTTGTGTATCAGATTCGTAAAATTCAACTTCGGAAGAAAAATCAATAAATTCACCATTCTCAAATTTAAATACATCTTCGTTACAACTATTTTTATTTTTATTTAAAAAAAATGAAAATTCCAATTGTGATTTTTCTGCAATACTGATTGGAATATTTCTACGAGAAGTAGTCACAGCAGCATATGATTTTAATATTTTATGTCTGCCCTCAAACCTCATTGTCCAAATTTTTTTCAGTGACCCTAACTTTTGAATTACACAAGGATAATGAAGTATCATGTGGTGTTTGGGTACTAAATGGACGTTAAACATCTCTAGATATGTTTGATGATGCAGCTTAATCAAACCTTCTAATTTCAATAGATCCGTTTCGTTAAAACTGGGAAGTAAACAAGTTTCAATAAGTTCTATCAATAATAATAAGAAGCTCCATACTTTATGTTCATTTGGAATCAAATCCCCAATAATCAAAGGAAAATATGTAATTAATAGTTTCATTTCAGAAGCTGAAAAATTGAATTTTTTGTTTTTTATATTATCTAACGGTATTTTGATAGTAAAATTTTTTCCTTCTCGTTTTTTTAAATTAAAATTAACAATCCTATTATTAAGTACAGCTAAACTAATAAAGTTTTCTTTCAAGAAAGAGTTTAAAATTTCACTTAGTTCATAATGCCATATGCCTTCGAAGAGGTCGTGCATTATGTCAACTACAATATTTTCCGTTACATTGAAAGACGGTATTTCGTTAAAAATACACGGTTCTTTTATTCCAGTTTCAGAATTACTATTTGTTGTAATATCTTCAAGGTAATTTGCTTCATTTCTCAGAAGACTAACATTTTCATTAACTTCAAATTTTGCGATGTTTTTATCCATTTTACAAATCCTGCCATAATAATTTGCAGAAAAAGATTTGTTGAAGCCCAAAATGGTATTTAAACCGAGATTATCATCCGTGAACGCAGCTAGTATTAAATGAATTTTATAGCTGATATTGTTAACAGTAACTAATGATTCCGGTTTCTTCGAGATCTTTAAGTAACTCACATAGAGTTTTAAAGTTAGCCATACTTCCATAACGATAGTCTGAAGATTTTGTTAGACATGCAAGGATAATATGTTCTAGCTTAGAAGCTTTTTTGCGGTCTAATAATGGAAAAGTTAAATAAAATGCCGATAATTTATGCAAGCCTCTTTTTGCTCCCAGTGGATTGTTTATTTCCAAATCATCTTGATAAAGCAGGTATGGAATGCATAAATTTCCAACCATTTTAAGAGTCTTTTCGCGCCAAGCCGTACTTTGCACAATATTTTCCTTCGCAGTTAAATTTTTCAATTTATTTCTATAGTCTAACATTGATTGCAAAATAAGTGGTTGTTCTAAATATTTTTTAAGGTTTTGTTTTAATGGCATTATTACGCCTTCGGATTGTGATTTATGCAAATTATTTACCGTCAAGGAATCATCAATGAGGAATCTCACGGGATCAAAATATATGTTTAAGTCTCTTAACAGATTTTTTAGTTTATACTCGATATTTAGTTTTAAAAACACGTCAGAGATTTGTTCGTACAAAGAAAGTATTTTTGAAATTTCATGACATTCAGTCGAATCGAAAATGTTTGTACATTTAATAGAATATTTTAAAAATGGTTTAGTTTTAATAAACAAATTATCAAACAAATCTTTAACGTCATTTACTATTTCACTAATTGTTTTTCTATTCAAAGTAGGTTTACTATAAAGTCTTAATACAAAGTTTAAAATAATTTCATCCGAGTTTTCGTCGGTTTGCTGTACATAAACTGGGTTATGCGAATTATTGTCAAAATTGGGAACTTCTTTCGATGTTTCGATGATTCGATTAATTACAAGATCAGAGGATCCAAGGGGACTTTCATTGATATTATTTTGGGATTCGACTGTGGTACCGTTTTAGAAAATATTGTTTAAATGTTGCTTTGTCAAATGACGTTTGAAAGAATAGATTGATTGAAAACTCTGAGGACATTTAGTACATTTAACTTGAAAATCACTTCGAAATTTGTGATTATACTTTAAATGATTTATATAAATATTAATCATATCAAATGGCTTTCGACAAACGAAACATTGAAACATTTTGTCATTAATTGTTCAAATTAGTTAAGAGATTGCTTAATAATGCTGTTGCGCAACTTTTGTGTCGCGCATCATTGATCAATGACTTTTGCATGCTTGTTCATGAATTGGTTGGTATACATCATACTTTTGATATTTTTTGTTGAACAATTCTGAACCACTCTTAGTATATGCTACCCCTCATCATTATTGATTTTTATTTCTTCTCACTTACTGGCATTAATTGTGAATTGGTTTCGGCTTCTTAATTGTGTGAGTTGAGACGAAAAAAAAGAACGGCTATTGTTATCAACTGAGCGTATAATTACCAAATGTTATAAGCTCTGATTTGTGCTATGAATTATACGAGCTAATGATTGGTGCAAAGAAATGAGGTGATATGGACCATGTGCTTTGGACAGAGTATAGGTCATTGTTTTCTTTTGTGGGAGATGTGTTCGAGATCGGCGTAACGTAATTGCAATGGTATGTGATGAGCGAGAGATTCGGATATAAAATTTTTTTTGGATAATTAAAAATAGAATAAGGGTCAGTCCAGTCTGGAGCTTAAGTTTAAGCAGTCGTTTGTAAATTAGTAATTACTTCTTTAAATTTCATTTTTTTTTTTGGTCTCAAGTAAGACTGTTAATTGAGTACATTAATTTTTTTTTTGGTGAAGTTTGTGCTTATTTTTTTTTATATAAATAAAAAAAATCAAGAATCTTCAGTAGTGCCATATATTCTACCTGTGGGGATATATGAGAATATATTATATGTACCTATATATAATTTTTTTTAAACAAAAAATAAAAACTGTATATTGATAATTTTGGTGAATTAAATAAAAAAATTGTAATTGGTAGTTCTGTGGTGTTATGAATTTTTTCCCCTATATACAATTCCATATACCATTATTTTCTGTGGCTTTATGATTGGTTTTCCGTTTGTGAACTAATCAAGTTTAAATAAATAAAGATCGAATATAATACTAATTATAAATTGTGTTCGGACAAAAATTAATAAAGATCAGATATAAAAATAAAACTAATTATAAATTGTGGTGAACTGTTCTTGACCGTTGAGATTTGTCGCACGGTTAGTTTCATCTGGTCCTAGTGCATCTGTTTTTTTGATTGATTGATTGATTGAAGTGTTCGACCAAGCTTTAAGCAAGATCTCCCGGAGTTATTAATGGCCGGGCCTCACCGAACACCTTGTTACATAAAACATAAAGAGGATTTGGATAGGTTGAGTTAGTGAGATAGAAATTGACCCGGTTACAGACACCTAAGTATAGCCAATAGTTAGTAACACAATGACAGCACATTTCGAATCTACTTTTATATTTATTTATATTACAATTAAAACTGCACTCTGAAATAATATTTATTAGTATGCTGAATCAGATTCCTGAGCCCTTCTGAAAATCATAATCGTAATTAATAAATATATGCTTAATAAAGCTAATAAATAAAATCGAAATCAACTGATCATTCACATGATTTCCCCCATACTGATTCCTGTCGCTACTTATAACTATAATTTAGTTCACACTTTAAAACATATGGAGTTCCAGCAAGATCAACCACTAAATTCTATGAGTTTGACCTGTAATGGGCGCTATTCTGTAATGAATTAATGATATCAGTAACCATATTAAAATTATAAGAGACTGTTACTAGATATGATTTATCGCTACAGCCACCCACGCTCTCGATATTAAGTAAAATTTGTTAATAATTATATAATCGAATAATTAGCACAGAACAACACATTTTCTAAACTACAACTTATTCACTATGTACTTTTTGATCCTGTAGGGTTGATTCAATTTAAAATTCAATTCTGAACATCCGGATTAATTTTAATCCCTATAGTAATGATGATTCATACTGTAACTATATTATATTCTGAAAATGAATTAACCATACAATTAACCTAATCAACAAATCTGGTCCTAGTGCATCTGTTTGTAACTTTATTCTTTGGTGCTGTGCAAAACGAACGAGCATTGTGTATGACGTAAATGCGTAATATAGCACTATTATAAGTCGAAATAAGTAAAAAGGTGCATAGCGGGATATTGTTTTATTCATACGGTGTCATAAATAATTAAACGGAATACCTTGGAAACTAAGTTACAGTGCAAAGTTTTTTCCGTTAAATATAAAAGTTCACGGAAAAGTTGCTTCATCGGTTCGAGTGTGTTTTCGGTAATTTGCAGCAACTCTGCCAACCAAGCGGAGTGGGGTCGGAGAAAAGAGGGGGATGCAGTGGTTATCGTGCTAAGGAAGCTGTACCAGACCTAAAGTGACCGGACGAGAGTCTCTTTTGGTGTTGAACTTCAGGTATTGTGAACTCTTTCTTTTCCTTTTTATTTGTAGATAGAAAAAAGAACACAAACGAAAACCAAAGTTCCAAAAACACTTGTTAAATATTTCGCAAAATTACAAAAGGTTTAAAAAAAAAGGTTTAAAAAATCACTCGATCGATTTCGGCTTATTAGGCCATCATCAGGAGTATCTACTAAACTGTAAAAATAAAAATGTAGTTAGATATATGTATATATATACATATAGTTGGAAAAAGCAAAAAGTGAAACCAAAATATACAAATAAAAAAATGTGGAAGTGGTAAACAATAAAATTGGTGAGAGCAATAAACATTAAAAATTAAAAATTAAAAGGGGGTGAGTTAAACACAGGTATATGATTATTGATTAGTCAACGGTCGAATAACAAAATTCCAGATGTTGATTTTTTTTTTTTTATTTTTTTTTTTTTTTTTTTTTTTTCTACCCTTTCTTTATTTTATTATAACCCGACGTAATAGTAATTTTATGGTATGGAATGAGTATGTGAATAAAACAATGCGGGGTCGGTAATTGGTGAGAAACGGATTTCTCTCTGTTCGTTGAGGATATTTTGGTTAAGAAATATAGCTTTTCGGATTTCGTAAGATTCTAAGTTGTCTAAACGTCTGCTTTTTGGTTGTACATGTAATATTTCTAAATTGTTTAAACTGGATGTGTGATTTTCTAACGTTAAATGATTATAAAGGGATGATTCATGGCTGCCAGATAAATGTTCTTTAACTCTAACTTCAAAATTGCGCCCAGTCTGTCCGATATAAGAGGAACTACAATCATTGTAATTGATCCTATAAACGCCAGACTTGGAAAGGCGATCAATTCTTGGTTTATTGTTAAAAACCCCCTTTTAATTTTTAATTTTTAATGTTTATTGCTCTCACCAATTTTACCTGTGTTTAACTCACCCCCTTTTTTAATTTTTAATTTTTAATGTTTATTGCTGTCACCAATTTTATTGTTTACCACTTCCACATTTTTTTATTTGTATATTTTGGTTTCACTTTTTGCTTTTTCCAACTATATATATATATATATCTAACTACATTTTTATTTTTACAGTTTAGTAGATACTCCTGATGATGGCCTAATAAGCCGAAATCGATCGAGTGATTTTTTAAACCTTTTTTTTAAACCTTTTGTAATTTTGCGAAATATTTAACAAGTGTTTTTAAAAAATTTTAAAAAAGTGTGTATTAAGTGTGTTTCGCCAAGTGCCTACGGCAGAAAGTGTAAGAAGTATTTTTTTTTTGTTGTTGCTAGTTCATACTTTTTTTTATTATTCATTTTCCTAGTAAAATTATTGAAGTTTCTTAGTAAAATTAGTAGTAAACCAATTGTGATAAATCCACAGAGTGGATTCTGTGAGCCTATCTGGACTGGTAGCTTAGTGGCATATTTGATTCGGTTTTTTGTGTTATTACATTTTATTTTTTTTATTAAATAACGCTTTATTTCAGCTTATCACGCCATTGCAATACGTTTTCCTCTGTTTTACTCTTCCACAGTACATCATTTTTTTTTTTCTCTTCGTGTTATTGGAATTTGGAACGGTGGGTTGTTAGTTCAACGGGGACTCGTGTACTTTTATTTATTTTTTTTGTGCATTTGGAATGATGTAATTATGAGTGAGTAAAGGTTTCGATTAGGGGTCGGAATGAGATGGGGGGGTAGTGGTCTTTTGAGCTGAGTCGATTAATCCATTATTATTTCCCAAGCTCCTGAAGATGTGGCAGCCGTTGTTTCAGTTTTTTCTAGTTTGATTACGTTTTTTCTTTCTTGAGTTTATGATCTATGCGGTTATTCTAGCATAGTCACATGTCTGGAAAACCCACGCCAACCCTGAGTTTTAGCCGACAAAAATACCGCACCAGACCTCTGTGGCTATGATCTGTTAGCGGAACTGACAGTCTCGTCAATTTGGTGCAGTAGTGTAAGCTGCTGTGCCAAACGAAACTGTTGGTTTCGTTACAATGCATTCAGCGCACTGGTTTTCTTTGCAATTTTAAAATTAAAAAAATAGACCTCTATAAGTTGCCAAAATTGTATACACGCCTCCGGGTATTTAATGTTTAACACATGGAATATGTAGAATGTTTTCGCAACGCTTGTAGAAATGATAATGTCGTGAAATCATTGAAATATATGTAGGCACTTTCGATTTTCTCCACTGTTCCAATAGCAATTATAAAGGGTTGTAGTGATATATTTTTGCTCGCACACTCCTCTTTGATTTTGTTTAGTTCAGATTATATGAACGTAATTTCCTGTAAGAACAATAGAATTAATACAAGGTAACGTATTTAATCTAAATATCTAGATGTATTACCGGAATCAACTGGACAAAAGCGGTTTGAGAATTCAAAATGGACGGTTTCCATTGCCTTTTTGTTGATCCTTTTTGATACCTTATGGTCGTAGGAACCAGAATTGCGTGCACCAAGATTAAAGCTAGATAGTGTTTTGTATCTATATAGAGACAAACGTAAAAGAAGAATACTTTATATTATAGGTAAATGTCGACTTCATGACAATTTTTGTTAGCTTTTAGTTTATTTATTTATTGTAAAAATGTCTTCTATCATTTTCAACGAGTAAAATATAAATTCTTAAAAATAAAAAAAAGTCCACCGAAACCCTAAACTTATTAAAAACAAATAAATAAACTAAAAAACAATACATAATGTCAACTTGTTGAACAATAATAACTTAAAAAGAAATTAATTACCTTCATTTGAAGATTTAGTTAAAACTTCTAAATTTTTTACACTCGTAGCGTCTTTTAAATCCTCCTTCAATATTTTCTGAATTTTAATTTCAAATTCATTCCATTTCGATAATAATAAATTACTGCAGTGGGAATATAAATGGTCGAAATCTTGCTCAATCTTGCAAAACAAATCAAATACATTATAATGTCATTATGTTCGGTAAATCACTTTTCACAATTATATAACAGATAAATAAATTTACCAATGTTAATCCAATTTGCTGTCGTAAAATAGGCCATTCGCTTAATATATCTACGGCAGGATCCTTAATATGGTTCCTTCTTAACGGAAACGTTAACTTCCACTTTTCTAATACGAGACTCTCTGGACTTTTATTATTTTTCAACCAGGTAAAACTGGTTAAAATTTCAAAATTCTCTCCCGAGTCTGTAATAGTTTGGAGATAAATGGATGAGTCATATAACTAACTGCTATTAATTAGTTTTTGAAAGTTTGAACAAATATATTACCTGATTCACTCGATTGATTTTCGCTAGTGGAAGTAACTGGTTCTGGAAGTTTTCTTTTGAGTTTGTATTTACTAGAAAGGATACCTTTCCCTTGATATTTCCTACATAAGGAGTAATACTTATCCGCTAATTTTCCACGAGTATTTTGATCACTTAAATATGTGGCCTGAAATTATTTTTAAAATATATAATTCAAATTATTTCATTTATGGAAATACATGATATGTCATTAATATTATACTTACTATATCCTCTTTCGGAAATAATTCTTTTATTTGTTTAGCAGCTTCGGGGTGTAATCCTTTTCGGTTACTTTGTCTTTTTTGTTGACCCAGTAGTCACAAATAATGTTGACCAATTGCTGTCTGGACGTTTTTGCAGTTTTCTATGATTGTTTCGCCAGAAATTGTATTAAGTAACTCACGTAAATTCTGCAGAAATAAATTTGAATTAGAGAAAATGAATTCAATATTTTACATAATATCAGAACTTACGAATTGCGTGTCATTGGATGATTTATTGTTCGAAGTAATTGAAATTTCCGACGCTTCGGAGTTTTTTACTGAATCTATCCAACGCGCTACCGAAGAATTCATGGACACCGTATCAGCAATTGGAGGATCAAAACCCTATAGTAAGAAATTGCATGAAGAATAAATGTATTTGGGTTATTCACTTATATTTCAGCATATTTGTGGAATTTTCCGAAGTTGACTTCACCGTTTTCAATTTTTTGTGTTCCTTGTAGAAAAAACGAGCACTATTATTTTTTAAGCTTCTGCGGCCTTTGGTTGCCTCGTCATACTGCATTAAATTTGTACCTCTTTTCATTTTCATTTTGTGTCTTTAGAAAAGGAGGCAGCTATACTATACTCCTCTATAAAAAGTTCTATACATTATTTTGAAGAAAAAGCGTCAACCAAGCGAATATAAATTTATGGATGTAGAAGGGATAGTTTGGCCAATTGCAATGTGATAAACATGAAAATTCTTGATGTTTTGTAATATTTCATTATTTTACACGCGTTTTAGTATGACAAATCAAACTTTAAACCTGTGCAACGAGATAATCGAGTTAAACAAGTCCTAATAAAAATAAGCGATGGTTTATATTCCATAATAAGGAACCCAAACAAATCAAAAACTCGAAGCCGGTGAGGCTGACTTGGAAGCCTTGCTGAAATATAACAATAGTATAACCCATTTTTATTTCTAAAAATTAAATTGTATAATATTAAATACCTTCTCTCGTCGCCACTCAAATGTTTGGTGCGAAATTTGATCCGTAAGCCAAACTGTGAATCGGGGATCAAACGGTTGATGTCGTCAACAGTTAATTCTTTGAATACTTGAATGTCAACCCTTAATTCTATTTAACACATTAAATATGATTTATATGTAATTTTAACATTTGAATTTGGTCAATACTTACCAACAAAACTAGTTATTAAGGAAGACACTTCTCATTCCACTAACAACAGCTCGGACTCTGTTAAATCTTTTAAAATGGTATTGTTTAGACATTGATATTCATCAACTTCCATTTTTATGTTGTTTTATAAATTACCGCTCTTATTAATCTTTTACTTCACTATCCACTTAACTATTTACACGATATTCAAATAATTTGTATTTACCACCACACAAAATAAATAAATTATTATAAAATTAACTTTACACCAGTTTAATAATATTTATTTGACTTAAACACCGCACCATTCTCTTTTAGTCCAGTAAATGAAGGGTGAAAAAGAGGCCAACCTCTCAATAATACCCTACGACTTTTATACGGCCAGTAATATGAGATAATTACACATCATTTAAAATAAGCGAAATTCTACAAAAAAAAATTTCCCTAATGTGTCTTCCGCCAATATCTCCTAAAATATGACATTTAGAGATTTTTTGTTCAGACAAAAGATGAAGATCATTTGATTCTCTACAAAAATGATCCTTATCATTTTTTTCGTAACATTCATATTGTTTGCAAAAATCTGGGTTGAAAATTCACAATTTTGAGCCAAGACTCCAAAAACAGTGAAAAATTGGAAATTAACAACCAAACTTTTTATTGAAACATCCTGTGAAAAGGAGCAACATAATTACTTGAGTGTAAGGATTTCTGACCGTTGGATCTTATTCGCCATAGAGAATACACTATAAGAGACATCTAAGATGTTTTAACTGTCATAGTGAAGGTCATGGTGGTTTGGCGTCTATTGGAAGGGGGGAGGGGATCAAAGTTAAGTAGATTAATCTACTAGCTTCATAACTTTGCTGCAGGGTGCGCATCATGTGAGATGTTCTGGTCATATATTAGGCAGATGTGTGATGGGTGCAATTGTGTAAGGGGTAATCTGGTCACAATTCGCAAATGTACGTGCTGCCTCCTCCTGGGAACTACTTGTAACTGAGGCCATTTGGCACATTGTGGCCTTTTGGCACAGGCCTTGACAAAAACTCTAATCTAAAGTGGAACAGCATATGTCGATGGATTAGTGGCAGATAGATCAATCAGTACAAAGTATGCGGACTCTGGATACCAGGCACCCTCCAATTTTATTTAGCCTTCCTGTAGTAAAGCTGGGAGTCCTACAGGCGACTTTCCATTCCCAGAAGACGGGGCAGGGCTAGTAATATACGGGAGTAACCAATGATACCGTCTTTCTATAGTAGAAGTACTGGCTATAGTAAACATCTAGGAAGGAGAGCAATGAGCCCAGATAGTAGGTATCGCGTAACGGCCGGCCGTATTATCAGGTTGAATAAGAGCCTGAATATTGACTAGACGGATTGTTAGCCGCAGTTTTAAATGTATACTTAAAATCTTTTATTATTGTATTTGTCACCCTGTTCAATACCACAAACGACAGAGTGAAGTGAGTAGTAATTAATAGCAAAAAAGGTTAAACAAAAGAAATAAAAAAGGATAAACGGAACATTATTACGGTTTATACATTCGTGCAAGAAGCACCACATTTAGTTTTTGTGTAAAAAATAAAATAAAATTAAATTAAATAAATAAAAAGTGTGCAAAAATAAATAAAATATAAGTTAGTTTTATTAACAGAAAAAATACAGTCCACATCGCATCACAACATTTGGTCCAGTGGAGCCGGATCAGGTTTTAATTATCATCGGGCATACGGTTGTCTACGCAAATATACAGTAAATAATTACAATCTGACGCAGGAGTCAAAGCATAACCTACAAATTTGATGAACCACGTTGTTTGATTACAAATTCATACTAGAAAGAAATTCGATCAGTTTCCAGTGTTACATATATTTCTGTGAATCTGTGAGGCACAACTTATCGACAGGTAAAACAACAATGGAACACACTGGAGTTCATAATCGATTATTAAATATATTGGTAATAAAAACAACCATCAAACGAAAGTTACAAATATCATCACAATAACAGGGGTGACATCTACCAGCAACTAGCACAAGTTAAGTAGTTACATAAAATTACGCATTCAGTATCATTTTTGTATTTTTTTTTTAGATTTTATTTTTTTTTTGAAAATTTTTGACATTGTTTGACTCCACTCCCTCGTATCAAACAGTCTTTTCATACGACGAACTTTCACAATCAATCAAAAGATTCTGGGAGATTGAAAACATTCCTCCAATCAAATTTCTCTCAGATGACGAAATGCAGTGTGAGGAAATGTTTTCAAAAACGTTTTCTAGAACAAGGTCTGGCAGATATGTGGTATCACTTCCAGTAAGAAATAATGCCACCTTAGGTGAATCAAAAGCAAATGCATTAAAACGGTTTCAATATTTCGAGAAAAGGTTAAGCTCTATCGCGGAGTTAAAACATGGTTATACGGAATTCATTAATGAGTACATTAGCTTAGGTCCTATGGTAGAAAACCCGAATCAATCGGGTCACACATATTTTTTGCCACACCATGCCGTCCTGAAGCTCTCGAGCTCGAGGACGAAATTACGAGTGGTCTTCGATGCATCGGCCAAGACATCGAACAACTTGTCATTAAATAACATACTGCTTACCGGCCCTACCGTGTAACAAAAAACCATAGTACTTCGATTCAGGAAGTACAGGTACGCATTTACTGCCGACATTTCAAAAATGTATCGACAGATACTTATCAATCCCAGCCAGACAGATTTGCAGACTATACTTTGGCGTGAGTCTGATACCGATCCTGTAAAGGCTTATAAATTGATCACAGTCACTTATGGCACGACATCGGCGCCATACTTAGCGACTCGGGTTTTAATGCAATTGGCTGAAGATGAAAAGCATAATTTTTCTAGTGCATCAAAGATTACCAAAACAGACTTTTACGTGGACGATGTTTTTTCTGGCGCTGATACATTGGATGGAGCGTTACACGTTCAAAACGAACTAATTACGATGCTGAAGACAGGCGGTTTTGAACTTCACAAATGGTGTGCAAATAATGATACATTGCTTGATGCTATACCGCTACAAAAACGAGAGAAGCTTAAGAAAAATGAGTTCAATGGGTCCAAATCTATGAAGACGTTGGGTGTTACCTGAGAATACCAGATGAAGACATTTTTGTATTGACATACTTCCACCCACATATTTTCCAATACTAACAAAGCGAATTGTTCTGTCTGAAATAACAAAATTGTACGATCCTTTGGATCTACTGGGACCTATAATTATTGTGGCGAAAATGCAAATTCAGGCGTTATGGAAATCGGGAACAGACTGGGATGACGAACTCCCATTAGACCAATGCACAAGTTGGATAAATTTCAGAGCTGAATTATGTGCGGTAAATCAAATCAAAATTGACCGTAGTGTAGTACCCCCTAATTCAGTGCATACGGAATTACATGGGTTTTCCGACGCGTCTGAAAACGCATAAAGTGCATGCGTCTACATCAAGACTATTGATAAAAGCACAACATCTCTGTAAATCTACTTTGTATAGCAAATCAAGAGTTGCTCCCTTGAAATGTTTATCGATACCTAGACTATAGAGCTATGTGGGGCACTTTTGCTCTCCAGACTTGTCAAGACCGTGATAGAATCAATGAATATAACTTTTCATGACGTCGTCTTATGGTCAGACTCCACCATTACTTTGTGTTGGATTAATACTGCTCCGTTCAAGCTCAAAACCTTTGTCGCCAACAGGGTTAATGACATACAAGAAATAACATCCAACTATACGTGGCAACACATCTCATCCGGTGACAAATAACAATCCTGCTGATCTGTTAACTAGAGGCATATCACCTGCTGATTTAAAATCCTCAAAATTATGGTGGTGTGGTCCTGACATTTTGTATCATATGAATAAATACGACTGTTCGATTGACAGTTATAATTTCAACCGATCACATTCACAGGAGTTAGAATTTAAACCAGAAGCTGTTACTTTAACCACATCTAATGAACCACAGTTCGAATTACTATCAAAATATAGTTCATTAAACAAATTAATTCGAGTCACTGCGTTTTGTCTACGATTCATTAATAATATTACCAAGGTGAACATTAAAATCGTAGGACCACTGACAGTCACCGAAACGGATAGTGCACTAGCCCAACTCTACAAAATCGTCCAGTATGACTTTAAAACAGAGATTAAATGCGTCAGACAAAGAAATTTGCTAACAATAGCACATTAAAGCAGCTGAACTCATTTCTGGATTCACATTCATTGATCAGGGTTGGTGAGCGTTTGTCTAAATCCGATTTAGCATATGACGTTAAACATCAGATTCTTTTACCATCTAAATCAAATTTTACAAGGCTATTGTTTAGACATGAACATGAACAAAATTTGCACGCTGGATCATAACTCTTGTTATCATTAGTTAGACAGAAAAGCAATATCCAAGCAGGTAGTGCAAAACTGCGTGATATGTGCCAAGGCCAAACCAGTCCAACAGTTCAATAATTTTTTTGTTGTTACAATTAGGATATTTTGAAAGTTGAGCCATTCAAGGGGTCCGGCATGTTAGCCGTAGTTTTAAATGTATACTTATAATCTTTTATTATTGTATTTGTCACCCTATTCAATACCTCAAACGACAGAGTGAAGTGAGTAGTAATTAATAGCAAAAAAGGTTAAACAAAAGAAATAAAAAAGGAAAAAGAAAAAACGGAACATTATTACGGTTTAAACATTCGTGCAAGAAGCATCACATTTAGTTTTTGTGTAAAAAATAAAATAAAATTAAATTAAATAAATAAAAAGTGTTCAAAAATAAATAAAACAAAAGTTAGTTTTATTTACAGAAAAAATACAGTCCACATCGCATCAGAACACGAATAATTCAGCAGGGTCCAAGCACAAAAAGAGTTGCAGTTTGAGGTGGCTAAACGTTCACATGGCCCTTCAACAATAATAGTAGTCAATAGTGGTCATTCAGTTTATCAATTCAAAGGTAAAAGAAGATGTCAGAGAAAGCACCACACGATCCTATACATCTAGATAACAGTCAACCAACTACCAATAAAAATTTAACTTGTGGACATTCTAGTTCAGTAACAAATGCTATTTTACCGACCGCACAAATATTAGAGAGTCAAAAATGAGAATGGAAAATAAGCAAGGCTTTATTGGAATTTGGATCGTAAAAAAACCTTTACAACTGAGGAGTGTTTTCAGCGTCTTGGCCTAAAGAAGAAAAATGAGAAAGAAGATTGATTAAATGATTGAGTGATACGACGTCCGGTGTATCAAAAGGTGTATACGAATTTTTACAAGGGTGAGAAGACTGCAGTTTTACTCGGAAGTGACATTTTCTTCAAGTTATTTTGCAATGGGTAATGGAGAATTACTAAAAACAACCTCTACGCTCAAAATACAAGGCTTGACTGGATAATAGCTGGAACACCGAAATTCAACTTGAAGGTGGTATTAAAGTGGTTCCAATTAATTTACACTTAGATTTAGATGCTTCTCTCAAACGATTTTTGGAGGCTGAAGAGGTTAACCAGGTTGCTCTTCCATATACGGAGTAGGAAGAATTTTGTTTAGAACACTATAAGCGTACAGTTCAACAATGTGATGATGGCAAGTATATTGTTAGTTAGGCATTTAAAAATTTCGCGATTCACGAACTATGGTGGTAAAAATGGTGGCTTTGGAGTTTAGAAAAAAAAATTTAGCGTGACAAATTATTTCAAGGTCAATATATTCAGTTTCTGGAAGAGTACCAACAATTGAACCATGTGGAGATGGCCCAGGCTGCAAAATTAAATGAATATTATTTATTCCACCACGGCATTCTAAGAGAGAAAAGCACCACTACCAAGATGAGAGTAGTATTTGATGGGTTAGCGAAAACGCCAAATGGAATTTTGTTAAATGACGAGTTGGCAATTTCAGCAATAAAAACCAATGGTGCCATCGTAGTTTTAAACGTCTAAATATTTTTATCTATTACCGAGATATCGTAGATCAAAGTATTAAGACTTTTGTATGAGCTTTTATGGGGGTTTCGCTTTCTACAATTAGGTAGATACGTTCCATGCTGGAACATCGCAAGATTACAGCCAAATTAGGTGGCGAGTCAGTAATTATCAGGGCCGTAAAATCTGTCCCTTTTTATGTTCATTGGTTATTGACAGACTACTGGTCTTCCTGAGCAGCCATGGGTTTGATGTCCAGGACCATGCGGATGATGTGGCTATCATAATTAGCGAGTTTGGTGGGATAATCTCTGATCTCATGAAAAATACACTTGATTTAATATGGCAGTGGTGTGACCAGAAAGGGTTCAGTGTCAATTCTAACAAAACTTGGAGGTATACTTAGACACATTTGGTGGTTTCTACATAGTTGAAGCGTTGGTATATAGAGTACGAGATACATGGCTATAGACAGTTAACCCCTACCCTATTGGGGCGCACCTAACACCCGATCTAGAACATTAAGATACTTTAACGAAAACATCTATTGTCAATTCAGACGATAACAGACAATATGTTGAGGTGTTGAGAAATGATTTCCGGTTCAACGATTTGTTAGGAAGTGGAGCCTCAATAAGCGTGTTAGGTGTTAGAAGTGAACATTTTATCGACAATAACAAGTTTAATTTTCACCATTTACTAACCAACATTCAAACAGCATCAGGTGAAAATTAGGGAGTGTTTGATTACATATGAGCAACAAGTTTATTGACATTGTCAAGAATATGAAATTATTCTAATACCAAGTTCAAACAAAATTTATCTTTGATTTTTGGAGTCAGTTTAAAATTAATTTATTAATTTCTGAATTGTCTACATGAATTAACACCAGAACAACATTTAAAACTTAAAATCATAAATTTATTTTCATCATGCGATAAGTTACGATTTTTCCTTGGATGTCACAATTGTCAAGAAGTCGAATGGTAAAGGAAGACTGTATCTTGATGCCCGCAGAATAAACGAAGTGACGATCAGGGATGCGTATCCTTTGAATTTGATTGATGGATTACTTGGACGGCCAGATCTATTTCTTTGTTAGATCTTAAAGGCGCCAAATTTTATTGTCCAAGAAGCCAAGAGCTAAAACAGCATTTATCGTTCCTCGTAGTCCATTGTACCATTTTACAGTAACGACCTCGCCAACTACACTCTCAGGTCTTTGTGGATTTGAATGATTTACTAATAACCTCTTCTTCTTCTCTTCCTTTATTATCGCATCTAGTAGCATCTTTTTGACAAAGGCTAACCTGATGATAAATATTCAATAGAGTAAGTTCGATCTTAAACAAATTAAAGATTTAAGAGGGGCTTATAAGTAAACCTATCCAAAGTGCAAGCCATTAACGTATTTCCGGTTATAAAATCATCCAAACAAATTGGATTTGCATTGCAGTCTGGTTTAAATATTTTATTATTATTTTTAAATTTTAGCTGAACCTTTAACTGATATTATTCGTTATAAATTTATTTGGATTGAAAATGCCCAACAAGCATCTGATAAACTAAACCAAGCCCTAAGTAGTTAACTAACCAGTTCTCATTAATCTAAATTTTAATGAAACATTTTGTATTCGTTCTGATGTAAGTTCTTCAGGCGAGGGTATAGTATAATATTCAATTGTAGTATGTTTTTTCAACGATTTGCTTAAACATGAGGGGGGGGGGGGGGGGGATTCTTCTGGTCAAGATTATATAGTGGTCCTGAAAATTTGTTATGTCGATGTTGTAAGGGATCCTATTGGCAAAATTTGGACCAATCCTAAATGCGATTATCTTAAAAATGGGAAAAAACTGTTCTGGTGAAGATTACGGTTGATCTGGGGTTCTGTTATATTGCTGAACGCCCGTTCCTTGTTAGAATTTCTGCTATATGCTACATCAATAAATGTATTCCATTCTCGTGGTCATATAGAAATAAAAAAAAAATGTTTTCGGTATAGTATAGAGTGCACCTTCCGAAATACAGATTGCTGATCGTCTAGTATATTATTTTTGTAAATGTGGTCACAAACTAAAAAAATTAAATAACAGATATCCATCTTAGAAGTTTACAAACCGCATTCACATACTATACCATTTAGAAACGTGATTCACAAATACATTATTCCCTTACGCTAATACTCTTTCTATTCGAAATCGTTATCGCTATAGCGATCGGTCTATATCAGCGGATTTGTTCAACTCGATAACGACATGTCCACTATATGGTTAATACAATTTTCACTTTTATCGTCAATTTATTTGCCGCCACAATCAGAAAAACATTTAGTTTGATTTTAACTGTGAACAGGAAAATAGCAACAGTTATTAAAATAAATTTAATTAATTATCCCAATTCAATTAAAATGGCTAAGGATCATCCTGTAAGGTGGGTAATAAAACAAAATATGTACCAACTATTTATCTAATCAAATTGTGTTCACTTTATAAAACAATAAAGGCGTAGAGATGCCCAAAGAAAAAGATTTAACCACCGGATCGAACAAATGCTTGTAGATGTAACAGAATACACCGAAAACACATCGATACATGGTATCAAATATTTGGGCAGGGCAGAACGCCCGTTTATTGAGAAATTGTATTGGCTCATTTTGTTCGTCATTTGTTTTATATTTCTGGGACGTTTTATGCAAGAAATTCTAACAAAGTGGCAAGACCATTTTGTGATTGTGGTCGAAGATGATATACCGACACCAGTTTTTAAAATACCATTTCCGGCTGTAACAATATGTCCGCAAGTTAAAGTCAAAGTGAACGAATTTTCATATCATCAATTCTATGAGTTCGAGCAGAAGGAGAAACAGAATTTGAACGGTTTTAGCGAGTATTTCAAAAATTTCAGATCGCTCAACAAATATGCCACTACGCAACAACGCAATTATTTGAACATGGAGATACAGAACAATTCCTTAACAAATCATACATTGAGCTTCTGTATCAGGTGAGTTTAAAAAAATAAATTTATTTATTAGAGGCCACGCTCTATATACATACTTTAATTTAATCTTTAAACAGGTTTCGCCATCGTTTTGGGACACTTTTCATCAAATCGAAATGCCAAATAGTTGCAAAATGTTTAACTTGTCTTATCCAGAATATATTGAATTTGCAACAATTTTAACGAACGAAGGGCTGTGCTACACTTACAACATGCCATCAGAAATACTTAAAAACGAAACATTACAAACTGAATATCCATACCACAATATAACGGAAACGATTCAAGGGTGGAATTATGAAAACGGATTCACGCCAAATGGTACATTCCCAAGGCGTTCATGTTCCGCTGGTGAAGTTTCCAGCCTATTAATAGTTCTAGCTTCAGACGTATCCAATTTAAATTCTCTATGCCAACCTACTAATGTTGGCTTTAAAGTAATATTACACTCGCCGGCCACATATCCAACGACATTCGAATCGTACATACCGGTGAATCACGAAAGTTGGGTGAAAATTGGTGTAACACCCAAAATTATAAAGACATCGCAAAGTTTACGCAGTTACACAATCGAACAGCGACAATGTTACTTTAATGATGAACGCAAATTACAATTTTTCCGATTTTATAATCGTATCAATTGTAAGCTCGAATGTTTCGCCAACTATACGCTCAAGCATCATAATTGTGTTCATTTTGCGTTCCCCCATAGCAACGGTACACAAATATGTGGCGCAAATTTAAATATTTTACATATATACGAAATGGTCGATAGTTTGGATACGCTTATAAATTATTTAGATGATTTTCCAGACGATCATGATTTTGCGGATTTTATGAAAAATGTAAATGCCTCATTGTCGTTTTCGTGTGATTGTTTGCCCGAATGTAATTCCATCGAGTATGAATATAAAATAAGTACGGAAAGTGTTAATTATGAAAAACTTCATTCGACCATCTTACATTTGTGGAATGATACCATAATTAAACAGTTTGCACCCGTCACATTGCAGATTTATTGGAATAATGCGAAATTTACGGGAAAGACACGGAAACAATTTTATTCATTTGCTGATTTTATATCAAATTTTGGTGGATTATTGGGGCTTTTTATGGGCGGGTCGATATTAAGCTTTTTTGAAATTATTTACTTTTGTGTACTGCGACAAATGGTGAAATGTGCACGACTTTTTTAATTATAATTGTAATTATACAACGTAAAAGAGAGATGGATTTATATAGAATAATGAAATATGTAGAATAATCTTCTGGTAACCTTTTGATTGGTTGCATTTAATTTAGAAAATAAAAAGTACCTAAGAAACAATCGATTAATCAATTTGTTATTCAACCCTACAACCCATGACTTTATTTTTTTACCTTCCAACTCATGGCTCGAAGGAAAACTATTATTTTTATTTTTTTTCATTTGTTTTTCCCAAACCAAGTTGGATTGATTACTGGTAACAAGGACACTAATTATTCCCTTTGGAAAGCAAATAAAGGTCTTAAAAGGCCTAAAGTACAAATAGGTTATATCAAGAATATACGATGGAACTTGTAAAACCTAATAAGACGCCAAGAGGCTAAAATCAGGAATAGAAGTCAGAAAACTCATCCCTCCTCGCACCAATTTGGATTTATAGAGGGGCACTCTACCATAGATCATGTGCCCAGTATTTTAACATTTTTGGATGATACTGCAATCTTGACAATTAGAGACACATAGAGGAGTAAACAAGTAAATTACAAAACGCCGCTGATTCATTGAGTAATTGGACGGAAAAATGGCACCTTCACCTCAACGAAACTAACTCTGTGCTTATAAACTTTACCAACAAAAATGTTAATTGGTTACCTGTTCGATTGAATTCACAACCAATTCCACATGCAAAATATTTAGGAAAGACCCTTGATGCTAGACTCAAGTGGAAAGGGCATGTTAAAATGAAGAGTTAAACATCAAATATAGAAAAATGCATTGGCTCATAGGGAGGAACCCTATGCTATCATTAGCTAACATCCCGAGTAACCATAAATGGTGATCACAAAATTTTAGACCAATTTGTCACAAAATGTAACTTTCTGTACAAAAGTTCCTTTCTGTCACAAAATAAGTTGACAATTTGGAACATATGTATGGGGGTATTTTGTGACAAAATGTACATTGATTTTTCCACCCAAAAAAAAAAAAAATTTAGTCACCAATTTGTCACAAAATATAAGATCCTTTTTGTCATCAAAAAAGTTGACAATTTGGAACATATCTAAATGAAAGTTTTCCTTTAGTTTTTTGATTTGGTGAATTTATAATTCGCTAAGTCACTACGTTCTTGCCTCATACTTAATGTATGAAGTTGGAATTGTATTTTTGTAGTTTGTGTTTGGTCGTAGCTACCTGAGTACCTGATGAGTAGACCGAACTTTTTGTTTGTGCGAGTTTATCTGTAAGAAACCAAACTACCATATAGAAAACTCATGGAACATATCTAAATGTTTTAATTTTTTTAGAGCCGATACATTTTGTATTGACTCTCGGCTCGGGTTAAAGTACGGGGGATTTAGATATTTCTACATTTTTGGTAGATATTTTTTTTAAAATAAATAACAATAAAAATATCAAATAAACCATACAATGGAGTATTTTTTACAAAATTATTTAAGTAGGGTCATAAAAACCTTTTTTACGCATAATTGCATCAATAAACCAACAAATATCCACAAAATTGTTGATAATTAGGTGACACTTTTATCATAAAAGAACTATCGAATTTGTGACTAAATGTTCAACAAATATTTCAAAACTATTCCACAAAAACCGGCAAATTTGATTTACCAAATGTTCGTTTACGCGTGACAATCGGCGTCAACCCCATCTACCATTTTTCATCCATATTGTGACAATTTTTTGTCACATTTTTTTCCACCAATCACCATTTTATGTTAAATTTTTGTCGCTTTTTTGTGACATGTGGTTACTCGGGATAACAAAATGCTCTGTGTAAGGTATACAGCTAGAAGGGGCTGTACCAAGAAAACTAACGTAAAAGTAATTGAAACTGTTCAAAATAAAATCTTGATTAGTATGGTGAACGCACCATGATACTAAGGAATGATAACCTTCATGAGGATCTAAAAATGGAATACGTCAGCGAAGAAATTAAGAAATATGCGAGGAAACACGTACAGCGCCTTAGCAACATACATATGCGAATGTTCTTCGTATGCTGAATAACGCAAACCCAGTAAGAAGGCTTCGAAGAACGAAATGAAATTAATTTAATCTTGGTAGGTGTAGTTTAGACCTCTACTCTAGCTAACTATTTATAAACGGCAATTTACAAGGTATTCTGGGGGCCTGAAGAATCACCTCAAGTAATAATCTCCAGATAAAACTGGCTCCCGTGAATTATACGAACAAAAAAAAATGTCCAACCAACAAGTTATCTCGTTATATTAATTTTTTCCTTGGGTTTGTTTTAGGTACTGCCATCTACGTCCATACACAAGCACTCACTATAGTGCTGTATACACCCGTAAAGAAATGTTATTGCTTATTTCGACGTATTAGGGTATTCTTATTTAACTATTTTTGTAAAAAAATTAATTTTCAGTATTAATTACACAATGAGAACGAAAAGAAAATGTTTATGAGAAGTTTCACGTCAGCCGGGCCACCTCTATGACCAAAATTTAAAGGATCCAAACAAAACCAACACAAATGTCTTACACAAGCCATACTATTTCCTTGACGCACGCATATTATTAAATCCAAAACCTACTATTTTCTGTAAGTGTTAGTGATATTTTATACTGTTTTTGATACAAACAAAACCAACACAAATGTCTTTAAACAAGCCATATTATTTCCGTGACGCACGCATATTATTAAATCCAAAACCTACTATTTTTGTTTAGTGTTAGTGATATTTTATACTGGCTTTGATACAAACTAAAATTTAAAATCAAAGTATGTAAAGATTATACTGTATTATGACGCTAATACTTACAGAAATAGTAGGTTTTATTTTGTGTTTGTATGGCAATAATATGGCTTGTACAAGACATTTGTGTTGGTTTTGATCCAAAAAAAAATTTTAAGGGCACTATTATTTTCAATAAACGTCTACTTTCGAATGCCGAGTGCGTTTTTGAAAAAAAAACAAGATGGCGGCTCAATATGGTAGCTAAAATCGAACAGTGTTTAAATTCATTTTTCGTTTCCTTCTTTAATCTCTCTCTGAGAAAGTTAACCAACATTTTTTTTTATTTCTTACCAGAGATCGGTGATTATGTGTCGACTATTAATTTTTACGCGAATGCATCGATAACCGTCGACAACGCCGACAACTCGTAGACAACGTCAACTATTCGTAGAAAACGTCAACAACTTGAGTTTAAGTTCATTACGATGGCCGTAACATCCTGGCGCTCGCCGGGAATGATGTAGATTGTACTATTCTCCACTTTGCCTTAATATAGATTTTCATAGCTAACATCCAGCATTCGCTCTAGGACACTGGGAAACCCTTAGGAAAACTTCATTAAAAAACCTAAGGAAAACCAGCATCGGATGTTGTTATGCTTTACTCTATTGGCAATAAGTACAACTTAGTGATTGGACGTACCAAGTTGTTCTTCTCTGTTTTCACCTTGCATGTTCTCACTCTCCCATCTCGCCCTGTAAATACTTCAATAATTCTCGCCATCATCCACTGACTAGGTGGTGTAATTTCATCTTTGACAAATACTAAATCTCCGATCTTTAGCGTTCAATCTTCCGTAGCCCACTTATTACGATGTTGCTGCTCGTTTATATATTCTCGTGACCATCTAACCCAAAATTCTTGTTGCAATTTTTGTATCTTCTGCCACGCAGATAGCCGATTGGCTGGTACTTCCGCCAGTAATGCTTCATACGGTGTTAGAATTGGTTGGCCAGTTATAAAATGACCTGGTGATAATGTTGATAAATCCGTCGGATCATTGCTTATTGGTGTCAGTGGTCTCGAATTTAAACATGCTGCTATCTTTGCCAACAACGTAGCTAATTCCTCGAATGTATACAACTGTGCTCCACTTACTCGTTTTAGATGATGTTTTAATGATTTTACCTTTACTTCCCATAAACCCCCCTGATGCGGAGCATCCGGTGCGTTATAATGCCATATGATTGAATGGGTTTGAAGATAGTTCATTACAGATGAACTTTGCCATAGCTCCACTGCTTCGCGACAAATCCGATCAGCCCCAATAAAATTACGGCCGTTGTCACTATACATATGATGAACAGCACCGGCTCGCAAATTTACAAACCTAGTTAGAGCCGCAATGAACGAGTCCGTGTCCAAACTACCAACCAGCTCCAAATGGACCGCCTTATAGACCATGCAGACAAATACAGCAATGTAACCTTTCATTGTTATAATTCGACTTTGCTTTAATTGAACTGGACCAGCATAATCAATTTCACAATGATAAAATGCCGGTGATGGTTCTAATCGATAAGCTGGCAAATCTGCCATCAACTATTGGGCAGCTTCTTGCCTGTACCGGCAACACGTTACGCACTGATGAACTATGCTTCGCAATAAAACGCGACTCCGCAGGATCCAATATTTGTTTCTTAAATATTGCGTACAAAGTTGCACTCCGCCATGGCACAAATCTTCATGGGCCTTTATGGCAATTTTTCTAGCCAATACTCCTTTATGGTCTAATATAATTGGTTTCTTAACATCCAAAGACGACTGGATCTCGCTAGTCCTGTCTTATTAAGCATCGCCTTGTATTCATTTGGGAATAGCTGTTTCTGTTCAGTTACTAACCAGTAATCCAATGCATCATCAATTTCGTCAATTGTTAATTTTGGAACAGAAATCTTCATATTCTTCCCTGTAGTGATCACAACATCGCTCTTACTTTTCGTTAAAATTGGATGATTATCCCACAATTTATTCAGGCTCTTAACATTATTTTTAATTCTTCGTTTGTATATTCGTTGAAAGCAAGCTCTACTAAATCGTATAACATATGCCGTTATACGACATACTTTCACATGTGATGATAATTTCTCCATTAAGTTTATTTCTTCATTCTCCTTTCCAATCGTGGTCAGTAAAATATTTTCAAATCTCGTTCTTGGTTCCTTACATTCCGTTTTAACTTGTTTATTAATTTCATTATTATACTTACTTTAGGAATCCATATTGGCCATTCTTCGATAAAATCCTTCAGCATCTCTGGTCCTTGCCACCATAAGTTATTGTTCAACAATTTTTCGGCCTTTATCCCGCGAGATATTAAATCCGCTGGATTCTGATCGGATTTGATGTAACGAAATTGCTCTAGTGTTGATTCCTTTAGTATTTTATTAAATCGATTTGCAACAAATGGTTTTAATTCATTTATAGGTTTTCTTAACCAATGCAATACTATCTCTGAATCTGACCAAATGTAAACTGGTGCTGTCTCAAGCATTGGTATTCCCTTGATTTTAGGTATTAATTTACAACTTAGCTCTACCGCACATAACTCCAATCTTGGTATTGTAATTATCTTAATAGCCGCTACCCTACTACTGGAACATAATAATCTAGCACACCAGGAATCGTTAATATATACGCGTACATGCACTGCAACACCATACGCTTTATTTGAAGCATCAGCAAAAATGTGAATTTGAACTTTTTGATTGCTTGGACTATCTAATGTGTTTGTCCATCTTGAAATCATTACCTCGTTAACAACCTTTAATTCTTCATAAATTGTTTCTATTCTTGTTGTATAGATAATGATACTGGTTCATCCCAGCCACTACCTTGATGCCACAGTTCTTGAATAAACAACTTTGCTCTTATGGTAATTGGAGAAACCCACCCTTGGGGGTCAAAAATTCTCGCTGCTTCACTCGCAATAAAACGTTTATTTATAATTTCAGGTTGCTTTCGGTTTTTTACTTGAAATTGAACTCCATCCTCTAGAAAATCCCATAAGAGTCCTACTTAGTATGCTAGTGTTGCTCTGCAATTCTACAATCTTTGCTGTCATTTCATTATCCATTATTTTCAAACAATTTGATCGCCATTTTGCTAATTCAAACCCACCTTGCCTCAGTAGTTGAATAATTTCTGCTTTTAGATTTAAAGCCTGGGATTCTGAATCAACCGATGTTAACAAGTCATCCATATAAAAGTCATTTATTACAACTTGAGATGCTATCGGCATTTCTTGAGCATTGTCATTGGCACATTGGGATAACGTTTTTACCGCTAAATATGGAGATGTTGCTAAGCCATACGTCACTACCGTTAGCCAATAATCACGAATTGGCTCTTCTGCATCCGTTCTCCATAGAATCCTTTGTAAATCCCAGTGAACTGGTTGTATTTCCACTTGACGAAACATCTTGCAAATATCCGCAGTGATAGCAATCCTACCTGTCCGAAATTTCATGATAATATCTAACAAATCCTTCTGCAAACGTGGTCCCGTATATTGTACATCATTTAATGATTTCGCCGATCCATCAAAAACAACTCTAAACTTGCGGTCGACTGAAACACCGTGATGAGATATGTAATTATGCAATTCCTTCGTATTTAAGGTAGTTGCTTGTCGCATATGTCCTAATCGTTCATACTCGTAACGTTCTTTATTTGAAAATTTGTTTGGTTTAAAATTTGGTAATTAAATTAGTAAAATGTTAATTGATAAAAATTATTATATAGCGAACCCCGATGCACTTCGTTGCAACCAACCAAAAAATGAAATGAAATATTCTAGATTTTATTTTTGTGAAATGAATGCATTGTATTTCAAAATTATTAATGTCAATCCAAAACATTTGGATATACAATATTTTTCGTTGGCCCATTTGAAGCGAGCACAAACAAACAATTTGGAGTTGCAACTCTTGAGCAGGCCACGTATAGCTGGCCATGCGAAAAGCACGGCTCCTCCAAATTTAATCCGCATATTTGAAGCATTTGTCCTTGCGCCTTATTGATGGACATGGCAAATGATAGACGCACTGGGAATTGCAAACGCTTAAATTCAAATGGCATGTCTGTTGGAATCAGTGGAATACGTGGTATGAGCACAATTTCACCTTTCGCTGTTCCGGTCAATATTGTGGCTTCAATTAAATTCTGCATCAATTTTTTTACTTCTACCAATCTTGTGCCATTGTACAGTTTTGGTGCATTTAAATTCCGCAGTAAGATAATTGATGAGCCAATCTTTAAATTCAAACAATGCGCTGGGATACCAGGTGGTTCCAATGAATTCAAAAATTCAATTGGATAATTCACTGCATCATCTGCATTCATTGCGCTATCAACAGATTTATATGATGTCACTGCACCTGGTAATTTTTCTTGAATCTGATAATTGATTGCATTGACGTGTACATTTTTTGGTACCATAATTGCGCGTTCTCTCAACCAATTGTGATTCCTGTAATTTTGAACAATATTTGAGAACACACTTTCAATCAACTCTTCTGTTAATTTGTATTATCGACTCGAACTTTGCCATTTCCAATATCTAACAATTGCTTCGAGAACCGATCTGCAGATTGGTCGTTGTGCAATTGAACGCGCATATTTATGTTCAATGTCAATTTTTGCACATGTCGCCACAGAAGAGAAGACTTTAAGCATGCATTGATCTCATCCGCCGGTGTTGATCGTGGAACCACAGGCAATATTTGACGAAAATCGCCTGACAATAATATCCATGCATCACCAAACATTTCTTGATTCTGACGTAGATCTTGCATTGCACGTTGTAATGTTTCCAGCGATTTTGTATGCGTCATTGTACATTCATCCAAAAGGATAATTGCTGCTTGTTGCAAAACTTTTGCCATCGCAGAATTTCTTGAAATATTGCACGTGGGATGTTCAATCACCTGTTAATTTGAGAATAATTATATTTTACAATAATATCGATTAAATTTTAAAGTGATCAATCAATAAATATAAGCACACCTGCACATTCAACGGCAATTTTAATGCAGAGTGCGCTGTTCGTCCACCATCCAATAGAGTAGCAGCGATTCCCGACGAAGCAAGTGCCAATGCAATTTCTCGTTGCGATCGAATGGCGGCCAAAATCAGTGATATCACAAATGTTTTTCCCGTACCACCAGGTGCATCCAAAAAATATAATCCACCGACTTCATTTTGTACAGATTGCATGATGGTATGGGAACATTTAAATTCACAAATGTTTACAATTCATTGGGATCATACTGTTGTTCACGTTGTAATTCTCGATCAAATAAATCATGCATTGGACGATTGGGTGGTGACACACCTAAGTGCCCTAATGCTTTATTTGCAATCGTTAGGCACATATCCTCAATCGCTATCAATGCCTCATTATACATTTCCAATGAAATCAGCAAATCAGCGTTTCTTGTGTGATGACGCATTCCAATCAAATAGTCTTCTGCCATAAAATCTTTGTATTTATTCCACAATTCAAGTGGATTTGATGGAAAATATGTTGATATGATTATGGCATATAACATACGTATTTGATGTTGAGAAGATGCAATCGATGCATCATGAAGCGTTAAATCCCAATGCGCATCATTTTCAAGTAAACCTAATTGCTCACATGCTTCACGATACGTCACACATAAATGACCATTTACTCTTCGCAAATGTTGAAACGAACGTGGTCCAACAACATTTACTAACAACAACCGCAAATAATAACATTCTGCATTGTTTGGATGAACTGTGTATAATTTTCCCATGGTATCTGCAAAAAAAACACCCGGATGGCCATCAACAGGTGTTCCTTGTTTAAGTCGTTGCCATTTCTTTGCAGTCCAAGTGAAATAATGCATTACATCTGAATACAGCAACGTTCTGGCAAATTCATCGCTTTCACACAATTGAAAGAATGCAGTTAATGTTGTTGCTGGTGGCTGTGCTGCGCTCTGCAGTACATTTGCATCGGTAAAATACACACAAATGAATAAAAATTTTCGGAAATGAATAAATTCTCCAAAGAGCTTCATTAGTGCTAATGTAGCGCCCCATTTGATATTGGGCGATTTCATCATTGCTATTGTCACCAGCTACTCCAAAAGCAGCCATATCACTGCCTTTATTCACATATTTGCAAATGTATTTAATCGACTTCACAGAATTACAGTACTCAACATTTATGTGAGCCTGAAATACTTTTGACAATAGTGGAGAATAAGGCACAATCCAACGATTATCAACTTCAATGTCTTGATTGCGTATTTTAATTGTTGTTGTATGGCCATTATCGTCCGGTGACCGACGTCGGTGCAACGGGTATCCGTCGTCACCTGTAATTGTATCCGAAGTTAATGCTCTTGCATACCGTTTTGTACATTTTCCAGCGATCATGCATGGTGAATTCATATTTATTTGACCGCAAGGGCCATGGATCATATTTTTCGTCACAACTTCAAATAATTCTGGATCGCTGATTTCATCTGGAATTTCAGCTGATATAATGTTATCAATTTGATCGGGTATTATTTTACGAACCAGCCATAGATGTGCGCGTGCGGCAGCCCCCTCTTTTGCCATTCAATCGAATACATCCAGGAACGCACCTCTCCAAAAATTCGCAATTTGATAATCAAATCCATCAGTGCTTTTACATTCTGTCGAAATACACGTGCTCTTATATCGTGTCGATCTGTTGGATTCTGACCATCAAATAAATTGTTTTTTATGTCAGTGTGGAAAAGTTTGCCACATCGCATAATAAAGTTGTCTTCTTGTGGGCGAATCTCGAATCTTATACGAATAATAATTACTACACTAACTTTTTTTTTCTACCTCACGACCTATGATGAATACAATTAAAATCATGTCTTCTTGTTTTGAAATAAATAAATTGAATTCATATACGTATATTTTACCGGTTCATGGATATATAATTCGTATATTGATATGATATGATAGCCGTCGTCACCTTTCCAGTGCAATAATGGATATTGTAATGAATCATAGCTGCAGTGAAGCTCTGAAACACGCCGCAATTCTTCATTTCTTTGATGTAGCACAATATCGCGAGATTGAAACTGGTATCTAACAATTACAATGGCCACTTCATCTGCGATTCTGTGATCATCAGATGGCATACGATCGAGAGCGGTTTTAAACAATCGAATTAATTCATTGTGCTGATGTAAGAATGTTTGAAGTTCAGAAACAATTTGTCGCCTTGCACGCGCAGCAATTGTACAACGCTGATCCAATTCACGATTTGCATCTCCGATAAAATAGATTTGCAAAAATTGATGATCACCATCAGGATATGACAATAAGGAACCAGTTCGATGATAAATCTGACCTTGAATCTGTAATATTTGTGAAATATAATTAGATGCTGGGTCAGAATTCTTGAACACATCAAAAAAATTGCTGCTCAGATCGCATTTTTCATATGATATTCCGCATGAAGTAATCACCTTAAACGTCGGCATGAAATTGTCTCTTACAATTTTGGTCGCACCAGAAGAAGTCATTTGAAATGCCGCATTGTATTCTTGAATGTGAGACAAAAAATGCTTAGACGTGTGCGACCCGACGGGAGGAGATTCAAGGGATCGGGGGGAGATTCAAATGTTGGCACTCTCACTTTGCCATTAGCATAACACATGCCAGGCGTTTCACCTTGAAATTTGGCTGCATCACAATGTGGACATCTCACCGTCATTCCACCAATATTGGCATGTTCACTATAATCATTTTCGCTATTGTCAGCGAAAGCAGCATATTCCATCTCTTGCACAGCACGACGTGAAAGTCGTGTCGTTCGTCTCGATGCTGTATTTAATGAATTTGGATCTGCCGATCTATGGCGACGTGCGTTTCGTAATTGTTGTACTTGATTTTGTTGTGAGTGTTTCTACACTTTGCGCTCTCCTTTGACTAAATCTATAGGTAGAATTACGCGTACGTCGACCTATATGGTTGATCGTCTTGTTGGTGGCATTTTTTCTAAATCAATGAAATTAATTCAATATGAATTAAGGATTGTTTATTTAAGAATAATTCAAAAAAGTATTGTTGTTGTGTGAGTGCTGTTATGCGTTGCATCTATTTAAACTTTCCCAAAAAATCATTAAAGTAAAACAAATTTGTTTTGTTTATTTGGAAAATATTTTGCACTGCACACACTTAAAATCACTTTTTATTTTGTTAATACTTACCAATATTTATGAAACTCAAAAAAAATCACTTGTAATAAAACTCCAATTGGAAAGCAGCGAATGTATGACCGGCTGTATCAGAATCCAAGAGTGAAAGAAAGTGATTGGCAAACATGTGCATTTTGACAGGTTCATCTGTTTGTCATTTGTATGCTGTCAATCAAATGAATGTGTGTATTTATGAGTTTGTGTATTAGTTTGGATCGATTTTTTTCGTTAGGTCGGACCGAAATTTAAACTTTTTTTTTTAAATGTTGAATTAAAATTTTTTAAGAGGGGGGCTGGGACCCTACTCAATCGCTCACAAAGTGTGTGCATGGGATGTGAGGGGGGGGGGGAAGTGACCTTATTTTTTCGCTCAGATGCACCGTTTTCGAGATATTTGCAATTTTTCGATTTTACGTGTGTTTGTTGTTGTTTTACAAAGAGCGAGTTCATTTCAGGAAAAAAATCATAACTCGAGAATGGCAGGACCGATTTTGGATTTCAAAATCAACTAACCATCATTACTCCTCCCTGCACCTTCCCTAAAAATGTTATGGCAATCGGTTGAGCCGTTCTCGAGTTATGGAGTGACAATCAAAATATACACTTCTTTTATATATATAGATTTTGTTGGTGGTTTCTGGATAATCTTTGGAACATCATCCTTTAATTGAGGTGGGGAGGGCGTATTATTCCGTTTCCTGTTTTTTCTCGGATTTTTAACTCTTATCCACTCAGTTTCCACCATGGATTACTTGAACGACCAGATCTATTTCTAGGTTAAATCTTAAAGACGCCAAATTTTATTGTCCAAGGAATCCAGAGATAAAACAGCATTTACCGTTCCTGGTAGTCCATTGTACCATTTTACAGAAATGCCCTCACCAATTAAACTCTCAGGTCTATATGGATTTGGATGATTTACTAATAACCACTTCTTCATTTGAAGAGGATATCAAGTTATTATCGCATCTAGTAGCATCTTTAGGACAAAGGCTAACCTGATGATAAATATTCAATAGAGTAAGGTCGATCTTTTTTTTTTTTTTTTTTTTCGCTGGCGCTACATCCCATGGAGGGATTTGGCCGCTTCATTTTTGAAGTTTCGTAATCATTTTTACAACGGATAATGAGTGATTAGTTCATTGATCCTTACATTAAACCAGCCGCGATTTTTTCATCACCCGCCGGGAATCGAACCCGGGACCTCCGGAGCTTAAAGCAAGCATGCTAACAACTGTGCCACCGGGGCGGCCTTAAATAAATTAAATATTTAGGATACATACATAGTATAGGTGAAGAGGGGTTTAAAAGTTAATCTATCCAAAAAGCAAGCCATTAACCTATTTCCGGTTGCAAAATCATCCAAACAAATTGGCATTGCAGATGGTTAAAAATGAAATTTCTTTTGGTCAAGATTATGGTGGTCCTGGGAATATGTTATGTTCTTATGTTGTTGGACGCCCGTTCCTTGTCAGCATTTCTGCTACATCAATAAATATATTTCCTTCCCGTAGTCATATAGAAAGGGAAAAAAAAGGTTTTCGATATCGCAGAGTGTACCTTCAGAAATCCAGATTGTTGATCGTCTAGTATAGTATATTATTTTTGTAAATGGGGTTACAAACTAAACAAATCAAATAACAGTTATTCATCTTAGAAATTTATAAACCGCATTCAGATACTATAATATTCAAAAACACGATTCACAAATACATTATTCCCTTACGCCAATACTCTTTCTATTCGAAATCGTTATCGCTATAGCGATCGGTCTATATCAGCGGATTTGTTCAACTCGATAACGACACGTCCACTATTTGGTTAATACAATTTTCACTTTTATCGTCAATTTAACTGCCGCCACAACCAGAATAACATTTAGTTTTATTTTAACTGTGAACAGGAAAATAGCGACAGTTATTAAAATAAATTTAATTAATTATCCCAATTCAATTAAAATGGCTAATGATCATCATATAAGGTGAGTAATCAAGCAAAATATGTACCAACTATTTATCTAATCAAATTGTGTTCCATTTATTAAACAATAAAGGCGTAGTGATGCCCAAAGAAAAACATTTAACCACCGGATCGAACAAATGCTTGTAGATGTAACGGAATACACCGAAAACACATCGATACATGGTATCAAATATTTGGGCAGGGCAGAACGCCCGTTTATAGAGAAATTGTATTGGATCATTTTGTTCGTGCTTTGTTTTATATTTCTGGGAAGTTTTATGCAACAAATTCTAACAAAGTGGCAAGAACATTTTATGATTGTGGTCGAAGATGATATACCGACACCAGTTTTTAAAATACCATTTCCGGCTGTAACAATATGTCCGCAAGCTAAAGTCAAAGTGAACGAATTTTCATATCATCAATACTATGAGTTCGAGCAGAAGAAGAAACAGAATTTGAACGGTTTTAGTGAGTATTTCAAAAAATTTCAGATCGCTCAACAAATATGCCACCAGGCAACGACGCAAATGTTTGAACATGGAGATACAGAACAATTCCTTAACAAATCATACATTGAGCTTCTGCATCAGGTGAGTTTAAAAAAAAAAATATTTATTAGACGCCACGCTCTATATATGTACATAATATAATTTAATCTATAAACAGGTTTCGCCATCGTATTGGAACACTTTTCATCAAATGGAAATGCCAAATAGTTGCAGAATGTTTAACTTGTCTTATCCAGAATATATTGAATTTGCAACAATTTTAACGAACGAAGGGCTGTGCTACACTTACAACATGCCATCAGAAATACTTAAAAACGAAACATTACAAACTGAATATCCATACCACAATATAACGGAAACGATTCAAGGGTGGAATTATGAAAACGGATTCACGCCAAATAGTACATTCCCAAGGCGTTCATGTTCCGCTGGTGAAGTTTCCAGCCTAGTCATAGAACTAACCGCACACCTATCCAATATAAATTCTCTATGCCAACCTACTAATGTTGGCTATAAAGTAATATTACACTCGCCGGCCACATACCCAACGACATTCGAATCGTACATACCGGTGAATCACGAAAGTTGGGTGAAAATTGGTGTAACACCCAAAATTATAAAGACATCGCAAAGTTTACGCAGTTACACAATCGAACAGCGACAATGTTACTTTAATGATGAACGCAAATTACAATTTTTCCGATTTTATAATCGTATCAATTGTAAGCTGGAATGTTTCGCCAACTATACGCTCAAGCATCATAATTGTGTTCATTTTGCGTTCCCCCATAGCAACGGTACACAAATATGTGGCGCAAATTTAAATATTTTACATATATATGAAATGGTCGATAGTTTGGATACGCTTATAAATTATTTAGATGATTTTCCAGACGACCATGATTTTGCGGATTTTATGAAAAATGTAAATGCCTCATTGTCGTTTTCGTGTGATTGTTTGCCCGAATGTAATTCCATCGAGTATGAATATAAAATAAGTACGGAAAGTGTTAATTATGAAAAACTTCATTCGACCATCTTACATTTGTGGAATGATACCGTAATTAAACAGTTTGCACCCGTCCGATTGCAAATTTATTGGAATGATGCGAAATTTACGGGAAAGACACGGAAACAATTTTATTCATTTGCTGATTTTATATCAAATTTTGGTGGATTATTGGGGCTTTTTATGGGCGGGTCGATATTAAGCTTTTTTGAAATTATTTACTTTTGTGTACTGCGACAAATGGTGAAATGTGCACGACTTTTTTAATTATAATTGTAATTTTACAACGTAAAAGAGAGATGGATTTATATAGAATAATGATATATGTAGAATAATATTCTGATAACCTTTTGATTGGTTGCATTTAATTTAGAAAATAAAAAGTACCTAAGAAACAATCGATTAATCATTTTGTTATTCAACCCTACAACCCATGTCTTTATAATTTTACCTTCTAACTCATGGCTCATCTTGAAATTTTTCAGCAGAATATTTACGTAAACTCGCACTGTATTTACAGGAAAACTGTTATTTTTATTTTTTTTTTCATTTGTTTTCCAAAACCAAGTTGGATTGATTACTGGCAACAAGGACACTAATTATTCCCTTTGGAAAGCAACTAAAGGTCTTAAAAGGCCTAAAGTACAAATAAGTTATATCAAGAATATACGACGGAACTTGGGCTAGAAGTGTCAAAGAAAAAGCTGCATTGTGTGCAGTCTATCTTGAAGACACATTTTGACTCCTTCCAAGGTAAACAGCTAAATAAAATATAATTCAAGTAAGTAAAGCGGATAACCTAAACATAATACCTGTAACACTACAAGAGCTAAAAGTGAAATTAATAACAACTTAAGCTCAAAAAAACCCGCTGGTTATGACCTAATCACTAGACTTAGTTAAAACACTATCAGAAAAAGGATTACGAAAATTACTGCAAGTAATCAACGCAGCAAACAAGAAAACATCGTACAGGCCGATTTCTCTACTTTCTGTAATTTCAAAATTATTTGAAAAGCTACTACTCAAGAGGTTAAAATCAGTAACCGAAGTCAGAAAACTCATTCCTTCTCACTCTACTGAAGAAATGGCGCCTTCACCTCAACGAAACTAACTCTGTGCTTATCAACTTTACCAACAAAAATGTTAATTGGTTACCTGTTCGATTGAATTCACAACCAATTCCACATGCAAAATATTTAGGAAAGACCCTTGATGCTAAACTCAAGTGGAAAGGGCATGTTAAAATGAAGAGTTAAACATCAAATATAGAAAAATGCATTGGCTCATAGGGAGGAACCCTGAGCTCTCATTAGCTAACATAATAAACTGCTCTGTGTATGGTATACAGCTATATGGGGCTGTACCAAGAAAACTAACGTAAAAGTAATTGAAACTGTTCAAAATAAAGTATTGCTTAGTACGGCCAACGCACCATGGTACATAAGGAATGATAACCTTCATAAGGATCTAAAAATGGAGTACGTCAGCGAAGAAATTAAGAAATATGCGAGGAAACACGTACAGCGCCTTATCCAACATACATATGCGAATGTTCTTCGTATGCTGAATAACGCAAACCCAGTAAGAAGGCTTCGAAGAACGAAATTAAATTAATTTAATCTTGGTAGGTGTAGTGCTCTTCTCTAGCTAACCTCTAGATAGACCTCTACTCTAGCTGACTACTTATAAACGACTATTTACAAATTGGTATTCTGCGTGCCTGCAGAATCACCTCGAGTAATAATTTCCAGAGAAAACTGGCTCCCGTGAGTTATACGAACAAAAAAAAATGTCCAACAACAAGTTATCTCTTTTTCCTTGGGTTTGTTTTAAGATGTGTTTATGGGACTTTTCACGTCAACCGGGCCACCTCTATGCCCAAAATTGAAAGCATCCAAAAAAAATTTTAAGGGCACTATTATTTTCAATAAACGTCTACTTTCGAATGCCGAATGCGTTTTTGAAAAAAAAAAACAAGATGGCGGCTATAGTAGCTAAAATCTAACAGTGTTTAAATTCATTTTTCGTGTCTTTCTTTAATCTCTCTCTGAGAAAGATAACCAACATTTTTTTTTATTTCTTACCAGATGTGGGTGATTATGTGTCGACTACTAATTTTCACGCGAATGCGTCGACAACCGTCGACAACGTCGACAACTCGTAGACAACGTCAGTAACTTTTTTATGCCTGCAGTCGTTTAATGTTGAACTGTTTCCGTAGATTGTAGTTAATCCATATTCTGAATAGTAATATAGTATACAATATATTTCAAATTATCTTAGATAATTTTACGTTAATTTTAGACGAAATACAAATATTTTTCTATGTATCTTAAAACATATCGTCGGTTTTTGAGAATAGTGACACATCTTAAAAATGGCCCATTTTAAGATGATAGAAAAAAAAACAACGAGCGAGTTCACCCTCAACTCGCAAAAGATTTTTGTGAAAACTTTTTTGTATAAATATCTATTGAATTATTTCAAGCCATTTCGTTAAGGCTCAGAAACACCTCCATAAAGAAGGATGTTGTTCGCTCAGTATTTAAAGTAAGTTACATTTTTGGTTCAAAAAGTCAGTAAGTTATAATTCTATTTTGAATTTGAAGGACGAACCTTACTGACAATAATTAAGCATGAGCAAAGTACAGTTCTGTTAAGTTAATCACCTAAAGTAGTAAACCTAACTCGTTCCAAATTCTGAAATAAACATTGAACTCTTAAGTAAATAACTATTACACTTCACAAGCATAATTTGTGGATTTTTACTCGTATGTAATTTTCATTTTCAAAAACACTTGCTGCTGCGGCCATATAAAGCAGATATTTTCACAACAAAATAAATTAAAGTAGGCGATTTTTTTTTAGATTTTTTTTGGTATTCGGCTCACGATGTTTTTGAAATGCCGGATGATGTTGTATATTGCATGTGTGTGCGTAGATTTTGCATTGATTTTACTTTTAATTTATTTTTTGTTCTTATCGGTATTCACACATACCAGCAATATTTTTGTTCGGAATGTTTGTTTCCGTAACCCGATTTCTATACAATTTTTTACTTACTCCTGCCGCTAAAGATGTTTTCACATCAAAAATCCTTTAAATGTAACAATCTTGACGTTCAATTTGATGAATTCAACTATTTTATACCAAAAAAAAAAAAACTTCAAATCGATTTCCTCAAAAATATGATATTTTTAGATGTGTCACTAGAAGAATTTGCACAGTGCCATCTCTATAACAATAGAAAAACAATTTTCACGATAGTCACTTAGTCAGTTTATGTACCAATAAGTAATTTATGTGATTTATTATCAAAATGTAACCGTTTTTTGATCCCTAGACACCCCTCGACAACCGCGTAAATTACATCACGCAAAAAAATAAAATATCTCTCCTCTTAAAAAAACAAAGGGAAGTGAATGAAATAGCGATCGATTTATTTCTTTTCTAAAGAGAGGAAACAAAAATGTATTTATAAACAACTAAACAAAGGAGAGAAGCGAAAAATAAACAAAAAATTGAAATTATAAATTTTAAATTTGTTCACTGCTATATAATCGTTGGTTCGTCTCTTAATGATCGTGTTACTTCTGAACGACTTAACCGATTGAGGTCATATTCATACCATATATTTGTTTTGTCGAGGCGATGGTTCCTAGCTATGCTATTATCCGATAGGTGGCGCTGCAGTCAAGTTATTAACAAATTTTATTATTGAGTCACCAAGTAAGTTTTTCGAACTCGTTGTCTTCCATCGGCGGAAAAATAGTTAATCTTATTGAATTGGAAAAAAAGTAACTATTAACGAACAAAATATCAAGCTGCTACAGTCCCAGGTGTCGAATTGCAACTCCGTGAATGAAACACTGTCAAAACAAAACACATTGCTTAGAAGTGAACTATCGGTGGTGAATACTAGTGTGGATCAACTTGAGCGTCATTGTTATTTTTTGAATCTACAAATATATGGAGTTCCTGAAACTACAAACGAAGATTTAATACATCATCTCATTGCAGTATTTCATTACGTAGGTGCTAATGATCTGGTTAAAGCTGACATTAAACATGCGTTTCGGACAAAAACAAGAAATAATATTATCTATCACAGTTGAATTTTTTTCAAAATTTAAAAAGGAATATGCACTTAAATGTTATAAATTAAAAAAAAAATTCAAAGCTTCTGATATTGGCTTCCAAGTTGATTCGAAAGTTTTTATTGTGGAACACCTCTCTCCAGCTAAGAAACAATTGTTGTATGAAGCCAAACAACTGCTACAAAACAAGGAGTCCATCAATCCCTATAAATATATTTGGATCTCGCACGGTAACATTTATTGCAAAAAATCCGATTCGGGCATCCCAGCTAAGATATCATCACATGCAGATTTATTAAAACTACAATAATTAATCGTTAACTTTGTTTATTATTATTGTTTCTTTATTTATTTATTACAGTTAACTAATTTTATTTTTATTTTTCCTTTCTCTCTTTAGATTATTTCTTTTTTGTTTACACATTTGTTGTTTATGAAGTTTTACTACCAAAATACCAGGGGTCTGAAGACGAAACTTAAATCGTTCTGTACTGCTGTACGTGCTAGCAGCTTTGATGTTATCTGTCTGACTGAGACATGGTTGAATGAGTCAATAAATTCCGCGGAATTTTTCGACGAAAGATACCATGTATTTAGAAAAGATCGTACTTTATTTGTCATGAGAAGCGGGATGGAGGTGGTTCCCTTGTTGCAGTACATAAAGACTTGAAACCTGTTAGACTGGCTGGATTGAACAATTGTCATGTTATAGATGATGTGTGGTGAAAGTTTGCATTGGAGCTGGTTCGTCTTTTAATGTGTGTGTTGTTTATTTTAACATAGGTATTTCTTTTCGTGATTATAAGTTATTCCTTGACTATTTGTCAGATGTGGTTAATACATCCAATACAGGTACCAAGTTTATTATACTTGGAGATTTTAATCTATCATCAATAGAGTGGAATACAAATAATCCCTTGAACATATTTGCATCGAATTATGAAGGGCGCACTGCGGCATATTTAATAGATACTCTAGAACTAACACTATTAGCACAATTAAACCATGTTAAAAATGTGCAGAATCGAATTTTAGATCTATTTCTTACAAATATTTATGCGCACGACGTGAATATCAGAAAATATGACTACTTGTTAACTAGAGTTGATAATTATCATCCACCATTCACAGCTTCGGTTAATACAACTGTTTTACGAAAGCAATCGTTAACTTCTTTCTCGCGAATTAATTTTCATAAATTAGATTATCAAAAATTGTCCATTGAATTAGGAGGTATTGATTGGCCTTCATTATTTCAGAACTTAGATCCAAACGATGCGATTGCATTATTTTACAATACAATTTTTTCCTTGATCGATCGTTCTGACCGTGTTACTAGTAAATGGAGCCGCTACCCAAAATTGTATTCAAGCAATCTAGTGCGCTTGATAAAAACTAAAGAAAAATATCGAAAGCGCTTCAAATTTTATAATAATCGATTTGATTATTTGATGTTTTCAAAATACAGGTCTAAAGTAAAAACTGAAATTATACATTGTAGAAACTTGTATATCTCCCTTATTGAAACCAACATAAAGCATAATCCGAAATCTTTTTGGAGTTATCATAGATCACTTAGTACTAAGTCTGACTATCCAGATCAATGTTTCTTCAATCTAGAACAAAGAATAACCAAACAGAGATTTGCAAGCTTTTTGCTGATCATTTCAGTTCTGTATGTACCGGTTGCTAATGATTCTGCCAATTATTCATTCTGTAATGCGATTCGTAAGATATCATTAATTTCTAAAGGTGAGGTTTGGACCATTTTGAATACATTGGACATATTAATAAAGGTGCGGGCCCTGACCAATTGCCTAATTTGTTTCTAAAAAATCTCAAAGATGTTCTTGTGGTCCCGATCACATTTTTGTTCAATTTGTCAATTAATATGTCTTGCTTTCCTTCCAAATGGAAAGAATCATTTTTGTTGCCTATCTATAAAAGTGGTGATATAGCGGACATACAAAATTATAGGCCAATTTCCATTCTAAACTCCCTAGCGAAAATATTTGAGAAACTTATTTACAATATGATTTTTTATCGGGTCAAAAATCAAATCTCGCCAATGCAGAATGGTTTTTTTTCGAGGCGTTCAACCTTAACCAATTTAGCTGAATTTTTTGATATTGCTGCTAGCACTTTGGACAGAGGTGGGCAACTCGACTGCATTTACACCGATTTTTCCAAAGCTTTTGACAAAGTTTCGCACTCTATTTTAATATGCAAACTTGAATCATATAATATTCCACCAATTTTGCTTAAATGATTTTGTTCGTACCTAAGAAATAGAACTCAATTTGTAAAATTTAATGGCATCTTATCAAATGGTATTGAACCCACCTCTGGAGTTCCTCAGGGGTCTATTTTGGGTCCTTTGTTGTTTATTCTTTATATTAATGACATTTCAGAGGTCATAACATCGAGCCACTTACTGTATGCTGATGATCTGAAGCTCTTCAGAAATGTTCATTCGACTAATGACACTGTACGTTCGACTAATCTGCTTTGCAAGCAGATTTAACCGCCATTTTTAACTGGTCTATTGTAAATCAATTACCTCTGAATATCAAGAAATGTGTTACTATGACGTTTACTAAAAAAGTTAATAAACTTGATTTTACATACAGCATTGGCCCAGAATCTTTAGGTAAACAGGACACAGTTTCAAAACATTAGGTTATATCTTCAGAAGAGGTAAGGATTTCAGGGATCCTTCAACTCTCTCATTACTATACTCTAGCCTTGTTAGAACTAATCTTGAATATTTAGCTCAGGTCTGGAATCCATTTTATGATGATTATAACTACAGGATTGAATGCGTGCAAAGAAAATTCACAAGATTTATGTGTTTTAAGTCTATCCCCTCCACTGGCTATATGGCATATGAGAGACGTAGACAAAAATTCAGTGTGATCTCATTGGAAGATAGAAGAACTTTAATGGATGAATACTTACTTTTTAAATTAGTCAACAATTTATTAGACTCTAGTTTGTTAGCGAAAATAAATTTTTATGTACCGGCTTACCGCACACGACATCAGCAGTTGTTCCAACCTACGGCTTTCAGGACAAATCTTGGTGTATCATCATGTCTTAACAGGCTTGTGTCTAACCATGCAATTTACTTTAATGATTTGGACTTATTCAACATGTCACTGTCGGAGTTTAAAACAAAATGTTATGCTGCTCTGTGCAGCAGTACCATTGGTGAATTATTGTAAGGCTTCTTCAGACCTTAACATTAAAATATTTAAATTTGTTTTTCTTTAATTTATTGTTTCTTTTTAATTTTTTGTTATTATTGTTATTATTATTATTATTTTTTTTTTTTTTGTAGAAATAAGAATACAAACTGTTTATATATTAGTATTAATGTGGCAGCATATAATTGGGTCTTTACCTGTTTGCTGCCCAATAGATAAATAAAAATAAAAAAATAAAAATTATGGACCGAAATTACTCATTTTCACTATAGCTGCACTATAGTCTCGATAGATCTATTCAGATATTTACAAAAAAAAAAAAAAACAGGAAATTGTAACTACTTCTATCATCCACTTAAAAACACTGGCATTCGCAGCACTAAGAATTGTGTTTATTTTGACAACGCTACGTCATTGTTGTTTTCATTATATTTGGAGGAAAAGTGCGAATATATTTTATCCATAAAAAAAATGAGACGGTCATACTAAAACTTTTTTTTCTTTCAAAATATTACTATGATCTTTCAAATTTTGAGCAACTTTTACGAAAAATGATAAACAGGTTTATTTTTCGATTTTTCCATTTTTCCCCAAAAAAAACTTGTGGATTGCGGTAAATAGTATTAAATAACACATTTTGAATATGCCTCTTCATAATGGAAGGAAATAATAATAAAATGAATACTTTTAACATAGACAATCATAATAGATCTCTCATTTGACTAAAAACAGAAAATAAAAACAAAAATTTTCCATTCAAATATTATCGGTGTATTGCATATACGTATTATATTTGCAACGCATTCTAAAATCATTGCCTTATAAAATACACAACACAACGATACATTGGAATTATCAGAAGTTTTTGTTTTTTTCTTTTAGTTACTATGAAATGAGAAATCTAGTATGAATGTCTATGCTTTTAACGTACATCTTGTGTCATTTAAAATAGAGCAAAAGATTAAATGTAAATCAGCTACTAGTTTTCTATTGTATGATAGATGTAATAAAAATTGACTTTGGTATGCTTCCATGCTAAAATACAAATTTTTAATGTGTGGCATTACTCATAAAAGGGAAAATCTGTAGCATATCTGGATAAAAAGCAAGATTTTCATGTATATATAATTAATAAGTTGTGTAATTTAATGAGATGAATTAAAAACGATAAAATGTTGAATAAAAAGTTCTTACTGATTAAAATAAACTGAAGCAATTGTAGTTTCACCACAAAAATAGAGAACATCTGTATGCGATCTATTGAGATCTATCGAGACTTATAAAAAACACGGCATATATATGTATGTTGATTTAGTGCCAAAAAAGAATATCACAAAATATAGACCCGATAGGTGGCGATGTGGTCGACTTATTAAAGAATTTTATGTTTATAAACCGAAATGATCCATATTTACACAATATGTTCGCGTGGTCTACAAAAGTGATTTAGTATACGCTGCCGTCAAATAGATGGCACTATCTTTTGATACCGGGCCACCGCCGAGCCCAAAATTTAAAGCATCCAAAAAATATATTAAGGGCACCAATATTTCCGTTTAAACCTCTACTTTCGAATGCTTAGTGCCGATTTTGACAAAAATAAGGAAATTTAATTATTTTATCTAGTTAAGTTAAAAAAAGGTCAAAATTAAGTAAAAATATAATATTGAGTAACTGGTTAGAGTACCAAAAGGCATTTTCACCACCATGAATGTAGGAATTTTTATTAAAAAAGCTAAAACAAGTTTGCAGTAACAAGTAGAGGTCGCCGGTTTGAAAATATTACATTGTCCGCAAAAAACTAACTTATTTTAAATTAATCCCTTAACGGATAATTTTTTGGAAAAAAAGTCGAAAAATAATTTTTTTTTTGTATTTTTAATGTTTATTTGAACATATTTTAATTTATATTGAAAAACCAAAACTAACAAAACATAAAATTTTAAATTCCTTGTTTTAGCAATAAATAATCAAAATATTGAGTTGATTAACGTAATAACACAGTCAAATGATGCTTGTATGTTTAAATCCAAAGAGAAATGATGTTTATATGTCAAAATTGAGTTCCACCAAAAAATAGTGCCATCTATTTGACGGCAGCATATACTAAAACACTTTTGTAGACCACGCGAACTTATTGTGTAAATATGGATCATTTCGGTTTATAAACATAAAATTCTTTAATAAATCGACCATAGCGCCACCTATCGGGTTCATATTTTGTGATATTCTTTCTCGGCACTAAACCAACGTATATTGTGAATATGAGCCATTTCGGTCCATAATAATAGAATTGTTAATAACTTGACTACAGCGCCACCTATCGAATAATAGCATAGCTAGGAACTATCACCTGGATAAAACAAATATTTGGTGTGAATATGACCTCAATCGGTTAAGTCGTTTGGAAGTTACACGATCACTAACAGACGAACCAACGATTATATAGATTTTAGTCACCATATTGAAACGCCATCCTGTTTTTTTTTTTCAAAAAAGGCACTCGGCATTCGAAAGTAGATGATTAACGAAAATAATAGTGCTCTTAAAAATTTTTTTGGATGCTTTTAATTCTGGGCATAGAGGTGGCCCGGTTGACGTGAGACATCCCTTATATAAAAAAAACGAGAATTTTCCGGGCCTAATATTTTGGAAAACCTAAAGCAGATTATGACTTACTTAATTTTGAATATATATGGAAACGACGAATACATTATTGTTAAAAAATTTAACTAGGGGAATAAATGGTACAACAAATAAAAATTCTAGTGAACCCTGATAAGGCCCATGGACTTTATGTATTTTATGATTAGGACATAAAGCCCTCTGAAGAAATGCACAAACTGCGGCAGAGGTACTAACTTGCCGCTGTAGCGGTGTAGTGTGCTTTGGAAAATTGATAATTTAAATTTGAAAAAACACTTGGTGACGGAGTTCACTGTTAAGTTTAAAACAAACAAAATATGAGGCACAAGCATGCACCGATTGATTAACACAAAAAAAAGGCTATGGTAGTTTGACGTTACAAAATTTTATTAAAAGTATTTTAATTTATTAAGTGCTGTGTGGCGATTAAAGGTTAAAACAAAAAAGAACTGGCGCCAATTACATTTTGTTGTAGTCTTTATACAAAAAAAATTTTTTTTTGTTTTACAATTAGTACACAAATACAAAGTTTTACCACGTTTTACTCTACACGAATCCAAAGGTTTTCATTTGTCACTCAAAGTAAGTATAAATGAAAATATTTAAAGTTTTAAGAAATTGAGGCTAGATTATGATACTAATTTGTATTTTTTAGACCAAGTAGCGGTAAATGAGGAAATCCAGTGTCATCCAAATGAGATAAGAGGAATTAATTTCATGGATATACAATCCAGAATACATATTATTTGTTGTTTCCTTTTAGGTTAAGATGCATCATCATCGATTGGTAAACCAGAAACACGTAAATGCAGCAGATCCAGAGTATATTATTTATAATCTAGATGTTGTAAAATAAACTTGAATTTGGAATAGCTTACAGCAAATAAACAAAGATGAGTTTTTGATTTTAAAAACCCTCCACACGAAAGATTTGGCTTATGCCACATTCTACTTGCACAAAACTCAATGAATGGTTGGCAAATATCGAATTTTGGCCAAAATATTTTTAATTGCTCTCTTACACCAGTCGTTTCCAAATAAAATCATGTGGTGTAAATTATATTACCTTCCGATTAAAAAAAAAAACACGTGATGGGATATTTCTGTTTCTTTATTGCACTGCACCGTTAAAATTGTTGTTGTACGTCCGAATATGCATTTTCCATGACCTCCCAAGGTTACCTGAAAGAATAATGATTTGCTATGAAAATTTAAAGAAAAAAGAAAAATTAAAAAAATTAATTCTTCATTTTAAAATTAAAATTTTTGATTTTCTTATAATTTTCATAGCAACATAAGCATTATTAAAATGCTCTGTATTTATGATTCTTTTAATTTTCATAGCAAATCATTATTCCTTCTGGTGACCTTGGGTGGTCATGGGAAAATAGATATTCGGACGTACAATTGATCGCTCTTTCCGAATCCGATGTCAAAAACAGGAGTTTCCGTATAAAAAATGACCTTGACCTCAAAATGACGTTGAACATGACGGTCAAGGTTTAAACCAAGCTCACAATTAAATTCTTTACCTAAGACTAAACCTTGCTCATGTTTTTTTTGACATACCCGCAAGGTTTCTAGGGGTTTCCATACTTTGACCTCGCAATGTAAATTCCTTCAGACGACCTTAGGAGGTCATGGAAAATACATAATCGGACGAACAATTGATCGCTCTTTTCGATTCTGTCATCAAAATAGGGGTTCTCATTTCAAAAAATGACCTTGACCTACAAATGACTTTTACTATTTTTTAACAGTGTATAGGGTAAATTCAAATATTGTTCTAAATAGGTGGGTAAATTGAGTGGTTGTTGTTGTGCGTTTGATGTTTAATTGGTTCTTCTACATAGCTGTTTTCGATTCCGTAATAGTTATTTACGTCACAAGGGCGGTAAATGAGTTGTTACAGTACGAGTTGGACGTTTATCGTCCAGAATTTTGAACGAGTACTGTAACGATCATTTAACGTACGTGTAACGTACAACGTTTTATTTCATACTATATGGGACATTAATTCGATTTTTTCATTTAAAATTAAATTTTAAAGTAAAAACATGAGTTTGAAATTTAGAGAAAATCAATCCAAATCATTTTCAAATTATCAAGTTACCTTAGTTATTTCTGTTTTTGTTTGGTTTTACAGTCTACTCTACTGTAATAACTCGTTTTCCGGACGCTTTTGTTCTCTGACGTAATGATTCATTTCCCGGACTGAAATCAATCACGTAAACATTGATTTTCGGTATAGTATGAAATAAAAGTAAGTCTGAAAAATAATAAAACTTATTATTACTATTATATTTATGTACTATTATTATAATTAAAAATATTCTTTTTTGACAAACAAATATATAAAAATGAACCAGAGCACAAACAAATCATACTCGGAAAGATGTAAGCATGAGGTACATTTTTTAATATTTTCGTAAAATGTATTTTTCTCAAATCGGATAAAATACGTCAGTTTTCTGGTTTGTTATCTGTCAGCAAAATGAAGTATTCCACGACACTACATCGTTGCTAGGCAACTTACTAAAAACAGTACTGGAAAGTATTCCTTGCCTAGGCAGAGAATACTTTCTAGTACTGATTATCATCTGTTTTTAAGAAATACATGATATAATGTATAATCGCACGCGATTGTTATAATTCTAAGGTAACTTTGATAGTGAAATCTATTGAAAATATAAATTGGAAAATTTTGCGTATTTTAAAGAATATAATGAATAAAATGGATAATCTGATATACTGCCGATTAGAGAAAAAATCGTATGTGCAACTCGTGGAAAAACTATAATTCCCGGACTCTTATGGTTGCTGGAACTCGGCTGACGCCTCGTCCCAGCAACTTCCATACTCGTCCGGGAATATATCGTTTTTCCTACACGTTACACAATATACTATTATATTATGTTACAGGAACATTCCAGGACGAACGAAAATTAATACAAACACGGATAATGCTGGATCACGAGTTCCAATCCACGCACACTATTCCAAAACAGTGTTGGGAGTAAGGAATTTATATTTTCTACGATAGTGTAGTAACCTATGCTTTCGATGATGATTGTTGAATTTAAATTATAGAAGAAAAGGAACCTTTGCGTCGTCTACTAAAATCGTGTGGAAATATTCATTACACAACGATTTCTCAATATTGCTACACGATTTGTGAAAATCCAAACGTTTCAATTTCATATTTTGTTGCAAAAAAATGTTTTTTTCTATCGTAGAAAAAATACCGTGTGTAACTCGCGTGAAAATGAGTCATTGCAATACTCAAGTGAGTGCAGCAATTACTATCGCTCAGGCTGCAAATTTCACTTTCATATTGCAATGACTCGTTTTCTTCACTTGTTATACAATATACTGGGCGTGTTTTTTTTAATGTGGGAAAAATAAGATAGAACAGATAGATAATATATCGGAGAAATCCGATAAATATTTTCTCTGATGTATCCGAGAAAACTAAATGATTATTTTGTTAGCGTCGTAGAAATTAAGCGTCAGTTTAAGATTGCCAAATAAATATTATCGTATTCGTTTTATTTAAAATAAATGTCTGTTAAATAACAATCTGAACTTTTTTCAGAGAAAAAAGATTCAATTTTAAAATGATCCGAGCGTAAAATAAACGATACAGAGAAATACATTTTTCCTCGGATACTAAAAAAAAAATGCGTGTCTGTATTTTGATAGTTAAATTATTTCTCAGATTACTTCGACGTCAAAAAAAAACATGCCCACTATTATCCAATTTTGATACATAAAAGCCCGATAACTAGACTGATTTCAAATAAAGAAAATGTAAAATAACCCATTGTTATTGTATAACCCACGCTGCGTGAGTTATATTTTGTATAACGAAATCTTGAGTAGTCATTGGAAAATTATTCGTAGATTTTGTAATTAACGTCAAAGAAACACGTCACATAAATTTAAAAATCGGTCACTATGATAAAATGTATTTCAAAATTTAATGCTAAAGTGTGAAAACATAAAATGAAACTATTTCTTATTAATTTACGATTATTTACATTTATTTCAAAAAAATTGGATAAAACGTTGTATGCCACTCGTGAGCAAAGAGATATTATCCACTCGGGATAATGTCCCACATGGATAATATCTCGCTTTGCTCACTAGTACCATAAATAACTATTACAGATTTCAAAATGTGAACTCAAGATTTTTTGTTATGTATTACTGTGTTTTTAGAAAAGTTATAAAAGAGGCTCAGTTCACTAAAACGGTGAAAAACATCACAAAAAAGTGGCAAAATATACCGAAAAAATATAAGGTAATATAATTACAATATATTTTCTAAAATTAATTTAATTTTGTGAGTTCATTCTATATTTGACTTATTACATAAAATGATACAACCGCAGTCAGGTGTATCTACAGAAAGCGGGGAAATGCTACCCACTCAGTGGGAACTTTTCGATGAGCTTCATAATAGGCGATGATGCCCCAGATACCACAGAGTCAGTGCCAGAGAGTGAGCGCAGAACTGTAAAATATATGTATTTTGTTTTTTTTTTGTACATATTGGAACTTAACCTACATATCTCGGAATTCGATACCATCTGCGTAATCCTTGATGTTTGGTTGATATTCATTAATTTCAATATTCCCAAACTCCATCACGTCATCTGACGATTCACAAATATTATGCATGACGCAACATTCGCAAACCACCTGGATCCATCTTTTAATTTTTAACTCCAGGATTTAAAAAAAATTGTTCGCCATCTGGTTTTCTTCATCCCGAAAACCTGTTTAATCGTTATACGGGCTTTCGAATGAGCTTCGTTGAACTGTGTTTCCCTTTCATTCAAATTTGCACCTTGTATCATGGATGTATCATGGATTTATAGCCTGCATCACCCAACAAAAAGTAGCTGTCCAGTGAAATTTTGGTTTTTTGTAAAGGTTACTGTTGATCAACACTCGTTGGTCATGCACGGACCCTGGAAATCCAACACACATATTAACTACACACATTTTTAAAATTTTTTTAAAATCACTTGTTAAATATTTCGGCTTATTAGGCCATCATCAGGAGTATCTACTAAACTGATACTCCTGATGATGGCCTAATAAGCCGAAATCGGTCGAGTGATTTTTTAAACCTTTTGTAATTTTGCGAAATATTTAACAAGTGATTTTAAAAAAATTTTAAAAATGTGTGTATTAAGTGTGTTTCGCCAAGTGCCTACGGCAGAAAGTGTAAAAAGTACACATATTTACAGTTCTATACTCAGAATCGCATACCGCCTATAATTATATAGAATAATGCATCTTACGATTGATGTATTGATCCTTCTGATTAGGAGGACATTTAACTTTTATTTGGCACCCGTCAGAAAAACAGAATTATATAATTAACACGATGTAAACCATACATCTTTACAGTTTTTTAATACTTGCCTTATTGCCAAATTTTCTACTGATATCATCCAATGCCGAAACTGGAGGTGGCCTTTGAACTACCTTGGATGACAGCTCCTCAAATATTTTTAAAAATTTGTGTATAACGTCGCTTACGGTCGATTTTGGCATAATTATGGCCTTTGAAACAACACGATAGCTAGTTCCACAAGCTAACCAGAACAAGAATACAATTATTTCCACCTCAGTGTCCAAACCATGCGTCTTTTTAGGGATGTATTCCACTATCTTCTTAAACGAATTGGGTGTCACTCGAAAATTAGATTTCGTTTTACTAAAGTCTCCATTTAAAATCTTTGCTATTATTGTTGGTTGATCGCTTAAGCAGTATCTAATTCTCGCCTAAAAATTAAACTAAATTTTAAAATCCAGATTTAATATGAAAAGTACAAGAAGACCTCTCGTAATTCGCAAAAGTGGTTCAGAATTTCTTCTAGTACTTCCAAATACTTTTTTGGCATTTTGGCAATTTCTCCACACATTTTTATTAATAATGCCATATCTCTTTTGTGTTGAAATGGTATTTCACAAAGTACATTATTATTATTTTCCATTTTTTGACATGACATCAAAGCCACAACTTATATGATAACAAAATTGTTTTCCATTTACCAATATACCAGTGAAATTAACCCTTCAAACCAATATATTATACCCTTCGAGTGATTTTCACAAATTTATTTACTAAAGAATTCGGACACTACTGGAGGTAAATATGTACTAAAATTTCAATTTACTGTACTAAACGATTTACCCGACTATTCGGCCGCAGCCATTGTAGTTATTTTAACATTGATTAAGGTAAAACCACAAAAAACCCAGAAGCGACATAACGCGGTTTTTATATGGAGAAAATTGGACTCATTTTTTGACCTTCGGTTATAGAAGGTAAGATTTTCGATGTTAAATTATCGTTCAGTGGCTGAAAATTCAAAATTAACATGTAAAATATAAGGTAAGAGCAAAAATTTCTTGGTCCACGTAATGTCGGTTCTGATTGTTGATTATTCTGTGGTAAAACATTGCAGTAAGCTAATATTTATATGAAATATATTTTCTTACATTGAGAGGTGTCATTAATTTTCTCGTTTGATATTTAATAATGCCACAAGTTATATGGCTTGAAAAAATGTGTATGCGCATGACTTTTAAAAGATTATAAAATGGAAAAAGCCCTAAATTTTATTATTATTATAATATCGTAACATAGATGTCTCTTAAACAGTTTTCTTTAAAAAAATAATTTGAAATATTTATCAGCCGTTTTTAATTTTTGTGACAAAGAAAATCAAATATATATGTACATAGCTAATTTAAAAGATTTTCACAATTGTATTTAAAATACGAAAAATTATTATTTGTGAAATATTATTTGTGTATAAAATAGTGTAAAATTATTTGCGTTTTTAACAATTTATATTTTGCAATTTAATTTTAAGTGCCTGCGAGAAAGCTAAATATCTTAAGAAAAGGGTAAATGTATTGTAAATAAATTTTTGTTATTTTTTAAGATTAGAACTAAAAAAGGATATCTTGTGTTAAAACACCATACCATCACGATGCCTGTATGGGGCCACCCGACTGTAATTCCTGTTACAAGTGGGTCCTTTGTGGATGGGCCCATCTGACAGATAAGGGTTAAAAGTGTATTATTTTATTTATTTTTAAAGAAAATGTATTTTGTTCATAAGTCAAATTGGCGTGTGTCCTAAACAAAAATCCGGAATCTCTCTTAAGGCCAAGAGGGCAAATAGTGCTGCACAGACCACATCAATGTCTGCCCCTTTATATATAAATCTGTGGCAATTAAACAAAACCACTTATCTCATTCTCACTCACTTTTCAGGAGACAATAAATTAACAGTAAAACAGTGAAGTAATAAACACTTATCTCGAGATAAATGATTCCACAGTCTGGGCCTTTCAACATAATCATTTATCTCGAGATAAGTGTTTATTACTTTACTGTTTTACTGTTAATTTATTGTCTCCTGAAAAAAGAGTGAGAATGAGATAAGTGGTTTTGTTTAATTGCCACAGAAATATAAAAATTGTTTGTTTCCAATGTGTATATGGTTTTTTAGGCGACGTACTGCATCCAGTATATTTATGTGATTTCGTAAATTCAAATTAAAATATGTTACAAATGCTTGCACATAATCATTACGGCTAGCAGTCAAGACAAATTGACAAGCAAACTTGAAAACACCGATTTTAGCTGAACCAAATCTGTGGCGAGTAAACCGACGGGAAAGTAAATTTTTACTAATGCCGTTTAAACGTCAAATGGTCTGGGGTAAATGAACACAAAAAGGTAGTAGATTTGTTAATATTTTTTGCATTTTTTCATCAATAAGCGCAGGAAAATTGTGGAGACGATAATTGTTTTCCCCTAAACGCAGTGCACTCGAAAAGACAAAATTGCATTGTATAACGAAAACATTTGTCTGTTCAAAAAAGAAGAAAATTTTCAGTTAGAAAAAAGATATTAAAGCGTTCACATGTTGAACAAAAGTACACAGCCATGTTCCAACTGGTTGTTCAATAAATATAAATAAACAGTCATTAAATAAATAAAAATTAAAATACTATTATTAAAATGATGTTTTAATTAAACTAATACAGTTCGCATACCTAATTTATTGAAGTGCAAGTGGTACGTGTGAGGACTCCTGAATAGCGGACACGTTTACTAAAAGATTTTTTATAGTGCTCGCTGAGCAAGAAACTATAAAGTGGTGACCCCGTCGTGATCCGCAGGAGCAGAAACACACACAGCAGCACGCTCAGGGCGACCAGAAGCAGTCGCTAAATATTAGAGAGTGCAGTAGAACTCGAAGCAGTCGCTAAACTTTAGAACGTGCAGTACAGTTTAGAACTAGGAGCAGTAGTAGTGCAGCACGAAGGAAGACCGGCGACGAGCAGCTCAACAGTAACAAACTACTACAGTACTAACTAACTGAGGTCATAGCCCCCACCAAGTGGCAAGCGCTCAGCTGAGTTGGTAGCAACCAGTAGATTATCAAGTTCCAGCAGTAACCCACCGTGGACCATTCCGGTAGTCAAACAGTTTATTCAAGCGGGTGCACTGCGTGGCCGGGAAAACAATCGTAAGTTGAACTCTAAATATTTTATTATTTTTCCTGGTTAAAGAGCTTGATTGATTGATTGATTGATACGGGTGTACGACCAAGCCTCAGCAAGATTCCCGGATACGCCGGATCCACCGTACACCCTTTACATAAAACAAAACCGAGGGATAGGAAAGGAATGTTAGTATTAGAGACTCGACCCGGTTTCAGCCACCTATGCAGTCGATAGTTAGTAAATTGTTAGTAATAAATATAATAAAATAGTTAACACAAGACAGCACAATTTCTAAATTATAAGCTTATTAACTTTTTGTTGACACTGGAGAGTTAAATTAGAGTGTAAATGTATTCTGAAAAACGGGATTAAATTTAATCCTTTTAAAATGATTAATTCTGGAACTATGTTAAATTCTGAAAATTAAGTTATTAATCAGTAAATTAAGAAAGAGATCCCTTTATATGTATACTCTTCACAATTATATTAATTAATAAATAATAACTGATGAATAAAATTAATAGGGTGCCGCAACTGGGTTGTTCATCCTGGAATCCCAATGTATCCAATCCTATCCCAAAACTACAGTTTAATTCAAAACTACTTATAAATTAAGCATTTTCCTGAACCTACCACTTAAACTATAGCAGTTTGATCTGTGATAACTATTCTGTAATGAATTAAATTTAATATCACCAGCACCCAAAATTAAAATTATAAGACACAAATTAGTATCTAAAGTATAAATTCATAACTAAAGTTCTGTAATATAGGAGGATATAAACCAAAACAACAGAATTTCTAAAACTACCTGTCCGCTAGATGCTTTAAATTTCTGGGAATCTGCGTTGAATTTCCACGAATATTTCTGAAAATTAAGACCGAAATTATCATTTAATACTCCTTTTAGAATTTAAATTAACATTATTAAATCTGCGCTTAAAACCCCACTATTTAATTGTTAAATCTACTATAGAACAAGTAACTAATTAATTAACTTCATCACCATGGTCACCAATATTTCTGAAAATTCAAATCCAATATTAATTCATGTAGTTGCAGCTCGTGAACCTAAGCATATTTATATAAAGAATTAATGTAATTTGATAATTATTATAAAACATAATTATAATGGATGAACCTGACATGATCCAAGGGGTTCCAGAAATATTAAAATAATTGGCTATCCCGACTACCAAATCTCATCACCTGCACATTTTAACAGTTTTCATCATTCGCCAGCTGCAAAATCAACTCATCTCATCCCATAATAGCAAAACCAAATTTTTACTCAACCTCAGTTAATGATTTAAATTTCAAATTAATTCGGCACAAAGTTTCTGGAAATCTATATTTTGTTTCTCTGCATATTTCTGAAAATCAAGATTTAAATTAGTTAATAGTCACCCACTACTGTTTTTTAAAACTAAAAATTATTGAAATCCTCATGGTTTAGTTGATAAAATGGCTATATTAAAAGTAATTAATAAACATATCATTAAGGTCATTAATCCTTCTAAAATTCAAAGCACTTAATTAGATATTCGTTATTTCTAAGCAATTTATAATCATTTATTTAAACTACATTCAAAAACTTATAGAGCGTTATCTCAAAATCCGACCTAGTGTAATAAATTCAATTAGTGTCTTCCCATTAAAAAAAATCCCCGTCATACTAGTCATCTTCTGAATTTAAAAATATATCCACCAACCTTCTTCTAAGACAACATAAGCCGCCCCTGATGAAGGTGGGATAAAATGTAATAAAATAAAATAAACACAATTAAATAAGGATAAATATAACACAACTTATATTGTTGCTGCAGTCGTTTCATGATTTAACTGCAGCTATGTATTTCCATGCCCCTCACAATTTAAACTGTGAAACTATAAACCATAACCAATATACCTGCCGTCATACCTTGATAACCAAATAGTAATTTGTGCAAAAACAAACATTAAATAAGCCAATAAAATTTCCAAAATTATTGGCAGTTCTCTGCGATCAAGACTTGGCTTAAAACTATTCCAAACGGAATGAAAAATACACCGCGTTGTTGTTGCAAAAGTTAACAAGTTAAGACTGCAGTATATTATCAAGTATCAGAATATCGACTAATTGATACTTTCTCGCACAACAACAAACCATTCCATTCACCTCCCATTTGTACTCCTACACTCATCCCTTAAAAGGAATGTACACGGCAAAATATGCAAAGCTCAGGACAGCACCACTCCACCATCAAAATAGCTGTAGTATAAGCAATTAACAACTAAACAATTCATTATCACGATCACTAATATCTCGAAATACAAGTATTAAAATTAAATTGATTGTAATTATTAAAATTTCAAATCAGAAGCAATCTGACGGTTAACAAAAAATTTGTTTTTAATATTCAATTCCCACCAATCATTTCATAGGCCAACGAGGATGCCGCAATGTTCTGAAACCCTATTGAAACTAAAACTTAATAATAAGACAACCATATTTTGTTGTTGCAGCTCACGTCATCCAATCGCATCCCCTTCTATGCTTGCATCAAGACCAAACCTATAAAACAACATGGTGACTCGTTCTACCTTGATCCCAAAATACCGTTCAAGTTAGATAATTTAAAATAATTAATAAGTTAAATAGAAAAAGATTAAAATTTAAACTATACATACATGTATTGGATAATTACGCATAACACTCTATTTAAATTAATTTAATAATTAATATAATTCTACATTGTTTCTACTACCCCGCATTAAAACCAAAATACCCAAAACAAATCGTGTCATATGAAATACCTATTCATATAACGATTTAATATGAATTATATGACCCATTCGATTCAATTTATTCGATTATACGAATAATTATTCATATAAGAATTAAGAATCCCATTTGGATCAAAACATAATATTTGTGTTGCGTATGTGTCGCTCTTGGTATATAAAGAGAACTTTAAATGAACACAACGAATGAAAACAACACCAGGAAAAATATTAGAATCCTGCTGCAATATTAAACCCCTCACACACATACAGAAAATAAATAGTTTCATATACTCTTTCATATGTCAATATGAAAATGCATCCATATAAAAACATTCTCATTTCATTTAATGCTTTATATGTATGCATTATGTATAGCCGGGACGTAACATACATACATATAAGTTTTCATTTATAATATCACACTACACACACAACACTTCAATGGCGGACAAAATCTAATTATATTTATATATACATTACATATTATATATAAAGATTTATGTATATATTAAATTATTAAAACTATATTTACAAAATTATATAAAGATTTTAAAATTTATATAAAAATTAATCCAACATAATTGTTCTATGAATTAATCTTCCATATAATCCATTGTATATAAAACGAAATACTAAAATACGTATAAGTATTAGAAAATGAAACACGAACAAACATGAATATTAACTGCGTATCAAAATGGATTATTTTAATTTTTATATTAATTTGATCAAAAAAATGAGACATGCACCCAAATTTTATGCACAACTACAAAAATATTACAGCCAAAATCATGCAATTTATCAAGAAATCAATCAATTTGATTTCTATCATTAAAAATTAAAAAAATTGCCTGGTAAATGCATCCCGGTGGATTACATTTTCCAAATTCACATTAACCCTCTCAAACGCCTTGTACAATATATTGTACATCAACTTTCATCGCTTCGACCAACCGTAATTTTTAATTTTTGTCTCATTTCTCTTGTGCGATCGTTCTCTTATGTATTTATGTTCACACTACAGTTTTATGAGCAATCCCATATCATAGCAGTGCATAATTGTGCTACGTATTTTATTTTTGGAAGAAAGCCAATTTTAAATGGCGTTTGAAAGGGTTAAAACTTTATTATCACTATTTACTATTATTAATAATAATTGATTATTGCACTTATTACACTTAATATTATTTTACATTTATTAATACACTAAACAACACAATCCAAAAACTAAAAAATCACTTTATAACAAAAATAAAAATTAAATTAAATTAAATTAAATTTACGAAGAGGACGACAAAAAAACACGTCCGTCTTCTTCGAATGTCAACGACCGACCATTATTTTTCCTGGTTAAAGAGCTTATTGAAAAAACAAAAATTAAAAATATTATTGTGTATTTGCGTTTTTATTTCATCGCATTCCGTATTGTGTTCATTTGCTCCACCTAATTGTGCTTTTGGTTTCGTTGCGTGAATTTCTCGTTTTTATTATATTTTTCTTTTTTGTTTATTTTCGTTTTTTTTTGGTTTGGGATTTTGTTAACCAAATAATTGCACGAATTCGGTGCTGAGAATATTTTGGTTTATTTTCATTTTTCGTTTCGTTAACCGTGATTCGCGCAAAATCGGGAATTTAGAACGGCATATATATATATATATATATATATATATATATATATATATATATATATATATATATTTATTAGTTGTGTTAAGTGCGCGGTTTGCTGAATAATAGATGAGTTTTAACGCAGACGGTACACCTGTGTCAACGGAGGCTCCGGATGAGCGACAACCAGGAGCAACGGTGACGTTAACTGCACTACAACTGCAGGAATACGTGGACGAGCAATTACGATTAAGACAAGCGTGCCATATGGGGTATAACGGCACGGGAGCCACCAGTTCCAGCCAAAATGGTGCAACCAATGCAAGTGGTGTTCTACCGACACACAGTCTCGCTGCTGTGGCTTTCAAGGCGCCGCAGCCCTTGTATAATCAGAATCCGGTAGTGTGGTTCACTATACTAGAACAATCGTTTCAACTGGCCAATCTTAGAACGGAACAGACGAAGTATGCTCATGCACTGGCCGCATTGGACGCACGGCATCACGATTCATTTGCCGATCTGATTTTAAGAGATAAAGGTACGGTCCCGTATACAACATTCAAAGAAGAGGTAATTCGAGTGCTAGGTGAGTTGGAAAGGTCAAAACTAAACAATATACTGCACGGATTAACTCTTGGGGACCAAAAACCTTCGCAACTGTTAAATAAGTTCAGGTTGAACGCGGGGCGGGCTTTTGATGAGAACGCACTGCGTCAGTTATGGCTAAAGAGATTGCCGGCGCAGGTTCAGATGATCCTCACGACCTTCGAGAACGATGTACCCTTAGTCCCGTTAGCAGCGCGCGCGGACAATATAATGGAGACCATGACACAGTCCCATAGCTATGCAGTAGCCAGTATAGCATCAACAACATCTAACGTGACAAAAACGTCCATGGGCAACGAATCTGTACCGGACAAATCAGGAATGGAAGAGCGATTAGAAAGATTAACGGGTATGATTGCAGAACTGTGCGGTGCCTTCAAAAATTCACGCTCTCGATCAAGTTCGCAAGCACCGAGCAACAACAACAACAGAAATCGCTCGCGGTCGCATTCAAGGACTCGAATAAACCCTAAATACGAGCAATGCTACTACCACTTTAAATTTTCCATTGATGGGTATACCACTAGCCGTTTACTTATATTTGATGCGGGATCAAAATTCAAGTTTTTAATCGACACGGGGGCAGACGTGTCAGTAATTCCGGTGAAGTTCTTGCAAGGTTCACCAGTAGCAGTAACATGCAGATTGTTCGCAGCGAATGGCTCACCGGTGCAAGCGTTCGGCACAAAGATCCTGAAACTGGATATCGGACTGCTGCGAGAATTTAGGTGGGAATTCGTGGTAGCGGACGTGTCGATGCCTATGATAGGGGCGGATTTTTTAAAGCATTCGGGTCTGCTAGTGGACATCCAGGGACAGAGGATTATAGATCCGGTAACCTCCTTGTTTGTGAAAGGTACTATTTCGAATGAGTCAAATCCGGCCTTATCATTTCTCGACAAATCAATGCTGAACCCCCAAATTCAAAATTTACTGGCAAAATTCTCAGAGGTTACAAATAGTCGTCTAAGTTCAAAAATTATTAAGCACACTGTCACCCATCGTTTGGAAACAAACGGGGCACCGGTAGCTTGTAAGACACGGCGTTTAGCACCTGACAAGCTTCGAATTGCTAAAATCGAATTCGAGCATATGATGGCTCATGGAATTTGTAGGCCCAGTAGTAGCGCCTGGTCCAGTCCGTTACATTTAGTAATGAAGAAAAATGGAACCTGGAGACCGTGTGGTGACTACAGGTCATTAAACAACATAACCATTCCAGATAGATATCCGATTCCACACCTTCAGGATTTTTCATTTCAGCTTGAAAGCTGTAACATTTTTTCGATCTTAGACCTTGTCCAGGCGTACCACCAAATTCCCATTGAACCGACGGACATACCTAAGACAGCTATCACTACTCCTTTCGGCCTTTTTGAATTTACTAAAATGACGTTTGGACTACGGAATGCAGCACAGACATTTCAACGACTAATGCATTCGGTACTGTTAGGACTAAAATTTTGTTTTGTTTATCTGGATGACGTTTTGATTGCCTCAAAATCAATGGACGAATATTTAGGACACCTCAAAATTATTTTCGAAAAATTTTCAGAACACGGGCTGATAATTAACGCGGACAAATGCGTATTCGCAGCAACGGAAATTTTATTTTTAGGACATAGGGTCACTGGGCAAGGTATACTTCCAAATCAAGACCGCATCCAAATTATTAAAAATTTCAAACGCCCGGAAACGATTGATGGCATCAAAAGATTTCTTGGCACCATTAATTTCTATAGACGATTTATTCCTCATGCGGCAGCTGATTAGATGGTCCTCAACGATCTACTGAAAGGCTACAAAAAGAACGCGAAAACCAAAATTGAATGGTCAGAGCTCAGAGGAAACCATACTGGCTTTTGAAACATGCAAAGAAAAACTCTGTGACGCTACGCTACTAGTACACCCTTCGTCATCTGCACGGCTCGCCATCATGGTTGACGCCTCCGATTCGGCACTTGGAGCCGTGGTTCAGCAGTTTGTCTCCGGCGTCTGGCAACCACTCAGTTTCTTCTCGGTACGTCTTAACGAAACGCAACAACGGTATAGTGCTTATGACAGAGAGTTGCTTGCAGCTTATTCTGTCATTAAGCACTTCAAATACTTGTTGGAGGGTCGTGAGTTTACCTTGTACACCGATCATAAACCCTTGATCTACGCATTCCAACAAAAAACCCGGAAAAAGCATCTCCGCGTCAATTCAGGCATCTAGACTTCATCGGTCAATTCACTACCGATATTCAACACATCTCCGGCATAAATAATGTCGTTGCAGATACCCTTAATCAGATTTCTATTCATGAAAGTATTGATTATGCAAAAATAGCAGATGCACAAACCAATGATGACGAACTACGAGAACTTCTAGGTAGCAACCTAAATACAAATCTACAATTGGTGCAAATTCCCATAGCGTTCAACACAAACAAAACCATATGTTGTGACGCATCAACTGGTATACCAAGACCGTTTATTCCAAAATTATTTCGGAAAACTGTTTTTGAATCTTTTCATAACTTGTCACACCCAGGTGTTAAAGCCTCCGTCAAACTATTGACTAAAAACGTCATTTGGCCTTCTATTGCTAAAGATTCAAGAATTATGGCTCAAAATTGTATACCATGTCAAAAATCTAAGATTTCAAGGCACACAAAATCACCTCTCGGCACTTTTAAAGTTGCATCGCAACGTTTCTCAGAGATACATCTTGACATCAATGGTCCACTTCCAATTTCCGGGAACAATCGTTATTGCGTAACGTTAATTGATCGATTTTCGCGTTGGACTGAGGCGGTTCCAGTGCCAGATATAACTGCGGTCACGGTCGCATTTGCAGTTTTGTCAGTGTGGATAGCTAGATTCGGCGTACCAGAGTTTATTGTTACGGACCAGGGAGCACAATTCGAATCACAACTATTTTCGGAATTAGCTAAATTATTGGGTTTCCAACACCGACGCACGACGAGTTACAACCCGAAAAGCAACGGCATGATCGAAAGATGGCATCGCACCATCAAAGCGGCAATCATGAGTCATAACCGACCAGACTGGGCAAACATGTTACCACTGATTATGCTCGGGCTGCGGACGTCATTCAGCGAGGAACTCAACGTCACACCGGCGGAACTGGTTTATGGAGAATCACTACGTGTACCGGGACAATTTATGAATCAAACACTCGATAATAAAATTTCCCAAAACGATTTCGTTCTAAATTTAAAAAAACATTTTGACCAAATTCGACCAACACCAGCTTCAAGACATGCAAATAACGTCATTTTTGTTTCAAAAGATCTAGACTCTACGACACATGTGTTTTTGAGAACGGATGCTATCAGGAAAGCATTAGAACCCCCGTACACAGGGCCGTTTAGAGTGATCCAAAGAGACAAGAAAACTTTCGACATCAAGATTAAAGGCAGGAAAGTTAAAGTCTCGATTGACCGATTGAAACCCTGCCATTCGAATAGCTTAGATGATCCCACAACAGACATTCAGGAACACGGACTCGAAATTGACACAACGAACGACGGAAAAACTGGTTCAACGCACAAAGTCTCTTTCGATATCGACGCCAAAATTTCACCGACACGACAAACAACTGTCACTAGGACAGGAAGGATCATCAAGACGCCGACCAGGTTTAAATAATCACCAATATAACACAATCACAGTCCGAAGGAACAACAAAACACGGGACAACAAAAAAACAAAAAAAAAAAACACACAATAGTCCAAACAGAGTACGGCACATAAACAACACAAATCACACATGACCTCAGCAGATACCACCCACTTACACATGATACATTACGTGAATTATGGTTAACAAATTCACTGGAAGGGGAGTATTGTGGCGAGTAAACCGACGGGAAAGTAAATTTTTACTAATGCCCTTTAAACGTCAAATGGTCTGGGGTAAATGAACACAAAAAGGTAGTAGATTTGTTAATATTTTTTGCATTTTTTCATCAATAAGCGCAGGAAAATTGTGGAGACGATAATTGTTTCCCCCTAAACGCAGTGCACTCGAAAAGACAAAATTGCATTGTATAACGAAAACATTTGTCTGTTCAAAAAAGAAGAAAATTTTCAGTTAGAAAAAGATATTAAAGCGTTCACATGTTGAACAAAAGTACACAGCCATGTTCCAACTGGTTGTTCAATAAATATAAATAAACAGTCATTAAATAAATAAAAATTAAAATACTATTATTAAAATGATGTTTTAATTAAACTAATACAGTTCGCATACCTAATTTATTGAAGTGCAAGTGGTACGTGTGAGGACTCCTGAATAGCGGACACGTTTACTAAAAGATTTTTTATAGTGCTCGCTGAGCAAGAAACTATAAATCAACCTCTTTAATTAAAAATGAATCCGTGGCCAAGTGTTTCAATAGTTGCGATGATAGGTTCGCTGTGTCGATTTACGAAATTCATCCATATTGAAGCCGTACACACTATCCCACCAATTAATTTTATAATTTTTATATTGACGAAATGAAATACACATTTTGGATCCAAAATCCATCCAATTTGTTGTTGTTTTAATTAATCGACACATCTCGTACCCACTTTTTTTACTTTTCGTATGCGATAATTTACAATTTTAGAAGGTTTTGATAAAACTCATTATTGTTTTTTTTTTTTTTTTTTTTGAAACGAAAATTTTGACAGCAGCGGAAAGCTTTGGTGCCATCTATTGGCGAGTATTGAAGTAGTTTAATATGTTTATTAACGTGTAAGCAAGCTGTCATTAAATTTAGTGGCGATTGTTGTTGTTGTAAAAATATTTCTTTAAATAAATCAATTATAAAGAAAATGAAAATTATTTTTTTAATTGATGTTCATGTATGGTGAATTTCAAACATTTTTGCTAATTATTTCATAGTCCGTACGAAAGATTTTGTTAATTTTTATTTAAAAATCGTTCATTAGAACAAGTGATTTCCCATATGTTTTATGTGTGTTTGATTTTTTGATCCTTTCTAATTCCTCTATAAAAGCTCAGATTTTTAGATTATGGCTCTATATAATACAATGTGTTCTGGTACTGCTCGTCAATTTTATTTTTAAATAATAAAGAAATGCTGGAGAGATTACAGAAGTTATAAAATAAGACAATGCGTTGTATTCTCATATTCTTCAAGTGAACTTATGTTACAAACATTAGATTGGATAAACGTGGAAAAATTAATTCACATAAATGTTTTGATTTCAAATTATAAATTGAAAAATAACATGTTGCCGAAATACCTCACACAAGATTTGACACACTATATATGGGAATGAAGTTCAAAATTATAACTTGAGAAATGCCTCAGACTTTAGATTGAAATTCTACATAAATGAAAAAACTAAAAACATGTTAATGTATACAGGCCTAAGTTTATTTAATTCTTTGCCTGCAAACTTAACAAATAAATTATTATTTATTTAATTATATAAATGTAGAAAATATTGGTATTAAATACTAAATAACAAAAACTTTACTTTATAATTTTTCCATGGAACCTTTTCATTTTTGGACTAAAATTCAGCCCAAATGCAGCAAAAACTCTTCAGTCAAACCGTTTTCTGGCCGAAAAATTGTATTTTTAAGCACTGTATGAACAAAATCTGTATGAACAACACCTTGTTGTTTCGCAGAAACGTTTTTACATAAAAGACATAAAAGAAATAAACAGAAGTTTAAATTATCTAACTAACGATTACATGACCCCTCTAACTCGTGTTGCTGTCAACGTTCTTCTCCAGATTTGTGTTGATATTAGAATATTTGCATATCATATTTACTGTATACCTGAGAAATTTCATAATGCTTATTTGTAACACCTGAAAGATTCCACAAAAATCAATAAGTAATGATTTGGAATAATTTTATTGAAAAATCTTGGTATTTCTCTATTGATGAGTATATATTTATTTGGTAACATGCAGTTTCCATATTGGATTTTTTTTCAACCCCAAAAATTAACCAAAATGATGAAATCTTTTTTTTTTTTTATTTCTATGATGAAAAGCATTAGTTGATTGATTGATTGATGATGTTGAAAGTTTCGTTTATGTTTATTCATAACATGTTTGTATAAATAATATATTATGAATACGGTTTGGTTGTTATGTACAACCATATGGCAATAAAAGGGTTATGAGCTATAAAAGGGTGTTAATTAAAAATAATTGATTGTGTTTAAGGTTACTAGAATGGATGATTGTATATACGATACATACATACATATTATGTATATAATCAATTTGATATTTTATGATGGATCAATGCAGACATGTAAAGGGTGTACATATATGTAGTATTAGAATAGGAAAAGGTAAATGGATTTTGGATTAAGTGTACGCGTGTACCAAATTACAAATGCCATAAATACATATATGATGTGATTTACAACATTTAAGATTTAATATGTCGTACCATAAATCTTATACAGACTTAAAAGCAATGATTCAGCAGAACATAAAATAGACAATTACGTTTCAAAACGCAAATAAAAAATGTGTTTGAATTAAAAAGTAATTTGTACGAATAAAACTGATTTTTGCTGTGTCGTACATTTTCTTGATTGATTTTTTATTTTCTTTCTTATCATTCTTGATTGAGTTTTTTTTTCGAATGAATTTTCAGTTTTAAACTTACCTTTTTCTAATATTATATGTATAAAAGATAAATGATTTTTCAGACTGTGCGCTTAACAACATTAAGGCCCGTTGTACATTTCAGCTAAGCTAAGCTAAACGATTTGAGCTATGTTCATAGCTCTGTTTGTAAATAAAGGGTTTTAATGAATCGTTGCACACATGAGCTAAGCTAAGCAAACTATGTTGTACTGTTTTCAGCTATGAAAATAAACATAGCTCGAGTTGTCTTCGCCTTACAATTTTCAGCTATGTTTCTCACATATACAATGACATTTTCCTATACTTTATTTTTGACGCACATACAATGTTATTTAAATTTCATTCTGACAAAATATTCTATACGAAAGGAAGACATTTTAAATATATAATAATAAAGCAAAAATTTCTTAAACATATTTATCATATAGATAATAAAGTTTATTTTCTATAATTTTTTCTAATTCATCTGCAGACATTATTATGTCGTATTTTCGATGGACAGAATTAATTTGAAGTAACCTAATGGGTGCGTCACAAATAAAATATAGGAGTATAAGGATGTGTGAACCAATTTATTAGCTCAAATGTGCGGATGTCGAGCTAGCGAACTAAACTAAGCTAAACTAAGATATGTTTTATAGCTTAGCTTAGCTGAAATGTACAACGGGCCTAAAGCCATTTGAGTTTTTTTTTTTTTTTTTTTGGAATTATGGGTTGGATTTTTTGATCGTTATTCGACTTTTATTTGTTTATTTATTTATAAGAATAAAAATTTGATTGATTTACGTGATTGGATCCATTAATCTAGTAATGATGGCCACATGTTGTATTAAATTCGATTAGATTTAGCGCTAATTAAATTTTGTATTCTGTATAAGTCGTGAATTTAGTAAACTGCTTTTTGATGATGACAATGGCGACATGTGTTTAGGAAATTCAAATACATATCAAAATAAATTTACGTCATTTCTTCTCATAATAAAAGGAAAGAAACATTTTTTTTATTTAATAAAGATGTATGGCCTCTGAGGTAATTATTAAGGACTAAAATGTGATACAATATATCTACGGAAATTTTATTGATTCTATTTAATTTCAGTACATCGTAAGAACAAATTAAGTACCATATAATAAATATAAATGCTTTTAAACGAAAAATGACACTAAAAATGAGGCAATAGTTGGCGGAGCAGGGAAGCCTTTAATTATAATGAACTTAGACGATTAATTACCAATAAGATTTAGGGAGTTAAAATTCCAAAAAAATATAAACTTGTCTCATCTGATGCCATCGACACGTACTGAAACAATCTGTTGAAGAAACAATTTCAATTACGAAGAAATTAATGATAAAAACTGCAATCAATACAGAAACATCATAAGCATGATAAAGAACCCCACTTCCAAACGACGAATTTTCCTAAAACTTTTTTTTTATTTTTCCAAAAAAATTATTTATTACATCTGTTTAATTTACAATTTATTTACGAATATATTAATTGGCAAAATATAACGATTGTTACAAGAGAAAAAGGAAAATAACGTTAATTGAATTAAATTATAAAAAAATAAAAATTGGTTGGTAATGATGACAGAACTTACATTTTTTTTTTTTTTTAGATCACTTAAGGATAATTATGAGAAACATTGTAATACGCGATGTATTTTTGATGTGGCGTTATCTTTAAACATTTTAATTCTATTTACATTTATCTCATTTGGCAAGTCAATAAACAAGCTTGTAAAATTTTGATATTCGTGTTCGCCGTTTCGTTACTTCATAATTTTCAAGGAATGACAAGTCACAATTTAGTAAACCATGATGAATTTTATATATAGCCAGTAAGAATTCATATTTTATACTATAGGGACCGTTGTGCATTTGCACAAAACGTTATTTTATTCGTATATTTCTTTATATATTCTGTCAAAAAGTACCGGGAATTGTTAATTTAAACTAGTCTGTTTACAGTAGTCGGTTAAGTCAGTCGACCTCATTAGTGCACGCTGATTTTTACGATTAACGAAATTATTGAACAAAGAGTTTGCCTTAAATTTTGTGTTGCAAATGAAATATCTGGTGCTGACGCGAAAAAAGCGACCGGAATTATGAGAAAACAACTCGTGGATTTTACACGACCATAACGCGCCATCACAACGAGCTATACGATTTCGATCGAATATAAGGCCAACAACTAAATAAATATACCATCGATCAACCACAATATTCGGCTGATTTAACACCGTGTGAATTTTTCCTGTTTTCCAGACTCGAAAGAATACTGAACTTAAAATTAGTGTTTTATTTAACAATTCCCGGTACTTTTTCGCCAGAATGTATACTATATTATCTGTCACAGTAACATCATTTTCTATTTTTCCTTGACGCGGGGTTTGGAATGAACTTTTAAAGAATCTGATGTAACTGTTTCAGAAATGCTGTGTAAAGTTGACCATGCGTAATACATGGTTCAGGAAGATACAGATCAGCTCTTTTGAACTTTGACCTTGCGATTTATTTATTGTGATTGCATAAGATACTTGAAACTGATATCGAACGAAGTTGAAAGGCAAAGATGGATCTAATGATCTAAAGCTGTGTCTAATGCAATTCTTGGAATAAAATATATTGTCCTTGAATGCGATTCGGTAATTATTTGTACCTTTGACCCTAAGCAGATAGTAAGACAACAGTGATGTGTGATGCCTGCGGCATACCTACATGCACAAAAAATTACATACATGTTTGTGAGAAGTGTTATATAGTGGATGCAGCACCAGAGGAAATTGAAGAAGAATACAATAACAGTTTTATTGACAATAACGCACCATCAACATCACCTGAGCCTCCGACAAAACGCATAAGAATCCACTCACCCACGTAATATTTTTTACGAAATTTAAACAAATAAATTAAATGAATTATTTTTTGCAATGTAAACATTTAAAATAAATAAATATGAAATAACCAAAAAATATTTAATTTCTTGTTCTTCAAAACCCGGAATTTTATCTCAAAAACCTAGCAAATCTTTTTATTGATGAATTAAACAACTTAAAATATAAAGAAAAGTCGTTCGTATTGCACGTGTAATACGTTTTACTTATAAATTATATGAGGGCACTAGGTGCCCCAGTACACAGTAAATAAGAAATAATACAGTACACGGGTCTAGGGTTAAGCAATTGGCACTAAAACCAAGAACCACTAACCGTGTTCCATTGCATCTCTTTTAATGCTAGATATCGCAACAACATAATTATACAATCCTTTTTTAATTTAAGGCAATATGGTGGTAATCCTGATGGATTTATTAAGATATTCCACTGGAAAATTAACTTGCATATTTCTCATCTGAGCTGTCATATATTTTAACTGAGCCGATTGCATATATGGTAGTAACTAATAACATATTTTATTTAAAATAAGTTTTTCTGACACAAAATTGCGCGTTTTAATACTAGATACAAAATCATTTGTAGTAAAAGTAGAAGCAAATATATCTGTAATGAGGTAATCGGAAACATAACCTGAAGGTATTGGAATAGAGTAGTGTGATTTTTTAATGTATGAGGTATCAAAACTCTTCCCATCATCAATATTCAAACGCCAACTACTAAAATGTGGATCACTTATTGCTCTCATATTTGTATTTAAGCTTATTAATTAAAAGTGTTGCCATAAATGGGACTTTTTTATGGTCGAATTTATAATTGTTGCACGATTCCATCTTCTAGCAACAGGCAACACTTGCCGAAAATCTCCTCCTAAGATTATTACTTTTCCACCAAACAGTAAATCATTTTTCATTAAATCGCGAAATATTAATTCCACAATTTAAAGTGCAATGCCTAAAGCCATTGGAGCTCATACCATAAAACACAATCAACAGATTTTAAAAACTCGCGTTTTTGCGAGTAAGTTCTGGAAATTTCGTGGAGCCCATATTGAGAGGCAATGAAAACGCAGAGTGACAGACATGTCATTTGGATAAAAGAGTTGCTGCTATTCCTGCCCATGCAACACATAAGACATTTCTTTTTCTGCATTGATTTTTTGAATTAACGCTAGGTATCCACCAGGTGAGGTCCATCTAAATAAAAACATTTTTGAGAAATCCTATTATGTAAGGACGAAAATATCATGAAAGCTACGACATATTGATCATTGTTGAGTAAATCCTTCAGTTGTTCTTATAATAGCAGCAACATTTATATTTCAATTTAAGATTTCTCATAATGGTTTCATCGTCGTGAAGAGTACACGTAAAATCGATATGCGCATAATAAAATTAAATTAAAATAATCAAAAAGTGCAGTGTAAGTTATTTTTAATTATTAATTATTTTTCTTTCATGTATTGTGTGTGTGTTTTAAATTGAAAAAAAAAAATAAGCGAATAATGTGTAAGTGATGAGCCAAAATTCTAACGGGACTAATTTAGGAAGCTCATGGTTATACAGTGAAACTAAATTGGGCAAAGTGCAACACAGCCCAAAGAAACAATCGATAATGCACGAGGAAAATAATGCACAATTGGCAAATTTAACTATACCGCCGTTTGATGCAATACAATTACCGCGAAATAAAATTGTTTTAACAGAATATTTAATAAACTGTAATTTAAATGAAAATAAAAATAATGAACTCAGTGCGACGAACTCATCGTCGACCGTTAGTGCAAACGGGATTGGATAGGTATTTTACTGTTCAAGCCAAGCGAAAACGAAGTCCATAATCCACGCAACTCGCTATCAGAAGCAAAGCGACAACAATCTGCAGACCAAATACCTCTGAGCAACAGGTATTCCAGTTTAGAGGTAGAAGCACCCGAAGCTACAGCAGATAATGCTAAGAAGGAGAAGCCGCCACCAATTTACTTAAGAGAGGCATCAAATAATGAGCTTGTGGAAAAAATCAAATCATTAACCGATTCAAAATTTTACATTACCTCGCTCAAGAGGGGTAAGATATATGAAGTTAAGATACAGCCATTCGAAACTAATGCCTTAGTAAATTATTTCGACCAAGCCCATAAAAAGTATTAGACCGATCACTCACTGGTAATAGTAACAGTAAGTACCGACGTCCTAAGGACAGAAATTTCGAAACGTCTTACAAACAAGCGAACTAATTGGGATCAATACAGGAGACTAGTCGAAAAAAATTGTCTACTGAATATTCCTCTTACCACACCAGCAGATATTGATACGGCAGCGGAAAATTTAAAAGATACCCTGGCGTTATCAGCAGAAAAAACTACACCCGTCATAAGTAGTTTTGAAAAACTTAATAAACTGCCACATAGTATTCAGGAACTTATCCAGAAAAAGCGAAAAATTCGCCGTCAATGGCAACAAACAAAATCACCGTCATTAAAAAGAGAATTAAATCGATCTATTAAGACTCTTAGATTTGCCTTGCGGGAAGAAGAAAACCAGAGCGTCCAGAATTATTGAAGTGAACTTTCGGCAACCGAAGGAACAGGCTACTCTTTGTGAAAGGCAACAAAAAATTTAAAAAGGCCAACAAACTCGAATCCACCTATCAGACTTCCAACTGGGGATTGGGCGAGAAGCGACGAAGAAAAAGTCAATGCTTTCGCTGCTCATCTAACGGATGGATTATATGGATTGTCTTTTAAACCTATAAAGTATAATTGGAATAAAATTAGGAATACAACTAAAAATTGTATAAGCCCGAAAAAGGCACCAGGGCATGATCTTATTACTGGAAAAATAATAAGGGATTTGCCAGGCAATTGCATAAAACTAATAACATTCATATCCAACGCGATCATTCGAACCGGTTATATTCCTCAAAAATGGAAGATATCGGTGATCACAATGATTCTTAAGCCTGGAAAAAATGAAACACAAATTCCATCATACCGTCCAATAGGTATGCTACCTACAATTTCCAAGCTATTCGAGAAAATGTTATTAACGAAATTGAAACCCGTGTTAACAGTGGCGCCATATTATTCCAGACCATCAATTTGGGTTTCGAAATCAACATAGTACCATAGAGCAAGTACACAGAATTGTAAATGCAATCAAAAGAACCTTCGAGGAAAAGAAATATTGTTCTGCTGTCTTCTTGGATATCGCTCAAGCCTTGAGAAGATAAAGTTTGGCACGATGGACTAATTTACAAAATTAAAGAACTTCTACCTAAGAAATTTCACTCAATTCTGGGAAACTATCTTCTTGAAAGGCAATACATGGTTAAACAAAATAGTGCAACTACTTGCTTTTACGATATAAACGCAGGTGTCCCACAAGGCAGCGTCCTAGGACCAATATTATACTTGATGTACACAGCCGATTTGCCTGTAACCAACAAAGTAATGATATCAACATTTGCCGATGATATGGCCATCCTGGCATCAAACAAAACTCCCGAAACTGCCTCAAAGGAATTACAGAGTCATTTGAAATAAATCGAGGACAGGCTGAAGAAATGGCGAATAAAAGTGAATGAAAAAAAATCAACACACGTCACATTCACGCTGAACAAACGCACCTGCCCACCAGTGGCACGAAACGATATAAATATTCCTCAACAAACCAAGGTGAAATACTAAGGTTTGGACCTAGATAGAAGGCTGATATGGAAAAAACATATTGAAGCAAAGTGTAACCAAATAAAAATGATGTTTTCCAAAATGTATTGGCTGATGGGAAGAAAATCTCAGCTGTCATTAGACAACAAAGTTTTACTATATAAAGTGATAATCAGACCTATATGGACATATGGTATTCAGTTATGGGGGTCCACCAGCGCGTCAAACAGAGAACTCCTCCAATGAACCCAAGCGAAAATACTTCGTAGTATTACCAATGCTCCATGGTACATTCGAAATAGTAATATACATGTCGACCTTGGAATTAAAACCATCAAAGAAACAATTAAAGAATTCAGTTCGAAATATTACTCAAAACTAGAAGCGCATCCCAACGAATTGGCCAGGGATATACTAAAACAACCGCGATTTAGGCGACTAAGAAGAACAGATCCACTCGAACTGATGAACCTGTAAATTTATTAATGTTTAGGTTATACTTACATGTGTATAATTTAAATCAATTAAATTGTGAACATAAATAATAGGTATTAACGTTGGTTAATATTTAAAATTGTAATAATTTTAAGTTAAGATTTGAATACTTCTTGTTAGTTTCTTTTGTAGAAAGATTCAAGAATAAAGCCATTGGCTGCATTAAAAAAAAAAAAAATTAAGATTTCTATTGCATTAGAGTGGTAAAGATAATAAAAAATCAAATTCTGCTTGCGCACACTGTTCTTTTAACTGAAACATCATTTTCATTCATACCTTGATGAATAAAATCTTCTAGAAGATTGTTCTTAAAATTATTAAAAAGTTGTATAGCACCTAAAGGATTTTAGTAGCACTAGTAACGAATAATGCTTGCAATGATGTTGGCAAAATATGATTGATAGCATCTGATAAACAATTATACCACTCAACGCTATCGTTAATTAGGTCTCGGCCCTAGTGGCTTCTTTAAAGGATGGGTTTATATAATTATTAAAAGTGTTTAGGATGCTGAAAGATGTAGCCTCAGAGCTTTTCAATATAAGAAGTAGTAGCCTTAAATGATATAATTCATATAATTCAACACTTTTGGAGATACTGGAATGATTCTACCGACAGCTTCCTCCCCAAAGTGTGAATTTAGGGTGCGGTTTTGAAATTTATTGTTTATAATGCATCGGAAAAAGTTATGGACAACAACGTCTGTATAGAATTTAATTCAAAGAAGGCGGTTAAAGTTGTGGTTTTAGCAGGTTCTCTTTTTAAAGCATTTTCAATATTAACTTCGGTGAAAAATATTGACTGACCATCTTGTAAATTAACAGATAGTGTAACAGCACCATGGAATTGGCCATGAATTAGTAGCTCCTGGATATGCCAAGCAGCGTCCTGCGATTAATACGGGTTATTAAAAGGGGTAAATAGCATTAAATTATATATAATTAAGTTATTACACACATTTTTAAAATTTTTTTAAAAACACTTGTTAAATATTTCGTAAAATTACAAAAGGTTTAAAAAATCACTCGATCGATTTCGGCTTATTAGGCCATCATCAGGAGTATCTACTAAACAGTTTAGTAGATACTCCTGATGATGGCCTAATAAGCCGAAATCGATCGAGTGATTTTTTAAACCTTTTGTAATTTTGCGAAATATTTAACAAGTGTTTTTAAAAAAAATTTTAAAAATGTGTGTATTAAGTGTGTTTCGCCAAGTGCCTACGGCAGAAAGTGTAAAAAGTATAATTAAGTTATATTAAATTAAAAGATTAAAAATTTCAATAAATTATTTAAATAAAATGTGTATGTACTAATATAAAATATTTTTTCCACTACTAGTCGTAGAAGGCATCATTATTATGTGTTTTAGTAGCCTGAGAAACAAAATTTCTCGGCTAATGGTTAATAATATTTTGTCCACGACTAACGTATAATATGTTCATTATACGTTTGTTTCATCACTTATAATGATATCCATTATTCACTGCTAGTTTATCTAGTAGTCTCTTCTTTCATTATTCAATACTTCCAAGTAAATTATTTGATTTTTGAAATTTTATCTAGTAGTCTCTTGCCATTTTTATTATTATTAAACTGTGACGTCAAAATGTCGACGAAAATTACTTGAAGAGTATTTAGAGGATTTGATTATAAAACATAATGATACTTGTTGGTCGTGGACAAAGTATCGTATTCTACTCGCATATAATGGCTGTTATTCACTCAGATGATTTACGACACTCGCCTATCGGCTCGTGTCGGCAAACTTCATCTTCGTGAATAACAGCTATCATTATATGATCGTTGAATAATATACTATTATTATTGACCACTAGTTAATAATGAAAAATGAACACTAGATGTAATGCGATTAAATGGATAGGGAGATTATGATTATTCCCCATATTGATAAAGTAGATTTTGATAAAAATAAAAAAATCCAAATAAAATTTACAAGATACCACGTATAAAAATACATAAAGGTATAAATTAGCGTAATAATTAGTGTATAATATTTTAACAAATTTTAAGTGTAGTAACATTGCAAACAAAACATTTTTAGAAATTGAAGAAACGCAAAAAATTTGGGATTCATTTAAGGCAAAAAGGTTTTTGAAAGAAAACGGCGAAATCTATGTATTGAAAGCTGACAAGGGTAACACAACGGTTCTCATGAACAAAACTGTATATTTGGAGAAAATGAACTTACTCTTGTCAGACAACAATACATATTGTGAAATTAACAAATTTGGCATTTCTTCAATTCAGACAAATTTAAATTTAATGATAAGCTGTTGGGAACGTCTAGGCAAAATTGACAGTGTAGTGGCGAAAAACTTAAAAAATTATAATGGTACCAATCCTCGGATGTATGGTTTACCGAAAATCCACAAGGATGGTTGCCCACTGAGACCAATTGTAAGTTATTTGGGATCACCGCTGTACAATTTATCTAAATTTTTGTCTAATATTCTAAATTGTTTTGTTGGAAATAATTTTTCTTCGATCAAAAATGCGGAAGATTTTAGACATAAAATTCAAAATATAGTTCTACCTCAAAATTATATCTTAATATCTTTGGACGTTGAATCTTTGTTTACCAACGTAGACTCGTTGTTGGTATTAAATTTGGTAGAAACATTTTGGAATGACATAAAATTAAAAAGCAAACACTAATTTAGATTTGAATAACTTTTTGGAAGGATTAAAATTTGTTTTGAAACACACAGAATTAGTTTTAACGGAAGATGTTTTAAACAAGTGTTTGGCTCTTCAACGGGATCACCAGTCAGTCCAACAGTGGCTAACTTGGTGATGGAATATATTGAGACTGAAGTGTTGAAAACATCTTCCGTTAAACCTATTTTCTTCTTTAGGTATGTGGATAATATTTTTACGGCTATTCCAAATTCAGATGTTGATTATTTTCTCGAATTATTCAATAGTTTTTCTCCGCGAATCAAATTTACTTGTGAAATTGAAAATGAAGGTCGTTTAGCTTTTCTTGATGTTTTGGTGATACGTAAGGAAGATGGAAGTTTAAAAACGAACTGGTATCATAAAAAAAGTTGGTCGGGTCGATACCTAAATTATGAATTGTCGCTTCCATCTTCATACAAAAACAATACGGCGTTTTTATTGGCGGAAAAAGTTTTAAGATTGTCGGATGGAGAATTTCATTCTGACAATTTCAAAATTTTAAAGAACGTATTGTTTTCAAATGGCTACCCAAAGAACGTTATTGCCAGAAATATTAGGAAGGCTATCGATAAAAATACCATTTCGACAAATAATTAAATTTTTATTAAATAATTATGATATAAAACTTGTTGGTAGACCGTTTAATAGTTTAGATACATTTGTATTTACAAAATTAAAAGACAAAATTCCCTTAGAGTTGCAATCTAACTTAGTATATAAGTTAAAGTGTTCTTGTGGAAGATAATATGTTGGTCAAACCAAACAATATTTAAAAAAGAGGATATACCAACATATTTATGATTCCACAAAAACCTTTAGCCAATCACACAGCGCAATCTCAAACCATTTACGACAAACTGGCCACTCTTTATCTATAGAGGATGCGACAATTTTGGATAAGGAGAGGAATCTTACTAAAAGGCTTATTTTGGAAAGTATACATATAAAAAAAGCTCAAAATTCTCAAAATTAATTAAATATACAAGAAGTTTCCAAATTTTTGTTCAATTATTATGATAATATTATTTTAAATTGAATTTTCATGTAATCTTATTTCTAAATTTAAACTTTGTATTATATAAAATTTATTTTTGGCAATAAACGTAGATACTTTAGGCATTATTGTAAAATTTGAAAAAACGTAATGGAGAAAATTTTGTTTATAATTAATTTCCCCCTGAAGATGACGGAATATACCGTCGAAACGTAGGGGGGTATCTACAAAATAAAAATAAGTTAAAAAACAAATAAATCGTTTTAATAAATTAAAATAAAAACTTAATAAAAGAAAAACTCTAACTTTTTACTTGTTAGTCGGATTAAACATAAATAAGATATTTTTTTGAAATATATAATTAGGTTTATCGGTACTATTATAAAGATTAAGAGAAATTATTAAAAATTTTGCAAGTTTCAGTTTCAATCTGAGTGAGAATAACGAAAAATTTAATTTTTTTTTACCAGTCAATCTCATCAGGCTATAGCGACTGAAAATGCTAATTGCACTTTTGATCATTTCCTATATACCGGGTGTTTCTTTTAAGCTGAGACGATCAAATATCTCGAAAAATAGCCACTCTACGGAAAAAATGTCCATAATCAAAATTTAATCATACCGCGGGGGAAATACATTAGTGCAAAAAAATAGTCCCCCACTCCCGCTTTGTAGGTGGGGCGCGGGGTAACTTTGAAACTAAGATAGGAAGCCATATTTTTTATTGCAGATTCGGATTCTACGGCTAAAAATACGTAGGATTTGACTGAAACATTTTTTTCGATTCATGTTAGATGGCGCTGTAATTGACGATATTCAATTTTTATCTCGGATTAAATATCTCGGAAAATAAGCACTCTACGAAAAAAATGATAGAGATCAAAATTGAATTATTCCGCGGGGGAAATATATTAGTGTTAAAATTAGTACCCTCACCCCCTCCTTGTAGGTGGGGCTACTAATTTTTAGAATCGATAAAAATGTTTCAGTCAAATCCTACGTATTTTTAGCCATAGAATCCGAATCTGCAATAAAAAATAGGGGTTCCTATCTTAGTTTCAAAGTTACCCCCCGCCCCACCTACATGGAGGGGTGAGGGCTACTAATTTTAACACTAATGTATTTCCCCCGCGGAATAATTCAATTTTGATCTCTTCCATTTTTTTCGTAGAGTGCTTATTTTCCGAGATATTTAATCCGAGATAAAAATTGAATATCGTCAATTACAGCGCCATCTAACATGAATCGAAAAAAATGTTTCAGTCAAATCCTACGTATTTTTAGCCGTAGAATCCGAATCTGCAATAAAAAATATGGCTTCCTATCTTAGTTTCAAAGTTACCCCGCGCCCCACCTACAAAGCGGGGGTGGGGGACTATTTTTTTGCACTAATGTATTTCCCCCGCGGTATGATTAAATTTTGATTATGAACATTTTTTCCGTAGAGTGGCTATTTTTCGAGATATTTGATCGTCTCAGTTTAAAAGAAACACCCGGTATAGAAAGCAACCATGTAGTTAAGTATTAGCGAATTATACGCAACACACATATTAAACTCTTAATAAATTTCACTTTTACTTTATTTAATGCATAAATACGACTTCTATTTCTTATTGACTGGTAAAAAAAAAAAAAATAGTTATTCTCACTCAGATCGAAACTGAAACTTGCAGTATTCTTAATAATTTCTCCCTCCGTAATAAATAAATAAGATACTTCCGAGTTTTTCAATTTAGTCGAAAGACATGCTTAAAACCATAAATTAACATGAACTGTGATCGTGAGTCATCTAAAAAATCCATACTATCGGCTGTTTGTTGTATTAAAATTGTTACAAAACAACTTTTTCCAAACATCATATTTTTTGTGTGATTATATAACAAAATTGTTAAAATTGTTCATGAACCATATGTTCATAAATCATCTAAAATCGGATGTGGAATGTCCGATGTTGAAATTGTTCACAAACCTTGTTCATAAACCATCTAAAATCAGACGCCCGATGTTGAAATTATTCATGGGCCATGTTTATGAACCATCTTAAACCGGATGATGGGGCGTGGGATATCCTACGTTGAAATTGTTAATGTGACCATCACTTCATAACCTCAAACCCCATATACCTCACAATCCTGAAGTGCAACATAAGAAAATTGCATGTCACAATATAACATCATGTAGAATTAAATTTCATAACTCCACATCCCCATAACTCCAAAAGTCCATAATCCCATAACTCCTTAGCCATATAACCCGATCCACAGAAATCCTATAACCTTATAGCCCCATTACTATAATTCGAATACTCAAGAAGGTCAAAATTCCCTGCATTGTAATAACCAACATTTAGCGATACTCAGGAACAACGACATGGACGTAGCATACTTCTATTCCCTATGGAGTGCTTGATTTACGTGAGTCCTCCCTCTCGCCTCTCACGATGCTCAAAGAGCTTTACAAGTTTGTAAGTAGCAATTTCATGTGTTTTCAGTTTTAGAGTGATAACGCGTTCGTTTATTTGTAAATTACGTTCGTATTGCTTTCTTTTGTGTTGGTTTGACGTATCTCTCTTCAAAGACCAACAGTAATCTGCAAATATATGGCTATCCCAAACATCCTGATATCTCTTTTCAATATCTTTTAAATCCTGGTGGAATCTTTTACCCTGATTTTCACTAAAATTACGTAAATTTTCAGGGAAAGTACTCAATATGAGAATGAAGAAAGTGCAGCTTTAGATTCATTAGGCATCCCATATTTTTAAATTTGTTTACAATATTTTCAACTATAGTCACGTAATTATATCATAGGATATTTCATTCTTTTTTGAAAATCGTTGTCTTTCAAAATTTTATTTTATTTTGCGGTCCATCAAAACACCATCTCTTATTTTCGCATCAGACAATTTAGGAAACTTTTCAAATATGTACATAAAAGCTTTGCTTTCCGTAGTTTTCATTGGTATGCTTTGACGAATTGGTTTACAAGTCCCAGCTTTATATGTAATGGTGGAAGGATTACTTTATTTGTTGGTATTATACTCTGTTATTATTATATTTTTAGATCCTGGAGTTAAATTGTTTCTAGTTGGCCAATCCTTTTTCACATAATGTTCGGCACGAGCTCGACTGTCCCATTCACATAGAAAACCTGGATTTTTGTGAAACCACTTTGTTGACCTATTGTCATTATTTTGTCACTTCTGTTTAGCGTAATCTAATTTTTCGGGTAGGAAGCAAAGGTGGTGGTACACCTCACTTAACACAATGATTCGGTTGTAGACCCAACAGGTAGCGGAGCAAGATGGTTGCCATTATGTAGCAAGGCAGCTTTAAAACTACGTCAGTCATTAGCTTCAAAAGAAACATTATACTCATTTATTAGTCCTCCAATATTATTACAGTAAACTAAATTTTTTACCTCTGTAAAATATTTTCCTAAATTGAATATCTCTTTCGCGATATGTTATACGAGTTCCTGGAGCTAGGCAATTTTTCTCTTTTAATCTTGACGCCATTAGCTCAGAAATTTCTTTTGATACTCCAGCATCTTGGAACAAGTCATTAAGCTCTTCTTGAGAGAACCCATTGGGATTTTTATTAGTCTCGCCTTCTGATTCTTCTGATGTTTCATCGTTCACCTGTATTTCCTCAGCGGCGTCATCAGCTTCGATATCCGACATTTCTATTGCACTTTTATATTCGTCGCTGGTAGTATCACTTTTGTTACTCTCTTCAGCAACAGTTGCATTACAAATCAAAGATTTTGTTTTTCGATTGTTCCCAAACATTTTCGTTAAACAAAAATAGCAATAATTCTCATGATTTTTTGGTTCTCGCCAGACCATTGGAGAAGCAAACGTCCGTTTCTTTTGTTTATTAAGTTGCAAGGAGCATAACTTAAGCATATCGTTTTTGGAGTCTAATGATTAATCATTTCACTTGTTTCTAAACCAAAAAAGGCCTGGTATTTACTTTCAAGTACATCTGTCAGTAAACTTTGGAAGTTATTCACAACATATTCTCCACAAACAACGCAGAAAGAGTCTACGTAATTATTGCATGATGTCTTTCTTGTAACATTATATTGTTCAAAGGCCAAGTTACCCACCGATGTAGAGTTGCGGTCGTTTGATACGGCATGAGCGCCATGAATCATGATCCAGGGACTTTGCCGGATCGCTGAACAACTCCGTTGCTCACCATCACCGCGTGGAGGTTCCCTGGATGCCGACACACGGCAAAACTGTCAGACTCAGAACTCAAGTCTTACGTGCAAATACATTTACTGTTGCATTTTAGGGTTATAGGGTTATGCGGTTATTGGGTTACAAATAGAAAGATGATGAACTTATAGAGATGTGTGTCGTGGAGTTTTAACTGTCCACCTCAAAGTATTTTTTTTGTCGCATTTAATAGTTGTACGGTTGTTATGGGATTTTGGGTTTGTAGGGTTATGAGGTTTTGGACTACTGGGGTTGTAGGATGTTGGGGTTATATGGTTATGGGACTTCTGGGGAGCACTCCGAAATGATATGGTAGACTTCCACGGTGTACCCGTGGCCCGAAAAATAATTGGTTGCTGATTATCCCACGATGTAATTGCAAAACAAAAATGGACTGTATCTTCTGATATTTATTCGGCTGAATTTCTACGAGGTGCTGTTTATTTGCATATAAAACACTTATGTATGATTTCAATCACTAACACAATTTGATTAATAAAAAAACGAGGTTTTCAAAACGTTATAAAACGTATACATAAATTTATTCAATAAAGATTTTATTTAATATTTTTCATTAGCAGCTTGTTCTATGTTGTCGCAAAAAACAAAATGAAGAGTGCGATACAATAATTTTCTTTGCTTTATATACTAATACATTATAGCATCTATGTATTAGTATATAACTATGAAGTTATACAAATTTAATTTTTGCTATTTTCGAATACTATTGTTTTCGGAAGATTCGAAAGATGTCGCATCGATCTAGTTCGAAAATAGCAAAATGAATATTACAATCTAACTACTATTGACATTTCTAAACGTCAAAACAAATTTAATTAAAAAATACGTAAGTATATACATTTCTTAAAGTCTAAATATTCGTATAATAATTTGTAATCATTCAATTTACTTTAATTTTAGGCATATTGCTGGAATGATGTTTTTTATAGGGAAACTGCTTCTAAACACTTCAGGGTTTTTTAGCTTATGGGGACATGTGGAATTATAAAGCTAAAACTCTCCGAGATTGAGGTTTGAGTTTTGCGTGTAAATTTTTTGTTTTTTGCTGCATTTTGGGTTTGTAGTTTAAGACATTTACGAGTTTTGAGGTTATAAAATTTGAGGTTATGGGTTTTAGCGTTATAGGTTATTGATCTCAAGGTTATTGAGGTATGAAAGTATAGGGTTATAAGATTTAAGGGTTGATTGTTGGGTTTTATAGTTTTAGGTTGTTTTTCCCGAGGTCAGAAAAAAACGCTGACTTGATGGGGCCAAACAGGTTTCGGATTCGGTTTCAGAGCCCCGAAACCATATAATCCACTTGGTCTGATTTAAGGAACCCTCCACTCATTTTTTTTGTGGTCCTGTGTAATCGTTTAATTTCTTTTTAATTTTATTCATATATAAGGACATAACTATTATGTAAATAACAGATAACAAATCTTGATCTATTATATTGTCCTAATAATAATTAATGCTAAAAAGCGTTTTCATCAACTTTTATACATTAAACATTTTTAAAACCGGATGATTTATTTGTTTAGGCTTCATTAATTAACGCAAGCTGATAAAATTTTGTATGGAATTCGCCATTAGAAATATAATTTTTAAATGTCTGTTTGTCAAAAATATTTTATTTAATTTTGTGTAACAAATTAAATTTATGATTTTTATATTAATTTATTATATTATGTAAATTTATCTAGCAAGGGATACGCACTATTAAATATAAAATTTAAAAATAAAATTCTACGGTACGATAGTATCGATATTATTATTAGGCCAAAACTCCTATTCTGTACATTTCTACTACATTCTAACTTTGAAACATACTTTGCAAAGCAAACAAAACTTTTCTGTCATATTTTCTTTTTATTATGATTATTTTTTTTTTTTTTTTTAAATAAATTCTAAAATATGAAAAATACATAATATACAAAATGCTGGAAAATTTTCAAATGAAAATTATTTGCAAAATAAAAAAAAGCAAAAAAAAAAAAACAGTTCCTGTTTATCGCTCTCGTGGGATAAATAAAGTTATATTATTTGTGTTTTTCCGTTTTATTATTTTTATTTGCAAATAAAAAAAAAACGAAACATACAACAAATAAAATGAAATATTAAATATATTTTCATTTTTGTTGTAGTTTTTCATTTAGTTCATCCTTTATGATGCTTTGGTGTGATGAAAAATGTGAATAAGCAACTTAATATGTACACTGTGTGTAGTACATAGTACTGCTTTTTTGTTTGCATGCCATTTTTGATCAAAATATTAAAAGTTAGGATCAATATGGTACACGTGACGTGAGGTATATGAATAAATGAAACATAAGTATACAAAAAATTTCAATATGAGTATGTATATACATATAGGGTATGTTCGAGTATGTACATGTGTTGTATAATTTGTTAATTGAGTGTAAACAAAATGTTTAATCCAACTACTGTTAAATTCTTAGAAAATATCATTAAAATAAATTATTGTACACCCCTTCTTATACACGCTTACATATTATGAGCATAAGAAATTTGAAATATTCCCCCCTATTCCACCTTTATGCAATCCAAATTTGTTCGATTGGAAAATTAAAATATGTTTTTCTTAAATATTGACATGACTAACAATACAGTATATCCGATTAAAAAATAACATTTTCGTATTTTTTGTTCTTTAAAGCTTTAACTTACCTAAAATAAAATATTTCTGGAATATTATCAGAGAGTCTGCGGATGCAACTTTAAAATAAATTCGTCGCTCTCTGCTATTACTCGCGCAAGTGTTAGGTTAGATTGTAGTGACTGCTTGGGCACAATTACTTAGATGACTATTGACACTTACTGGAATTAATTAGAGCTACTTAAATAGCGAGAACATCCCACAATTTCCTGTTTTCGAGATCCTATACAAGTTGCCCATCTTAAACTTACCAAAGTGTTTGTGCCCCATTCTGCATGCCAACCAAAGTTTCTTCTTCCTCCTCATCAAAACAGCTTCTGCAGTAGTTATTTGCATCCATACCCAGCAGCCTTCTTGCATGTTCTTCGACAAGGCAGTGACCCGTTCTTAAGGAGTCAGGTCCTAGTTAGCATTTTGAAAAAATTGATTTTTTTTTTTGCGTTTTCTAAATGTACTTATTACATTACCCATCAGTATAGCCATGTCTCAGCGAATATGAGCAAAATCAGAGCCTTCTAGAGTATAGAGCCATAATCATTATGACGTATTTTTTAGAAGCTTTTTTAGTGGTATAACTTTTCACTGATTTCCATAGGAATCCATAATAAAAATGGTGTTTTTTAGCTTCAAGTTTTGCAATGAAAAAAGCAAAAATTTAGCAGCAATATACAGGAAGGGTATATGGGTATTAAGTAAATATTAATTGCAGAAATATTAAAATTAAATTATTTCTAAAATATATTTTTCGAATTTTCATTTTGAAAAATACATCAAAGTTGGCTCTGACGAATTATAATAATACTTGCTAAATTTATCTTTAGTTTTACTAGTGTACGTTAGATGTCTATCATTGTTGGCAGAGAAATACGAAATAAAATTATTTAATCACACAATTATGACACGTTCTTAATATTTTCTGAATTTGTTTTGCTTATCCTACAATTTTTAATCTCAAATTTCCCCAGGTCGCAATTTTTGCTACGATTTTTCAAAATATTTACTACCCACTGCCATCTATGTACATTGACTTGTAATAAGCTTTTCTTTTTAATTTGACCAGAATGCTGTTGTTATGAACTTTTTTTTATATTTTGGTTTAAATAAATCAATTATTACAAGAAAATGAAAACGATTTACTTAAACGATATTCATATATGTTGAAATTCAAACATTTATGAAAATATTTCAGAAATCATAATTAAGAATTTGCAACGTTTTCATTTACAAATTTGTCTTAGGAAAAAAAAGTGATTTCCCATATGTTTTATGTGTTTTACTATGGAAATTTTGGTTTTTTCGTCGTTTCTAATTCCCTTATAAAAGCTTCGTTTTTTAGATTATGGCTTGTATAATCAAGGTTGCTTTGGCAAAATACAGTACTGCTAAGTTAATTATCTAAATCTGGCCTATTAAAATATTTCATTACTCATTGATGGCCATCTTGCCCAAGATTCCATCTTAGACTGTTGTGAATGGCCAAGGCAGTGCCAAAGAAAAGCGGCTTCATTCTGCCACCAGTAAAAAGTTTGAACTAAATTTTTTTTTTTATTACAAATTTAAGTTGTCAAATCTTAAACACTATTATAATTAAATAAATTTGCGGGAGCAGAATTTACGTGCTATCAATAACACAGACACACAAAAAAAAGTCCTGACACAGAAAGGTGAAGTACCTTCTGGTACGTTTTTCGGTGTGATTAAAACGAAGCTCAGGTCAGAACTGACATATCACCCTTAGATTTCGCCCCAGCACACCCTAGCACCCCTCCAAATGGTCAAATTTTCACACCATATAAAAAAACAAAACAAATATCTCATTCTACGTTTTTCGGTGTGCTAAGAACGATTCTGAGTTCATGATTTACCCATCACCCTTAGATTTTGCACCAGCACCCCCTCTCCAAAGGGTCAACATTTTACATCATCATATAAAAATTCATAATAAGTATCTCATTCTACGTTTTTCAATGTAATTTAATAGCTTTAATATTGCTACATATATCTCCCCATCCCCCTTCACCATATGGTTGTATTTTGACCCTTGTAACGTTGTACCAGTATTAGGATATGACAATTTTTCATTTCCATGCGATGAAATCAGGCAACAGAATCATTCCTAGAAAAAAATGCTTCTATATTAAAACACATATAAATAAATTTAAAAGCTTGGAAGATATACAGTATTTTCGGTGTCAATATGTGACCGTAGGTAATCTTTAGTTGATGATTTTGCCTCTGGGGGAATAAAACTATAAGCTATAAGCCGAATCTGTATGTTAGTCATCAATCCACAGATATATTGTGCTTTTAATTTAATTGATTTTAGAACGATTCAAAAATCATAAATCACTTATGTCTTTGGTACAGGATCCTTTTCTATTTTTTACGGTGATAACGAGTCTCTTTTTCCTCAAATGACCTGTGAAGTTGGTTTCGACAATAATTTTCATCTTCTGTTGTAGTTTCTCGTTTTAGCATCCAACAATAATCAGCTAACATATTTACGTCCCATCTACCTTGATATTCTCCTCTCCATCTCATTTAAATCTTGGTGAAAAAGTTCACCTTGCTCTTCACTGTAATCACCTAAGTTTTCAGGAAAATAATCCAAATGTTTCCAAATTATTTTAGAAACCCACGGTTTATATTCGTCAAGTATTGATATATTAAAACAATCAAAATAAAGCCCTTTACTTGCTTCAGATATTTTTCTTCCATATTTTAAAATTTCAAAATTACCACATACGTAACAGAAAATGTCGGTATCCTGAACACAAACGTGAGTTTTTCTTGTAGCCCTAAACTCTCTAGAGGCCAAGTCACCAACCAATAAAGAGCTACGGTCGCATGATGACGACGCCTGCGGGACCGCTTTCCCACCCTGACCAGCCGCCGATACTGGGGTATCCCTCCCCTGCATCGTAAACATTTTTTTACCTACCTTTGCCATAAAGGCATTGTCCCTCACCTGGGGACTTAGCCGGAAGGACCCGTTCCCCGGTCCCAGGAGGTGTCCCGGTTACAAAAGTAGATAAAAAAATGATAAAAAGTATTAAATTTGTGACTTTGAGGTTAAGTAGTGATCTTAGTGAATGACCTCATCAGTAAAGTTCACCAAGAATTCTTTAGACACACCTCTGAACTCCTTAGGCTCAGTTATATAAGTACATATAATGTAAAAATTCATTTCAGTTGCGAAAAACAAATTTCATACACACTTACTCCGAGTCTCAGGTTCATTAATCGCTTTCAATGTGAAGAATCATAATGAAATTAGATCATTTGCCTTGCTATGGCTAATAATAAATTTCGTCCGTCTAGAAGAGTTGCCAGCAGTGTGAATTTTGCTTTACTAACCTCTTGACCGCAAGCTATGCGTATTTATATGTTCTTGCAGTGTTTTGGACGCTGTTTGTGGATTTTTATGAGTACATACGATTGCTGTGCCATCAGCGAAAGTAAACGTCATAATTTTCGAAGATGTTGGTGTAGATCAGAAGTGAAAATTAAATATAAGGTTGGGCCAAGCACATAATATCTGCGATTTGACAAATACGACTTCATAAGTTGGTAAATTTCTGGCAATTTAATATTAATTTTATAAAGCAAACCCTCGTGCCAAACCTTATCGAATGCCTGAGCAACATCCAACAAAACTGCAGAGCAATACTTCTTCTCTTTGTGTGCTGATCTTATTTCTTTAGCTATTCGGTGCACTTGCTCAATCGTTCCGTGCTCGGCTCTAAAACCAAATTGATGATTAGGGATGAAATTTCGGAGTTTCGGTTTAATTTTTTCGATAATTGTGTTTTCGAAGACTTTCGAGATGATTGGTGGTATGTTTATTGGTCTATATGACGAGAACTTGGTAGGATCGTTGCCAGGCTTTGGGATCATTTTTGTACTTGACAGTTTCCAGTACTCAGTGATTCATCCTAATTAATAGATTGAATTGAATATTTGAGCTAGTCGACCAAAGGCACATTCAGGCAATTTTTTAAGCATTTCACCTGTAATTTATCATACACAGGGGTTTTCTTTAATTGAGTTTGATGAGCAATAATAAACTTTACTAGTGGCTTATTTATCTTGCATTTTCCCTCAGGTTCGATTGCTACATCTGTTTAAATCACCGATAATCCAGGGTTGAGAGTGAAAACACCTTCAAGATGATCAGCGAATTCTTTAGCTTTTTCCTCATCACTTCTAGCCCAGTCACTGTTGGGCAGACGAATTGGCGGGATTGGTTGCTGAGGCCGTTTAAGGTATCTAGTGGCTTTCCATAATGAATAGTTTGTGTCAGAGTGGGGAGATAGCTGCTTAAGGTAGTTTTGCAGAAAATCCATTTTGTTTTTTTGGAGTAGGCTTTGCAGTTTATTTTTGGCCTGTGCTGAGATGTTCTAACACCACTTTCGATTCGTTTTCGATAGTATTTTGTCTCTTGTAACAAGAACCAAATTGTACGCTATTTTCTTCTTTCATTACAATTTTTCTAATGCGATCTCAGCCTTCTGTATACTTTTCGTTTTCTTCACATCGATAAAATATTGCAAACAACATTTTTTGTGATAAAGAGTGATGAATGAAAGTAGAAATAGAATGATGTTTTATGCGAGCATGCTGAGATCGCAATAGAAAAAGCTTAATTCAAAAGTCGAAATAGTATACAATTTTATTCTTGAAAAGAGAGACATGAATACTATCGAACATCGGAAAAAGTGATGTTAGAACATCTCAGCACTGGTTAAAGTTGTATTTGGCATCAGACGATCGATTAGTTTGCCATATGCGTCTTAAACGGCATTTCCCAGTTAGCAATTTTTCTATTTCAGCGAATGTTATGGTGTGCCTTGTTTGTTTGCTGTTTTGTTTAGGCCAGGCTGAAATAGCTGCATTGATCAGTAACAGATTAAAGTTTTCCAATGTCATATTTATATCGTTTGCCGTCTCCAGTGTAGATTTCAAGTCGATATGCGAACTGATGTACATCTTGAATTTCAACCAATTAGTGAAGGTGTTCGTTAGGAAGTTGAGTGTTGGACATGGCTTTTGGTCAGCCCAGTAATGTAGTAAGACCGGAGAGTGGCTAGAAGATAATTCTGAAAGTGGTTTAGCCTCGATTATTTCTCGGTTTATTTTACTCATGACAGCAAAATCAAGGATGTCAGGAATCTCTTTACGATCAGTAGACCAATAAGTTGGATGGTTTCACGATGCAACATCGTAAAGATTTACCTGAATAACATTCATTAATTGGCGTCCCCTTGGAGTAGTCATTCTTGAACCCCAGTAGATATATTTGGTATTAAAGTCTCCGGCGACTATAAAGCGTTGACCCAGAGTTACAAAAAACGTTTTATAGATATCTGCTGAATATGATAGCAGTACCTCCTCGACTTCTGCACAAGGAATGTTTAGTATCATAGACTTCGTAACCATTTATTCTAAAATTATGTTTATCGGTTAAATGGGTTTCAGAAACCAGCATAGGATCAATTTCGTGTTTTGCAAGAAATTGTTGTAATTCTAATTTGTGTTGGCTTATACCGTTTGCATTCCAGTGACATATCTTCAGATAATTTATCGGAGACATTTAAGTTTCTGGATGATAGTGGTTTGATTTTGCAGCATTGATTGTAGCATATTTTGCATTGTTGTCATTAACAGAATCATCAGTTGCATTCAGTTATTCAGGGTAGGTTTAGCATTTAAGGATCTACAACTGAGAACGCTTGCATATGTTGAGATACGAAATGAATATATGAAATACGAGATTCTCTCGTATTTTATTCTGCGAATACGAAGGTGTATTATTCTGCGCGTCTGATGTAGTTTAATAGTACCGCCTGGGACGTGACATTTGAATAATATTTCTGTAGACTGGGCAACCCCGCTAGTTTACTGTTGTGAATTTTTTTGGTTTCGGGCCACTATTGGTTGGGTGTAGTTTACCGAATACAACTCATACGGATATCAACTTGCAATAACTTCTTGAATAGCCATATTCTTGGCAGTTTAAACATTGAGTTGGTCCAGACCTTTTATTTGGTTCTTCAACAGTTATGCGTCTATGCATGAGGTAGTTTATTTTATGTATTGGATGAATTTCTCCGTTTTTCAAAGTGCTTTCGGATGGAAACAGTTCAACTTTGGTCATTGGTTGTGGTTGATTCAAGCGGTTCATGATCCTATATACATTCTGTATTCTAAATCCAACTTCAACAAGCGCGGCCTGGATTTCAGTTGCCTGAACTTGGGCATCGATACCTTTAATAAACTGGCTCCATATTCGATAATGAATTTATTGAAATTGATCGATGGATAGTACTTGCTGCAGACGGTTTTGTAGGCGACCTCATCATTGAAGTACTTCTTTGGAAAGGATCGCTCAAATTCGTAAAGGTAAAGATATTGCTTGTAGATGTATATGATGTAGTAACCAAGCATTGCATCACTACACCACTGCGGGCACTGGATCTCGGTAACTGCGGGAGCTCGCTTGCTCACTCCCGAGAGCCGCCGGTACTGGGCTTCCGATTCCCTGCACCCTGCATCTATTTGAAATTCCGGGTCCCTTCCCTTATCATTTTATACCTACCGCCAGGTTTTAAGTATATCCGCTCCTAACATGGAATACAGACGCCGGTTGAAGCCGCCTGTTGCAAAATGGTTTTAGGAAGAGTAATAAAACAACTCGTGCCTTAGAATGGAAAATATAAAGAATACTATTTATTCGAAGAAAATAACTAGGATAATCGCTAATTTGTTGTGGCTCGGACGATGGACGCCGAGCGAATACTACGTTTTACAAATTGAGGCGCACACGTAAAATCAACGCATGCTCAGTCGCAAAAACTTGAAAAACCAAAAAATCACAAGAAGCTACAGATAAAATTATACAATAAAATTATACAATACAGATAAAAACACAATATAGTCTGAGTTCTACACTTTTCCAACATTCTCCCACCTTTTTAAATGGCTTTAATTGAAGATTTAAAGTAATTTAACAAACGTCAAAATAGATAATGATTTATTTAAGCATGTCATTCGATGTAGCGTTTCGGCATCTTGGCTGCTCGCCCTCGTCGTGTCTGCAGTAGCTGCTGCACTTCGGATGCGTTTTATGGAGGATCCATGGTGTCACCCGAACTTGATTAACCCCTGTCTTGTCGATCTTCGTCGATTGGTTCTTCAGAACATTCCTCTGGTGGTGAATTTTCCGATGATTTTTCCACGGGTTTAGGGAGATATCCATCCGAATTCGCTTCCAGTGAAATCAATCGTTAAACTGGTCTAACCAGTACATTTGAGGAGGTTTTGAGTTTTACTCTCCTGATTTGTCCGTCGTTGCCAGGAATTAGTTCTTGTATTCTGGCTAAAGGCCACTTGCAAGCCGTTTGGTTATCAATTGAAATGAAGAATAAGTCACCGACCTTTAAAGTTTTACAGAGATCTTTATTGACTTTTGTTCTTCTGGAAAGTTGACCGAGGTACTCTGTGCGAAAACGATCTTTGATTTCCTCGCGTAGTCGTCTTCGTGAATTTCTTTCAAAAACATGTCTGGGCTTATGACACAAATGTTGTTTTTATCTTCCGTTGAATAGGTGATGGGACGAGCATTAATGATCGATTCGCATTCGCAGAGTGTGGTGTTGAATTCCTCGTAACTGAGACTTGTAATGCCAAGGGTTCTCTTCAGAATATCTTTTACAAGGCGTACCATTCTCTCCCACCACCCACTCCACCATGGGGCGGATGGAGGATTAAAAACCCACTCAATTTTTTCGGTCGCACAATAACTCGAAATTTTCTCCCAATTGACGTGTTGCAGTAAACGGTTAGCTTTGACAAAATTGGTACCGTTATCGCTGTAAATGTAGCTCGGTCTCCCTCTACGATTTATAAATCTGCGCAAAGCTTCGAGAAACCCGTCAGCTGCCAATGTCGTAACCAGCTCAAGATGAATGGCACGGTATACTGCGCAGGTAAATATACAGATGTAGCACTTTTGACCTTCTCATAAAAAGAGAGGTCCAGCGTAGTCTACTCCCGTGCTTTCAAAAACTTTTGCATCTCTGACTCTCCTTGCGGGTAGACCCGTAGGCGGTGATTTAGTGTTTTTCCTGCAAAACAGCGACAGGTAACACACTTTTGTATGACATTTTTTACAGCACGCCGACTTGAATAATCCAAAAATTTTCTCTCAACATTTTTAACATCGTATTGATGCCCGCGTGATTATTTTTCCGGTGTGTATGTGTAATAAGCAGTTTGACCAATTCATGATTATGACTTAAAACTATCGGAAATCTGAAGGCAAAACTGTCATCACGATTTGAAACCAGTGATTTCGTTCTGATTAATCCGGTGCTTTCTTCTTTATAGACTACGAGGGTCTTTAATCGTGAATCGTTTATTCCTTCAAAGGCCCCGTTTTGGCTGATTTTCAAAATTCGCGATTCTGCATCAATAAATTTTCTCGCGCTGATTTCCCCCTTTTGGCGGCATTCTGAATTTACTTTGCAATTTCGCGCAAATCGAAAAACCCAAGCAATCATTCGGACGGTTTTTAGATAACTTGACATTCTGAGCAAATACCACGGTGAATCAGATTCTCTGATAATCACATTAGCACAACTGAGTACCGTAGCCTCTTGAATGAAACTTTCGGGCGTAGTTTTTTCTGCGTTTTTCTTAAACTCTGCGTTAACTTCATCCTCGTTAATCTCAAAACGATCGGCTGGCCAGTGATCAGGAGAATTTTTTAGCCAGTCTGGTCCCTCTTTAATTTTAACGAATCGATTGTGGTTTTCATTAAGCGTGCTCTAAACATTGCTGCCAAGAGTTCCATGCGTGGAATCGAAATATCTTCTCGTGGATGAACGGACGTACCATTTTCTCCTTCCACTCGAACAAAAAATGCAGCCGCGTATGCGGTTTTGCTTGCATCGACAAACAAGTCAAACGTTACTTTGTCTCGTGTGTCTTCGAAAATCCACCGTGGAACACTTAGATCTCGAAGTTCATGAATTTGATCATCAAGCTTGAAACTGTTTTTGGTATTCATCTGGGATCTCATCGTCCCAATTTAATTCTTTGGTTCCCCATAAATTTTGGAGCAATATTTTCAGAAGTAGCAAAGTGGGCGTGGCCCAACCGAGTGGGTCGAAAACTTTATGCGCCGGGGATAAAACAAAACGTTTCGTAATTTTTCTGCTCGTTTTTCCGTTATTGTTATATTAAGTCTCAATGTATCTTTGTCCTTGTTCCAAATCACTACGAGTACGGCACTGTTGTCAGATTGGTCATTATCGTGCGCCATTTCCCACCCTCGGAGGTCAAAACAGGCTTCTTTCATAATCCGTGTAGTTTCGTCTTGGAAATTCGGGGCCTCCTTTTCCGATTTCACGCTCGTGACACAATTATCGACGTAGAATGAGTCGCGTATTCTCTCTATCAACTCTGATTCTTCAATGTTCGTGGATTTTTGAACCATTTTTTCCAAATGACAATCGATTGTTGCTCCTAGCAGAAATGGGCTACAGGAAAACCCGAAAACAACGCGACGGTATTGAAATGTAATAATTTTTCTTGGTTTTATCTTGCTTCACCAAAAAAAATTCAAAAATTGTCTATCCGAAGGCGCAATGTTTATTTGTAAAAATGCTTTTGCAATATGTATCAGCAACTATTCCAATTTCATGATTCCTGAATCTCAACAAAATATTAGGTATCATTCCTATTAGGTTTGGACCAGTTTCAAGGCATTTGTTGAGTGAAACTCCGTCTTTTATTTTCGCGGAAGCATCGAATACTGGCCGGACTGGTGTGGTGCTACTAATTTTTAGAACATGACGATATGGCAAATAATAATCATGCTCTGATAACTGATCACTGGGCACTTCTTCGATAATGCCGTCTTTTTCCCAAAATGTCAATAAATCGTCGTACTTCTCAAACAAGTGTTCATTTTTCAATTTATTGGTCAGATTAATCAATCTCTTTTCGACCATAAAACGATTATTTTCTAGTGGGAGGTGCTTCTAAATAAAAAATATGCCTTTGCTTGAACGAGATAATTTTCCTTTGAAACTCTCTCAGCTGGATCTGTAATTCCCAGCGCATCAAGTCTCCATAAATCCGTAATATCTGCTTCTCTAGCAAACATCGAAATAACTGTGAGAGCAGCATCTTGGCGTTCCAAAAAATTTGTTGAATTTTTCCTTATTATAGTCCCGCCAAGGAGAGTTTCGGCGGCGGTCTCCCCAGTGGGAATTTGTACAATTTTACCTATGTACAGCCGCCCCACCACATCCGCGCCTATCAACACAGCTATAGGTTCGGTGTCGTTGCCAATGTCGGATAAGTAGATTCCTTTGCTTTTCACCTCGTTCAAACGTGTGCTGTTTTCATATGCCGCCATATTTTGACAAATGATCTCCTCATGAAATGCCGTAAAAGTACACTTGAAAGTACCATCAAGTTTACTGTGTGATGCGTGAAATTTGGTGTTGTCGAGGTTCTGACATCCCCCACCCCCCCAAACAATAAGTGCACCATCTTCTTTTCACCGATATTTTTGAAAATTAATTTTTCGGCAAAACTGGCTAAGACGTACGATTTATGCGACCCGGTGCCAATGACCGCGCGAACTACTCGTTCTCTCGTTGGACCTTTCAACTTGACGCGGAGCGTCTGCAAATAAACTTGGGGATCTTGGAAGGTTACGTTGGCGAGAGCGAGATTTTTTGTCATTGTCTGGATTTCACCCACGGTCTGATCGCTATCATTTTTGGTCACTTCTCGACACATCAACCAAGCATGTTTATTCCCACACGAGGCACACTTTATTCTACAACGACACTTATTGTAGCTGTGGTTCAATTTCAAACACGCAAAACATGCTTTTTCGTCTTTCACAATATCTTGTCTCGCACTCAAACTCAACTTTTTTACTTCGCTGTCGTGACTCTCCCCGCAAAAAATACACTTACTCGGAATTTTGTTTGTTTCGTTCGATGTAAACAAAGCAGCCGCGGTTGGTATTGAAGTTTCTGTCACACTTCTGTTTTTCTTCGTACTTTTGTTGTTGCTGAGCACGAATTTCAATAATTCCCGAACGTGAATTTCTACTAGAATATCGTCCCGTCCGAATCTATTTTTCAAACTTTCAACGATAACTGTTCACATCTTCGCTCGCACTTGATTCCTCACACATCGATTGGATTAAAAATTGGAAGTTATCTTCGGTTCGAATTAGGGGGTCTTGCGTGCACTTTCTCAAACATGCTCCAAACCTGCAACCAATCTTTTGGATCGCCGTTGAAACGCTTCAGCTCGAGTTTTGGTAGTCTAAATTTTCGCGAATTTTCTTGTGGAACGTTCACTGTCGAATTATTTCCAGCCTTTTTTTGGGTTAACGGTGTGGAAAATCGCGGGCATGCAACTTTTGCCACTTGAAATCTACTTTTATATTCATCAGCACTTATATCTTCTGTCTCAAAATCCGATTCAGAGCTATTGGCTTTCATCATGTGTTCAAAAAACTTCTTGTTTGTGTCTTCAAGGTCTGAAGCTTTTTCTGAAAATATTGCAAACTGAGCCATTCCAACATCGGCCGATGGATTTTCGTTTTCCATTTCAGCGGTCAGTTTGCCTAAAACTAATATAAACGCTTGTATCTGCACTTTCCGAACTTTCTGGATGTCGTCCATTGTTTTTCACGAATTGATACAGCTCCACACTAACTGAAATTTTCTCTGCAACAACACTAAACTTGTCCTGTCACGGTCGCCAGATGTTGCAAAATGGTTTTAGGAAGAGTAATAAAACAACTCGTGCCTTAGAATGGAAAATATAAAGAATACTATTTACGTTTTACAAATTGAGGGGCACACGTAAAATCAACGCATGATCAGTCGCAAAAACTTGCAAAAACCAAAAAATCACAAGAAGCTACAAATAAAATTCGTCGTGGCGCTCACAATATGATCTACATTTTTCCAACACCACCTTGATATGGGGAAACATGAAAAACTAACTAACTAAATGAAATAGAGCGGTTCAATTAACCAAGGGAATCACATGTTGACCGTAATATCATAGCGGCTGGAATAGTGCTGGCGCGTCTCCCTGCGTTTTGTTCCTTGCGCCCATTGTTAACAACACATGAACCATCAAACACATGTTAGGAATTCATGAACCATCTGAGGAAAAAGCGTCGTCCGAAGAATTTTATAGACCGAAATTTGTTTTAACTTTTGGTTTATTTCCAATAAAGTTTAGATGGCAAACAATAAAAAGATTAGGAACATCATATAGTTACATTTACATGTGTCCTCAATATTTGTAAAAGCTAACATGTATCCAAGTACTTGTAAAAAGAACAAAAATCATCTTAATAAAAGACAAAATATTGGCACTTATTGGAAATTGATCAATTTCTAGAAAAATTTCCATCATATAAATAATGAAAGACTTCTTTTCCATAAGTACAACAGCACAAAAAAATGAAAATTTTGTCACGTAATAACTTTATAAATGTAAACGAGATATATACCTTTATACATATATGTATGTACTGTACATTCATCTCTGTATGTTGATGAAGTTCCATCCATACGAGTGCCTATATACTCGTTTTGAAAAGGCATGTAAATCATATTTTATTTGTTTTCAAGTATCATAAAGATTCATCTTATATATTTTATGAATATGACATTCTTGTTTTCTTTCCTTCCGCATCTAGATCCATACATATATGTACATATACGAGTACAGTAGTGTTCTTATTTTATCTATGCATAAAATATTCGTATAAATAAAAAGATTTAAAAGTTGCCTGTAAAATTATTGTTATTACAGAAATTTTGAAAATTTAATAAATCTTATAACATAATTTTTTGTACATCAATTATTACCCTTCTTCTTTAACATATAGAGAAATATACTTGTGTATCCCTAAGTACATCATATGTACATATACATAACCTTTCGGCGGAAAATGTAAATTGTGTCACTTAAAATTGACTTATTCCATGAGAAAAAACGCCATAATTTTTAAAAATAGAATAGAAAATAAATTCTGGGTTGTTGTACATGATAAACCATGTGTTTGCTATTCGTTCATATATATAACCTAAGTACATTACATAGGTAATGTTTTTTGTTAGAAAATAAAACAACTCCATTTCATTACGTTACCTTTTAAAAATTTTGAATAATTGAAAAATGTAAAACGGTTTATGGAATATATGATATAGTTTTAGACTGCACAGAACAGGTATGTATGTACATGCTATACACGTGAAAATATTTTTTTTTTTTTAGGTAGACCAATTAGGGCTCAGCCAAGCTGCGAAGTGAAGTACGTCTGTTGCATTGGAAATTTTGAATTTGCAAATTAAATAAAACTCATTCAAATTTTATTTTGTTTTACAGTAAATTTTACTGTTAGTTTACAAAATTAAAGCGTACTAGAACTTTTATAATAAAAGTTTGTAAAACAGTTAGTTTTAAATGTAAAATTATTATTAACAGCAAATTTATTTATTTCCACAAAAATAAACAACCAGTGACTTGGCTGCTCTTTGTCAATTTTACCACACTACTAAAAAACTGTTTGATTGAACAAAATAACATAAAAAAATGTCTGTGTTACATTTTATAACTTCAATTTTAACTAACGAGCACTATATTACATAATTTTGTAATCATGTCGTGCAATTTGTTTATTGTTTAATAAAAATTGGTTGTTTCGTTGTTTACGAGTATTTATTTCTAGTTCTTCAAATCAGTGTATAGATCACATTTCTGCAGTCGCTAAGTGTAGTGCACAATTGAATTTAAGAGTAGATTTTGTATCTCTGTTTATGTAGAAACAAATAAATAAATAAACATTACCAGTGTGTTAAAAATGTTGTTACCGGCATCCGAATTAAATTCGTAAATTATGGTTCCGCTGCAAAAGCCAGACTGTTATAGTTTAAATTACTTTAAAAAAAATTGAGCTTTCATTTTTAAAGAAGCTAAAATATATATCAACTGAACAGCAGATATTATTTATATCTTTATTAACTATTTATTTTGAATTTAAGTTCTGAATTCAATCTGTTTGAGTTTATGTTACAATTTTGGTAAATGAAGGAAAAAAACGTGTTCAAAAATAAATAACGATACTGCTCAAGTAGCGTTAGGAAGGTAATTCACATCACATATATTGTTTGTATGTGTTTGCAAAATTAGTAAACTAAATTTGTTTCATTTTATTTAATTTTTTTATTTTTATTTTTATCTCATGGTTGTGTGCCAGTATTTCAAAGTGTTATACTAAAATACGGCTATTTCTTCCTGTTGTGCTTTGCTAAAAGGTTTTTGTTTGGATAATGTTTTGGTCGCGTGTTTTGGTCAAGTGGGTACTACAGTGTCTTCTACACGCCATTTGGAAAATTTTCGAGAAATCGAATTTTGAATTTTGGACTAAAATTTGCTCACTATTCAAATCAAATTTTGATATTTTATTAACTAAGTTTAAAGTTCTAATATTTCTAAATATTTTACAAGAAACACAAATTAAATTTTCTTACCTACCATATAAAATGTTAACAGGTTTTTTTTTTAATTTGGTTTACAATAATGCTAAACTGCATTGGATATAGAGCAGACAAAAAACTTAAAATAAAAATACAAAATAGAAAATCAAAATAAAATATGCATGTCAAAGATATTTTATTTCAAAATTTCCTAATACAATATGATAACGGGGTGGTATGGTCTAAAGAACAATAGAATTTTTAATTATTTCAGAGTCTATAAGCGATAGAGATAATTTAGATAAGAATTCATTAATAAATTATTTTTGGGGTCTTTAGGACACTATAGTACTCACTTGAAGATATGTTAAATAATAGAAGTTGCAGTGAGAATTAGCAGTAGGGGTGATTTTGTATTGTAGCTGTGTTGCTTTCCTTCTGTATGATACATAGGCATATTACAGAGCGTGATTAAAATAATGTTGTATTTTTGCTCGTTGATGATGATGATAATGCAAGAGAATAAAAAAATAAATGATTGTTAGTCAGGGCAGCGATTTTGGTCGCAAAATGAGGATTAATTTGAGAATTACATGAAGGCAATTATTTTGTCCGGATAATTTCTATTCGACACTCCAAGAAATAATTAGAATTATTTTAGCTCCTTATTTCTGCTTGTTGTTGTCGCTCCTTATCCATTTAGAAGATATTTTAATAGATCTTTTAATGATAACACTTGATGTTTTCACGTTTAATTCTGAATTTATTATAAATTTTATTTCGCTACTTCTTTACAAAATTTTCTGGATATTTCGAAAACGGGTTATAAACCGCCAATAATTATAAATTTGCCTATGGAAACATCTATTATAATTATTTTACATTATATAATTTTTAAATGACAAAAATAATACTGACATCTCTTATCGACTAGCAAAACTAATTTTATAAAGTACACTACATAAATTGAGCTAATTTTAATTCATTTTTGCACTACTAACGAGCTGTCAAAATTTTAATTTAATCAAACAAAATGTGTGTGATTGTGAGTATATGTAATTAATTAAATATAAGATATGTAAAAGTTTATTATAATATAAATGTTTTTAATTCTATATGTTGATTTTCTTTTAAGTCGTCTTGAGGGTTTGACTTGAAGTTGTATGGTGTCGAATGTGCGTTTCTTTTAGCTTTTCGTTTAACATGATGCAAATAAGAGAGATACAATGACACGAGCGCCTACATGATACAAATATGAGAAATAAGGTCAGAAGAGAACGCTCGAGAAAATACATTAAAATATTGACTCCCACACCATGATACAAATATTACAAGGTATGCTTCACAGTTGAAATCACGTGGAGCGTGACGTCACATAGAGTCAATTTGGATATTTTTTTGCGAATTGGTTGAGGTTTATAAGAATATTTTTACGTGTTGGAAATGGAAATAAGTTTCAACGATTGTACACGATAGAAAAAACACAAATCCCAACCAAACGGAGTCAACGTTACGAAATATTTAACTCAAAGTGACGTAACTAAAAGGAAAAATGGCGATATGTTGATTGGTTGGAACATACCTCTGTATATTTATACCAAGCTCCCACACATAATTCAGAAAAAACAACAAATAGCAAAATAAAACATTAAAAATATTACGAATGTGACCGACAAAAAATTTATAAATTAAAAACTATTTATTCCCAGTCGTACGTTGCGTTAGCAATCGAGAATTTTTTTTTGAGATAGCACGCTCACTTTATCTTTTGCCAGAGGGCTTAAATTACGTTTAATTATCGAAATTTTGTTATTGTAAAATTTAAGATCTCTTGAACTCTGGATAATCGTAAGCTAAACTTAAACTAAAAATATAAAACTTACAAACTCAAATCTCACTTAGCTATCTGTCAAACAAAACCTGGAATGATATTCCGCAAAATATTACCTCACTCCGATAGTCATTCCGGTGGTACCCTAAGTGATCAATAAAAAGTGTCAATTTAAAATTTCTGCGTTTGGTAAGGTGGTAAATGGCCAAAAGTGCTCGATTTAAATTTTAATGTATTTTTTGAATTATCGGTCTTAGTTTTATACAAACCATTTGGTAGGTTTGCTTCCATTTTCAGAAATTTCCTTTGGAAGAGGGAGATTTTTCATATATTCTGGGAAATGGAGTTTATGTATTTTCTTTAATATTAGATTGGAAATCTGCATTTTCCAGAATATGTTAAATAAATATGTGTCTAAAAATTTGTGACCGAAATACCTTTCAAGAAGGTTGTTCAGTCCAAATACGTAAAGGGCATTTCAGTCAAACTGTTTCCTGGCCGAAATACCTTTTTTTGGACTGAAGTTTCTTTATAAAAGGAGTTTTAATCTTAATATTTGTATGGGAATTTGATGACTGAAGCTCCTTTCGTTTTTTGACTGAATTGCGTTTGCTTATATTTACTCCCGAGGAAAAATTTTGCCTGGAATTCATTTTAGTTGTTTGACAGATTCTCCTTCTCAAAAGGAATTTCAGTCACAAATCCAAAAGAAATTCCAGTCGAAGTGTTTCGACTTGAATGAATGCCTTTTGAGTTTTTTGATCAAATTTTCCTAAGTGATCTTTCCTAAGTGAACTTTCCTAAGTGATCAATAAACTTTTGGATCCGGTGATACCCTAAGTTCATTCCGGTTCCTAAGGCTCCTAAGGTTCCTAAGGTTCCTAAAGGTTCCTAAGGTTTCTAAGGTTCCTAAAATTCCTAAGGTTCCTAAGGTTCCTAAGGTTTCTAAGGTGCCTAAGCTTCCTAAAGTTCCTAAGGTTCCTAAGGTTCCTAAGTTTCATTCCGGTCATTCCGGTGATACCCTAACTGATCAATAAACTTTTGGATTGTACATTGTTATTTATCATTCATTACGTAATTAAAATATATATAAAATATATTTTTATAAAGGTATGACAGTGTTTTATTTAATGTAACTTCATCAAAATCTTTATGTTTAACTTTATGTGTTTATCTTTTATTTGTTTATTTGTTTTATTTGTTTATTTGGTTATGTTTTTATGTGTTTATGAGTTTAACTTTATGTGTTTATCTCAGAGTTTAAATTATCGCGATTATCGCTCTTTTTCTCGCTCTCTATAAAAAATTTCGCTCTTGCTTCCAATAACAATTCTTTCACTATTCGTTTACGCTCTTACTCTTTAATGATTAACACAAAATCAAAATTATTTCGCTCTTTCAAAGTGATTTAAATTTTTATTTTTAATATCGCTCTAGAAACAGGGAGCGTAAAAGTTAAAAATATCGCTCCCAATCAATACTACAGAGCGATTGAAGAAAATACATTATTGGGCGATATAGAGTGTTATTTCTTGTAATAGATGGGAGCGATATTTATTGTAATAGACGAATTGCTCTTTCAAAGTTCAATAAATGGTATTTAAGTAAAGTTCGGGAATATGACTAACTAGGTTGGAACTTGGCTTTTCCTTAACCGATTTTAGTGAAATTTGACATGTGCGATGGAAATGGAATTATAAAATGATTTGTAAATAAACTTCTGGAATATGGCCAATTAGGAACGAACTTGGCCATTTCTTATCCGATTTTGATGAAATTCAACATATACGATGGAAATGGGATTCTTAAATGATTTCTAGATAAAGTTCTGGAATATGGCCAATTAGGAAGGAACTTGGCCATTTCTTATTCGATTTTGATGAAATTCAGCATGTTCAATGGAAATGGGATCCTTAAATGGTTTTTAAATGAAGTTCTGGAATATGGCCAATTAGGATGGCAAGTGGCCATTTCTTATCCGATTTTGATGAAATTCAGCATGTTCTATGGAAATGGGATTCTTAAATGAGTTGTAGATAAAGTTCTGGAATATGGCCAATTAGGAAGGAACTTGGCCGTTTCTTATCCGATCTTGATGAAATTCAGCATGTTTGATGGAAATGGGATTCTTAAATGATTTTTAGATAAAGTTCTGGAATATGGGCAATTGGGAAGGAACTTGGCCATTTCTTATCCGATTTTGATGAAATTCAGCATGTTCAATGGAATTGGGATTCTTAAATGATTTTTAGATAAAGTTCTGGAATATGGCCAATTGGGAAGGAACTTGGCCATTCTTATCCGATTTTGATGAAATTCAGCATGTTCAATGGAAATGAGATTCTTAAATGATTTTTAGATGAAGTTCTGGAATATGGCCAATTATGAAGAAATTTGGCCATTTCTTATCCTATTTTGATGAAATTCAGCATGTTCAATGGAAATGAGATTCTTAAATGATTTTTAGATGAAGTTCTGGAATATGGCCAATTATGAAGGAATTTGGCCATTTCTTATCCTATTTTGATGAAATTCAGCATGTTCAATGGAAATGGGATTCTTAAATGATTTTTAGATAAAGTTCTGGAATATGGCCAATTAGGACGGAACTTGCCCAGTTTTAATCCGATTTTGATTAAATTCACCATGTTTGTTGAAATGGGATTCTTAAATGATTTTTAGATAAAGTTCTGGAACATTTATTTATTTATTTATTTCATTACAAAAATTATAACTATATCACATATACATATAATTACGAAATGATCAATTAGGACGGAATTTGGCTATTTTTTAACCGATTTTGATGAAATTTGATACATGCATGAGAAAAGGGATTCTAAAATAATATTTACAGGGAAAGAGTTTTGGAATAAGGTCAATTAGAAAGGAACTCGGTTATTTCTTAACGATTATGCTATGAAATTCGACATGTACGATGGAAGTGGGATTCTAAAATGATTGTTAGGTGAAGTTCTGGAATATGGTCCATTAGGGCGGAATTTCCTTATTTCTTAACCGATTATGATGAAATTCGATATATACGATGGAAATGGGATTCTAAAATGATTTTTAGATGATATTCTGGAATATGGCCAAATAGGACGGAACTTGACTATTTTTTAACCGATTTTGATAAAATTCGATACATGCGATAGAAATGTGATTCTTAAATGATATTTAGAAGGAGTTCTGGAATATGACCAGTTAGAAAGGTACTTGGTTATTTCTTAACCGGTTATAATGAAATTCGACATGTACGATAGAAGTGGGATTCTAAAATGATTGTTAGATGAAGTTTTGGAGTTTGGCCAATAAGGAAGGAACTTGGTTATTTTTTAACCGATTATGATGAAGCTCGAGATATACAAATGGAATTCTAAAATGATTTTTAGATGATGTTTTGAAATATGGCCAAGGAGGATTGAATTTGGCCTTTTTCTATCCGATTTTGATGAATATTCTGCTAAGACGGTAAATTTAATTGTAAAATGATTTTTAGATAAAACTCTGGAATATGGCAAATTAGAAGAAACTAGCCATTTTCAACCCGATTTCTATGAAATTTACTTTATATTCCAGAACTTTATCTACAAATCATTCTAAAATCCCATTTCCTCCACAAATGAAAAATTTAAATATATCGGTTAAACAATAATGAAGTTCCATCCTACTTGGCCATATTCCAGAACTTTATCCAAAATTCATTTAGAATCACATTTCCATTGCGCATGTCAATTTTCACTAAAATCGGTTTAGGAATAGCCAAGTTCCATCATAATTGGCCATATTCCAAAACTTCCTCTAACAATCATTTAAGAATCCCATTTCCATCGTAGATACCGAATTTTATCATAATCGGATAAGAAATGGCCAAGTTCCTTCCTAATTGGCCATATTCCAGAACTTCAACAAAAATAAGAATTTCATATGTGCTAAGGTAGAATTATGAAATAAGATATTCTTATTTTTGATAATTTATATATTGGTTTTTACAGTTGTACAATTTAAAATTGTGACGGGCATGGAAATAGTTGTATGTACTCAAATCATGAAACGACTACAGCAAAAATATAATTTGGGTTACATTTATTTAATTATTTTTGATTTATTTTATTTTTATCACATTTTTATCACACTTCCTAGTGGCAGGTTTCTACAGCTCTAACAGAATTTGAGCACTAAACTGTATTTTTAAGTTGCGACAGTATGGCGGAAATAATTTGAATAAGTATCTGATTATTATTATTATTACTTCAGGGCCATATGGGCGTTAAACCACCTCGCACTGCGACCTAAAAGATCTTTTGTGCATCAAGCCCTACTTAATTTTCAGCCAATATTCAGGCTCTTAATGAACCTGATAATACTGCCGACCGGAACGTGATACATACTATCTGGGCTCATTGCTCTCCCTACTAGACGTAATAACATTTACTTCTGCTAGAAGAGCGGTAGCATTGGGACTCAAGGACTTCGAGAGGGCAGACCCACTCCCGTGTATTCCTTCCCATGCCTCGTCTACCGTTTTGATTTAACTCTTGCGAGTTGCTGAGAATAAAAAGTCGCCTGTAGGTCACCCAGGTTTACTACAGGAAGGCTAAATAAAACTGGAGGATGCCTGGTATCCAGAGTCCGCATATAGAGACTGATTAACCTATCAGCCATTCATCCATCGGCATAATGCTGTTCCACCTTAGATTAGGGATTTTTTGTCAAGGTGTTCTCCTTTAGCGCCGTACTTTAGCCTGTCACAAAAGGCCACATTCAGCCTAATGGTTACAGTTACCATTAGTGCCACGAGGAGGCAGTACGTACACTTGCGCCTACTGGAAGGTTACGGAGCCCCCTCCAATAGACGCCAAACCACCAAGTGGCTGATACTAATTACATTTTTTTAAATTAGGTTGGCTCTGAGCGTTACGTTTAATAAGTCTAGAGTGAAATTTAAATTCCAATAATTCTTTAGGTTATTTATAATCAATTGGATAATTTTACCAATTCAACAAATTCTATAATTGTTTAATATTCTACCTATTCTACAAAATCTCTAAATTCTACAAATTCTATTAACTTTCCAAATTTTAACAATTTGATAGATTTTATTCTTCAAATCCTTCCAATTTATTTAATTCCTTGATTCCTAATACTTCAATAAATTCTGTTAATTTAGAAATTTTATAAACTTAGGTCTCAACATTTTTTTAAAATTCTGTAAACCCAATAAATTTCAGCTTAGCATTTCGAAAATTCCAAAATTTTTCAATTCCCTTTACAACACCCTCTTTTATACTTAAGAATTCTATAGAAATTCTACAAAATCTTTAAATTTTTATTTTCTTTCAATGATAATTTCAAACCTGTTCAATCCTGTATGCTTTGAATTCTGTTAATTTGACGAATTCTTTAATTTCATTAAACAATTAAATTTTTTTTTTAATTTGATAATTTTTTTTTAAAAAGCTTTAAACTTCTCCAGCGATTAAAGCTGCTTTAATATTATGTAAATTCTTTAAATTATACAAATTCTTTAAAGTTGGATAACTAAATCCCTAAAATCAATTCTATAATTTCTATTAGTTCTTAGTACCGCGCTCCCACCTAAATTCAAATGTGTATAACTTGTTAAGTGGTGTAAATGCAATGACCCTTCACCACAAGTGACAAAAATTAATTGAGCCTGTCAGCCGGTAGTGGAAGCCAGTGCTTGATCAGTCGACCAGTCCACTCCGGCGTATGTTACGGGGAAGAGAATCACTTGGATAGCCGAATGAAAGTGGAATATTTTACGTAAACAATTTAATTTGAGGGGACTTACCAGTTGTGGTTCCAATTTGTAACTCGTTCTGCGGAATGCTTGAAGCTTTTAACACGAAGCTGGTAAACAACAAATGTAAAACACAATAAAATTTTACAACACTTCACTTCACTCACACTTATTGCAGCAGTTTCCAAGCGATTTATACACTGTTTTTTTTACTTATTTTCACCTGACCAATTTCATCGTTCTTAATTTTTTTTTTTATTTTTATTAAACACAGGCAGATAACAAAATTTTAAATTAGCACAATTTCACACCATATCACTGCAGAAACTGTATAATTAACACACGATTCTTCGTTTCATACATTTTTATTTTAGTTTTCAATTCAAACTCACGACATAGATATATGGCTTGATTTTATTTCTGTTTTTTTTTTCATTTCTGTGACCAAATCTTAATTTCCATTAAAATAAGGGATGAACAAACAATAGATTCACTCGTGTTAACCAAGATTTTGAAGCCACCACCATGTCGTGAACACATTTTTTGTTTTTAATTTGAAACACACAATCACATTTTTCTTTTACTTGAGTTGTTATTCAACCAAAAGCCGAAAACATTCTCTTCCCCATCATGCGGTTGTTCACCTTTATCTCATTTAATTTGTTTATTTTTTTTAACTATCGGTTGATTCTCTCTATTTCGCATGTCGATGCACAATACAATATTTTTGAAAACTGTACAACCGTTAGTACTTTACAGGGTTGGAGTATTTGGATGCGAAAACCTGAATAATTCAAAGGAAGATTCAAAATGGATTTTGGAAAATATGGCTAAGTTTAGTTTTCTCCATTAACCAATCAAAACATTATGCAACCACCCTGACTGTGCGTCTGTAATCGTAACATAAAAAATATAGGCAAGAATTTCAAGGCTTCATTGTTATCCTTAGCATAAATACTCGAGTGCCCAAACGCGTGCCGGTTATAATTTATGCTTCAATAAATCTGTGGTTTAATTCTTTTACAACTAAACGCTTCCCATTACATATACTTAACGAGAAATTAATATTCTCACTCTCATAATTGGTACTCCTATTTTTAGACGTAATTCATGTGGTGTCGCACCGCTTGGATTTAAACCATTTAAATATTCAACAGGAATTCCCATTGCTTGATTTTCATTTTCCGTATCAGCACTTTAATAAATGCGTTCCATACTATTACAATTATTATAATAATTTTTTTGATTTCCCAATATTTTACTGTACTCTGAGTAATGTTCGATGCTTTTTAAATAAAAATTGGAAAAGGTTTAGAAGTGATGTGAAACTTTCACGTTCCATTCAAAATTGTGCAATTTGGGAATCTACATTCTATTCAAGAGGCTTAAAGCCATATTTAAAATAGAACCTATATTGTATGATTTAATATGTGCGCTAGAAATTATTTAAAAATATAAAGATTCCCCAAAATCTCACACCAAAAATTGGATACAACTTCTTGAACCAAAAGTTTTTAAATCAGAGTTATTCGAGTAATCTAAAGCCACACTATAAGGAAATTTTTAACAGGTAAAAATCTTCTGAAATTTCTTGAAGCTTTTCGTAATATGAATATTTCATAACCTAAATCAATGTTATAGGAGCAATCAAAATTTCTATTTTTAATTTATGTTATAATACCAAAGTATTTTTATTCAATATATACAAGTTTGTTTGGAATTTTTAAAATCGAATGTTGCAAAAGATCAAACTTAGATATAGCCCGAATTCGTTTTTTATTTTATGAAATTTATTCCGGAAAATCAAGGCTTCCTTATTTATTTTCAGAGTATTCCTAATATCTATCCTTAACGAAATGGAGTATGTAAGGATTACAAGGGTGACACGTTGTACCATCAGTTTTCGATTATGTTTTGTCTCTTGTAACAAGAACAAAATTGTACACTATTTTCTTTTTTCATTACAATTTTTATAATGCGACCTCATGGTGGATTCAGCGAGAAAACTTTGCTAGCTCGTGATCACAAATTATTGAAATTTCGTCATCTTTTTTACTCCCTTCAATTTTTTGTTTACTTTTTTAAAACAGCAACTGAAAAATGAGCTTGGATTGAAGCCTTTGAAATTTGAAAAGGAATTGCTTCGTCTTCTATGCTAGGGCTCCATTCCACATTGAGCAATATGTAAACAATCAAAATGACCGAGTTTATTTGACAGAGAGGTCATGCGAAAATTTGCAACAGTGTTTTTTTTGAGAAATTAGTTAACTGCAAAAACTTTAGTTTGTATTTGAATCTCTAAAATAAAAAATATCTATAATTAATATTATTAATATATTTTTGAAATTTATTTCGACGGCAATCTAGTATAATCAACGTATAAACTAGTAAAAAATGATGACGTAGGATTAACTAGAATTCTGCTAAAGTATATAGTTTTTCCGGTCATTTTACTAGACTCTAGTAGAATAAATGTAGCTTTGCAAGAAAATCTAGTATTCGATTTTACTTGAAAGCTAATTAAAAAACCGTATTTCTCATAATTTTACCGGAATTCCATTCGTAAAAACAAGTAGAATTGTTTACTTGATTTCCAGTACTACAGATTTATATTTCAAGTAAAATTGCCATATTTTACTACAACCAGAAATCTAGTATTTTAAATTTTACTTGATTCAACTAGATTGTCTAGTATGCTCACATCTAGTGAATTTTTATTTACCGTGTAGGTGACATTTAAATATTTATTAAATTGTCATTTGAGTATTAATGCAATTTATAGCAGATAAATATTATCGTTTTATTATGAAATATGCGAATGTATCACTAACTAGCACACTGATATCTTTGGAACGAAAAGAGATACGGAAAATCTGATAACGCTAATAGAAAGATCTCGGTTTTTTAAGTAAGGTGGCAATCATAACTTCTAAACTTATAATTAATTTTTTATTTCAGACCGGATAATCTTCAGTTTAAATTCCATCAGACTCGAGCTGCACAAATTGAATAAAATAATACAGTTTTTCAAATATTAAATTATTTATGATTTTCAAAAGTATTGACAAAAAAAAAAAATAAATTGCAAACTACCGAAATTGAAAACTAAATGAAACTAAAAAATGTTCAACTTTTATTTACCGCAAATAAGTAATTCGTTAATAATAAAACGGGTAAAAGAGCTTTTTGGAATTTTTCTAGTTTTCGAAACTTTTCATTTCAAAACCAAATAATTTTTTTTTTAATTTCTTAATTAAATTAAACAAAATCAGAAACCACTTTTCTTTATAAAATTAAATATGTACCTGTTTATACAATAAAAATGAGGATGAAGCGAATTTTTAAACAGGAATTTATAACATTTAGTTTTATATAATGGTTGCTATATAAATTATATAAATTAAATATGCATAATTGCACGCTTTTTATCAAAGCAACCCAGATTATTATAATATTAATACATTAATATATATATATTTAGCTAGCGAGGCTGTAGAACGCTTTGAAAAAATAAAACAATTTAACAATGTAAATAAACTTGTAGTTTCAAATTGTATTGTTCGTGGCGTAGTGGTAACGCATTGGACTAGAGCGGCAAACGTCTTCGGTTCGATCCTCATTTAATTTAATATTTTTTTTTTTTGTTATTATTTTTTTTAATATTCATGTAATGACCAAATATTTTATTTAAAATTAAACATTCCGCTTTTTAGTTATTACAGTAATTACTAATTACACAAGAAAATACGTGGTCCGCGTTTATGATTAAACACTACAACAAATTATTTAAAAACTTTTATATTATGAGTTGTAGAAAGCCATGAGAATTTTTCGGTAAACATTTTTTTTTCTGTCATAAACTTCAAAGCATGCTAAGTTTGAAACAATATAAGAATGAAAGTTTAATAAATTTCCTTAGGTTGATATGGGTTAGTAGAAATATTTTGGACTAGAGCGGCTAAAGTCCGGCGTTCGATTGTGGTCAAGGCATTTTAGTTTTGTTTTACAATTTATATTTTTTTGACGTGATAACGTCTTGCACCGCATGCGTTCAGAAAATTGACAAGAAATTTTTCCCTGGGTCGTGGGCAATTACTAATCAACTGCAAGCATTACCTTTAATTTAAATGTATGATTTCTTAGGTTGGTCCTTAGGCTTCATGCCCCACACATAATATTATCGAATGATTTCGCGCGATTTACCAGAAATCCTTCAACAACTGTAGTGACAGAATGGCTCATCGGATCCGAGCAATTCTGAAGTCAATTTTTGCATAAAGAAACAGTGGTGGTTAATTTATTTTAAATTAAAATAATTATTCTACACATTAATTTTAATTTTAATTAAATCTACAAAATAGCCATTTAAAGGGATTGACCGCACTATGGCGAGAGAACGCCCCCCATCTGAACAGAGTAATTCTGATGCTAATTTGTACATAAAAAAATATGGCAGATAATTTAGTTTAAATTAAAATAATTAATCTCAACATGTCATAAACGTTATCACGCAAAACACCTAATGGTCTGTAAGGTTTTGTGTGTGACGTCCCGACGCATGTAAAATCGTCCTTAAAAGCTCTTACTCTTTGGTTTAAGGTCTATTTAAAGTACAATAATCCTTAAAAGCCTTTAGTCTCGAGCTATTCCTACTTGGCTAAAAATAACGGCTAAAAAAACCCAAATGGTCAAATGGTGATTGTGACAGCGGCCGCTTGACATCAACATTATATATAAATTGTATCCGCCCTAGGACGGGCTATACCCCCTAATTAGTGATAATTGTGGATAGCTATTGAGTTTTGATTTTATGTGTCTATAATTAAATTGAATTGAATGAGACACAAGCCTGGAAGTCGAATGTTTAGAGTTCTTGCAGTACATAATAATTTGTAAGCGGTACTTGAAATGACAGTCAAGAACAAGGAAATCAGATAATTTATCGGGTCGTTATATTAGTTATGTTTCTGTAGCCTTTGCGGGCCCCCATTTTCCACCTAAGGATTGATAAGAATGATTGTGGACGAATCGTGTGTATAGGAACGGATTTATGTAATAAGCACGCCCGACAAGATCCCTCTGTGGGTTATTGAGTGTTGTACGACCTTTTTCTAATAAGGGTACCAAGAGTTTGGCGCGTTAATTGAACCTGCATCTTTATGTTACATTTTTTTCTTTAATTGTTTTTATATGTGTGTTAAAATATTCTTTTCATTTCAAAAAAAAAAAAAAAAAACAGTAAAGCAAATTAATAATATATAATAGGAATAATTTTTAAAGTAAAATTAAATAACGTAGTCATAGGGTGCATTATGTGTTAAAGTGAGTATGGTTGCAGTCGCAGCGAATAATTTTTACTTTTCAGTTAACACCGCCAGAAGGAGCCATTGAGTACTCTGTGGGGACTTTAGTTGTGTTTTAAATTAACTTCTATAATTTTTTTATAACGGGTTGTTTCTATGACACACTGCACGCTTTACTAAATACACTAGCATGATCATTTAGATTTAAAATGTGTATGTTTTCTTTTCATATTTTCATATCAACCAGGTAATTTATATTAAATTAAAATAATTAATCTCAACACCTTATAAACGTTATCACGCAAAACAACTACGGCCGTGTAGACGACACAGTCCACCCCGAATTTTGTTTTTTGAAGAAAAGCACAGCTCCCGCTATTTATCGTTCTGTAAGGTTTTTTGTGTGATAACACATTTAAAATCATTCATAAAAGCCCTTGCTCTTTGTTTGAAGGTATATTTAAAGAACAATACTCCTTAAAAGCCTTTAATTTCGAGCTACTCCTACTTGGCTAAATAATAACGGATAATCAAATAGCAAATGGTGAAATGGTCAAATGGTGATTGTAGCAGCCGGAAGTAAAAACATTGAATTTTCCGAGATTTCCCACGAGAAACTTGAACTGAATTTTTTCCTGCGATAGCTATAGACAAGTCACATCAATAAAATACATCTATAGACATAACACTCTAGAGGCGGTGTTTATTCCAATTAAAATATTTTTTTGGGTGTACTGAGTTTTCCACAATTTTCCACGAGGAACTGCAGCCAGGTTTGGCAATATATGAATATTAAAAAAAACAACAAGCGAGTTCACCCTCAACTCGCAAAAGATTTATGTGAAAACTTTTATGTATAAATATCTATTGAATTATTTCAAGCCATTTCGATGAGACCGAGAAACCCCTGCATAAAGACGGCTGATGTTCGCTCAGTGTATAAGCTAAGTTACATTTTTGGTTCAAAAAGTCAATAAGTTATTCGATTTTGAATTTGGAGGACGAACCTTACTGACATTAATTGAGCATGAGCAAAGTACAGTTCTGTTAAGTTAATCACCTAAACCTGCCATCTACGCTTTAAAATATATCAATACTCATACACGGCAATCTTCAAATATGCATCGCTTTATCATTGATCAATTTAAAATAAATTAACTAAAGCGGTTCTATTAGGGCGAAATGTTGACCATAAATTCATAGCAATTATAAAGGCAGTAGGGCAAAACACTAATAACAAAGCGTACTGATTAAACAATTTTAAAATTATTATTTTATTATGCACAATGTAGGTATATATGCAGTTTTCACAGCTCGCTATTTCCCGTTAATTTTTTTGAGTCACTTAAGGCATTGCCCCGCATGCAAAACGGAAAACCGGCGTTTAAAACCATTAAACTCAATTTTTGGCTAAGTTATTTCACTTTGCAATATGAAAATTATTAACAAAGAGTTCTAATCTATAAGTTCCACCTTATTCTAAGAAAATTTTATTAAAATTAATTTAATTTTATTCAAAATCCCCAATTTTATGTTTTGCCGGCCGTCAAGCAAAAATCAGTAAAATTGGAGTTTTTGAATGAAATTAAATCAATTTTAATAAAAAATTTTAGAATAACGAATTATTTGATTTGACGGTTTCAAATGCCGGTTTGCCGTTTGAGCATTACACTACACAAGCATAATTTGTGGTCCTTTTGCTTGTATTTTTCATTTTCAAAAACACTTGCTGCTGCGGCTATATATAGAAAATATTTTGACAACCAAATAAATTAAAGTAGGCGGATTTTTTTAATTTTTTTTTTGTATTTGGCTCACGATGTTTTTAAAATGCCGGATGATGTTGTATATTGCATATGTATGCGTCGATTTTGCGTTGATTTTACGTTTTATTTATTTATTGTTCTTGTCGATATATACACATACATGAAATATTTTTTTGTTCGGCTTTTTTGTTTCCGTAACCCGAGTTTTATACAATTTTTTACTTACTCCTGCCGCTAAAGATGTTTTCACATCAAAAAGGTATTCAATGATAATCATGCATCCTATTATTCCTTAGTAGTTTTTAGGATAAACACTACCGATCTTTATTGACTTCATTTTTTATTTTCGGCTGGGATAACACAATCTGTATTGCCGATTTTTTTACTTTCGACTGGGATAACGCAATCTGCATTACCGTTTTTTACTTTCAGCTGGAAACTTTCGGCTGGTGTAACACAATCTGCATTATCGACTTTTCACTTTCGGCTAGCAACTTTCAGCTAACTTTAACAGTATGTATATTTTTGCAATTATTGTTTTTCTATTCTTTCATTATCTCGTTTCAACAAAATATAGACTTACACCACTTTCAAAGAAAACGGCACAATGTTTAGTACATTTTCCCTCGAATTTTATACTAGATTCGAGCATTATGAAAATTTTTGTAATCGGATTGCTGATATGAGGTTTGTGGCTCATGACTATAAATTCATTATATTAGGTGACTTCAACCTCCCTAGTACTCGTTGGAATGTAAATTCTAGTAATATTTTACCAAACCTTTCTTTTGGACAAAGGGTGAATCTCTTGTTGGAGACAGTAATGCTCACGGGACTAAGTCAGCACAATCTTATCAAAAATGCCAGTGTTAGAATTCTGGACCTAATGCTTTCCAACATAAATTGTTAAGTACTTACCGTACCAACAATAATTAATTGTGCCCAATCTAAAAAAAAAATCGATTACACAATAATCAGAAGAGAGCTGGAAACATTTAATTGGAATAATGTTTTTTAAAATTGTAGGGTTGATAAGGCAGTTGATAAATCTTAAGAAATATTCTACAGTTGCATAACGCCTAACAATTTTACTAAAGCTAATTCTAGATTTCCTTCGTGGTATTCTTGTAAACTGACCAAATTAATTTATTTAACGGGTAAAAGTAAATATAAAAGTGCTGCTGATGACTATGTTATTTTTTCCAATCTTAAAAAGTGCGTTAAAATCGAAATTCGCAAGAAAACTTTGGAGTTATGTTAAGTAAATATATTTAGAGAAATACTAGGTGATATTGAAGGAACTGAATCGTATCAAATGTCAATTGACTACCACGCAGCTGTGATTTGACTCCGTTTGACTTTTTTTTGTAGGGAGCTATAAGGAATAGGTGTTACGCTAACCATCCAGAGACTATTCAAGACTTAAAAGATCAAATTGAAGTTGCCATTGTTCTCAAAATTTGAGTTGACAGAATGGGGTACTGCAAAGCCAGCCGTGGAAGCCATTTGAATGAAATTGTGTTCCATACTTCATGGCAATGTTTTTTTTTCTAAGAAAACAAACCGCATTAAAAAACATTCTTCTCTTTAAATTTGGAGCCAAATTAAATTGCAAACGATAGATGTACCACCCTATGGGTGCTCTAGTTGTGTTGGTGTATACGGTTAGAAACCACTCCATACCCTATCTGAGACCAAATTTATTTTTTGTATGCCCGACCGGCTGCACTTGCTGTGCGATAATTCCTTTATTACTTTCTTTTACGAAGTAAAATAAAGCGAGATGCTGGTGTCGGCCTTAACTCTGTGAATTGGTTTTTTAGTTGTTTGACGAACTCGCTTTGCGGGGCTATGTTTCTATTTTCTAAAAATTGACCCGGTATTCGAATAGCCGTGCCATACACCAATTCGGCACACGACGCTTGCAATTCCTCGCTGAAAGATGATCGTAACCCTAACATGATCTTTGGCAGAATGTGCCATCTTTCTACCATACCATTGCACTTCGGGTTATAAGCCGTGGTTCGAATACGCTGGAACCCAAGAAACTTCGTCAGCTCAGCAAAAAGTTCAGATTCAAACTGGGTGCTTTGGTCTGTAAGGATGGAGGTGATTTGGTATGCCTTGAAACCTTCGGCTTTTGGCATTGTACACATTGTTGAGTAAGTTTTTTCGAATCCTTCTTGAGAGAGGGCTAACTTACGTTTTCGTTAAATGTTTGTGGTGGCTTGAATTCCAGGTGAAAGGTTGTGAAATGATTCGAAAACTTGTTTCCGGAAGTTTAACGGAATAAAGGGTATGGGTGTACTAGTCGAAATATCACAGTAAATTTATTTATCAGAGTTAAACATTATTGGAACTTGCTTGAATTTAATTGACATGTTGTCATCATGCAAAAGTTCTCGTAGTTCTGCATCATTGGCTTGTTCATCCGCGATTTATGCATAGTAAATGTTTTCAGGAAGAGAAATTTGATCTATAGGTGAAAGGGTATCTGCAACGACGTTGTCAACGCCGGAGATGTGTTGAATGTCGGTTGTGAATTGACCGATAAAATCGAGATGTCGAAATTGGCGCGGTAATGCTTTATCCGGATTCTGGTAAAAGGCGCAGACTAAGGGTTTATGGCCGGTGAACAGTGTGAACTCACGACCTTCGAGGGAATGCCGAAAATATTTGATTCCGTGGTAAGCCGCGAACAGCTCCCTATCGTACGCGCTGTAGCGCTGTTGCGTCTTGATTAAACGTTTTGACAAAAAACCTAATGGCTGCCAAGTATCCGAGACAAATTGCTGCACGACTGCTCCGATAGCATGGTCGGATGCGTTCACCATGATTGCCAATCGAGCCACGGGAATTGGGTGTGCAAGTAGCGTCTCTTGACTTAGTTTCTCCTTGCAATTATTGAAGGCGTCTGTAGATGCCGAAGTCCAGTTAATTGGTGTTTTGCTTTTCTTCTTGTAGCCTTTCAAAAAGTCATTTAACAAAGCTTTGTCAGCGGCAGCGCCTGATCATGCCAAAAAAACGCTTGAGTTGCTCAACAGTTACAGGCCGTTCGAAATTTTTAATAAAACTGACTTTGTCTGGAAGAGGAAGAATACCTTGTTCTTTGATTAGATGACCTAGGAATTTGAGTTCGGGTAATGCGAAGAAGCATTTGTCGGAATTGATGATCAAATCATGCTCGGATAATTTTTCAAAAATAATCTTGAGATGTTCAAGATGTTCTTCGAAAGTCTGGGATGCCACTAGAATGTCATCCAAGTAGACAAAACAGAAATTGAGGCCGGATAATACAGAATGCATCAGTCTTTGAAAAGTCTGTACTGAATTCCTTAGGCCGAACTGTCATTTTTGTGAATTCAAAAAGACCGAAGGATGTGGAAATGGCTGTCTTAGGGATATCTGATGGTTCGATTGGGATTTTATGGTGTGCTTGAACAAGGTCGATAGTTGAAAATATTGTACAACCTGCGAGTTGATACGAAATGTCCTGTATATTCGGTATTGGGTACCTGTCAGGGATCGTAACTCGATTTAGTGCGCGATAATCACCGCATGGCCTCCAGTCTCCATTCTATTTTAACACCAAGTGAAGGGCGCTCGCCCACGGACTATTACTCGGACGATAAACACCCTGTGTCATCATGTGTTCGAACTCTGCCCTTGCTATTTTGAATTTATCAGGCGCCAAACGACGCGCTTTTGCGTAAATTGGCTGGCCTGTTGTTTCCAACCGGTGCGTAACGTTGTGTTTGACCGTAGTGCTACCTAATGAGCGGCTTGTGATCTCCGGGAACATTCTGATTAAATGTTGGATTTGTTTGGGTACTGTAACGTTATTAATAAATAATAGATTTGATGTCTGCATGTGTGTTGGTATGCCGGTAACTGATAGTGAAGTCACCGGATCGACGATCTTGTGTCCCTGCATGCCTACGATGAGGCCGGTGAATTTCAAAAAATCGGCGCTCAAAATCGAAGTCGTGACGTCCGCTTTAATAATTTGGTGCCATATGCGAGGACCGGTGTGTCGTTAGCTGCGTAAAGTTTTAATGTCGAAATAGGTTTGGCTGGCTTAAATAATTTTACAGAGACTATCGATAAGTCTGCGCCCGTATCAACAAGGAGTTTTAGACGACTCAGATAATCAAAAATTATCAGGCAACTACAAATCACGTCGTCGTCAACGGTCGCCAGCGTATGATGACGGCTTAAAAATTTGTTTTTGGTTGAGACGAACTGCCAGCATCTGTGCTTGAGCCTTGCGAGGCAGTGCTCGCTTTACTCTGCCAGAATTTGCAACCAATTTTTCGTGGTAGTAACATGCATCAGAACCTGTTTTAATTTATTATGCTGGAATCCTGAACGATTGAAATGCCTCCGATTTCTCGAGTTATCTTGCGAACGAGCTCGCGACCCATACGAATGGCTACCTCCGGCTGTGATCAATTGCTTTACTTCATTCACTAATTTTATGCGGAACCCAGACAATATATCCTCGAAATTTTGTGGGCTGCTGGCTGAGCTTTTGGTTTTTTCCAGTGTCGGAATACCCTCGATTGCATTTAATCGAGTATGTGAAATTGTTTCCATAAGGGCATCTGCCCATTCGGCTAACGTCTTGAGGTACAGGTCATTCTCAAACGGTGTCAAAACCATCTGGACCTCTTGTGGTAAACCCGACATCCACAACTGCTGTATTGTTTTCTCACTGTATTTGCGAACAACTCCGCTACCGCATTTGCGAACAACTCCGCTAATCGTGTTTATAATTTTAATCGTTTTAGTTTTATTTTATTATTAAGTTATAACGAAGTTTGATTATGATTTGATTTTATATAATACAAATGGTCACATTATCGTAATAATGGCGGATTGTATTAGTTTTTTCTTTGTTGTGACCAACCCGAAACAAAAAGAAACTACTGACTACTTATTTTTCTTTACATTTTTTTGGTTACGTAGTTACATTTTTTTTGTGTCACCACCGCTTTTACCAAGTGTGTGTGTAGCCTTGAGTAAATCGCCACAACCCTTTAGATAGTATATATTTATTTGGCTGTATTGAACACAAATTGACTATATTCTCCACGCGAACAAATGAGTTGTTATACCATTTTTCTGCTGGTTGACCAAAACATACAAAAATGTTTTCTCCGTCAACCAACCGAAAAATTGTATTACTATCCCATCCAATATATTATTGGTTATTGCAATGTGCAATAAATGCAAAAGGTGAACCACGTTTTCATTGCTTGTTTAGACACACGAACTGCCCAAAATGCAAAAATTTTTTTTTACGTTTATTTACTGAAACTTGAGTAAACACTTTTAATGAGTAGGATTGGAATTGTAACTGCATCTGGATATTGTCATTGAATTGTTAGTTTTTTTTAGAAGAACACACCTTCAAGGTTGGGATGCAGTTTTATTTGTAGTTTTATGTGGATTGGGTATATTTGATTTGGTAACGACACGACAAGTCTCCGTTACAAACTTGAAGCTAAAATAGATCATTTTTACTATGGATTCCTATGGCGAACAACGGAAACTTATACCACTAATAAGCTTCTAAAAAATTATTACGGTTCTATCTAAGAAGGCTATATCATTATTCTTCATTATTTTTAGGTTTACAAGGTTATTTCGGTTGGCCAAAAATCATTAATTATGATTAAAATATGATTTTTAAGCAACCGAAAGGTCAATTGCTGTTTCATCCATAATTAAATTAGTCACTACATTACGTTATATCGCTCATGGTTATCTACCATGGGGAGCGAAATCTACAGAATTACATACGATTTTAGTGTTTTTGTGTTTCGATCAAAATCGATATTTAACCATAATTGATTTTACAAAATGGCAAGTGTGCCTTGCCACTTTCTGTAAATAAATCTAAAAGAAAATATCTTAAACCATATAATTATAATGACAATTTATTTTATCAATTTCAATAATAATAAAAAAGCAATTGGAGAATTAAATCAATATTTTAAGCGCAATTATTTGCGATTGTGAACATAAATTGCCAATAATCATTTTAAACAATTTAAAAACAAAAATTTCTAACCTAACTTATACCATCATTTAATTTCAAATACTTTAGAATTTCATAAATCATTTAGTGGTGTAATCCCATAATACCAATGATCGTAAACGGGCGTAGCATTAAATCATTGCCTCGCACCAATTCCACTCGATTGTTTTATATTATGTTAGGGGTATAATAAAATACCAGGAAACATTCAATGTATGTAATACAGATTTTGATTCATTTTAACCGGTAAACCAACAAAAATTATTCGAATCAAGTCAAAATGAATCGTGCAAAATTAGGGTGTAACTTATAAGATTAATTTTATTGCAAATTAATTTTTTTTATAAAGGTTTTTAAAATGGTTTCAATTCGGCAACATTCACACATATGTGAACGTTTACCTGAAATTCATAAAATTTAATACAAATTTGTTGGACCCTCAAAATAAACATACATACATACAAATATGTATGTATTATATCCACTCGCTTTATTTTTAAAATAAATAAAAATGTAATAAAAACATTAAACGGGAACGATTTGGATATGCGGGATTGACCACACAATCAGAACATTAAAATCAACTAATATATTTATTAATTTTCCAAAAAATTAAACGTTTGTTTATTTTATTTGCTCCTACACCATTTTCATATACATATTATGTTTTATATACGGGTACACATACATATTTTGGTCGGCACAAAAAAATATAAAATGTAAACTTTTATGAAAACAACATAACCAAAATTTACATAATCACTTTATATTTGTCCGACCGACAAAAATAACCAAAAATAAAAAAAAAACGAATAAAAAAATGTTTTCATAAAGTATAAAAATAAAATATAACCAAAAAAAAAATTATATTTTCATCTGCAATTTTTACAATCTAAGTTTATAATTTTTGAACCAAATAAAAAAATAATTTAACAATATCCAAATAAAAAATTTTATCCTAACATTTTTTTTTGCCAACAAACAAACATGTAATGATAATTTTTTCGTTAGAAAATTTATTTTTTAGCTTTTAACCAAACAAAACAACATTGTTGATGGTTTCCAGAGAATTTCCAGTATATGACCGGTATAGTACAATGTACAAGAGCAAATTTAGAATTCCATAATATGTTCTAGTAATATGAAACAACCGTTTCTTTTGAATTAAAAATCTTTTTGTTTTTGTATTGTAAAATGTTCTAGTTTCGAGAAATTTTTAATTTAGCCCACACTTTTAGGCGCTCGAGCAAAATAGCTACAACATTTATACGACCATGCTTGAATCAAACGAATTTGTATCTGCAAAAAATCGTAAATCGGTGTGAAGTACTTAACGTTAACAGAAAAGTGGCATTTACACAAAAAAAAATGGAACTCATGCGGTGTTGTTAGACTCCCATCGGGCGCGTCCCCAGATGGCGGATAGAGGAACCCTAACCAACTTGTCGGTGGGTAGATGGGAAATAAAATACAATTCACTGACCAAAACTAGCTAAGGGTGGTTCCCTGAATATAATAACCAATATGGGCGACTCAAAACGAGAAAATATTTCGGCGCAGAGAAACGGATACTCAGTGCCGGCGAGTTTGAGGGGTGAGCAAGCGGGCTCCCAGTCGTCAATATCCAATGACCGCAATACTTTAGAGATGATGAACTACTAAGTTAAATGTCCACTTGTAAGTGGCTTACAAACAGCCAAAATCTTTATTAGACCACAACAACCTCCGTGATAAGTTCTGGTCTGAATAGGTGCAGTCTGAGCGTGTTCCTGGCAATAGTGTGTATATACATTTGAGTTGCATCATTATTTGGCGAACAGGTCTTCTATATGTGCTGGAACATTCATCAATCGTTGCCTTTAAGATGTAGCGTGCCAAAATTAAGGCCCCTATTCACAAAATGTAAAAATTCTATAGCTGTAACTTTACGGAAATTGTTTATAGAGCAAACGTTACAGAGTACTAAAAATTGGTATTCACAAACTGTAAGAACTTCGCCTTAAAAATAGTAGCCTTTGATAAATCGAAATGTCAAAAAACGAATCATAACAAATCATTCTGGCTTGAAAGTCAAATGAATGAGAATGTAGGTACATATGAGATTTTTTGCAGGTTACCTGATAGACAGGTAAGTAAACTATTTTTGCACAGAATAGGATCCGACGTGGCCTTAAAAATAATAAAACAAATATAAAATCAGAATTAACATTAATTATCTTTTGTCATCGAATCTCACCTACTCGTGAGCCACCCGCTCACATGGTATATCTCCCAGCACCTCTATCCTAAACTTGCTACACCCTTATGACGTGATATTTTTTTAAAGGCGTCCCATAATAATTTGCTCTTAAGGTTTATAAACAACCTTATACCAAGAGAATTTATTACTCAGAAATAATACCTTTTAATGCGATTTTAATAAAGCAATTCACAAAATAATGTATCGATCAATATATCGTTGAAATTTTAATCATTGAAATGTAACAAAAAGTCAATAAACGTCACAGAAATATCAATGTCACAGAAATGGGAATTATCTTGGTATTAACAAAAGCTTACTACATATCATTTATTTTTAAATATTGACGATTCAAATGACGTATTAAATCAAATTAGTTTCCGGTCACTTGGAAACTTTGAAGTCCCATAACTCGCAAATCTTAACATTTTTCGGTTTGATCAAGTTCATCACTATTTACATAATTAAAATTGAAATTATAATACATTTTAATAATTTGTTGTTTTAATTTTTTTCCAATCCATAAATGTTTATTTAATTTTATTTGATTTTTACAGCTTTTAAAACATTACGTTTATATTTATCAAGAAACTTTTGCTTTAATCAAATAAATTTCGTAAATATTCCATGACGCGCATCATCACATTGAAATTTTGGTTTACCCCCCCTCCCCCCCCCCCCCCACCATATATAATGAAAACAAAGACGTAGTCCTACGTCAAAAATAATGCATACATGCGTATATTTATTTTTAAATTTCGGCGGCCATCTTTTGTAATCCGGTAGCCTAACATTTCACACTCAAATACGATAAATGGGGTGATCACTAGCGATTGGAATTTCTCGATAAAATTTATTTCTCGGGAAATCGAGAAAGTTTTTTAGCACTTCCCGAGATTCCCGGGAATTCTCGAGAAAATTACAAAAATAAATAAAAAGACCTATTAAGTATAATATAGAATATCACGCATTGATATTATTAAATTATGTATTATCCATTTTATAAACAAATAAATATTTCAATGTTACAAAATCAAATTTTCAACTTCAATTTTTAGAAAAGTTCGAATATAAGTATTTATGAAAAGTTTATAAATACCCAGATAAAAGTTAGTTTAATCAGATCACGTCCACTGCTTTGTGAGATAATCTTGTTCTATTTTTGGTAACTAGGTTGCCTCCTACAGAAAAGTTGCGCTCATTTTGGGTTGATGTCGGTTTTATGGTAAACAAAGCATCTTTCAGCAGCTTTAAATTTGGCGTTATTTGTCCTGTTAATTTATATAAATTAATTTCCTTACCAATCGTCTGGAGCTCGGTTTGTTGTCTTGCTTTTGAAACCGTGGACGTAGATCTTTTTATTGCTTCTTCCAGTTTTTCGTTTAAGTTCCGGCTTTTATTGTATTCATAATAGATTTCTGTATCATCGTCAACGTCATCGCTGTCGACGTTATCAATTTCATCCGCAATTTCAGTATAGTTGTTATATTTTTTCATAAAGTGTTTAGCGGTTTTAACGATTTCGTTCAGTGGGGCAGATTTAAAAAAGTCGTCAGTACTACTCGAAGAACATTGGTATGGTTTTACACTATTGTGGTTATTCAACAATTTTAGTAGAGAAATAAGTGGGGAATTACGGCGTTTCGCAATTTGTAATTTTAATTCGGATAATAGTTCATGACTAATACAAGAATTATTTTCATGGAGCGTTTCAAAGAGAAACTCTAGTATTCCCTCGCTAGATAATAAGTTCGCATCAAGGCGTGATAGGACTTCCACGGCAATTTGTACAGGATTTAACACTTCTAAAATGTTTTTGGAAATGTTGGTGTTGTCGCTATTCCACATATTACGTAAATTTAGCTCTTCTAACGATTTCAAAACCGGATCTAGTATTCTTAAAAATCGTTCGACCATTTTTGCCACACTACTCCAGCTAGTTTTACAATCCAATATTAAATTCAATTCAACATTTTCGATTTGTGTTACGTTGTTTTGTAAAACGGAATTTTTCACTGGAGACCTTTTAAAAATGTTTACAATTTTTCTAATCTTCATTATTGTTCTATTTATGTTTTGTGTATTAACTAATTCAAAATTGTTTGTAACACAATCCCCCAAAAGGGATTGTGTTAACAGACATGAAAATAGAGGTCTGGTTGCGGTCTATTAGCTGGCTAGAGCTCGTCGCTAGGCGTGGGGATTACCAGACATATTTTCATGCTAGAATAACCGCATGAAAAGAAAAATAGAAAGGACAAGAGAAACTAAACCTACCTTGCCACGACCGCAGTGGCGAGAAAATAATAAGGTTGGTGCGTTCGACCCAGGATGCCGATGCCACTCCGACGACCTCCACCCTGTCTGCCGGAAGGGTCCCCTTATCGTCGAGCCGCCTACCGGGATGCCGTTTCCCGGTCGCGGCGGTACCCGACGCCAATAAAAGAAGGAAGGACACCCTCCCGACAAACCTGGTCGAAATCCCCAGGAGTAGATACTGTCATCCTAGGCTAAACAACCCTCCGATGCACATTCGTTAGGGACCCAGATCAACATGTGATCGCCCCACCCACCAGGCCACCACATGATCATAAAACAAAAGAATTACACGGACATAATTGATATCTACATATTACTTAGAAAAAGAAAGGAAAATGCACTGAATTTTTAACTAAACTAAAACTGTAATTAATGTAATCAAATGACAATCTAAAGCAAAAAAAATTATGAAACCGTAATAAAAAAAATAGAAGGAAACAATAAAAACCGTTAACAAGGTAACACCAGAAAAAACGTGGTAAGATGTGAATCAATTTTTTTGGGGTGGGTCGTACTGTGGTACGCAAGGCAGTCTAGTAAGGCAACTAGAGATAAATTTAAAGAATATTTTGTAAACGAAGGCGAAGTACCATGGCAACACAATTTTGTGCACTAAAAATTGCAATCAAAAATCATGTATAATTTAACTTAAAATAAAATATATCTTTGTTTTGAAAATTCATAATATTTTACTTACCGGACCTTTCTCTGGTATATTGCTTACTGATTTTCTAACCTTTTCCTGATCAGTTAAAAAAGATAGTAAATCATAATACCACAATGTTGGAACGTAAATATCCTCAACTGCAACTCCCGATCTTTCCGATGCAATAACTTTTTTCAACTCCTTCCGAAAATTTGTACGCAAGTTATTTACTTTTTTGACCACTGTTTCTCGATTTGCAAAAACATCAATTTCCTTGAATTTTACAATTAATTTATCGTAAGCCGCTTGCTTTAAATTTCGATCATGATAATCTTTATTTTGAATCATCCATAGACATGGTTCACCTCTATAAATTTCAATAAATTCTTCCAAAATTACTCTCTCCGCCATTTTTGTTTTCTATTTTGCATTTGACGTATAATCAAACGCGCCTCGAAACCAAAACTGAATAAAATTGTACCAATTTACCCTACACGCAACGATTTGCAAATGAACTCGTGCAAGCGAAAGCGAAAAAGACAAATTTTTTTGTATTGCACAAGCCACTTGCACAATATTTAAAAACTGCACAGTTTTATCATCTACATGCTCAAATATATTGCATCGATTAATTTGTGCAGTTAAATTTGCGCAGTTAAACGTTATGTCTAGGGGCAGCCTTAGATACAACCGGCCAACAACAAAAAAAAATCTTGTTTCTCATTCGAGATAACTTAAATTCTTATATATTTTTTCCCAATATATATTTTCACACTTGATAATAAAAATCTATCGGATTTTATATAAACAAAACAAATGACTACCGTCGATTCAATTCCAAAATTGACCGTCAAACTATCTAATATAGGTATTTCTAATTTCTATGCCACACGGCAATAATAATAACTTAATCACAACTTTATTCAACTCACGTCCAAACTTGACATTTTTGTTTTTCGTTTAAAATTCAAAACTAAGTAGACTAACTAAATTATTTTTAAATCGTACGTACAAAAATTGTATCCCCTCCAAAAATGAAAAAAACAAAACCGACGTTGTCGTTAACATTTCGGATGGCGTACACATATACTACCACCGAAAATTGATTCCCATCACCAACACCAAACAAACAAATTTCTAGAATATTCCATTTCAACGTACATACAAGCGATAAAAAAAAATCGTCAAGACATTATACCAAAACAAAATGTGTTCGCCAAACCGAATTGAATATATCAACAAATCCATATAAAGAAAATGAAAACGTCTAAATGAAAAAGACTATACATTCGTCAACACACATAGGCGTAGACGATTTACATTAATTACAGATTTATGTACTAAATATATTTTCCCCTTTTATGAATTTAAAAATAGAAAAACAACCGAAAGCGGTCGTTACATGTTGTCTACAATATTTTCTTCGCCGTATTCGTCTCCTAGTTGAAAATAGTTTGGGTCGTTATCCTCATTTTCCGCTTGTGAGCTTTCTGATTCAAAACAATGGCCAATTTCCGATTTTTCGTAAAATATTTTAATAACAGCAAGGTGTATTGCATGATTATAGCATAATTGTAGATATGTCGGTGATAATGCTCCAAACTTCACCATGACGGACCCTCCATCGCTTGTAGTAGCAATAACATCATTCACAAAAATTACATTAAATGAGTTTAGTTTTTGATTGACTAGTTCCAATAACTTTTCCGCTGGGCAACTACCGCGTATTCGAATTAGTCCAAGGTTATCTAATTTAAAATTTTCGTAGTAAATTTGAACATTCAAATAACGCCGATTGCGAAAACTAGTCCACTCATCTATGGACAATGAAACTTTACCATTATCGGCTTTTATAACATTGATTTTGTTAACAGTTTCTTGTTTGATTTGATCGTAAAATTTATAAACTAGATTCATTATGTCGGTTGGATATTTAGGGAGTTGGTGGTCTTGCAGTTTTAAGCTGCTTCGTATGAAAGCACAGGTGGAAATTTTGTAAATAGGAATATTATCATACGCAGCTAGTTCAGAGACTATTTCTTCTAACGGTGTTTTCTTTTTCGAAAAAAATTGTCTATTTTTGCGTGTTCCAGCTTCGTGCGATTTGAAGATAAGGAACTTGGCTGCATTCGAGTAAATATTTTCTTCATGCCGTGCTTGCCATCTAGGAGCTGGTTTAAAATATTTCCAGCAATCACTATAACTGTTCTCGGTCATTTTGTATATTTGGGCTAAAATAAATATTTATTAAATTTAAAGAATCATTTTAAATGTAATTTAACTTACTGTATCAGATCAAAAAACAAAAAATTTTGAGGTTAGATCTCAAACGGACGTCTTTTCTTTTCTTTTGCGAAAACTTCGTTTATAACCAATACTTAAGTTTAACATTAGTTTATGTCTTCGTTTATAATATATTTTGTTTTTATTATTTTCACCAACTACTATTAAAATCAATAGTTTTCTGCTATTACTTTAATTTCCAAAATTATTAAGTCAGTTTCCTAGTTTAAAATATTTGACAGATAAAATGAGTATGTTTAATGGAAAGTACATGAAAAATGAAACCGTTTAATGAAAAATATGGTAAATTTTGTAGGGAGTATAGAGAAACTATAGAACAATTTGTTTTTCAAAATTTCTCGAGAAAATAAATGCACTTCCCGGGAAATGAGAAATGAAAAAGTTGCAGAAATTCCCGAGAATTCTCGATCCCAACCACTTTATACCTTTTGTTTGTTGGCATGTGTAAATTATTTATTTTGACTTTAGTAGAGAGCGTAGAGGATTACCGTTAGCAAGGTGTTCCTTGGCATTATGGCGTCCCATAGACCATTGCCACTCACTTCTCTTGATCACTCGTTGTTCATCAATCCCATCATTTTATATCTCTCTTTTTTTCTTTTTTACTGTCTTTATATATCATTTCAAAACGAAAATGCCGGATGTCTTCCCCCTCTTTAACCACAATTATCGGTCACTGCACCCACCAAGTCACTGAACTCCAATCGACTTACCTATTCTGACTTATACCTATTTGAGTTGGTTTACAATTGGAAACTTAAAACGATATTATTTAAATTTTAAAAGATTGTGGACTTGACTAGAGCTTTGTCCGAGATCAGGGTATGACATCTATATTAAGTGATAAAGTAATACAGAACCGAAGAAAAAAAGAACAAAATAATCGATATCCATCAAGCACGGATAGAAATAAATTGAACAATAAATTTAAATAATTTCCATTCATAAATTCTGAATCATTTGTTAATGATCATTAACGATATCTTGCAACTTAATTGTTTTGTTGTTATTGATTTCACAATTCACAAATTTACAAAGATTTTGAGTAATTTTCCTTTAGTATTGGACGCCAATAAACTTAAATCCATATTTCTGTCATCCGGATTCAATTTAACTGGTCGAGTGGCCGGTCTAAAATTTGTGTTAAACCAAAAAAATACTGAACATAACGTAAACGCTCATTAATAAATAAAAAATAAATCTACCATCCTCTTCCTCATCCTCTCTCTCGCCTTCTTTTCATTCTTGTTCTCAACCTATTTTTCTCCATCCTTCTGGCTTCTCCCTAGCTCATAGACGCTGACTACAACTCTAGACAGCTTCTTTTCAAGGTCGGTAAGCTCGCCGCCAGTACTTTAAATGATGAACATTATGCTCTACGTGTGACTCTTCCCCAGATGAATATCTCAGCCACCGTGTTACCAGTCATGATTTTTTTCAAAAAGTACTGCTGTACCACCTGCAGATTCTTTTGATATATTGCATTGTATGTTGATCCCAAGGCACCTCCAAAAAAGCCTTCCGGTTAAAGCCTGTTTAAGCTAATTGGCTATAATGCACCTGGCCGAGTCCATCAGCCCGCTTAACCCCAACTTCATGAAGCTAATATTATCCTACAACTCTACAAGGATAGAATTTATTGACAAAACGGGAACCCTGTTTAGACAACGGAAACCGATAAACAACATACCTGTACACATGAAACATGGATTGCAAATACTGAGGAATAATTTTGAATATATGTATAGGGGAACCGTTCATAATGCCGCGTTTTAAAATGTCGCGTTTTAAAATACCGCGTTTCAAAATGTCGCGTGGTACAAAATGTCGCGTTTTAAAATGTCGCGTTTCAAAATGCCGCGAGGTACAAAATATCGCGTGGTACAAAATGTCGCGTTTTAAAATGTCGCGTTTCAAAATGCAGCGAGGTAAAAAATGTCGCGTGGTACAAAATGTCGCGTTTTAAAATGTCGCGTTTCAAAATGCCGCGTGGTACATAATGTCGCGTGATATAGTAAGATTTTCCTTCACTGAATGGAAATTATTTATAAATGTAATTTTATGTAATTATAAAGTGGGTCTAAGAAAAAGAACGCAAATGTTGAAATTTATTAGAATATTCCTTCACTAAAATGTTAAAGTTAAGTCCTTATATATCGGAAGTTGATATCAGATACACAATTTAATCCAAATTGAATATTTTGTACGTCGCGGCATTGTGAAACGCGACATTTTAAAACGCGTCTTTTTGTACCACGCGAAATTTTGCACCTCGCGGCATTTTGAAACGCGACATTTTAAGACGCGACATTTTGTACCACGCGACATTTTGTACCTCGCGGCATTTTGAAACGCGACATTTTAAGACGCGATATTTTAAAACGCGACATTTTAAAACGCGGCATTTTGACCCGGACCCATGTATAGTTTATAAATTTACAAATATAATCCTTATTAAAATATTTATGTATGGCGGATATCTGAATAACCATAAGTTAATAGTATTATCCCATTAGAGTAGATTAAGGTAGGTATACAAGTAATTAAATTATTAAACGAAGTTTTTTTTTTTAATTTTGCTTTTTATCTACTTCCCGGAAAGATTATAATTTATTCAGCCCATTTAACCTTTATGCAAACACAATTTTATTTTAATTCTTTTTTGTTTTATTATTAAAGCTAAAAATAGATTTCTCCTGCGGTTTTAAAAACACAACCGGTGGTTTGCAAATAATTAACATATAAAATTTGGTTTTTATGTTATTTTCTTCAAAAGAAACCTAATTAAAAATCCTACAAAAAATAAACAAATCAAAAAAGGAAATGAAAAGAAAATTTAACATTGAGTGAAATTAAACTGGAAAACAAATAAATTTCAATTATTATCAACGTTTCGGTCTTCTTTTCACGTTCAAGTGGTTTTAAGTAGTAATAAAACACAATGTTTTTTTTATATATAAGATTATCAAAATTTAGATAATATTAAAGCAAAACCTAATTAGAAAATAACCGAATAAAATCGTACGGTAGGAATATAGTAATTGGTACAAATTAAAATAAATAACCGTACCTGCTGCTTTCTACCTAATATCTATTCCACTTAGGTTTGTTTACAATAAAAACATTTTCCAACAAAACAGATTAAATCAATAGCGTAAATTATATAGCTTACAACGAAATTAAAGCTTAAATAATCGCGCGAATTTATTGAACAATTTTTTTTTTTTTGTACATAAACCATAATGAATTCTAACCTGAGTGATATAGACAAAAAACGAATAAAATTCGCAATAAAACATACATAAAGGGAAAGAATGAGAATCTTTAATTAAGCTTTATTTTCCAGAAGAAAGCACAACATAAAAAATAAAAACAAAACGATCTAATAAAAATTTCAGTTGTTTTGCTTGTTTTTATAATCATTCAAATTATTATTTTTAATCATCGTCTCCATAAAAGATTCTTCGGTAAATTATTAATTTCTTTGTTATGTATTTCCATTTCATTTTTAACATAAAAATTTGTTCCTTAATCACTTTAGTTATTCAGAAGATCGCCACTTTTTATGCGGGCGAAAGGAAAGATTGGACTTAATTTTAAAAATCAGTATTCAACAAATTAGTGCGAGAATTATATTTCGGTCCCCAGTGAAAGTGACATAGGTACCCATACTCCCGAGGCAGTGGATCATCGTTGGCCTCGACATCAGCAGCAGACACAAACGCGGCCACAACAAACGTCGAGGTGATGCAAGAGCCCAACGCCATACCAGTCAATATGGAAGAAGTAGTGCGGTTGGCGGTAACCAGATCACTAGCCGAACAGCAGCTAGTAATGAGCCAGCAAACGCCAGCACCCCAGAGGGAGGAAGCGGAGTACCACCAAGAGAAACAACCGGAGCGATAGCAGCTATCGCGCCACTGACGGTACAGGATCCACTGCTATGGTTCCACATGGTGGTATCGCAATTCGCACTAGCGCGAATTACAAATGAGAGCACCAAATACCATCATTTATTATGTGCACCGAATGAGAAAATTTCGAACGAAGTTACCGACATAATAACGGGTCCAATCTCCACCACGCCATATTCAACACTAAAACAAGCAATATTGAATCGTACCAGTCAGTCACGAATTAATTGATTACTTCAGAGAATCGAACTAGGGGACATGAAACCCTCGCAACTCCTAAGGCAGCTGAAAGCCAGCGGAGGTGCAGACGTAAATGATGAACCAATCAAAACAATTTGGATCAAGCGGTTACCCCAGCGGGCTCAAGAAATTTTGGCGCCCACAGCAGAGTCATTATCGGCAGAGGCATTGTCAAGTTTAGCGGACCGACTGCACGAAGTAATGATCCAAACGAATGTTTGGTTTAACGAACCACCACGGGTCATACCGTCAAGACAAGAGACCAACCTGGAGTATCAAGTCCATGAACTGACCACGCAGCCAGTCAGGTAGGAATGACCCAGACTAGGGGAATGCTCCACGATTATCTATGCTCATTTCAGATTTAAGGATGTAGCACGGAATTGTAAGCCGACGTGCCCTCGTTCGAAAGAATTTAAATTAAAAAACTAAACCCACCAACGCTGACAGCGACATGCGAAGGTGCGGGAGCAAACAGTCGGTTAAAAATTACGGATAAAGAATCGCTAATAGCATATCTGATAGACACTGGCGCCGACGTAATACGTCGTAATATGTTGCCAGTCCCAAAAGGGAATAGCCAGAAACACGACATAAATGTTTACCTAATCGCAGCAAACGGGAGCAAACTCAAAACTTTTGAAAAAAGAAGAATGCAGCTAAATCTCGGCCTGAGGAGGCAGTTCAGTTGGACATTCATCATCGCAGAAGTCACAATGCCTATCATCGGCGCGGATTTTTTGAAACAGACAGGTCTACTCGTCGATATACAGCATGGACGATTAATTGATCCACTCACACAGCTTTATTCAGTCGGAACCACAACCACTGAAGCAGCATCAACCGTTCGAGTAGTAGACAGTAACCGAAACACTCAGATCGTCGAGTTACTCAATAAGTACAAGGAGTTAACATGTGACACGCAAGCGGGCAAACGAATCAAGCATACCGTAACGCATCAAATCTTAACAAAAGGACCACCGGTATTCGCCAGGCCTCAAAGACTAAATACAGAAATGCTAGAGATAGCGTCAAAGGAATTCCAATATATGATAGATCAAGGGATCTGTCGGCGTTCCGATAGTCCATGGGCGAGCCCGCTACATTTAGTGATAAAGAAAAACAGAGACTGGCGACCACAGTGCTAGATCGATACCCGATCCCATATATTCAGGATTTCGCACAACATTTAGAGGGTACAACAATCTTCTCAACGATAGACCTGGTACGTGCATACCATCAGTTACCAATAGAAGAAGAGGATATACCAAACACAGCGATAACAACACCGTTCGGTTTATACGAATTCACAAAAATGACTTTCATTCCAACGCTTCATGCACAATATACTGCAAGGGTTAAATTTCTGATTCGTGTACTTGGATGACGTGTTAATAGCATCAAAATCACGAACAGTACGAGAAATGACGAACCAGTTCATTTGGCAAAATATAAAGAAGGACGTCAAGGAAATGGTACAACGCTGCATACCATGTCAGAAGGCGAAAGTGACACGGCAGACGAGGCGTCCACTAGGGGAATATCCGCAAACGAGTAGCAGGTTCACGGAGATTCATATGGGCATAATCGGTCCACTGCCTCAATCGGAGGGACAAAGATTTGTGTAACCATTATAGACCGATACAAAAGATGGACCGAAGCGTTAGCTGTGCCAGACATCCGGGCGGAAACTGTCGCAAGGGCGATATATAACAACTGGATAGCACGTTACGGAGTCCCAACATCCATCGTAACCGACCAAGGCGCGCAATTCGAGTCAGAGGCGGCCATCATGTGCCACGAGAACGAGGAATGGACGCGGATACCAACGGTATTGTGGGGATTAAGATCGGCATACCGGGAAGAGTTGGCAGCATCCTCAGCAGAGCTGGTGTATGGGGAAAACCTACGCATACCAAGCGAATTAATCATAGAGAAGAGAGAGGACAAGCCACGAGCGGAATTTGTAAAAGAACTAAAGAACCATTCCGACAAAATTCGGCCAAATTTTTTCGACATTAGTCCAAATTTTTTCGTAGCAAAGGAACTGTCCAAATGCACACGCGTATTCGTAAGAATGGTTTCAAGTAAACGATCTCTACAAACACCATATGAGGGCCCTTTCAGGATAATGGAAAGGAAAGAAAAATATCTCCAAATAAAAATGAAGGGAAGGAATAGCAACATATCAATTGATCGTTTGAAACCGTGTTTCGAAGAAGACGAGAAATCGCAAGGACAACATAATCTAACCGAAGAAGATCAAAGGACCAGAGAAATACAAACACCAACGACACCAGGAAATCATGCCTGAAAAATACATCAACAGCAAATAGAAACTTACCAACAGCGGCAGCGAAAGCAGGGGTCAAGCAAGCAACCACCAGAGTGGGAAGATGTACCAAGACGCCTCTCCGCTTCGCGGATGTTTCGTTCATCGGTGATTCACTGGTGAGGGGGTACTGTGGCGGCGACAAAGTCGACGCAACACAATAACCATTTTTCCAAATGATAAAATTAGTGAAAATAAAGCACTGTCAAAATTACTGAAATCAATTCGTTTCAATTATTAAACTCCAACATTGTCCGCCTAGTAGCCCGGTCTATCTAATTGCGCGCACAAGCACTCTAGGGAAAGTATTTGACGTTTCGACATTTCTCAAAAAACATTTTCCAAATATGCCTCACAGAGACTTGAGCGACATCTGTTGTACGATATCGGAACTGGTAGGCGTGGTGAATTTTAATGCGGACGATAGAGCAATAGTAGTTTCCAAGAAAAATAATTTCCTCTATAGCTGGGAAGCAAGAGAGAAACGGCAAGGATCGGCAACTTCTAGGGAAAGAGCACCCGGAGGAGAGCAACAGTCAGTAAAGTGGAAAGATTAAAACTCAATTGAAAGGAGCACTTGGCTTCACCGTCTGGTTTCCCTATAACTTACATCCCGATCCCGAATAGAGCACGAGACGGTAGCAGCGTAACAATCAAGGGCGATGTTGATGGGATAAAGTGTACCATTACGCTGGATATTGGAGCAACTCGTACTATTAAACAGGAAGACTTCATCGGCGGAGCTGTGCCGCTGGCTGATGGGCTAGAATTAAGAATGGCAAATGGGGATAGTGCGGTGATAAAAGGGAAGAAGATCGGAAACATAAGATCAGGAAGATCCTTTTCCAATACAAAGTTCTGGCCGCAGATGTTGTGGACGAGGTCATATTGGGAATTGGCTTCATTAAGATGAATAGATTCATGTCGGATTTTGGGCGAGGAGTATTGAATAGCGACAGTACCGAGCTGCCACTTGAAATCAACGGTACAGATGCCATTGTGAGGCGAGTAAAAGTCACCCATCGCGAAGAGCTGCCATCGAAGTTAGAAATAATTGTGAAGGTAACCAATGAATCTGCCCCGGTATTACAGTGGTTAGCATACTTGCTTTACGCTCCGGAGGCCCCGGGTTCGATTCCCGGCGAGTGACGAAAAATCACGGCTGGATAATTTAGGATCAATGGATTAATCACTCATTATCCGTTAACAAAATGATTACGAAACTTCAAAGTGAAGCAATGAATCATGATCATCATGTGGAATGCAAGTGTCGGGCGACTGGTTGAAAACCCGATATGACATACGGGCAAAACAAGGATTCCACGAAAGGCAAGTGGTACGGCTTCACAAATCGAATCGAAAGAAGGAGGACTCATCGTAAACTGCAGCCCACATGGGCGGCACTGTACAGGACTAGGTAAAGGGTTGTTCCCGGAAATTCTCGGGACAAATTTCTCGGGAAAATAGGTAAATTTCTTAAACCCAACTCCCGCGGTTTTCATCATAACTCCCGGGAATTTTTAATTTAAAATCTTTTTTATTTTTTTTCTCAAAATTGGGTGTTTTGCTGGGTAATATAATTTCTAAATTTTTTACAACTGTTTTATTCTATTTGATTCAATGATTTCATGATTTTAAAATTTCTTTATTATTAACTTTAATCTCAAAATTAATCTTTGTCAAATGAAAAGCTACTTTCGATCGAAAAAGGCTTGTATCCAAGGCGCAATAAGGAACGTCCTAATAAAATAATTAAAATAAATTATTTAAAATTCGTCAAATGGGGACTAACTTTGAAATGGGATTAGTATCATTGGATTCAGCGTACTCGCATTAGGTTAACGTCCAAACAATTACTTGATTGTCAAATATTTTTTATTGCAAAATATGAGAATGGATTTGCATCACAATTATTCATTGTGACAATCAGTCTCAAATCCATTTGAAACGGAAACATTCGAATACATAAAAATGTCCTCCACTTTATGAACTTAACACTCAATCCAGTTTTATCACACAAAAGCATAATACATACCGACACATATACTACATACATACATACACATATGAATATTCTAATAAATTTCTAAACGACTCTTCATTGTTATCATAAAAATATTTTAACTTATAAATCACATTCCAGTGTATCGATTCAAAAAAATAAAAAAAAACGAAAGCACATCTAAATTTTCCATTCCATTTTCATATTTTCCAGTTTTTTTATTTTTTGCTAAGCCATTTTTATTTTTTTATATACTGTTGTTTACCGATTTTATTGTTCGCTTTTTAGTACAAAAACAATAACATTTGTCATGTTAAATTATCTAAATTAAATCATATTTGGGGGAAATGAAGCTGAAAATGTCAAACGAGGAAAAACCCCTTGAAGTTTCAATATGTTATGTGCTCATTATATTCACAATATTAATGCAAAGACATACATTCATGTCGCTGTTGACACGTTTTATAACAATACGATGCGATTCATCCCAAAATAATGGTTTTATACTTTACGACTAAAATTCAGGTACATTACAACAAAACCGTATAAAATCGTATTTTTATTGTGATGCCACAAATCTAATTAAATTAAAAATTAAAAATGTTTAACAATCAAAATAAAACATTAACATAAAAAAACCAAAATTGACAAATTATCTAAACAAAATTTAATATTTTTCGTTTCAATATTAAAATGAATTTTTTATGGGACCATTAAAAAAATGTCTTTTATTTTACATTATCATAATTTTATAACCCTTTTTATGGATATTTTCATTTCAAATATTGTTGTGTTACGCAGGGCTACGTTGTTGTTATATATATTCTAAGCTAGGTGGCCAACCAAAATTCATCTATTTAATTTTTTTTTGAGCGAGCATATTTAAGTGATGGCTCATTGATAGACTCCTGTTTGGCTTTGAACGCCGACTACGCGAACTAAACCATCAGTTAAAGGGTTTATTGGGAGGAAGATTGTCATCCTTAACCAGCACAATTTGACGAAGCACCTGGTACAAAGATGTTGACTCAATTGTTGGATGGAGTGCCATCGTTTATTGTACCCAATGGATTCATCTGAGAAAAAAAACATATTAAAACCATTTAAAATTCACCGTAAATTCACTATATTTCAGGTTATTTTACACAAAAAGGGCCTCCAGATTATTATAATATTCTTAAAGTTGTCAAATTCACGTGAGACATTTATAAAAACTATCCCCAAAATACATTTAAATTCGTCAGTTCAAACTATGGATTTAACGTGGGAGAATTTATATATAGTGAAAATAACGTTATCAGCATGTGAAAAGTAATCGAAATATCACTTTGTTTTTAAATGTAAAACTTTTATTTTTATATTTCCAATTTTACTTAGTACATATTAAATTAAACTAAGAGGTATCTTGATTTAACGTTAATGCTGACTGATGATTTAACAGTGAATAACTTTATCTTCACATAGGCCAGTTTAATTTCATATTGTAAGATCACATTATTTTTATGTGGTGGCCATATTAATTTCGTTTGCGTCGTTTACCAATTCATACATTTTTAGTTTCGTTTAGCAGAGACACATTAAATAAAAATATGTACATATTTAGTGTTGCATTACCAAGTAACAGTGTAGGTCCCATAAGCAGATTTTTACTTAAACCACCTATTTTGTTACTTGGGTTATCATATTCTATTTATTTATTAACATTTAATATTTCTTAAATTGTACATAATAAAAAACATAAACTGAATAATTCATAACAATTAAATTTAAATAAATAATTAATTTTTGGTTATATAATATAAGAACTATATATATATAAAATGTTATAATATATTTTAAATATAAAAAATCCTTAATATAATAATAAAATAATAATTATACTAAACAGTAACATAAGTATAAAACTATAAGAAATTCTGGCAGCTTTTCTACCATCATTTAAAAAATAAATATGAAATGGAATGGGTTTTAATTCACTGATATGTTTGACTAAATGAATGTCACTACTAGCAACAATATGTGATAATAGTTTATCATCAAAATATAAAATATTAATCTATTTAAAATAAAATAAATGTTATGTTCCTTTTCAATTAAAATATGTTTTATTTCAAAAATATCTCTTTTATTACCATCGACGTAAAGGGCCGAAACAAAAAATCCTTCTTTAAATTTTTTTCCTTTAAATTCAATTTGTTTTGATGTTAAAATTTGTGATAAATTTAATTTAAATGGTTGCATTAAATTAGATATAAATTCATTTTGAGAAAGATTACTAATTTCAGAACGTTTTATAGAAATATTTTCGCAAAAAAAATCTTGATCTAATAACGATTTCGAAAATTTAAGTGAAGCTTTAATAGCAAGAGTTTTGGGTATATTTAAACGAGATGTGATAGCATGAGCATATACTTTATATTCTTTATGTTGAGCTTCTAAGCGAAAGCCCCACATTTGTCTCACAGGTCCACACATCTTCATAGCAGTAGCATAATGAACAAGAAAGTGATGTTTTGGCTTCAACGGGTCTTTAAATATTTGATGATATAGTTTATTATGCTTAGCCACTAATTTATCAAGCTTTACTAATAAATTATCATTCAATTCATGCAATAAAACAATATCGACTATTTTTTTATAGTTATAATTGACTGGTAAAATTTGTTTATGAAAATACTAATATTCAATTCAAGAAAACTACTGTCTGTAAGTTTTTATATATTGGGTTGACTATTACTTGTTTGCTTATTTTTATTTTTTATTTTTATTTGTATAAAATATGGTGCGTCCATTTTGTGACATAGCAATATATATTTTGCGCTTAGTTTCTTTTTAAAATTAAAAATTTGTTTTCATTATTTAAATAAAATGTATAATTACTGTAACAGAGTTTTTGTAATTGTTTGTAAGTAGTGTTTATTATTATTTTTTTGTAAACATTTTTATAAAAAAAAAAAAAAAAGTATATTTCATGTAATGTTTAAATTCCTATTATAGCCCCTGAAGATGACAAAATACTATTTGTCGAAACGTCGGGCAAAATAATAAATTAATATGAAAACTTACAGACAGTAGTTTTCTTGAATTGATTATGACTGAGAAGCCTATAATTTTGTATTTTCAATATCGACTATGTTTAGAAGTGAAAGGAAGAATGAACAAACATTTTGGTTTTTGTCAATCAAATCGCCAATTAATAATGGAAAATAAATTATAAATGTCATCATTTCTTTAGCGCTTAATCTTAATTTTCCACTCTTAATGTGTTGGATTTGTAAGGGAGGAGATAAGTTACCAATTTCTAACTCCCCATAGTTAAACATTTGTTTACGATAATTTAAAGTATCTAAAGAAATAATCTTTTCTTCTAAAATATAGTAGAGAAGTATATGACATATATCATATTTGCACACCCCCTCGAATAAATCGTGCATGATATCAAACGAAAAATTATCGAGAACATGGAAATGAGGTTTATCATTAAAAATAGAATATTCTTTTATCCCACGGTTCTTGGTTTGTACATCATCGGAATAAAGATTTCTCAACCTCATGGAACTAGGATATTCTTTAAAATCAGTTTGCGTTTCAATTTTCGATCTATTACAATTCCGACAAAAATGGTTAGAATTAAAACTATCATTATAACCCAATATATTATTTAAGCCTAAATTATCCCCAAGAATTTGACATAAAATAAAATGTACTTTAAATTGGCCATTTTTTGTGGTAAGTACTATTCCATTTTCCTGCAAACTTATTATTTGTTGTATTAAGGGGTAAAAAACTTTTCCATTTCCATGATCTCTTTTGTCTTTAGTCTTGAACATTGCAGCTAAAAAAATATTGTTTAATTTTGATAAATGATGAGGGGGAATGGTTGGGAATTGGTAATATATAGCGCCAATCGAATGAACCCCTGAATGAGACCCTAGAGGGTTATTTATTTCGAAATCATCAAAATATAATCTAAATGGTATTAATGTTTTATCAGAAAATATCGCCTTTTTTGATTTCCACACAACTCCATTTATTATATTTTTATAGAATCCATCAGGAATTTGACTTAAATTTTCTTGGTAATGTAAAGTTTCACCTAAAATATATGGACTTTCAAAATATTTTTTGAATTGATAGTCTAAGGGCATAACTATGCCACAATCATTGGTAGGTGCTAGCACAGTAGTATGGTTTAAAATAATTTCAGCTAATTCATTATTTATGGTAAAACTTTTTGGACTTCTAAATAAATATGGTGTATTTATCGGTATCGAGAGCCGTGGTATAATAAACAGCTAATTCGTATTGAGAAACGCCGTAATAAGTTTCATTCTTTATATAAGTTGCACGGTGTTGAGTTTTATCCTAGATTCAACACTGCTCGTAAGGAGTTTAAAACTTTAAACTGGTTCCTTTACAATAACTACATTTTGCAAATCGAAGATGAATTAACTTCCTATCCTAAGAAATTCTGGAATTTCATAAATGGTAAAAAGAAGGTTGCTGGGTTTCCTACCCCAATGACTTTTAAGAACTCTTTCGCCAGTCAGCCCTCTGATATATCAAATTTGTTTGCCAATTTTTTTGAGTCTGTCTATGAAGAACCTGCGGTATCATATAACAAGCCTTTTACTAACCGCTGTCTTTCTGATTTTATCTTTTTAAAATTTACGGAAGCAGAAGTCTATGATGGGTTATCTCAACTGGAAGTTAATAAGGGAGCAGGACATGATGGCTTTCCACCCATCCTTATTAAGAATTGTGCAGTGAGTCTAGCCCCTCCACTGACTATTATCTTTAATAATAGCCTACGTACAGGGATTTTTCCTGATCTCTGGAAATTATCTTTCATACGTCCGATTTTCAAATCTGGCAAAAGAAGTGAAGTCATCAACTATCGCGGAATCGCTATTCTTTCTGCTATACCAAAACTATTCGAATCCATGGTACAGAAAGTTTTGTTTTTTCATGTAAAAAGGTTTATTTCTCCTGCTCAACACGGATTTTATCCGGGTAGGTCTACGGCGACTAATCTAGTCTCTTTTTGTGGACATTTATATAGTAGACTAGAACATAGGCAACAAGTAGATGTAGTATACACCGATTTTTCAAAGGCTTTCGATAAAATTGACCATTCGATTCTTGTCGATAAGCTGGATAAACTAGATTGTCAGTTCATCCCTATTAAGTGGTTGCATTCATATCTGTCTGATCGTTACCAATTTGTTAAGGTTAACGATTTTAGCTCTCGTTCATTTCGTGTTACCTCAGGAGTTCCTCAAGGAAGTCACATTGGTCCGCTTTTATTTTCATTATTTGTAAATGATGTTGTTGAGTGTTTTGAATTTGCACATTGTCTGCTTTACGCAGATGATATGAAAATATTTGCTCCAATTAATGAGGTTGCTGATTGTGTGAAACTGCAAGCTGACTTGATTAAATTTTGCAGTTGGTCGATCAATAACAAATTGTTGCTGAATGTGGGTAAATGCAGGATTTTATCATTCTCTCGGATGCGATCGCCAATATTCCAGCAATATTTTTTATATAATATTGCTGTTGACAGAGTTGAGTTCATGTCCGACTTAGGTATAATGTTTTCTTCTGATCTATCTTTTACTAAACACATTGATTGTATCATTACGAAAGCTTACATTATGCTAGGTTTCATTAAGCGCAATTGTAAGGACTTTTGCGACCCGCGCACACTGAAAACTCTATATATATGCTTTGTTCGTTCAGTTCTAGAATACGCTTCTCAGATCTGGTCCCCATTTTATAAGTGCCATTCAGATAGAATTGAGAGTGTTCAGAAGCAATTTGTTCTGTATGCCCTCCGGGGATTACCCACTGAGAGAGCGCATCAATACATTCTCCCGCCTTATATTGATCGTTGTAATTTATTAAAACTACAACGTTTGGATCACCGACGAGACGTTGCATCTGCTATATTCGTTCACGATGTTCTGACTTCCCGAATAGATTGTGACGAATTACTTTCTCGTTTCAATATCTACGCTCCCATGCGCTGTTTGCGCGGTCGCCCTTTGCTACATATTGATCCTGTCTCCACGAACTTTGCACTTTCGGAACCAGTCTTGAGAATGTCGCGGCTTTTTAATTCAGTTTACGATGTTTTCGACTTTAATATGACAAGAAGTTCGTTTAAAAACGAATTGTTTAAATGTCTCTCCAGTAATTGTTAAATTTTGTTTTTTGTATGTTTACTTACCGATTGTATAAATATTTACTGTAGGTAATAATTTAAATAAATAAATAAATAAATAAATCAAGTTCAGTAAGCTTCTTAAACAATTTATACTCCGTGTTTATTTGTTTAAATGGGTTTGTTAAATTGTCAATTATATTTTTAATTGTTTGAATATTTTCAGAATTATTAACCAAGGGAAGTATTTTAGTTTTCAATGAGCTGATTAGTGGATCTAGAACATGTGCTACACTATTTTGAATATCAATAATGTTTTGACGATTAATATTATTCTGATTATGAAGGTTAAGAATGAATTGCAAGGCATTATTTAAAGAAAATTGTTCTATTGCTGTTGAACTTTGTACATACCTAGAGCTATAAGTAGATGTTTCAATTGACTGCGCGGAATCTGGGAAATGTTTTGAAATAAGGTTTTGTTTTTTGTTTTTGTTGTACTGCAAACGACTTGGTGATTGATTTGAATGTATATTATTTAAATGACGTTGAAATGAATAGCTTGATTGAAAAATTTGAACACAATTACCTTGTATGCACTGAAAACGACTACATCGAGTTAAAGAATGATCTTTTAATAAATGTTGTATCAAAATGTTGGTAGAAAAATAATTTGATTTGCAAATATAACAATAAAACATGATTATGAGGTAAGACTGGAAATTAAATTAGAAATATTGGAATTCTGCTGTTCATATGCAGTTGTAATTTCAAAAAAATATTTCTGAATAAAAACCCAAACCATTTGGCTTTGTTTCGGGTATTCTAAATTAAGGACATGATATATTTTGAAACAAACATCTAAACTTTTAAAAAATGAATCAAACTTATAAGTATACGCGTCAAACTTAACACAAAAATTTTATAAATTAGTTAATTATGTACCTTCTACAAAGATAATGGGCTGCAGTTTAAGGCCGTTGCTTATCATTTTGTTTTTCAATATTTCTTCTTTATGAGATAAATCATTTAAAGATGTAATATGTGCAATACATGATGCTTGGCTGTCACTGATTGATGGTTGAATAATTCTCCTCTTGTCGTTTACGATTGATGCTATTTTTGTTGGCTTCAAAATGGCATGTAACATTAAAAATAGAACGCAATCTCTGGAATCTATAAACATAATTTTAAAATAAAACTATTTTAAATAATCTAAATACCTTTACTTACTTTCGTTGGTTAGATTATCAAGTTTTCTTAAAAGAGTTAGATTATATTTATCTTTTACTGTATTCTTTGCAATCACTAAAAATTTTCTTTGGAAACAGTCCCATTTGTTAAATAAGCTATCTTCTTTACCAGGAAAAATATGACAAAAATCGAAATTTATCTGCGAATAAAACAAAGATGTTTATGTGATTTAGCAAGAGAATTTTTCTAAAATTAAAGTACCAAAGTATGACCCAATGAATGGCCGAACTGTGGAAACACTTTTATAATATCAGCGGTTGTCGTCTCTTTACAATGAATTTTAATTTTTCTGAAGTTTATTGTTTTACTCCAGTGTTCTAATACTGGATTCCATGGTTCATTGTTATGCTTCAACCAAATAATTGAATTTTGACAATCACTTGTTTCAGTAGCATCGCACACTTCAATAAAATTAAAAGCAATTAAAATATATTCGTAACTTGTAGAAACTTCTTATTTTACCTATTTCTGGTTCTTGTTCTTTATGTTTTGTTATCCTTTTTGTGTTCAAAACTCCTTTCGCTCTTAATAATTGCGCCATATTAGAAGCCCGATCATATAATTTTCCTTTAGGATTTTTTCCGTTGCTTGCATTGATGAAATAATATTCCTAGTTTTCTAATTGTATGACAAAATTTTATATATGAATTTAGAAATATTTATGTACGTTTTTACTTACTTGTGGTTCTTTCTTGAAAATTTCAAATATTTGTTGATTATATTCAGCAACATCTTTAACGGTCATCCTTCTGCTTCTGCTATAATCAGAAAATTCCTGCACAATAAGTGTTCGCGACTGATGGAACATATAGTAACACGAGAAAATGATGTACAATAATACACTTCAAAATAATCTTTTTTATACTGTACACATTTTTATTTAAAAACAATTTATTTTGTTTTTATTTAAGCACATCGCTTCAACCTTCTACGAAACAATAATGAACAACAATGACGACATATCTACAAATTTTCCGTCTTTTATATAGAAAACCGAACGTACAATTTCGAAAGTTATGTTCGATTTTTTAGTACATTCAACTCGACGTAGATGTCGTGTCGATCATAAGTTTCGAAATTGTCTCACAAAATAAGTACCAGAATTCAACTACATCTGACGTTTGTAATGTCAATATAAAATTTTGGATAAACACGGAAAATTCTCAGATAAGTAATTTTAAAATTACAATACATATTTTCTTAAACTAATTAATAAATTTTCATCTTGATTACAGATAAATTAAATATACAGCAGTTTACTGGATACAAATCAACTATGAATTTACTCAATACTATAAATTTGGAGTTCCTTTAAAGTTAAGTATAAAAAATTATGTACTATGAAATGACAATTATATAATGCAAATTAATTTATTTCAGCGGTGTTTTACTAGTGTACAGGAGATGGCCAAGCCATAGCGGATGATGTATGCCAGCTGACTTTTATTTTAGGTTTATGTTTATGAAACGCTTATTTTTTCCAGTTTTAATGCACAATATATGTCTTTGAACCAAGACACGAAGTTTTGCTTCCAACAATAAGTTCCGTTAATTTTTTTTTATAAAATTCAGGAAGCGGTTCAGATTTCATTTCGAGTAGTTTTCTTCCAGTACTAGTTTGTTCTACAATGTTTTTTAAACCAGTTGGCCTGTCGTTATATCCTTCAAAAGATCCAACCTTTGCTGTAGAATTTTCAAACTGTTTATTGTTTTCCATCCATTTTTCTATAACGGAATTCATTGAAATCGTATCATGGCTGCATGTCCCATATGTAAGAGCATCACATCCCTAAACGAAATAAACAAACAATTATGATTTAAGAAAAATATGGTTTAACATAATCATGTTATGCATATAAGAGAGTTTTGACTTCTATTCTTACATTATCCAAATGGTGCGCTAGCCGTCCCGTAGGTTACAGTGCATAATTTGAAGGATTGTATGTTTTCGGAGCTATGATTACGCCACCAAATTCTTTGTAGATCCTGTTGTTCACCATGTACTAGGATCTGACGATACATTTTCGCGATATCGCCACAGAAAGCATAAACATGCTTACGAAATCTGAGAATAATAGCAAATAGAGTCTGTTGAATTGTCGGCCCGACCATTAAGCAATCGTTCAGCGACAATTGCGATGACGTCTTTGCTGAAGCATTGAACACTACACGAAGTTTTGTAGTGGTACTACTCTCTTTTAGCACATAATGATGTGGCAAATAGTAGCTTTTTGTATCGCTTATATATGGTGCCGGGACCATATGACCTAACAACATATATTCCGATATAAACTCACAGTATTGCTCGTATATATTTGCTTTACTATGCAGACGTTTTTCTAACGCTATAAATTGACGAAGTGCGGATTGAGCAGATGTTCCCAACTCGTCGATATTGGGTTTAACAGGAAGGGCCACGGAATATCTGCCACATGGCAATCTCTTCACATTTTTACAATAATGCTCCTCGCAAAGTTTCCCCTCCGACGAATACGTATTTTTGACCGAAATGGTTTCCAACTCCCAAAATTGTTTTAGCTGGGATTCGAGAGTTTGCATATTACACAAAGCAACATATGAATGTTGAATTTGACGATTTACTGATGACGTTTTTGCCTTACCGCAAACCACGTAACCTAATTCAGTATTATAAAATGGGGGAAGATCTTTAAATGGTTGGACGAAATCTCCCTTGAATAATTGGTTATAAATCTCAATCCCTAACAATAAATCAATACGATCGGGCACATTGAAAAATGGATCGGCCAATTCGATTTCAATGGGTAATGATGGTAACTCGAAGTTAAATAGCGATGATGGTAAATCATTAGTGATTTTTGAAAGTACATAAAACTTTAAATTTATTCTATAGGTGGATACTCGCGATGTTATGGTAAGGTAAATTTTATGTTTAATATGGGATTCTTTGCCACCAATACCTGAAATTGTTTTGAATGTTGGATGCCTTTTAACGTTCAAGCGATTGCATGCTTCGCTTGTGATGAAATTCATATGCGATCCACTATCAAGAAGAGCTCTACATATCACTTGGTTACCATTTATAGCAGTGGCATTCACCAGTGCTGTGCCAAGCATAACTATTCCCTTTGAACCATTCACAGTGGATGACTTAGATTTAGCGGGCTCTATACTACTTGCCGAAATATGCGACGATTGGCTTGTACCGCTATTATTTACCTTCAATGTATTATCATGTTCGACCTTTGAACTTAAATGTTTGACTAAACTCGACGTTGTATCAATCGATGATGCGTTCACGTTTGACGAAGTTGTGGGACTTTGTTTTTTGTTTACTTGATAGTTTCTAAAGTGCAGAATAACATTGTGCTTTAACGAACACATTTTGCAAGGTGGCTGCATACAGTCACGAACATTGTGTCTATCAATTAGGCAATTGGTGCATAATTGATTATCTCTAATAAATCGAAATCGCATTTGCGGAGTCAACTTTTCATTCGTAAATGATGAACAATGAGTTATTAAATGCGATCCTGAACAGAAGCTACATTTATTTGGATTAACCACGAACGTAGATGACCGATTAGAATTCGACGTGAATTTCCGTGTATCTCTGTATTGTTTCGAAGCTTGTTGCGTGCTATTTGATTGCAAAGCTTGAACTAACTGTACACGATTCCTTAAAATTTGAATTAAATCAACGAAGGACAGAACCTTGTTTGTTTTAGAGTTTCTAATAACCTCTGTTCGCGAAGCAGGGTCCAATCGTTGCGTCAGATGATGGGTTAACATAAGATCCCATTCATCGATTTTTACCTTTAATGATTTCAAAGCATTATAGTTTTTTACGACGTGATCTATAAATGCTTGTAGTGATTTTGCAGAATTTTCCTGAGGAATCTCAACTTCGTAAATTTCTCGCATGTGAATTTTTTGAATAGATAACTCATTGTTATAACGGTCACAAATGGATTTCCATGCAACCTCATAATTTTCTGCAGTGACTGGTAAATTTTCGATTAAACTATACGCCGTACCTGACCGAATATGAGATATCAAATACACGAATTTTACTGTCGAGTCTATTTTTTTATTATGAATTAAATCAAGGAATACATCCCTAAATGCTAACCAATCCGAGTCGGCACCACTAAACGACGGAAGCTTCAGTTCGGGCAACCGAATTCCCATTGAATTATTATTGGTCGGTGACGCTTCATGTATCGATTCATTTTGAAATGTAGCTGAGGCATTCGTGTCTTCCGCTTTCTTAAGTTCGTGAATACGGTTGAGAATCAAGGCCTCCAATTTCCCATATTCATCTTCGAAACTATCACGATCATTGGTAGTATCATCGACAGATTCTATTTTTGATTGCACGGAACTATACTTATCGTAAACTATCTGAATTCGACGCAACAGAGACTCATACGTGCCTAGTGTCGAGGCGGATACACACTGACCCTTAAAATATGTTAACTGACCTTTAAATGCGGCGCGTTGCTTTTTCAATAAATCTAAATTCACCTCATCAGCCGACATATTGCTTTTGAGATTATAGTTAAATTTAAAACACAAATTCGAAACCACTGTAAATATTACCGAATAAACTAGATCTAATTGAACAATTTTACCCTTTAATGATTAGTGGACTAAGCCTTAATAATTATCTTAACTAAATATAAAATTAGATTAACCCCACTTACATGCAACTGGATGACTTACACTGCAATTGGTAGTAGTTACTTATAGGTTGACGTCTTCTGATAAATTTGGTTGTATTTCAAAGCTCAGCTGAACTCACAAATAATTATTGTAGCTTTGCGTTCTCCGATGATGACTGTTGTGAAATGAAGGTTTACCGCTCATAAATTTGACAATCGATGTGAGCGTTGATGATATTAAAATCCCGATGTATTTTTTACCCGTAATATGTTCAGTTGTATGCAATAACGATGGTTGATGTCACTGAACTTCTGCTAATATAATATGACGGCTTTGTGTATAACGATGATTCTCGAATAATTATGGCTGATCTAAGTTACAACAGTAATAGCTGTATTGATGATGACGTCAGTGATCCACAGTGTAAAATGGCGGTCGTACGTAGAATAACCGTTGGTGCAACAATATTCAATGACTGACTTATAGACACCACAATTAATAAATAGCGATGAATCAAATGGTTTACTGTAATACGATGATGTACTAAATATCATTGATGGCACTCGAATAATACGATGGTTTCGTCGAATAAAACCAGCTGTATGACTAATGCTCGCCTTAACCATGCGATGAATTCGCGTTTAATACGCTGCGGCTATCCGATGTATGAATTTATGTTCCTGTACGTTGTTATGTACACTATTTCGATGTAACTGTTTATGGTTTAACCTTAAGTGGACTGTAACTGTATCAGTGATATAAATCACCTGATTATTTACTGTGATGAGGCGCCCAATTTATGATTTGTTGAGGTTACGCCTTTCTTTTGCATCGACTAAATTGAGGCCCGACGAAACGATGCACTAATTTGTATGATTTCACAATATTATGCCTGAATTGTAGCTTGCCAGATTAACTATCCGGCTCGAAGGACCAATAATTACTACGTTTCTTCGAAGAAATTGGTTTTGCAATGACCACGACTGTGTTGCGAAGTTTGTTGTTCTCAAAATAATTCCAAAATAATTAAATAACGCTTGTGCACTTTATCTATTTATATATTTTATATTTATTAATTTAATGACACAACAATTATATTATGATTATATTGTAATACACGTACAATTTTAACAATGGCTTTTTACTTTTTATTTAACTCAATTAATTTTAAGAACATTGAAGAATGACAGTCGGAAACGTAATGAATACGCATCACGAAAACAGTATGCACATCGCAATCAAATACCTTACCATAATTTACAATGGAAACCCCGAATTATTAACCATAATATTTTAATTTTGTGCGATTGGTAGTACGAATGGTATTTTTATGGTATTCAGTTGCAGCGACATTCATGTTCGTGCGTAAACACCAAACGCCATTTTTCTAATTGCGAACGAAACAAAATTCTAAGTCCAATCGGTTGATTTGCAAATAATTCTTTCAATTCTACATAATTAATTATTTTTAAGTGTTCAATAGTTAAACCTGATTCTAAACAAAAGAAAATAAAAATTAATAGAGAATATAATTATTATGTTTATTTTTTGAAACCACACCATAAAGAATATTGAAAACAGTATCGTTTTGCTTCCAAATTGCACCACCTTTTCAGTTCATCTTTATCTTGTTCATCCATTGGATTAAAAATAATGGTAGCACTTTCACTATTGAGGTATCAATTGAAATATATTGCTGGTTATTTGAATCACACGTTTGATTTAAAACCACTATATTTTCGTCATCTAATTGACAATCAAGTGAATTTTCAAAATGTTCTTGATTATTATTATTATTCATATTTGAATCCATTGTTTTTACTAAAATACTTGAACTGATATAATAATTACAATATATAATAACCCGCAGCACTTAAACACTTCCATCAACAAGCAATTCTAAATCAGACTGAAAAACGCATTGTAAAATAACGGGAAATCCGAATGGAATAAAAAATAAATATTACCCAGGTGTAAATAATATGGCCTATGATGAATTTTATCCTTCATCAGATGATTTATCTAATAAGAATTTCTTTGTTTTTTATTTAACTGTAAAATTTGGTTTTTCATTTATAGAAGGTTTATTTTCATATGTTAACCATTTATTTTGCAAATATCAAAATCATGTTAATTCAATAGGTATATTTTTGTAGGTACAATTAAATTCACAGTTGCGACGACTTTTAAATTAATTTATAAACAGTAATTTTTATTAGATCCTAACATTAAATGAACTATTTGCAATGGATTTTAGTTTTGATCGTACATTTTATAAGCACTTAAAATTTTATGTTATTTTAACAATTTACTACAATTTAAATTTTAAGTTGTAACAGATTAAAAATCTCCTAACGGCTGGATATATTATATTTTATGCTACCTTCGGGTTTACAGCCTTAAAAATAAAACTCTTTCTTTTACGACGACGTTTCGATATACAGTGACTCACAGCTTATTTGATCCAGTCGCATTTCCTTAACAAAATTGTAAATATCTCGTGATGTCTTATTTTGTTTGAAAAAAACTAAATCCCATTTGCAAGGTATATTTATTTTTATTACAAAACACAAAAAATTCGAATGCATATCAAAATTATATTAAAAAGTTCCTTATTTCAACTTATAACCAACTCACAGCTTAAATGGTCCACTTCATATTATTGTTAATAAACTGGGCATTTAAGATATTAATACCAAGGGTGAGATGATGAACCATCACGTTTTTCGCTTCGATGCATTTTCGATAGAATAACGGTATTTTAGAACTAAATTGTTTTAAAATTTTATATTTTTAACAAAGAAGTACAGTTATTCTATCGAAAATGCATCGAGGCGAAGAACGTGATGGTTCCAACATCTCACCCCTGGTAGGATAATTTTTCTGTTTTCTTTTAAGACGTCGTTAAGACTATTTGACATTGAACTGACCAGCTTGTGCGTGTACTCCGGAGTTATCTTCTGCCACTCTTCCCTTAAAGCATTTTTCAAATCTGTAACAGTTGAAATCTGGGGGTTTTAATTTCTCGTTTAAGCACAGCCCTTACATTTTCAATGACTTTCAAATCCAGCGATTGTGCTGGGGGTTCTATGATATGTGGGCAATTCCAAATGAGCCAAGTCTGCACAATCCCCGACTTATGTTTGCGGTTATTGTCATGATAGAACCGAAAATTCTCGTTGATGCCCAATTTAGTGGCACTTTCGATTAAAATTTTTTATAAGATTTACTTGTACATTTCTTTATTCATATTTCCTTCTATGAAAGTTAAATTGCATATGACATTCAGTTTTTTTCAATCAAAATAAGACCACGAGATATTTACAATTTTGTTAAGGAAATGCAGCTGGATCAAATAAGCTGTGAGTCACTGTATATTATATCTTCTTCAGGTCTGTATACATACATATATAAAACAACCACAAAAATATTTTTTAATAAGACAATTTATAGAAAATTTCATGCAATGCTTAATTTTGAACCTACCGTTAAATGATAATTTTCCTTGGGGGGGAAATTATCATTTAACGGTAGGTTCAAAATTAAGCATTGCATGAAATTTTCTATAAATTGTCTTATTAAAAAATATTTTTGTGGTTGTTTTATATATGTATGTATACAGACCTGAAGAAGATATAATAATATATATCGAAACGTCGTCGTAAAAGAAAGAGTTTTATTTTTAAGGCTGTAAACCCGAAGGTAGCATAAAATGTAACAGATTAAAAGAACATTTTTCTTTTCAATGCAGCCTGATTTTGAATGAATTTAAATCTTTCGCTATAATTTTAACATGCACTTAATAATAAAATGCTACTCATTTCAATTTAAAGTGTTCTTTTTTTCTCAGTATAGTATTGGGTTATGGGCCGGGAATTCAAAATATCTTTAACTTGTTTGTACAGGATGTTTAATTTTTTGTATGTAAGGACTTCGTTGCCCAAGATACGATGCACCATTATCAGAAAACACCTTCCATATATTCCTCTTGTGGAACAAGAACGTCTTAATGCACCCAGGAAGGCAGCCGAAGAAAGATTTGCAGCGAGTTCCAAATGGACAGCCTTAGTTGCAAAACTAACGAAGGTGCAGAGATATGGACGACAAAAATCAATTCCAATTTAGTGTAATGGTGGCGCTACTTCAACTCGATCTTCCAGTAAATTTCCCATCTGTTATACTGTAGAAGTAGGGTTGATTCGGCGACATAGAATGTAATATGGAAATACTTGGGCTGATGATTGGCCAAACCTGTTGCCAATAATGCTTGAGGCCAACATGAAGATAATTTCTGTGGAAATACGTAAGCAGAGTTTTGGTAAATGGCGATGGGAGGAAGAAAGTAGGATAGGATGTTTCGTAGAGTATGGCAGTGAAGAAAACTGAAATCTGCCACAGACTCGAATCAGACCATTAGCTTCAAGGAAAATTGATAGACTTCTCAATGGGTTTGAATGCATGACAAATTCCTTCCTTTGTAGCCCAATTTTCATATCCGGAAAACATTCCGCTTGAACGAGATGAATAATACGTAGCAAACCTTCTTTGAAGACTTGGCTGTTCAGAGGTCCTGTGATTTATTCGTCGGTTCTTCTTGCGGATATTATTCACGAATCAGCTAACGTGGTAGTTATTTAAATATTTCATTTTTCATAGAATATTGTCTTCTTGTGGAAATTACAGTTGTTAAAGTCGTGTGGCTTTAGTATTCGCAGGAAAAAATCGCATCGTTTCAAATCTGCTGGCGTTTTTGTTCGAGACACGACATCTGTTGTTCAAATGTTTTAAATGGTTTCAAAATGTGGGTGACGATTTCAGCCAATAGGGAACAACTATGTTAAGTCCATCCAGTAAATGATATCACTGGCAGGAAAATTAATAATGGCATGAACTTGTGTTATCAATTATGCCGTTAATAATGCAGCCGCTAGTTCCAAGTGTGATATCGTAGATTTGTGTAGTGGTGCTACTCTAGACTTAGAGCATAAAAGTTGCACAAAGGACCGCCCGTTCGGTTTTGTACATATGGTTCCATTACGTCACTTTACCAGAACATCACCAATGTCTTTATGTAGTCGTCGTTTTCAAACTGCAAAAATTCCTCATGATGTTAAAAATCACCATGATTATTGACGCATTTAATTCGTTGGCTGTAGTTATAGAATTGGACCCAGTTAACATATCATCGACATAGACGTCATGTCGGATTGCATCGCTAGCTGCAGGGAAGTTCTCTTGATTGTGAATTTCACACTATATGAGGCAACGAGTGGCAAGAAATGAGGCTTAAGATGTACGGTACATTACAGTTTTTAGGCAGTATCTCTGTAGAGTTAGTCTTTTTCATTCATTAGTATCTGCCGGCACATCATCGAAACTTCTGCGTTGAATGCATATTTGTATGACCTAAACCGACATAGAACAGATACCAATTCATTTTGGATCACAGGTCCCACTATCAAAACATCGTTTAACAAATATCCACTGCTTGTTTTTGCTGAGCAGTCAAAAACAACTCGCAAATTTATCGTTGGACTATCTAGTTTGATTTCGCAGTGATAAGGAAGATAGTAGTTGGATGCTAGAATTTCATCATGTGATACTTGCTCCATATGCTCGACCGCTAAATATTCGTCGATAAACGATTTGTAGGCTACTTGAAGTATAAGATCTCGACAAATTTTTTTCTCCAAATTGTAAAAGCGTCGCAATGCCATTGTCTAGGAGTCGCCCAGGACTGTAGGTTTATGAGTAAATGGCCATCTCACGGTAAATATACCCGTTTCATCTCGTCGGGCTTGCTCGACAAAATGTTTATCTTACCGGATGCTTCGTAATAATTAATTTGGAGCCTTCTGCAATCGTGTCGAGCTTCCAAAATTTTTCGATGTTACCTTCGATGGTCGTAATGGATGATGTTAATAGTGAAAGTTTTTGTCTGGCAGCTAAAAACATACTGATATAAACCAACCCAGGACAACGTTTTTAAGACACGGCAAATTATCTCGTAAGTTGATTTCACCGACTTTGAATAAATCGACGAAAATAGTCGCTCCAATTAGCAGGTCGATATTTTGGGAGCTTGCAAAATTTGGATCAGCCAAATCAAAATTTGGTTACCATTAATTATAGTTTAATGCTTCCACTGGAGGAAGCCTGTTTAGATGAGGTACCAAATCCTCTAATTTAAAAAGACACTTCATTCATTTGAGATCCGGAATCCAATAATGCCCGCCCCACAAAGGGGTGATTAAATTTCTTTAAAACTTCATGTGATTTAAGATTTAACATAGATGATGAAGGTTTCACTTGTGCGGAAGAACTTTACGGTTTGGCAAATATCATTGTACGCTGCGATCTATCCGCACAGAGGCGGCTTCACACCATTTTTCTTTTGTTTCATGAGCAAACTTGCTTGAGATTAGGAACACAATCAAGTCATCACATTGCTTTGCTGGTCGTTGCAGCGTTCGACACGTGAACACAATTTATCCAAACCCTTAAATGTGAACAACCATTTGATGTGACGTTTACATATCAGGTTAGGTTTAAGACCGACTTAGCCCATCACTACTGTGAAGTCTAACGCTTCTATTAAATGGAGTGCGCATAGCATCCTTTAAAGAGTGCTTCAAATACTGGAACAGCGCAATTTCACTTAACGCAAGATTTAAATGGACCAATGAATCGGAACATTCGATGAACTCTGACCATTTCAGCCTTGCACTTTTTTTTTAAAAGTGCTCTTCAATATTTATGTTTTATCCATGCGGCATGCCGCTGAAGAACACCAAATAAACTGTGACGCCATTTTTAGCAGGTTAGCACTTTACTTATATCACTTCCATCAATCGAGAGTATTATCGAACAAACTCTCCAATAACAAGGAGATGTGCACAGTAACATATCTATTGGACTACTACAATTTCACTATAAATCGGCTTTTATTAATTCATCTATTTAAATTTTTTTTATTTTTATTAAAAGACGTAAGCACAATTACATTTGTTAGGATCGAAACGAACAATGTAAGGCTTTAACTATAATGCCATTTATAACGCTCTTTGACCGTCTAATACACTGACCGGCAGCGGCACAGAAAACGGGCCACCCTAAATTTTTTTTATTTTATTCGAATATCTGTTGCACCGCACTAGCTAGAAACATGAAACAAAAACCAATTTCAAGGCCATTCAAAACAATCTTAGAAAATGTTACCATACCAACTTTGGTTTATAACTAAATTTTCAAATGTGAACATCACTTGAACCGCATTAGCTGGAAACATGAAACAAAAACTAAATTCAAGGTAAGGCCTAGTCTTTTTAAACATGTGGTTGAGGTTTTTCTAATTTTCAAATAAAACACAAACATTGGTGGAATAGGAGACCGAATTCGTCTACCAAGAATGTCCCACACATGTTCTATAGGATTCAAATCGGGACTTCTACCAAGAATCTCCCACACATGTTCTATAGGATACACTCACGACTCTGGCAACATTAGGTTTTGCATTAATGTACATTAGCATGAAATTATCGGCCATAAATGGGGCGTAGGGAACAACATATTCTTCCAATATTTCGCTAATATAGCGAACGGCCATTATAGTTCCAATTGGAACCAGGTCTGGGGTTGGTTGTCTGTAACCGGACATTGTAAGATTGACCTTGGTACAGCATGATCAGATTACCATTGTTTTGGTTTCGGCAGTCCTTGGTGTATTAAAATCAGCAGCATATGCAGCGTCACATAAAGGAGAGGAACACATTTTATGTAACAACATTTACAGACGACAAATATGTTCGATGGCAAAATCACAGCTTGACATTAAATGACATTACCAATTTACTCGAATGAGGGCTATTGAGCAATATGCGGACTCAACGGATTAAAATGTTTAGTATATCTTGACGATATTGTGATTTACGGGAAAATACTTCTTGATCACACTCAAAATTTAACAGAAGTTTTATCTTGTTTAAGGACTTACAAACTGAAAGTAAATCCAGAAAAATGCCAATTTCTTTCTCGAGAAATGTATTATTTAGGGCATTTAATAACTAAATCAGGTATCAACCCAGATCCTGCTAAAGTTAACGCAATAAGGCATTATCCGACGCTAAAAACATCCCGTGATATAAAATCATTTCTTGGCCTCATAGTATCCGTGAATTTTGCTCAAATTTCTCAAAAAATTAGTAAACTTCTAACGGATCTACTAAAAAAAGATTCTGTTTTCGTATGGGATGCATGCTGGGACGAAGCATTTACGAAAATGAAAGATTTTTTAATGAATCCCCAAGTTTTACAATTTCCTGATTTTTCTAAAGAATTCACTCTTACGTGCGACGCAAGCGACATTGCAATAAGCTTAGTTTTGTCACAGGAAACAAATGGTGCTGTCTTACCGATCGCTTATGCTAACCGTATTTTGAAGAGTGCAGAGAAAAATTATTCCACAATTGCGAAAGAACTCCTTGCGATAATCATTTTCGTCCATACATCTATGGTAGGAGCTTTAAAATAATAAGTGATCATAAACCACTGATTTGGCTTTGCAATATTAAAAACCCTTTTTCAAGGCTGGTCAGATGGAGAATAAAATTGGACGAGTATGATTACAAAATCGTTCATAAAGCAGGAAAATTAAATAATAACGCGGATGTATTGTCAAAAATTGTCAATTTTGTCAGAAAAATAGAAGCTTCAGTACATAGCTTTTGAAAAGATATTTTTAGACGTGTTGAGCCATTCTCTTCTTCACATCGCAGTAATAAATACATTCTTACGATGCAGTGCGCTGATTGTGTCGCTACTGCTTTCATGGAACACTTTTTTTATATGTCGCACAATTGTGTTATCCCACATCCATGGGCCCATCGTGGCATTGAGTGCGGAACCTCTGATAGTTCCAACCAATTTTTAATAATAATAATAATATCCCACATCAATTTTAACTGAACAAGGGTCAAATTGTATGGAAAAATCATTTAAACGAACGTGCTAAATATTAAAAATTCAAAAATTTAATACAAGTGCTTGTCATCTTCAATCTAATGGAACCCTTGAGCGTAGCCATAAAACGTTAGTTGAATATCTACGCAACTGTTTTGAAAACAATTCACTTGATTGGGACATCTACTGAATTTATGCCATTTGAATTTGAGTTTTTGGGTATAAACCAAATATACCAAAATCAATTACGAAAAATGTAGAACTTCTCTACAATTATCATGACTATTTCTGTGACCTTAAACGTAAACTTCAGCAGTCACATAAAATACCTCACGATAAACTCAAACAAACATCAAAACAATACTACGATAAGGATTGTATTAGTTAAATGTTCGAGATTGGGGATCAATCTAAAAAAATGAAAATAGAAAATCAAAGTTGGATTCATTATAGCTAGGTCCATATTGTGTAACAGAAATTATTTCGCCAGAAAAGACAAAAATTCTTTTCGGCCGATCTGAAAAAAATTATTTATAATAATCGTTTACAATTTTTTCACACTTAATTTTATTTTCGTCTACGTTTAAATTAGGTACTCGTATACATTCTTATGTATATGCAATTTTCTTTTATTTTGTAAGTTGAATAAGACTTGGCTCCAATCAGGTTCCCTGGCAAATTGTAGCCGAAGAAACCTGTGTTGTGGCACAAGTTCTGGACCCGTGGCTTGCCTTCGTGTATGAAGATCTGCTTCTCCCAACCTTGACTTATTGTTCTTTCGCTTACTTTTATATTACGTACGTGTAACAATTCATTGGAGGTCTCAACAGCTGTTGCATGGTGATTTCTTAGAGCTGATGAAACTACAAAATGGTCATCTCGAACGTTTGTTACTCTATACTTGCCCGTACCTGGTCACAACCCGGACTCGAAAAATCGCCCGAGAAACACGTCGTGCGGTACTACGGTAAATTCGGAACTTATTATGCCTACACAGACAAAGTTTCCATGGCATCCTATACATTTACTAAGATTATTTTCAATGACCTAGAATTTGGTTTTTATTTTATGTTTCCAGCAAGTGTGGTTCAAGAGGTATTCTTATCAAATTGAATTATAAACTATGTTGTAAGATAAGTAAAAAAAACTCAGTCATATGATTATACAAAGTTGGTATGGTAACATTTTCTAAGATTATTTTGAATGGTCTTGAATTTGGTTTTGTTTCATGTTTCTAGTTAGTGCGGTTCAAATGCGCCCATTACTTAGAAATAATGTTAGTACTTTCTAATACTGACATTAATACTGATCGGGTAACTTAAAGTAATCACGAATGATGGTCGGTAATGACAAAAGCCGGATTTTCTGATTTAAAGACATCATTACTGGTATAAGGTGGTGCCATTATTATTAACCGTGTAGGGTTCGTGGTATTACCAGAGATAAGAATAGACAGATGTACATCTTGTATGGGCCAAATTTACATTAGAAATGTCAATACAATAATTCCAATCCAATCCTTTTAGAGCAGGACGTACATTTCTGTCTCTTTTTATCTTTTTTTACGTATGGCTATTTTGATTATATCAAAGCAAACATAAACCAACTTCAAACAAAATTGTATTTTACAATATATACGTCCTGCTCTAAAAGGATTAGATTAGAATTTGGTATTGAAATTTCTAATGTAAATTTGGCCCATACAAGATGTACATCTGTCTATTCTTATCTGTGGTATTACTCTTTTTACATGATTACCCTTTCTACTCGTTTTGCTTATTGGAGAATTTAGTATCTATCAAATTAAAAATCGGAAATTATTGCGGAATTGGCAAAGTGGAATAAGTGTGTTATTAATATTGGATGATGATGAATATGTGTACATGTTGGATGATGTGGAGTTAAGCCTGACATCCGACCCTAACGAATCACATGCACCTGAATTGAGTGAAACAATTAACGAATTCAAAGATTTGGAAAATTTTGTAGATATTTATGAGAGTCTACCACAACTATGGAACCCCGGGGTATATGAAAAAAGATAGTCGGAATAGTACACTGAAGAAGCTATTACCAACATATATACAAATTAAGAGCGGTGCTATACCCGAAACGATGTACGACGCAAAATAAATACGCTTAAGTCCAATTATAGAAAGGAATTGAAAAAAATACTTGATTCAAAAAGATCAGGAATTAGTCCGGATATGGTCTATCAGCCAACTTCATGGCTTTTCTATGCATTACAGTTTTTAAAATTAAATCTAAATTAAATCTATTAAAATTTTAAAATAATAATAATTATTAATTTTCCTTCACCAATGGGCCTATTTTTTTATTCACCCGGTGCAGTGCAGTTCATTATTTTTCCTTGTCTGCTTTGATTGTTTTCTATTAGAGAAACAAGGAAAAATTGTACACTACACTGCTCGGTGTGAATAAAAAAATAGGCCCATTATGATGAAATTGAACATGTACGATCAGAACAGAACTAGGAAATCGCGTTTTGAAATATCGCGTTTTGTCAAATCGCTTTTTAAAATATCGCATTTCAAATGGGACCCGGCTTTAATAGCTCAACATTTAGTGCAAATGCCTCGCCCGCGACGAACGCATATGGATAAACTTCTCTTGTATTTGGGAACGGACAAGCTTTTGATATATTAAAAGTTCGCTTCTGCATTAGTTCCCCAAATTTGGAGTAATACAAAACCATCTCGAACTCTTTCCTGACATTTACTACAGCAAATAAAATAATGCTGTAAAACCCTTTGTAGTTGTAGTACAATGAGCCGGAATTTGCTGATTTTTTAATCGCAATATGCTTGCCGTCGATTGACCTCAAGGTATTAAAATAATGATGAATTTTACCAAAATCGTTGGCAATTTTAATCCATTCATCTAGGGTTGTGGGAAACTAAAAAAAAAATTCATTTAAAAGAACATAATAACTACGATTTAAGTAGACTTTGAGGACGTATATGAGCACTTCACAAGTCTATATGATAACATTGCTTATTGTGTGTGTCCTCCCAGTCGCCAAGTATCTCATCGTTAATGCGAACCTTTCGTCACTGGTATGGTTTCCCTCGTGTTTGTATCCTATCTTCGTATAAATGGTTCAACCAATTGCAGCAACTTATTAAATGTTCCGTCACTCAAACGAAAATAATTTTTGAAGTCTGCTTTTTCAGACGTATTTATCTCTTTCAAGAGGACAACATGAGAATACTTATTCCGTTTTTGGAGCCAATCCTTCATCCAGCGTCGGCGCCTATATTTCGTGAATTTCGCAGTAATGATAAAATTAATGACGTTTTGGAATGATCGCGTATCGTTAAAAATTACTGATAGAATACTGACGCTGGTAATGACACTATTGGTACCGACATTATTACTTATCGTGTAATGGGCGCTAAAAGATTATCGCATCAAAAAAAAGTTTTTTTTTTAGGGCGGCCCATTTTCTGTGCCGGTCAGTATATGTGTAAATTTTTATCAATACAGGGTGCAGCTGAATATGATGCTGCTGTTTTGGGCGTGTTCAAATATTATATACGTTACGATTCCTTTGAAAGATGCACATAACTATTTCATTTAAACAGTTTATTTTCAATAAATTCTAAATTAAATCATTTATTTCATAAATAACTTGAAATAAAAGAAATATTTTTACACCCCATGCTAGCACCAGGGCCGGCGTGGTAGCGGTGCGAACGGTGCAACTGCACAGGGCCTCGCGCTTCAAGAAGGCCTCGCACAAAAATTCCGAAAAATAATTTTAAAAAATTTATTTCTTGTGTAAAAATTTTTAATTTTTACAATTTTGTTTATTATTATAATACAAACTAAAAACTAAATAAAATAATTTATAAAAGAAACTTTAAAAAAATCAACTGAGAAATTAATAATGTATTACGTACAATTCGCTAATACTTAACTATAAGGTTGCTTCTATATATATAGAAAGTAATCGGTAATGTAATAATTCAGTCACTATAGCCTGATGAGATTGGCTGGAAAATAATTAAATTTTTCATGTTTCTCATTGAGATCGAAACTTAACTTGTAATTCTTAATAATTTCGCTCTTTGTAAAAAATAATTATCTGGTTATTAACCAGAATAACTTTAATTTCAAAAATTTTAAAACTTTTAAAAATATTTTTATTTAACATACTATACATACTCGTATTATGTCCTCGTACGTATGAATATTAGAAAATTTAAAGTTTCCATTAAATTCGAAATATTCTGCTTAGACTCTGGGTGCTCGTCTAAGTTTAATTAGGTAAAGCTCTCAATTTTTTTGGTATTCTTCAGAAAATCATTTTCTGCTTCAACGGCACGATGGGATCTTTTAATAAAACATGTGACATATCTAACACCGAAACTTCTTTCAGATACCAGTTGAGAATACCGTACCGAGACCGAGTGTCAAAGCTATATAATATCTACAATTTCCAAAAATGTTAAATGCTTTGACTGAGCTTGGAAATACCGTAATTGACAATAAAATTAAACACGAAGTTTTGTCAACATATAACCAGTTGACTTCTTATAAGTTCCTTGTAAGCATTACGATTTGGTCCGATTTGTTAAGTAAAGTTGGTTTCGTCAGTAAAATATTGCAATTGCAAAGCTCGACCATGCAAATAGATTTGGCAATAAAACGTCTAAAAGGATTGTTATAATTTTTTGAAAAATTGTATTGCATTAGAATTAAATAATAACCAAGCATATGAAGCTGGCGATAATGCTATAAATGATGCAAAAGAAAATTTTAAACCTGATTATTTTTTTGAGAATTGTCGATTCTGTCATTATTCTGCATTTAAGAAGCGATTCGCATCATCAAAGAATTAGACATTTCTATTAATTGCAAAAGTTTACATGCTGTACTTGAAGGAGACTTTCCTCCCGATTTAATTCAGGAATTATTGTTTTTTAGAAATACATAATTGTCCCAGAAAAATCTACTTTCAAAGATCTTTAATTTCCCTGAGCTAAATCTTTGAAATAAATTTGTTGAAATTTTACTTAAATATGTGTCCATGTACTTTTAAGTCAAAATATTATCGTGCACACGGCCTCGCAAAATATCAAGCCGGGCCTGGCTAGCACGCTAATAAAATGTCATGTTCAGCGCAGTTTAACAATGTTATATTTATGCGAAACTCTATTCCTCCGTTCAAATAAAATTGCTTAAAAGAGACAGCCTATAATTTTATATATTTTACTCGGATTAGGGTACGCGACAAAATTGTAGCATTTCTTTATAAGATTAAAACAGAAATTATTCAAATTTATTACTAAATATTTAACCCTCGGACGTTGCACTGGGTCGAAAATGTAAACTTTTCAACGTGTTAAATCGCTTTGGAAAATCTAAAAAATTCATGAACGCTCTTGAACCCTTCTAGAGTGAGGATCTACAATTATTTAAGTACAAAATTATTATACTCGTGCGTTTTACAATAAATCGTGTCTTAGCCTAAATTTCAACAATTAAAAAATGCGCCATAGTAAAAAATAAATGATCATGTATTCTCATAATGGACATCCTAATGTACCAGAAAAACCGGGGTTTGACCAAAACAGTATAATTATTTGATCACTTAAAAATTCATACTTTTAATGAGAGGGAAATCGAGGATTTTTATACAAAATCCGAAGTTCATTTTCACTGCAAAAATGTCATTACGAAAAATAAAAAAACATATTTTTGACATTTTGTATATAAATTAGAACATAAAATAGAGAATTAAAATGCTCTAATATCAATCGGCGTTAGTAGTGTGTGTGATTACGCTCTTTGTGCGAGTGATAAACCACTAAATTTAAAATTTTCTTTACCTATATATGGTTTTTCATAGTGACAAATACATATTAAAGGTTAATTTTATATGTATCTGCGTATCAGCAAAACAAGCAGCCTTTCTAGAGAAAATGTTAGCAGGTTTTAACAAAAAACACCCCACTCTTGAATTTGAACTTTAACTTTCACGTCGGTCGCACTGGGACGTTTTCGTCCGGTCGACGATTTTGTACCGCTATTGCTCCAGGAATCAATTGGCGGAGAATGGGCAAACGATGCTTGCAGAACCATACCTGTACTAAGTTTTTTTAAAGAGAGGAGCTAGCTCCAGCGCCTTTTCCGTTTTTTGGGAATTCCCAAGTGAAATTGCTAGGTACGAAATCGTTCCAGTACGACCGCGGAGGGTTAATTATATAAGTATCTACATGTTTAAATCTTAAACTTAAAAAAAAATTAATTACCTATTTGTAATTTTTTAAACCCAAATTAGCGCAGTTATAAATACTTATATTAAATGTATCACTAAAAAAATTATTTGAAGAACATTTCCGTGTCACAAGTCACAAGTTATAACACGTTGTAGTTTATTTCTTAAATATGTACCTAATTTGACTCAGAATGACCCAAAAATGAAATGAGATTTTTTTTACCAACTTATACAACTTAAACTTGGGTATTCAATATATAGCGCAATAGTTGAAAAGTAAAAATCTATAGTTTTAACTTAAAACTTTTAAGTAACGACTTGATTAACTGTATTCATAATTTTTTCATTTTTTGGACAAAGAAAGAATAAATAAATGAAATATAATACAATAATTGTTAACAGGTTAAATATTTTAACGGAAGCACTCATTCCTGGAAGAAAACAAAAATTCATTCCGATTTGCAAAATTCAATTTTTGTTCTCGCATATAACAATAATCCAACAATAATAAAAATAGGAAAATATAATTATTGGCGTTCTGAAAAGTTTATTTAAAATTTGTTTGCAAATCCAAATTAACTTTGGTTGAGTTTTCAATTAAAATATTTATTGATTTCATAAAAAAGTTCCACGAATAAATTTTAATTTTATTATTATTTAAACATAAAAAATTTCATTAATTAATGTAAATCAAATGTTTATTTTAAAACAAATTTTATATGTTTATCCAAATCAATTATATTTAATTTTGCGGTTTCCAGTAAATAAAACAAACAAGCATGATTGTTCATGATTTTTGTGGCGCCTAAACTTAAGAAAATACAACGATGGTTATTAATAATGCAACCCTATAGGCCCCATGATAATGACGGCTCAGTTTTAATTTCCGACATTGTCCGATTTGGATTTTATTTTTTGCTAATCTGTTTCTATCGTTAAGGCTAAGAAATGAAAAGTTTGAATTGACCCAAAATCACGTGGTAATATTACCACATTGACCAATATATTCTGGTTTGAGTAGTTTATTTTCAGTGGATTTCCTGTACGAATAAAATTTGTCGAGTCGCCTTGATTTGAGGATTGAGTTGGACAATGATATGTACGGGGCAAGAGCCTATAGTATCGAGAATTAAAGTCAAGTTGATTTCGTCAGTGGTAACAGAACCTTCAGCGAGATAAATATCACTATCTGTCTCAGACTTACCTGTAGATAGCCATTCCGCCAGCTGCATTAGTGGTCGAAAGTTGAGGTTCGTGTAGTGTTCTAGTAGTTGCGATTCTAAATCCAAGTTTCGCTTAGTGGCAAGTCATTGCCTCGTAGCCTTATAGCTGAGTATATAAATGTAGCCCTGAGACTATGCACATTAAGATTGAGTACGAGTATCTTAATTGCGGACCGACAATTCTTGACTGGTGAATGAAAATAGGGAGAACACAAAAAATAAAATAAATAAAGTATGCGTGTTGGACACACCTCATTTTTTTAAGTCGGTGGAGTTATCCCGATATATCATATATCAGCCCGAATTTTTGATTCATTTCTCGGATAAAATGTTGATATCCTGAAAAAGTGAAAATTTTTGTAAAAAGTGTAGGTTTATCCCGAAAAATATTATGATTAAAATGTAATCAACACGAAAAAATACAAGTTTAAACCAACTAAAAATTAATAAATTTCTTAAAAAATAAATTCTTATAAGAGTAAAGCCATTCAACATATTCTACAAATTCCTATCTGGTCTATTGACTTATCTGGAGGTGTATAAATACCATTAGTGTTATTTATCTCTAGTATCGCCACACAGAATTTAGAGCTTCAGCTGGACGCATTGTACGAGACGGCGGATTATGTGTGCAAATTATATGTCTTATCTCCATGATATGAATATGGCCTATTCATGAATCATTAGCATATCCAAGGCCAAATTTATTAATTTTCATTTGGTTTTAACTTATTTTTTTCTCGTGTTAGATACATTTTAATTATTATATTTTTTCGGGATGATATTTCGCGCTAAACATCCCTAAACCAATAAAAGTTGTTTAGTTAACAAGCTGATCATATTTCTTTTTTCGATGTACATTGTAAGGGGAGAATTAAATATTTGAGTGCCTGATTTCGTTAAACTAAACATTTAATTGAAAGCCAAATATTTCTATGTAAAAATAAAATAAAAATATAAAGGGCTGAAACCCCACGAGGTGATCAGAACTTCGGTCTAGATTCATTCAACTCCCAAATTAACCCCGGAATAAACCTCTTAACTTAATCTTCAGCTCAACCTCCAACTCAATTTACAACTCAACCTTCATGTCAATCGCAACAAAAAATTATTCTTGTACAATTTAACGAACATTTACATTAGTGAACATTTGTAGATGTATCTACACTTGTAAAAAATCTGGTTTCAGAGTTTGCACAATAAAGTTACACTGTAAAGGTTAACTTATAGCTACGAATTTAGTGTTATTGTTTATGTACTGGGGCATTGTATCGTTATACAGTTACAAAATATTTACTTTTTGTACACAGCAAAAAAAAAATGAATTTTCAATGGGACTTTACATGCTTTTGTTGACAAAAACGCAAAATACACGTAAAATCTTGGTTTTTAATTGGAATTTCATTTAAAATTACAATTTTTCTGTAAATTTTAATAAATACTGATTATTACGGGTTTTGTTTTTAATATTACAAACTGATTGCGATTTTTTTATTTGGTTCAGTTTAAATTTACATTTACAAATACAAATTCTTACAGGGTTTTGTATTCATAACACAACAAATTTTACAACGAAAATGCTTATTCAATAATATTTAGGAAATTCAGTCAGAATTTGAAATTAACAACTATGTATGTACATTTGTTGCTATATTATATGTTAAAGAATAAAAGGTTAATAGGAAAAATTTACAATTAATTATTTTTTTAATTAAATTTAAATCTAATTTTTAATGGAGCAAATAACCAAAAACTACAGTCTCTTAGGATTACAAATTTGTTTCTCTAAGTCTGTCGTCATTCTCAATAACATTAAATTGGTTCATTATTATAATGTTAAGTACAGTATTAACGGTTTAGTCAAAAACGTTATTCAAAAAACACATTTAATGTGCCCGATTCGGCATTTATTATAACAGGCCATTTCATGTAATTTTTAACAAAAACATAATATTACAAGAAAACGTTGGTAATATTACGAAACTAATTTACATAAAATCGACAAAATTCACAAATAAGTGAGATAAAATACACCAACGAACGAATATGAATATAATGATTAATTCGCTTCTCATTATTGGAGTGCGTTTTGTAAAAATCAGACGTTTTGCTTAACACAAAAAATATTTATAAAAAGTTTTAAAATTGTTATTTAAATAAATTCTTTTGTTTTTTATAATATCATATAATAAATAATATATAATATAATAAGTGAAAAGTAAGCAAAATAGAGTTTAAAAGGTAAGCAAATTTATTATAATTAAGGTTAGGTTCTCCTCGTGTCTGTAAGTTGTTGTTACAATGCAAAATGTCAATAGCGTATTTAAAACTTAATTTTTTAATTAGGGTTTCTTTTTGGTGGATACTTCAGGACCGCGTAATTACAATAATTTTTATCTTTCCCTTTTTCAAAGTATACTATTATGTTCGTTTGTAGTAATTGTGATAAAAATTTTGCGTCTTTAATAAAATACAGTTCCCATTTAAGAATTCATAAATTAGAATCAAGAGTGGTTTTTAAGTGCCTATTCAATAATTGTAAAATAGTGTTTAATAAGTATAATAATTACTTATCTCACTATTACAGAAATTACCGAAAAAAACCAAAGGGAACTGTTAAAAATGAGTTGAGAAATTTCGGCTAATAATCTTCACTTTACGCTTATTTAAATCAAACATTTTAGAAAATGTGCTGCGTCATGTTATGAAACATTTCCGAAATCCGCGTAGTTCAGAAATTAAATGTCCAATCGATGATTGTTTAAGTGTGCATTCACAGTATTGTTTTCGAGCTGCGTTTCGATGTTGTTTTCAGATTTTAGTTTTTGTTGTTGTTTTTCGTCACGATATTAGCAAAGAAATGCTCCATTTCTATATAAAAACCTTATCGTTTGGATGGAAAAAATCCAAGTTTTCTACCAAAAATATAGTGTCTTTAGCGGTGAAGACGACTTCGAAGCCAAGCAAAATATGTCAACCATAGTAATTTTTGGTTGTTTTCGTAATAAAAAATTTGAAACTTATCGTCACATCGATATTTATTTTAAAAATGAGAACTGCCAATCAATTTTTTTTATTGTTTTGTTTTACAAATTGAAAGCATCAAAATGGACGAGTTTTTAGAATTCGAAACAGAATATCTAAATGATTCGTTCGAATACGAAAATCTGGAGGCATCTTTAAAAAATGATGAAAGAGAGGTTTTAGAGTATGAGGCGGAATGCCCAGTGCCAAGTGTGGTTAAAACCGTCGACTCTATTGTAGAGAAACCTAAAAAGAAAAGAATAACAACGGTCCGTAGTTTGTTGTTAAGCGCCAACGAAAAGGAAGCATTTGACGAAGCCCTTTTAAATTTAGTGTTTGAAAGGCCTCCTCTACTTAATTACTGTTTGCCAGTGCAGCAAAGAAGTCCGGGCATTATAAATAAGATGTGGCCGGACATATTAAACGAGCTAACCCCAAAATATGGCAGCCTTTCTATTAATATGCTGAAAGAAGCTTTCAGGTACCATAGGGACCAATATACCCGGTACAAAAGCAGTTTAATTAAAATACCAAGCGGGGCTCCTGCAGCAAAAAAAAGTTATACCAATACCTAAACACATTAATGTATTGCATCAATTAGATGACGTATTGGTTAAGAGAATGTAATTAAAATTAAATTAAGTTTATTAAATGTTTTTAATTTTTAATGTATGTTAATTTTGTAGGCAAATAACCAACATAGAAGAGGAGGAACCAACAAGCCCACTGACAACAAATTTAGGTAAATACAGCTTGTTAATTATATATCCGAATATAATTATCTAATGTTTTTTACTTTTAGAATACATTCCACCTCAAAAAAAAAAGGACTAATTATAGTTTCAAATAGTAGACCGAGTTCTGCGCTGTCTGAAGGCAATGACACCGTGAGTGGGTCGATTGACAAGCTTGTGAGAGCGGTGCAGTTTAGTGCTACCCATCAAAGCGATCGCAGACCGAACAACAAGGCACAACATTTCGGAGAAATAGTGGCTTGTTTCATGCGTGGCCTTGACGATGTCGAATTTTATGAGACATCTTTATACATTAATAAGTTCTTTCACGAACAAAGCTTAAAAAAAATAAACGTACTTAATTAATAAAACAAAAAATATTTTCTTTAAATTCAACTATATCCACACCAATAGTTATTCGGGAAATATTCCCCAAATAGCAATGGTAACACATTGGGTTGATCCTTTATTAAAGTAAAACAATCACCAATAAAATTATCTTTTATGGGCATTTAGTATGTCCTGATTATAATAACAGCTGCTTACTCCACCATCGACCATTGCCAGGGAATTGATACATCCGTCATAAAATGTTCAGCTAAAGTTTCCCTAGTTCCAGTAGCTGAGGCAGTTGCATTATATCCTTTTAAGTTCCAAAAATAATAGGTTTAATATTTGTATATACATACATAATTTAAATTAGAAAAAAGTTTAGGTAATTGAATAATTGTATTACCTTGTCTTGCAATTTGCGGTAAGCTATCCAAATTTGCTCGCCAACTTCCGTCAATGAACCCCCCAGTATTGTTCTCGCGGTCAACTATTTTTGGAACTAAGTACTTTCATTGGTGTGACTTGGCCGATTCCTCCTCCATTAAGCAAAAATTGCGTAAACAAACAGCAGCTAGTACAACTTTGTCCGAGTTTTCGGTACTAACTAGAGACCTGCACGGGCCAAAATATTTCATTTGTACCCGACCCGACCCGAAGTACAAACGGCCCGACCCGACCCGAGCCCGATCTGTTGTTTTATATTATTACCCGAACCCGGCCCGAGCCCGATGTGTCATTTTACATTTTTACCCGAGCCTGAGCCCGATTGATTATTTGACATTATTACCCGAACCCAGCCCGATCCGAACTGAATTTTATTTCCATTTCCTACGCGTCTGAAAGAAAATTTTAAAAATAAAATTCTTTTTCGTTGGATAAATATTTGAATTTTCCTTCGTGGTTTTTAGTCTTGCCTTTCGGATGTTAATTACAAATAAAATAATTTGTGTCAAGTTTTGTATTTAATTCGTTTGATGTGTGAATGAATTTATTTCCTAAAAATCATATTCGATTTACGTAAATCAAATTAAAATTTTTAGGAATTTAACAAAGCGAATACGGAAATCATTAGGCCCGAGTCCCGACCCGAACTCGAATATAATTCTTGATACCCGACCCGACCCGAATATCGGGTCGGGCCTAGGCCCGACGGGTAAGCCCGAGCCCGTGCAGGTCTCTGGTACTAACACACAAAGAATTTTTTAAAACTCTCCATTTACTGACAAGTAAGCCAAAGGCATTTTCGATCACTCGTCGAGCTCTTGATTGACGGTAATTAAAAATCGATTTAGCGTAACTTAAATTGCCAGTTGATTTACCAGAATAGGGAGTCATTAACCAAGTTTTAAGACCTATAAATAAATTCACCTATTTTTATTTAAACGAAAATATAAAAAAAAAATGTGATTTATTAACTTACCGAACGCTTCATCTCCTAATAAATAGTAGGGTAACACAGGCCCCCTCTCAACAATTTCTTTTGGATTGGGTAAATGCATTGCAGCTTTATAAAATTGTTGACCTATTCCTGAATTTTTACACACGCCTCCATGACTTTGCCGTCCCTGTGCCCCTACATCAATTGCCAAGAACCTGTATCGGTAATCACATATCGCCAATAAAATGGTTGAAAAATAATTTTTGTAGTTAAAAAACTCTGAGCCTGAATGAGACGGTGCCTAAAATAATGAAATATGTAAATTTTATTTAACAAATATGTATATATGTATAAAATTAGAAAACGAAAATTCAGCCCAATTTTATAAAAATTTATTAAACGAAATTTAACAAATCTAATTTGGCCTATAATTAGCCGCTTACAAAAAGTATAAATTTGTAAATGTATACATTTACTATAATACTCACAACTATTCGGATATGTTTTACGTCAATAGCCCCAACACAGTGGGGACAGTTCCATCGCTGGTTGAATCCTTCAGCTGTTTCTAGCCATGTGGTTTTATTTGGCGCTGGTAGTGATTTTTCTTTTAAGACGAGCCAAATTGCATTTAAAGTATCATGGATCGCGATACACGTTGTTGATTTTCCTAATCTAAATGCAAGGCTGATGGAAGCTTGGCTGTCTCCGCTGGCAAGATATCTGTCAATGAATGAAAAATAATATAACTTTATATTGAATTATAAATGAAACCATGTATCTTTACCTTAACGTTAAAGCTAATTTTGTTGAAGGAGGAATCGATCTTCTTAATATATTTTCCTTTGTTATATGTGGCCCGACGTAATATAATAATGTATCGAATGCGGCTGGACACATTCGAGTAAAATTAAAAAATGACTCGAGATCATTTAACTGCATCTCATTTAATAAAGCATCGGCTCCATGCTCATATCGGTTATCCTCGGTCAAAATTGAACGTACCCACCATCTACGAGATTTTTTTATTTTTGCGGAAAAATTATTACCCACATTAACTGAACTTGGACGATGCTGGCTTTGTAGAAGAACACCAGCCGCTGCTACAATGGCTAATATTTCTGTTTTATTATCCATGCTCTTCTTGCTTTACACGATTAATAATGATTTAATAAAACACTAAAACAGTCAATATGGATTTATACTAATTTTATTATTCGAATGATAATACACGGTTTTATATTAAAATTATGTAGTATAATAAGTAGCTATAATAAATTTCTCTCGAAATATGTATTGTGTACTTTTATTTTCACTTTGTAAATTTTCACAAAACAAAACACACTGGCTGATTTATATAAGCAAACGATCAGTTTTCAAAAAAAAAATAATAAAATAATTTTTGTTGTTGTATCACGATAAGCCCAAATCAACATCGAAAAGCAGGGCGAAAACAATACTGTGAATGCACACTAAGAACTTTTATCCAATTTTGATGTATAATAATATCCCGATAACTAGACTGATTTCAAATAAAGAAAATGTAAAATAACCCATTGTTATTGTATAACCCACGCTGCTAGGGGCAACGTGAGTTATATTTTGTATAACAAAATATTGAGTAGTCATTGGAAAATTTTTCATAGATTTCGTAATTTACGTCAAAGAAACACGTCACATAAATTTAAAGAACGGTCACTTTGATAAAATGTATTTCAAAATTCAATGCTACAATGTGAAAACACAAAATGAAACTATTTCTTATTAATTTACGATTATTTACATTTATTTCAACAAAATTGGATAAAACGTTGTATGCCACTCGTGAGCAAAGAGATATTATCCACTCGGGATAATATCCCACTCGGCTATCGCCTCGTGGGACAAACTTATCCCTCATGGATAATATCTCGTTTTGCTCACTAGTACCATAAATAACTATTTCTCACGAAAAAACTTTTCGTAATCACATAAATGCTGTTCATAAGTTAAAGTTTAAAAAAAAACGCAGTTGCCTGTGAAAATATATCTGAGAGTGTTGTTTTAATACCAGAATCATCAGAACATTCAACATTAGTGGGTTCAACACCTATGTAGCTTTAACGCCGTTAAGAAAATTGTTAATAGAGATTCTGCGATACGATAGACATTAAAAATGTAATGTAACCTCTGATTTATTTTTAAAATTGAAAAGCGAACATAATATCACAGAACGTGGCATTTCTTTAATAGCTGAAAGATTATCATATTGCTCAGAAGTATTAAGGATCCAAGTTGGAGAGATTATTGACCAGCATTTTGCTAAATTTAATAATGAAAATAGTTCGAAAAATTATCTTTCAGTTTCAATTTTCCCTAAATTAGATTTAGTGTCAAATAGTTCAATGTCAACTTATAAAACAAATCAAAATGCGCTATCGCCCTCTATGGTTAAACCTCTTAAAATCAACCTGATTAAACAATTATCATAAGCCCTGTTTTTATTATTACATTCCATTACTCGAAACATTAAAATTTCTTTTGGAAGATGAACAGATTAAATTGCAGTTTTCTTCAGATCAAGAATACAATTATTCCAATCTTCAAGATTATAAAGACGGTTTATTTTATAAAAATAACGATTTTGAAATAACTTACCGATGAGGGTCGGTAGTAGCAATTTGTGGTGATAACTTAGGTTTACATCAAATTTGGGGTTTATAGCAAAATTTTAGTTCAGCCGAATATTTCTGTAGATATTGCTACGTAACATTAACTGATTTTAAAAACAATTACCGAACACGCCGATTATTAAGAACAAAGTCTTCATAGGGGAGTTAAAAACAATTCATGTTTTAATCAGTTAGATTTTTTCCATGTAAGCAGTGGCCTTCCTCCCTGTATTGCCCATGATTTGTATGAAGGAGTAATTCCACAAGACTTATGTTTATCTGTTCATTATTTCGTTCGTAACGATTGGATGCCGTATAAATATTTCAATATTACATGTAATCGGTTAGCTAAATCACTGAAATTTAATGTCAATTTTCCAGAAATGAAATATAGTAGTAAAAATGTTAGTGGTCATGCAATGCAAAACTTCTATCAACTCACCTTGCCACCATTAATACTCGTTGGTAAAATAAAAGATTCAAATGATAGTGTACTTGAAATGATTATAATACTTTTGGAAATAACACAAATTATCTCATCACATAGTTAGTATAACTTTTAACCAAATTAACTATTTAGGCGGATTGATTGATCGTTATCTTGAACTTAGAATTGTTTTATTTCCAAATCAAAGACTGATACGAAAGCATCACAATATACAACATTATCCCTCGCTTATTAAATTATATGGACCATTTATTAAATTTTCATCACTTCGATTTGAAAGCAAACATCAATATTTTAAGCAAATCGCAGCAAAAAGTCGAAACTTCATTAATTAAACAAAATCATTAACACAAAGGCACCAACTTTTGCAATCAACTCTTTATGGCAAGAGATTTTCCACAGATGTTGTAGTCACAAAGTTATTATAAACCGAATGTGTATTAATTGCAAAACGTTACCCATATCAAACCAACAAATTGGCATTTAAAAATGTTGATTATTTTTTAGGACAGTCCCTAGCAATATCTAACAAAATTAATGGAACTGTTAAATGCTTAACAATCAAAAACATTTTAATTGATGAAAATTCTTTAAATGTAGCTTTTTACGGAAATATGTTTTCAATGATATTCAACTACAAAATAGGATCATATGAAGTAAACAATATATATTCAATTAGTTTTATTTTATTGAGCCAATGATTTAAAATTAAAACAAATTTTTGAAATATTGGTTCAGGGCTCTTTTTATTTAAAAACTTAATTACAGCTTTAGCTTTCGATTCCTATTCGGAATCATTCTCAAAAGCGTTAACTAAAGTGGAAAGCTAAAGCTGTAATTAAGTTTTTAAATAAAAAGAGCCCTAATCCAATATTTCAAAAATTTGTTTTAATATATATTCAAATTACATAATAGTGGTTCCTTCTGATCTGTCCTCTCCTTTTCCTTTCATAACCTACACAATTGGGCAAGTCGAATATGCGACATTAACATGGTCAGTTCCCCATTTTTAGTGAGGTAACAAAATTTATATTTAAGACGTACATTAACTTCTTTTATCCATTAGATCAAATTTAAATATGTCATCCGTTCGATTAGTGGCCAAAATTTGGGACGCTACGCGAACAATCAAAAAAATCTTCGTGTTTACTGATGGCCATTTACCAAGCATATAATGCAAAAGTTAAAAAATACATAATATTTTAAATTCTTCGAATTAATTTTGTATTTTATGTATTTTTAGCAAACGCCGCAGGAATTGAAGGATCCAAGTTGGTTCTTGAATCCGATGGAACTGAGATAGACGATGCTGGAGTGTTCCAATATTACGGAGAAAAAACGAAAGTTTCCAATTATTGCCATCCAACGTTAAATGGGCATCGACTTTAGAAAATGTCGTAAATGACTCCATTGCCATTATCAACTGGGTCAACACTTCCGCGAATATAAATAGTATGTCAACAGTAAGTTATGTAGAACTTCCAAATTCACCTTTAAGTACTACAGTTTCAATGTCCAGCGGGCGTATTTCTTCATTAAATTCAGAAAAATCAGACCATATTGGTATTAGAAATGCTCAAAAAATATTCTCAGACTATCAAATACTATACAATAAAATGCCGGAAGAGTTAGTTGGTTTATTAAATGAACGTAAACCTTTAGGCCGATTTTATTCATATTTTATTCATACAATTGTCATAGATATGCGGAACACTTCGTTTTATATTCCGCAAACCATATTTCGTAAAATTGCGGCACAACTTTTATTGTTATTTCCAAAAAGCTTCGGTGTTTTAAATAGTTCTGGGGAATTGGTTTCTGAAGAGTCGGTTGGTTTAGCTACAAAATTGGTAAACGATAATAATTATATAAATAGGGCATCAAAAAGTGGTTTAGCTAAGCCAACGAAACGAAATATGACTATTTTTGAAGGTGTTCCTAATTTCTACGCCGAGGACAATATCCCAATTTACTCAGAAGACGAAAGCGAAGTTAAACGAATTTGGCTCAAGGAGCATTTCAAAATGGATATTACAAACGACGAACTAAGACAGGAAGTAATAACAGTATTTCAAAATACGTTCACGGCGCAAAGAAAATTGTTAATGGATAATCCCAACATAACAGAAATTCGACAATGCTGGCCACACTTATTGTTATCGTATTTCTTGATCTTGCACTTCGAAAATTTCTTGAATATAGACGAAAAGACCTTTATGGAACGATGGGAAAACCTTATAATAAAAACAATAGAATTTTCACAAAAGGAAAACAGAAAATTTAAAATCTCTTCTATTCACGATGACATAAAAATCCTGGAAATTATACCGCAACATTTCAAGGAAAAATTGGAATTAATGATACGTCAATATCCTGTAATTAAATACTGAATTAATTCAATTGTACATATGTAAATAACTTACAATATTTTTTATTATATATTTTCAGACAGGAACAGCACAAAATAAAATTGAGGCTCTGGGCGCAAAACCTTGCTTCGCTATTATAAGTATGTCGGAATTTATTGACAAACAATTAAAATATTACTAATTCATTATAGTCATGTCAAACTTTAATTTTTTGGCTTTGTTGGTTTATTTTTCAGCAAATAGCATCGTAACAGGTTTTAGTACTGACTCTGGAGATAGGTTGACCAATGATTCTGGTCTCAAACAGAGCTCAAGTTGTTGTTTTTATTTTAATCACCGATCATAATCTAATGTTTAAAAGTTACTTTTCGGTTTCATCACCGATCATAATCGGTTGTTTAGAAGTTTCCTTTATTTATTTTGAGCCCAAAATTTAAACTTTGTTCTATCTGGTCGGTTTTCTAGTATAATGAGGGCAGGGCATACAGTTATGATGTTGTGACAGACTTTACAACAAAGAAAAAACAAAGAGGTAGAACAAAGTTTAAAGCGGACAATTTTGGGTTCAAAACAAATAAAGGCAACTTTTAAACTACCGATTATGATCGGTGATGAAACCGAGAAGTAACTTGACTTAAGTTAAGATTGACCTTAAATCGTAAAATTTCTATTAGCGTTCTTTGTTTTCATTCTCTGTAAAGAAACCTAAGAAATATTAATTTATACCAACATTTCCAATTGTAAAAAATAGTTGATATATTATATATGTATGGATATGGTAGGTATTATCGGTATTATAAATATACTAATGATTTTATTTTTATTGTTTCCTCAGACTCCGATAATGAAAATATTTTCTATTTTATTATAGAAAACCAAATCACTTGCTTGCAGTGCTGCTCGACAAAAAGGGCTATATTTCAGCTAATTGGTTCATTTTTTGTATTCAATTTAGAGTATCCCACTCACCTCTCACAAACATTCGAAGTGTTGCAAAGGACGTGCTTGAATCTTAACACTGATTATTCACGGTCAAAAAAAAAATTAAATAATAAGGCTAAAGTCTTACATTTTATTAAAGAAATTATGTAGGTAAGATTGTTTCTAATGTGTAATTAAAGGGTCGTTTTCAATGATACCCGACTCTAAACTTCTCCCAAGTTCCATTCTTTCTTGTAAGGTTTTGTAACACAATCCCCCAAAAGGGATTGTGTTAGCAGAACATAGAAATAGCGGTCTGGTTGCGGTATAGTGCTGGCTTTAGCTCGCCGCTAGGCGTAGGGGTTACCAGACATATTTCTATGCTAGAAAACCGCATAGAGATAAAACGAATGGGACTAGAAAAACTATCCTACCTTGCCACGACCACAGTGGTAGATAATAATAAATTTGGGGTGCGCTCGACAAGGACGCCGGTGCCACTCCGGCGACCTTAGTCAAGGCCTAGGTCAGCATGAGGCCACCCATCCCCACACGCGATCACACTAAAAATTAACACGCACATGACACTATTAAACATTATCTTGGAGGAAAAACTGTAATTGCGAATGAAACTGATTCGAACGAGAAAAAAATGAAATGTAAGAAAAAACTGAACCAAAACCGTTAATAATCGAGAAACTGAGCCTAAATAAAAAAAACCGGAAAATGAAATCGGAAAAAAATGTGGTGTGAATCGATTTGGGCGTGTCGCATGGGACGCCACCCGAAACCTGTAAACCGCAAAAATTTATGAAATTTAAATATATAAAACAATATAATAAAAAAACAACAAAATCCCCCGTCAAGTGAGGATTACAAAAAAAAATTTAAAATATAAAATAAACACGCGGTGTGAGCGTACTGATTATTTATTTTTGTACGCCACACCCTACCTGTACAACAAACTTGGCCCGTCCGACCACAAAAACAGCTACCAGCGCCGTCGCAGGAACAAAACTGGATCCCTCGCCCGAACCCCACTCTGATTGCCAGAGTTGCTGCCACAAACCAAACAATTCACTTTCTCGATAGGTGTTAAATACGGAAAGTATACCCTTTCAGAGGGGTTATTTATTAACAAAATATTTTTTTTTTTTTTTTGTTATTTTCTTTTATGATTGACAGTTTTATTTATTAATTAAGTTTTAATTATATTAAACGGTTATAGCTGGTGGTATTTATATTACTCAAACCACTGGTTGTTTATACGAATTAATTATTAATTAGATTTTATTAATTTTTTCATTCTTAACAAATTTTCCATTATCAATAACCAGAAAACCATAAAATGAATTCACACAGATCAATCCCAGCCTTTCAATTTCATATCAACAGTCTCAAGGCTTCAACACTTGCGTAATACGACGACAACTAAGGATAGTTAGGCATAAATTTTGGTTTTCACTAATAAAACACCTGACGCTATACGCCAATTAAATTGTTTTTTTTTTTCATTCAATTTATAATTTATTTCAACTTTTAAAAACTGTTCAAAATCAAACATACATAACGGGCCTTTCGAAGCGTTAAATTTATCAATTAATTTTCCTAACCACACAATTATTAATTTCTCTACATACTTATGTATTTTTTCTTAATATTTTTCCTTAATATTTATTCGTAACTTTCCAAACCGTTTCGTTTTAAATTCAATAATCTAGCCTTAATTTTATGTTTTATATATTTTTTTTTTCTTTCACCAACACTACCTTTATACTTTTAATTTTACCACGAGACTTATTTTTCTTGATATTCCAAACTTGATTTTTTTTTAAACATTCAAAAAAAAGTAAATTAAATTTAAAACGAGACTTAGGTTTCGCCATCCAAAACTAGACTAAACAAAAATAAAAAAAAAGTAAAAAACCGACCGTATAAAAAATATTTATCCCCCACCCAAAAATTATTTACCATAGGAAAAAAAACCGAACGATGGATTTCGGTTGACGTACACAATACACATACGACACAGTACACTTCCCTGTTGTACGACTGAGCGCTCCAAGAGCGATCAATGACCAATGACGGTGATGCTCTCTTATACCTCACTGTGATTATCATATGTCCCCATATTTCGTAAAAAAAGGACGAACAAAATGCAATCATTGTAATTTACTCCCATAAAAAACACATTTAAAAAGCCGAATATTTCGTTTGTTTTGCTTTATACTTCTGTTTCATGTTTTTAACGTGCCATCTCAAACAAAATTGCTCGATTGCTCACGCAAAGTACAACTGGGTTATTAAAGGTAATATACTCCGATGTTTCATTTTCGTTCTTTCTTGCGCATCCATATTAAAAAAATTTTAATATGGCGGACATCGTGACCAAACAAACCGTGTTTGTGAGTTTTGTGTAATAATTTTGAGTGTTGAGTGAATATACATAATTAAAATTGTGTGAAAAATTATACTGACTTTAATTCAAAATAATTAACAATGTATCATTGTTTAAATAGTTCATAAACATTCAGTCACGATCTCCGCCATTATTGTTGTTGAAATTTTTTGACATCCTGCGCAATATATTACCTTATATATGTGTACTGTGCACATACGACATCACCCAAAATCGACTCACACGCATACATACTATTTAATCACATCTCTGGAATATTCGATTTGCATGTAAAATCCACGCGCTAACAAAATAACACAAACGAAGCAACACACCAAACCACTACACATCATTCCATACAATCAAACAAAATAATAAAACGAACCGACCAAATTACGGAGAAGTGTATTGACGATTGGAGCATCACGGATTCCACCTAGTGGACAATTTTTAAACGGAGGTACCTGATAATTTGACGTTCGAAATTATTGTAAACGATTTCAATTTTGAACTGTAAACACAATTTTTACTTACCGGATTGCTAAATTTTCTTTCGTCGCATTTGTGACAAATGTCATTTTATCAGGTGCATCATTTTAACTATTGTTCACGAGAGGCGCTTTCTCTACTTTTACAATCGTCAATAATGATAAATGGTACACTCTACACACAAAAAAAATATTTTCTATTACAAATTAAGTTAAAGAACGAATGACGTATAGTGGAAGAGATTTTTATAAAGCAATGGACACACCTGCAACGTTGTTTGGATTTTCAACCGCAATTACAGATTTAAATTAATTACACCATAACAACCACAAGCGGTTGTTACAGTTTTTAGAGTAATTTTTAGGTTGGCTCACTAAAATCTTCTTCTGAGTCATTTTCGTTAAGGCGCTTTTGTGGTTGCCGTCGTTCGTTCATTCGTTCATTCATCCTTCAGTCATTTTCTCTTTACGATTTTGTGGTTGTTGCAAAAATCACAGAACGATTTTGTCGCCACCTATTATTTAAATATTGTATAAAATCTATAGTCGTACAATTTGTAATAATAATATCACTGTCACACAAAATAAAAATAAAAATTGACGTGAACTCGTCAAGAAATTATATCAACTAAAAATATTTTGTATGTATTTTGGCGATGTCCACTCAACCAAAATTATTTGCATTTAAAACTATTATAGACATCCCTTTTCATTTATTTTCAAATCTCTTTCTATCTATGTTCGTTCTGTGAAAAAGTTGGAGATAAACCATCTTGCTGAAAAAATCGCAGAAGAAAAAATTCGTCATTTTTAAGTAATATGATTGGTTTAAAAAAATAACTGAACGAACGAACGACGAAACGACGGCAACCATAAAAGCGCCTTTACCATTGTGCTTCTATTCTTGTAGTTCTAAAGTAGTTCGTCCAAATCATTGATTGTTATATTAGTCAATCACTCCTTATCGATAAATGTGCCATTTTTAAAATTTGACCTTGTATTTAATTTTAAATGGGTGATATGAGATTTGTTTTCTTTTACTGATAATGTAATGATGTCAACACATTTAATAATATAAAGTTCTTTTCAAGCCTTGGACTTCGACATATTTGTATCAGATTCCATTTAATCCTTAATGTATTGAAAAGTACGACGAATGTAATAAGATTTAAATGTTACAATAACACTCTGATCTTGCGATTGAATAATTGAAGTCGTATTGGGTGGCAAATAAATTATTTCTCTTCAAAATTAATCTTGAAAGTAAAATTTTTTCATTTCATATAATGCACTACTTGAGGCACGAATCAGTTTTGGAACCAATCAGAAAACAATGCAGCTGAAACTCAGACTTTTTACTGGCACGTCAAAAAACGGAGAAACTGGATTTATCTTTGTGTTTCATGGCCCGAGGATTCAATGTCCAATAAATAACCACTGGTTTGGTAATAAAATCCCCCGACACATTACTGCATAGAATTACGATTACTCTGTTCTTCATGACCTTATATCCAAAAGCAGACTGGGCATTTTGTGAGAAAAACGTCCGTTTTGGCATTTTCTTCCACACCAAACCTGTTTCATCAGCGTTAATAAACCTGGGCAGACGTATAGCCAAAAGCTAAATCGAGAAATTTCATTGCTGAGGACTATAATTCAAACAGTAGCATGTTATATGAGGAAATTCCACCGTGTTATAGTAAAACCGTGTTATACAAACCGTGCTATGCAAAATTTTTGATGCATTATGTCGACCGTGTTATAGCGAAACCGTGTAATAAAAGTACCGTGTTATACGAGGGTTACCTATACTTTATTATTTTTAAAGCGCATCGCTATTTTCAAGTTATTTCAGAACTTTACTCGACAAAATGATACTCGTTTGGAAATGTCAACATCATAAAATGCAAAAAATGTGTTTCTAAGTTTGAGGTTATAAAAATAATAATATTTCAAAAATTCAAATAAAGTCATTTATTATAAACTACTACTGTAAAGGAATTTTATAATTACGCATACAATTGTATTTATCGGATTTGTTTACAAAATTAGGCTAACAAGTTTGTTTTGTTTAAAATAAATTTATGAAATTGTAACTTATTCGTAAAAGATTTGTAATCGTAACATACGTATACTGATTTCTTATTGTAAACTATACAGACTTATTTGTAAATACACATTTTGTTTATATTAAAGTAAATCCGTAAAGGCTCAGCATATCCGACAATTGATTCCCCAAAATTTGTACTAAACATTTACAACATGTTTAATGTAGATTTACCAGTGTAACTTTATAATAAGAAAGTAAATTTACAGTAAACGTTTTGTAAACCAAAATTGTTACTTGGGAACCCCAAATTAACTTTCAAATCAACTCTTAATCTTAACTCCAAATCGATCCTTAAATAATTCCCCAAACGAACGACTCACTTAACCATGCAAGCTAACTATAAGTCCTAGCTCAACTTAGCTCAAACCAAATTTCAACTCTCTACCCTCGGCATACATACTCTCGTACCATCATAACCTTAAACAATCATTCCATTATTCATTATTCCATAATACCATTTTACCACCATGAGACTATAACATTTAACCAGCATACACACATACCATCGTACCACAGTAAAGTCACACCATGATGTACATATATCTTACCGGCAATCCACCATACTGTCATTCCATCACACCATCATACTATCACAACATCAAACCATGCATACCATAATATTATAATACTATCATACCATCATACCCTCGTACCATCGTACTATCATACCTTCAAATAATCATATTATCATATTTCAGAACTTTATCCAAAAATTATTTTATAATCCCATTTCGATCGCAGATATCAAATTTCACAACAATCCGTTAAGAAATAGAAAAGTTCTGTCTTACTTAGCCATATTCCGGAACTTCTTCTAAAAATCATTTTAAAATTAATTTCCAATGAACATGTCAAATTTTACCGTATTCGGTTAAGGAAAAGCCAAGTTCCATTCCACTTCGCCCATATTCCAGAACTTAGTGTAAAACTCATTTGAGAATCCCATTTCCATTGGAAATGATGAATGTCATCAAAATCGGATAAGATATAAAATCCCAATAAAATTTTTATCAAAAAAAAATCACAAATCCTCAGCTAACCGACAACTCACTAGAACTTTTTTGGTCCTATCGATTTCCATTGTAGTGAGGTTTCCTTATAAATAGATTGCTCAAGTGCTCAATAACCCCTAATCCAACCCCAAACCAATCCTAATTCAACCTGCAAAAGGAACCTAACCCAACCCTCAACACATGTAAAATTTCATCAAAATCGGTTAAGGAATAGCCAAGTACCACATCCTACGTGGCCATATTCCAGAATTTTATCTAAAATTCATTTTAGAATCCCATTTCCAACGCACATGCACGGAAAAAAATAAACTGGTCCACAGCTAAGAAAACGGACTTTTAATTCAAAAAATGTACTTTTTCTTAATTTAAAAGTTAATTTTCTTATTTCTTTCGAGTTTTTCTTCATTTCAAGAAACACAATTCTTACATGTAGAAAAACTCGAAAGAAATAAGAAAATAAGCTTTTAAATCAAGAAAAAGTACATTTTCTTGAATTAAAAGTCCTGTTTCTTAGCTGAGGACCAGTTTATTTTTTTCCGTGTGTCAAATTCCATCATAATCGGTTAAGAAATAGCCATGTTCCATTTTACATGGCATTTCACAATCCATTTCCATCGCAGATGTCCAATTTCACGCAAATCAGTTAAGAAATCACCAAAAATTCCGTATTAACTCAACATATTCCAGAACTTCATCTAAAAATAATTTGAGAATCCCATTTCCATTGGAAATACTGAATTTGATATAAAATCCCAGTAAAAATATATAAGAAAAACCACAAATTCTAATACATCTCTAACTCAGCCCTAATTCAACTTGCAAACGGAACGCAACTCAATCCTCAACTCAACCTCAAACTCTACGCCAAACTCAATCCTCAAACCAGCACATATACAAAATTGGTTCACTGCTCACTACATCCTAATCCAACCCCAACTAAAATCCAACTTAACTTTAACTCAACCAGCAAATTGGCTCCTAACTTAACCTTTAAATCAACTCCAAACGCAATGCCTAATTCATAAATCAAACCAGAATAACATAAAAAAATCGTAAATATTTATATAACCAGGTGTTTTGGGTCAATTCGTATGGCAAGTACCCCACTATCTTGACGTATAGTCTTAAAAGCTTTTCAAATTCCGCCTTGACCACAGAAACAGATTGACGAAAAAAAATTCCAAATCGGACAAACCGTTCTCGAGATACCATGGGTACACAGAGATCCAGACGCCCAGACAGACGGACGGACATGTATCTTTTTTGGTTTTTCAGATTCAGGGACTTTTAAAACGTCGAAAAAATTGGTTTTGAACCAACCAAATTTTTCGTTTTTTTGACAGGATTTCAATACATACCTTAATTAACTTCTATTACAAAAAAAGTATGAGAGGAAATAATATTTAACAGGTAGAAAGGAAATTTGTTGTGCAACTGAACATAAGAGTAAAGAAGATAACCGGTTTCGGCTGCATTGTAGCGATGACTGAAAATGAAGGAATAGAATATGATGATATACACTGGCTTATTATGTATTACACATAATTCATGAATCGATCGTCGTCCCTGATAAAAACTATAAATTTTTTATAAGCTACGCTGAATGAATAATCCTTTTCTGTATTTTATATTTTTACTGTCAATTGTCCGAAAAAAAAATAATTCAATTATTGAGTTTAACAAAGAAATTCAATACGAACAAAAATTGATTGAAAGATGATATAAATAAATAAATAAAATCGAAGTGGAAGTTATTGGCAAGAAAACAAATAAAAAATTAAAACCTATAATAATAAATACATGTCATTGTCAGATGAAATCAATTGGGTATTTTTGCCTCGTCTTTGGGTATATACGTAATATAATAAATTGATGACTTTTATTTTTGTTATTTTCCAACTAAATTATAGTTGAGCAATATTAATATTTTCTTACGGATACAACAGACGACATGTACATACAACAGATAGGATATTTCTTATTTTGCACTCGAGATAAATTCAAAATGAACTTTGTGAGAATGGGAACGTTATCATGTACATGTAAACAATTCTAAATGAGTTCCAATTTTTATTTATATAACCGTGTGAATATAACCTAGGTGTATCTATCAGCCTTACCCATTCAGATGTAACTAAACTTTTAATCCTATTTCCGAAAATATAATTTTCAATAAAATCATTTGAAAATTTAAATATGCACCCCATTTGCCTCCAACCATTTTATAATAAAAAAAAAATAAAAAAATAATTTTTTTTTGTCCCCAACCGTAACCGTTGAACAAAATTCAAAGCAACAAAATTTCTAATTCATTAAACACAAAATACATAACATTTTTGTGTTATAGATTTATATTATGTTTTAATGCTAATAAATAAATAAAATAAAATTATGTTCAATGCTCTATTAATTATTGATTAACGATTCGCCTAAATAAAATTTATTATTATTAGTGTAGTTTTGAAATATGTGCTCATATTAACAATTCATTATTCGATTTTTTTTTTATTTACACGAATGGATAATTAAAATAAATTTGATATGTGTGTATTCCGAGGGGAAACTGATGACAAGGCTGCCGTTTTCCTTTAATCGAATATGAATGTACTGTGAATGCGTGAATGTAAATTAATACGATTCGACTAAATGTGCTCAAAATTAAAACTAAATAACTAAATAAATCTGAAAATTGGACGAAAAGTTACACTTTGGATTGACGATACCACGAAAGTTGATCTGGTAACCCAACTCAGAGTAACACCGGAATTTCACAAACAGAATCTCTGAATGCATGCTTGCGAATGAAAAAAAAAAATATCGAACTAGCAAAAACCCGACAAGTTTAAGCGATAAGTGAGGGAGAGAAAACAAGAATAGCAGGGCGTGAAAATTACCTGATAACAGAGAAAATAATCCCAAATATAACCCATTGAAATTATCGCAGACTTGCATCCCAGAAAAATTTGAAATTACCTCCGACAACTTAACCGGAAAAATCCATCCCAGACTTTTTACCCAAGCGAAAAAATCCCAGGACTTTTATTTATTATAAGATTTTTTCTCGTATACCATAGTTAAAAATGAATAAAACAAACATCACAAAAAAATTCTTCTGATCAGAGCAGTTGCAATTACCGTGCAAAATACAACAATTGTACCCATGATTAACGGAAAACCGCCGCAGTCAATTATGCAAACTTTCGCCAATTGAGGCAGTGTAAGCTATTGTGTGTAGAAATGCTAATCGATACCTCTAAAGACACAGTTCGAAGTCTGAAGGTTTTGGCGGTTCCGGTATCCACCTGGAATATCATTCTCGTCAACATCATCGTCGACAAACTCGATCATTGGAAATGATTTTCATACCCAAGTCAAATCCGCCGCGATCAATCACATCGTCGTTAATACGCTGGAGAAACGAGCGAACAACAAATCGTTCATCATCAACAGCTCAACCATCGTCATCACGCCAGAGTTCGAAGCGCGAATCTTCATCGCAACCGTCTCATTCGTCCGTCGCTACTTCGACTCCAACTAGTTCGCTGAGCTGTCCATTCTGTACCAAGGAACACGGTGCGTTTCAGTGCAACAAATTCAAATCATTAACGTTCGTGAAAGACACTTTCAATCGACGCCCTCGAGAAACAAGGAATGAAGATATATCATGCAACTCCCATTCGTTTATCAGCCATTGCCACTTGGAACATCTCGAGAAGGCGCAATGGTGAGACTGAAGCATATGGAACACTGATTGTCGAAGAATACGCAGCTACGCATCGAATACAGGACTTCATGCAAGCCTATCTCGAGTAGCATCACATGGACACAGTGCCTGTCGACGACGAAGAGCCTACAAATCAAAGGTGGTACCTCCCACATCATGACGTGATGCAGGGGTCAAACTCAAGGCCTCACACAAGACGACTTCCATAATTTTGCTCAATCAAATCCTTCGTATTGGTCCCAAGCTTTAACAGAATCTATTCACGATTCTCACTCGATTTCAACAACACAAATTCGTATTCATCGCTGATATCCGACAGATGTATTGACAGATTCTCGTGGCCCCTGATTATCAACGGACTGTTTGGAGAGAATGCCTGAGGACCCAATTCACGATTATCGACTACGCAGAGTAGCCTACGGTACCAACTGTGCTCCGTATTTGGCTATACACATTACACATGCTCCATCAGTTGGCACAGGATGAATCCAAACAATTGCCTATCACTGCGGATGTCGCTCTTGCCGATTTCTATGTAGACGACCTCCTATGTAGACGGCACAAACGAAGTCAAGGAATTGCTTGAAATTCAGCAAGCGATGGTGGCACTACTCCAACATGCCGGTTTTGATCTCCCAAAATGGTCGTCAAATTTCCAAACTATACTCGATCAAGTGTCATTAGAATACCACGAATAAAGGCCATTGCGGGAGTTGAAGTGGGAAGAATCGGTCAAGGCGCTTGGATTATGTTGGGCAAATTCGAAAGATTATATTGCATTTAAAATCGAAGACTTTCCAGAATTGCCCGTGACAACCAAACGAATCATCATCTCAGAGGCTTCAAGTATCTTCGACCCGCTCGGCTGGTTATTCCCTAGTGTCGTAATCGCAAAAATCATCTTTCAAGAATTATGAGTACTCGAATTATCGTGGGATGAGGCAGTGCCAAAATCACTTGCTGAAAGATGGTCAAAATAAGGAAAGAATCTGGGATTCTTAGAAACATTGAAAATCACTCGTTGGATGGATTATCTAACATGTCGCAACAATCTTCAGATACACGGGTTCAGTGACCACTCAATGAAAGCATATGCAGGCGGATCAGTAAAAATCACCATTTTAGCAGCGAAAACCAAGGTCGCCCCACCTAAAACCGTCAGGCTACCACGCTTGGAACTATGCGCCAATGTGTTACTTGCCAACCTCATGCACAAGATCATCCAGTCACTCAATCTGAACGGCATCCAATAGTTCGCATGGACCGATTTGCAAATGGTGCTAGGATGGCTCCGCAGCCCTCTCAGGCGATGGAACTCATTCGTGGCGAATCGCATTTTGCAAATTTTTGATCATCTAAAGCCCAGTGAATGGGGCTACGTTGATACTCGATACAACCCCGCAGACTGCGCGTCTCGCTGCATCGAACGTTCGCTGTTTCAAGATCATCATATTTGATGCAGAGGTCCTAAATGGCTGTCGAAACACTCGGATACTTGGCCAACACACAAAATCAATGATTGCTCCATCCCATTGGAAGAATGCGGAATCACTTCCATGGTCGTCACGCAGTCAAACGAAGCATCAAGCTCTGATGGGATCTACCAACTTCTGAATCGCTGTTCCACTCTCGGAAAATTACTTCGAATCACAGCCTATTGTAAATGTTTCGTTGAACAATTTCGTACTATCAAAGCCGATCGCAATCCCAGTTTCACCACGGTGCCTAACATGAATCGGTCATTCCATATTGGGTCCAATTTGTTTAGAGAACCCACTTCGCCAACGAAATCACACGATGCAAATCAGGAGGAAAACCTGTTGAACAAAAGTGTGCTTCGTTCACTCAACCCATTTATCGATGGTGATGGAATTGGTGATGGAAAACGATTAAAACATTCATTCATTCAATCGTCGCACAGGCACATTGAACCACACTCCACGGTGGTGAACAATTAATGTTGGCATATCTTCGAAGCCGGTTTTGGATCATCAATGTCAAGAAGCTGATCCGTGCGCATGTTCGGCATTGCGTGACATGCTTTCGTTACCGTTCAACCACCGGTCAGCAACTAATGGCAAACCTTCTAGCACCATGCTACACCTCATCTCGAGAGTTTTTCTACACAGTGGCGTGGATTACGCGGGCCCGTTCTCGATCAAACAAAGCAGAGGCTGCGGCGTGCCTATTAACAAAGGTGTTTCATCTGGAGATGGTGTTAGATCTCACCGCAGATGCGTTCATCTCTTCGTTCAGACGATTTACCGCTCGAAAAGGCAACGTCCACGCCATGTACAGCGATCGTGGCACCAACTTCATCGGATCCAACTGTTATGTGCCCCAATGACTGACCAACACGTTGTAATCGGGTAGCAATCAGTGGCTATAGGGGTCCTATTGTCGTCATTTTTCTTCTTTTGAATCGAGGCACCACATAAGATCGTGTTGAAATATCAAAACAAAGTGAATTCACTAACGGCCCATATAACGATTCATCACCAACAACACCAAAAAAAACAATTATTCCATAGCTAAACTATGCACTTTTATTCATAATGAAGATTCCAAAAGAAACAACAAAAAAAAAATCTTTAAATTTAAATTTACAATCATATACGTAAGTCGTGAGAAGCAATTTGTGTTTTAATAAAAAAAATGAAAATTAACAAAAAAAAAACTCACCAGTAGGCTTCCATAGAGTACTCGATGGCTCCTATTGGACTCACTGAAACAAAAGGTTATTGCTCCTAACAATTTACTGTCACTTTTAATTAATTAAATTCTTACTCTATGTTATCACAAAAAAACAAAAAAATCACTTCAATAGTTTTCCAAATCGTTTAGGTGGAAGTAGCGGTAAATCACATAATTGTTATATGGATTCTACCATACGGTAATATTATTTCTAATGCGCCTATCGAATTGATTTAGAGGCCCTATAAAATGCAAATAAGATATATGTACATGTTATCTCAAAAACTGAACCAGGAATTCTCATGTAATGTTTTACCTTCAAGCCGTAACTATTCGCTACACAATATTTAATCTATGAGATGATTTTATGCAACCTGACAACACTACTCGAAAATCCAGATTATTCTTAAATAAATTCGTCCTAATATGGTTGACAAAAAAACACAAGCAATTTGATAATCGAATCACAGTAACACACAATTTTCACAATTCATTCTTAATTTACCTTCGGAATGAATAATTTTAGATTCCTTACTTTGTAGTAGCTTGAAAACACTTTGAATTTTGAAACAAAACAACTTATTATTTTTAATTTAGTTTCTTAATTTAATTTTGGATACTGTTTTGTTGTTTTTTTTTCTTTTATTAAAATCCAATATAATTTAAAAAACAAATAGTCGCGATGGCCTCTCATGAAATACTAACCAGTGTGTTTTTAAATTCATTTTTTCGTTCCTTTCTTTTATCATTTTTTTCTCTCTTTGTGAAAGAAAACAAAAAATATTTTTGTTTGTTTCTTTCCCGGGAACAAAATCGACAAAAGTAAAGTATCTCTCCTCATATAAAACACAAAAGATAAGAGAGGAGAGATATTTTATTTTGTTGGATTTCGTTCCGGAGGAAACAAACAAAACAAAATATTTTTTCTCTTCTTTCGCAAAAAGAGAATAAATAAAGTATCCGAAGTAGAGAGAGAATTAAACCATATATAATTACCATTATCTTGCAACAACATAAATATCTTCGTCCAAACAAAATATTGACATGGTGTTAGAAGTATGACCATAAGCGTAACATTGCAACCGATTGCGCAACCAAATTATATTTTAATGTACAGCCGTAACACAACTGTCAACTAACGTCTCTTCATGACCATATCACAAGGAACGTGAATCCTGAGGTCGCTACAATGTTTGCTCAAGACAACACGATTCGGAGCTTCAACCCGCCCGCTTTGCCACACTTCGGAGGCTTATGGGAGGCAGGGATGAAGTCAGTCAAACACCATATTCGAAGAATCATCGGCAATACATTACTCACCTTCGAAGAGATGACAACACTATTGTACCCGGTAGAAGCTTGCCTCAATTCGAGGCCATTGTGCCCCATGTCGGATGATCCCGAGGACTACACGGCACTCACTCCCGGTCACTTTCTCATCGGAGAGCCACCCATCACCATCCTAGAACTATCGTTGCTTGAAATCCAATCGAACTGTCTAAATCGATATCAGCAAATATAACAAATGTACCAGCACTTCTGGAGGGTCCCCGACAAACCTGGTCGAAATTCCCAGGAGTAGACACCGTCATCCCAGGCTAAACAACACTCCGATGCACATTCGTTAGGGACCCAGGTCCACATGTGATCGCCCCACACACCACATGATCATAAGAAAAAATTTATTGCATCATTTTAAGTTAAAACCAATGCAAGCAACACGTGCCAACTTGCGACAAACATTCACAAGGTGACCGAATCAAGGTCACAGTCGAGGTGAAATACGCCACTAAAGATAACCGAGAACACAGTAAGAAAGAGAAATGCTATCAGGAATTCAAAATTTAGCCGTAAGTATCACTCTACCCGGTTGTAAATAACCCCATTTGGAAATAAATTTAGTACACCCGTTAAAACAAATGGACAAACCCAGAAACTATGTTATTGAAGTAGAAAGGGAAAAATGACTGTATACAAAGGAAAATGTTATAAACTTCACTAAAATTACTAAAAATGACTGATTTGACCCGGAGAAGTGCCGTTTTGCGGACACCACAGGGAGCCCGAAAAGAAGATTTATATATATATAAAAAAAATAAACAAAATTTAATAAAAATAAAACAAATCACCTGACAGCCTAGTTAGGCTCACAATCAATATAATGAAAAAAGAAAACACGTCTTGTTCAAGGGTTCTTATTTATTTTTCCCAAGAGCAACTTTACCTGTTTGGCCTGTCCGGCCCTCCGCAATCAGCGCCGACGCAGGAACACTCAGCACCCCATCTCGCGAACCCCGACCCACATGCCTGTCAAGGTCTGCTGCCACAAACCAATTCCCGTGCAAATGAATTTATTTGCACAAATTCCCCACCGAAATGAAGGAAACTTGATCTACAATCCGTTTTACCACAACAACACGTGGTGTGCCATCCAAAATCAAGGCCACGGCACTAACGGATATATCAAATACCAGAAAATAGCGACTTATAAGTTCTGGCTGTTCTGGGTTATTTAATGTGATTAAATCACCTTATGCACTTTTTTATTATAACGGAGCACCAATTATTATACTTTCGGATATATATTTATCCTCCCTTTTTTTTTATATACATATTTAGAAAAATCCCACAATATAATGGTTCAACAAAAATTGTTATATTGTCCAAATCACACCATTAACTTATTTCACAACGTATAAACCAGTCCAACTAGAATGTTTTTTTTTTCTTCCCAGTCACATCACCACCAAACCCAATGTATAAAAAAACAAAATCCCAATAACTGACCACTATTTCTGATCGATTTTTCTTATTTTTTTTTTATTTCTTATTACTTTAATTATTATAATTTAATTTCATACATAAGTTTTTCATTAAGCACATCCCACAAGAGGCAAATTGCATTTTATTTATTTATTACACTCTTCATAATATAATTAAACAAAATTTATCAATATAATACTAGAAAATTTTATTTTAAACAAAACCAAACAGAATACTCTTTTTCTGTTGTAAAATTCACACTCGAGTTAATAACGGACAAAAGTCCACACTAGACTGTCTTTTAAAAATTCAAAAAAACGTATCGTATCACAAAAATTTGCGCTTGTGTTCGCAAAAAAAAATCACGCCACCCGAATACATTATTTTTCAGACTCCCCATGATGCCGAAACGCACACCACCATCCCAAGTCGAATCAGTCAACAACAAGATCATAAAAACTTTGATATCGAACGGAAATTCTGATGACGCAACATACAATTAAGTTTCCCCACCATACAGTGCAAAATTTAGATATACAAACAAAAATACTCTGATCGCTAATTTTCAACTTGCATCTCGTGTAGCTATCGATTTTATCCGCTATAAGAAAGCAAATATATTTACAACAATACAACTTAAGCACAAAGCATGAATGAAACTTTAACAAATATATATGATATAGGGCAACCACACAAGACGCGGGACAATTTATTTACAACAACTGAGGCAATGACTTTATGCTTTCCATTAGGTGCTTACGACACACGGGCGGTCGTAACAGGCTTTTAAGGATTATTGTACTTTAAATAGGCCTTCAACCAAAGAGTAGGGCTTTTAAGGACGATTTTACATGCGTTGGGGCACCAAACAAAAAACCTTACAGACAGAAAAAAAATTAAAAAATCGGGGTGGGCTGTGTCATCAACACGGCCGTAGGTGTTTTGCGTGATAGCGTTTATAAAATGTTGAGATTAATTATTTTAATTTAAACTAAATTATCTGCCATATTTTTTTATGTACAAATTAGCATCAGAATTACTAAAGTCAGATGGGGATCTCTCTCACTTTAGTGCGGTCAATCCCTATAAATTGCTATTTTGTAGATTCAATTAAAATTAAAATTAATGTGTAGATTAATTATTTTAATTTAAAAAAAATTAACCACCACTGTTTGTTTACGCAAAAATTGACTTCAGAAGTGCTCGGATCGGATGAGCCATTCTCTCACTACAGTTGTTGAAGGATTTAAATCGCGCGAAATCATTCGATAATATTATGTGTGCGGCATAAAGCCTAAGGCCCAACCTAAGAAATCATACATTTAAATTAAAGGTAATGCTTACAGTTGATTAGTAATTAGTAATTACCAAGGGAAAATTTTTTTGACAATTTTCTGCACATGCGGTGTAAGATGTTATCACGTGAAAAAAATATAAATTGAAAAACAAAACTAAAATTCCTTGGCCAAAATCGAACCCTGGACTCTAGCCGCTCTAGTCCAAAACATTTCTACTAAGCCATATCAACCTAAGGAATTTTATTTAATTTTATTCTTATGTATTGTTTCGAACATAGCATGCTTTGAAGTTTATGACAGAAAAAAAAAATTTTACCGAAAAATTCTCATGGCTTACTACAACTCATAATATAAAAGTTTTTAAATAATTTGTTGTAGTGTTTAATCTTAACGCGGACCACGTATTTTCTTGTGTAATTAGTAATTACTGTAATAACTAAAAAGCGGAATGTTTAATTTAAAGTAAAATATTTGGTCATTACATAAATACTAAAAAAAAAAAAAAAATTAAATTAAATGAGGATCAAACCGAAGACCTTTGCCGCTCTAGTCCAACGCGTTACCACTACGCCACAAACAATATTACAATTGCTATTTTATTTGCATTGTTAAATTGTTCTATTATTTCAAAGCGTTCTACAGTGTCCCCAAGGCCATCTTTACCATAGGGCTATAAGGGCTGCAGCCCTAGGGCGCCGCATTATTAGGGCGCCACCAAATGTCCAAGACCTAGTAAATTTTAGAGAACATCTTTTTATTTGAATTTCATTTTTCACTTCAAAGGAAATGCAAACCGTTTTATTATAATAAGGACGACTGGTAAAGTTGAAAAAGCACCTTAAGCGGACAATAGTAAACTACGAGGCTTTAATAACAAAAATTTGCTATATGAAGTTATATAGAAATAGTATCTATTTAATTTGAATTGTTATTTATTAAAAGTGTGATGGTTGGAAAACCTAGTTAATCTATTATGTAGTTTAAAGTGTGATTTTTGTATATGTATTTGATTCATTTGATACCACTTTTTCATTTTAGATGCCAAAAATTTTTGCTTAAATATTGCATAAATTTGATATTAAGCTACTTGATACTCAAAACATAACTGTTTTAAAAATATTAAATTTTAGCTTGCAATTATCTGTTAAAACGTGGTAAATATGCTCTAATGTAGTGTGAAAAAGGTTTAGAGACTCAAAGATGTATTTGTAGTGAATTTAACATTAAATTTCTGCAATTTTTAAACACGGTTTCGAGCATTTAAAACGATTAAACTGTTCCAATTGAATCAAATATACAAAAAATACACTTTGAACTACATAATAGATTAACTAGGTTTTGAACTATCACACTTTTAATAAATAACACAGCATTCACAATGAAAAACTTTTTACTTTTGCCTTCCATGTTTGTATGAATTTCCAACTTGACGAATAAAAATGTTTGCTCGTTATGTTGGAAATTCATAAAAACCTGTAAATCAAAAGTAAAATGTTTTTGCATTGTGAATGCTGTGTAACAATTCAATTAAATAGACACTATTTCCATATAACTTCAGATAGCAAATTCTTGTTATTAGAAGTTTCGTAGTTCACTATTGTCCGCTAGAGCACACCATACCAGTCGTCAAATTATCCCAAATTTAAAAACTTGTTTTCTGCCAGAGGTATCAATCGTCGAAATCGGAGCAAATTTGCAAATTTTCGAATTTTGTGGCTCTGAATTTGTGGGCTATAGTTCAGTTGATTTTCAAAAAAAATGAATTTTCCACGGAACGTGTAGAAATATTCGACCGATCCAAATAGCCGTTTGTATGACAATTACAGGTCTCAACGCCGATTGAAAGAGGTATCAATCATTGAAATCGGAGCACATTTGCAGATTTTCGAATTTTGTGGCTCTGAATTTGTGGGCTAGTTCAATTGATTTTCAACAAAAATGAATTTTCCACGAAACGTGTAGAAATATTCGACCGATGCAAATGGCCGTTTGTATGACAATTACAGGTCTCAACGCCTATTGAAAGAGGTATCAATCATCGAAATCGGAGCACATTTGCAGATTTTCGAATTTTGTGGCTCTGAATTTGTGGGCTATAGTTCAGTTGATTTTAAAAAAAAATGAATTTTCCACGGAACGTGTAGAAATATTCGACCGATCCAAATAGCCGTTTGTATGATACTTACAGGTCTCAACGCCTATTGATAAAGGTATGAATCATTGAAATCGGAGCACATTTGCCGATTTTCGAATTTTGTGGCTCTGAATTTGTGGGCTATAGTTCAGTTGATTTTCAAAAAAAATGAATTTTCCACGGAACGTGTAGAAATATGCGACCGATCCAAATGGCCGTTTGTATGATAATTACAGGTCTCAACGCCTATTGATAAAGGTATGAATCATCGAAATCGGAGGACATTTGCAGATTTTCGAATTTTGTGGCTCTGAATTTGTGGGCTATAGTTCAGTTGATTTTCAAAAAAAATGAATTTTCCACGGAACGTGTAGAAATATTCGACCGATCCAAATAGCCGTTTGTATGATAATTACAGGTCTCAACGCCTATTGATAAAGGTATGAATCATCGAAATCGGAGCACATTTGCAGATTTTCGAATTTTGTGGCTCTGAGTTTGTGGGCTATAGTTCAGTTGATTTTCAAAAAAAATGAATTTTCCAAGGAACGTGTAGAAATATTCGACCGATGCAAATGGCCGTTTGTATGACAATTACAGGTCTCAACGCCTATTGATAGAGGTATCAATCATCGAAATCGGAGCACATTTGCAGATTTTCGAATTTTGTGGCTCTGAATTTGTGGGCTATAGTTCAGTTGATTTTAAAAAAAAATGAATTTTCCACGGAACGTGTAGAAATATTCGACCGATCCAAATAGCCGTTTGTATGATACTTACAGGTCTCAACGCCTATTGATAAAGGTATGAATCATTGAAATCGGAGCACATTTGCCGATTTTCGAATTTTGTGGCTCTGAATTTGTGGGCTATAGTTCAGTTGATTTTCAAAAAAAATGAATTTTCCACGGAACGTGTAGAAATATTCGACCGATCCAAATGGCCGTTTGTATGATAATTACAGGTCTCAACGCCTATTGATAAAGGTATGAATCATCGAAATCGGAGGACATTTGCAGATTTTCGAATTTTGTGGCTCTGAATTTGTGGGCTATAGTTCAGTTGATTTTCAAAAAAAATGAATTTTCCACGGAACGTGTAGAAATATTCGACCGATCCAAATAGCCGTTTGTATGATAATTACAGGTCTCAACGCCTATTGATAAAGGTATGAATCATCGAAATCGGAGCACATTTGCAGATTTTCGAATTTTGTGGCTCTGAGTTTGTGGGCTATAGTTCAGTTGATTTTCAAAAAAAATTAATTTTCCAAGGAACGTGTAGAAATATTCGACCGATCCAAATGGCCGTTTGTATGACAATTACAGGTCTCAACGCCTGTTGATAGAGGTATCAATCATCGAAATCGGAGCACATTTGCAGATTTTCGAATTTTGTGGCTCTGAATTTGTGGGCTATAGTTCAGTTGATTTTCAAAAAAATTGAATTTTCCACGAAACGTGTAGAAATATTCGACCGATCCAAATAGTCGTTTGTATGACAATTACAGGTCTCAACGCCTATTGATAAAGGTATGAATCATCGAAATCGGAGCACATTCGCAGATTTTGGTATTTTGTGGCTCTGAATTTGTGGGCTATAATTCAGTTGATTTTCAAAAAAATTGAATTTTCCACGGAACGTGTAGAAATATTCGACCGATCCAAATGGCCGTTTGTATGACAATTACAGGTCTCAACGCCTATTGATAGAGGTATCAATCATCGAAATCGGAGCACATTTGCAGATTTTTGAATTTTATTGCTCTGAATTTGTGGGCTATAGTTCAGTTGATTTTCAAAAAAATTGAATTTTCCACGAAACGTGAAGAAATATTCGACCGATCCAAATGGCCGTTTGTATGACAATTACAGGTCTCAACGCCTATTAATAGAGGTATCAATCATCGAAATCGGAGCACATTTGCAGATTTTCGAATTTTGTGGCTCTGAGTTTGCGGGCTATAGTTCAGTTGATTTTCAAAAAAATTGAATTTTCCACGAAACGTGTAGAAATATTCGGCTGATCCAAATGGCCGTTTGTATGACAATTACAGGTCTCAACGCCTATTAATAGAGGTATCAATCATCGAAATCGGAGCACATTTGCAGATTTTCGAATTTTGTGGCTCTGAATTTGTGGGCTATAGTTCAGTTGATTTTAACGCCTATTGATAAAGGTATGAATCATCGAAATCGGAGCACATTTGCAGATTTTCGAATTTTGTGGCTCTGAGTTTGTGGGCTATAGTTCAGTTGATTTTCAAAAAAATTAATTTTCCAAGGAACGTGTAGAAATATTCGACCGATCCAAATGGCCGTTTGTATGACAATTACAGGTCTCAACGCCTGTTGATAGAGGTATCAATCATCGAAATCGGAGCACATTTGCAGATTTTCGAATTTTGTGGCTCTGAGTTTGTGGGCTATAGTACAGTTGATTTTCAAAAAAAATTAATTTTCCAAGGAACGTGTAGAAATATTCGACCGATCCAAATGGTCGTTTGTATGACAATTACAGGTCTCAACGCCTATTGATAAAGGTATGAATCATCGAAATCGGAGCACATTCGCAGATTTTCGTATTTTGTGGCTCTGAATTTGTGGGCTATAGTTCAGTTGATTTTCAAAAAAATTGAATTTTCCACGAAACGTGTAGAAATATTCGGCCGATCCAAATGGCCGTTTGTATGACAATTACAGGTCTCAACGCCTATTAATAGAGGTATCAATCATCGAAATCGGAGCACATTTGCAGATTTTCGAATTTTGTGGCTCTGAATTTGTGGGCTATAGTTCAGTTGATTTTCAAAAAAAATGAATTTTCCACGAAACGTGTAGAAATGTTTGACCGATCTAAATGGCCGTTTGTATGACAATTACAGGTCTCAACGCCTATTGATAGAGATATCAATCATCGAAATCGGAGCACATTTGCAGATTTTCGAATTTTGTGGCTCTGAATTTGTGGGCTATAGTTCAGTTGATTTTCAAAAAAATTGAATTTTCCACGAAACGTGAAGAAATATTCGACCGATCCAAATGGCCGTTTGTATGACAATTACAGGTCTCAACGCCTATTAATAGAGGTATCAATCATCGAAATCGGAGCACATTTGCAGATTTTCGAATTTTGTGGCTCTGAGTTTGCGGGCTATAGTTCAGTTGATTTTCAAAAAAATTGAATTTTCCACGAAACGTGTAGAAATATTCGGCTGATCCAAATGGCCGTTTGTATGACAATTACAGGTCTCAACGCCTATTAATAGAGGTATCAATCATCGAAATCGGAGCACATTTGCAGATTTTCGAATTTTGTGGCTCTGAATTTGTGGGCTATAGTTCAGTTGATTTTAACGCCTATTGATAAAGGTATGAATCATCGAAATCGGAGCACATTTGCAGATTTTCGAATTTTGTGGCTCTGAGTTTGTGGGCTATAGTTCAGTTGATTTTCAAAAAAATTAATTTTCCAAGGAACGTGTAGAAATATTCGACCGATCCAAATGGCCGTTTGTATGACAATTACAGGTCTCAACGCCTGTTGATAGAGGTATCAATCATCGAAATCGGAGCACATTTGCAGATTTTCGAATTTTGTGGCTCTGAGTTTGTGGGCTATAGTACAGTTGATTTTCAAAAAAAATTAATTTTCCAAGGAACGTGTAGAAATATTCGACCGATCCAAATGGTCGTTTGTATGACAATTACAGGTCTCAACGCCTATTGATAAAGGTATGAATCATCGAAATCGGAGCACATTCGCAGATTTTCGTATTTTGTGGCTCTGAATTTGTGGGCTATAGTTCAGTTGATTTTCAAAAAAATTGAATTTTCCACGAAACGTGTAGAAATATTCGGCCGATCCAAATGGCCGTTTGTATGACAATTACAGGTCTCAACGCCTATTAATAGAGGTATCAATCATCGAAATCGGAGCACATTTGCAGATTTTCGAATTTTGTGGCTCTGAATTTGTGGGCTATAGTTCAGTTGATTTTCAAAAAAAATGAATTTTCCACGAAACGTGTAGAAATGTTTGACCGATCTAAATGGCCGTTTGTATGACAATTACAGGTCTCAACGCCTATTGATAGAGATATCAATCATCGAAATCGGAGCACATTTGCAGATTTTCGAATTTTGTGGCTCTGAATTTGTGGGCTATAGTTCAGTTGATTTTCAAAAAAAATGAATTTTCCACGAAACGTGTAGAAATGTTTGACCGATCTAAATGGCCGTTTGTATGACAATTACAGGTCTCAACGCCTATTGATAGAGATATCAATCATCGAAATCGGAGCACATTTGCAGATTTTCGAATTTTGTGGCTCTGAGTTTGCGGGCTATAGTTCAGTTGATTTTCAAAAAAATTGAATTTTCCACGAAACGTGTAGAAATATTCGGCTGATCCAAATGGCCGTTTGTATGACAATTACAGGTCTCAACGCCTATTAATAGAGGTATCAATCATCGAAATCGGAGCACATTTGCAGATTTTCGAATTTTGTGGCTCTGAATTTGTGGGCTATAGTTCAGTTGATTTTAACGCCTATTGATAAAGGTATGAATCATCGAAATCGGAGCACATTTGCAGATTTTCGAATTTTGTGGCTCTGAGTTTGTGGGCTATAGTTCAGTTGATTTTCAAAAAAATTAATTTTCCAAGGAACGTGTAGAAATATTCGACCGATCCAAATGGCCGTTTGTATGACAATTACAGGTCTCAACGCCTGTTGATAGAGGTATCAATCATCGAAATCGGAGCACATTTGCAGATTTTCGAATTTTGTGGCTCTGAGTTTGTGGGCTATAGTACAGTTGATTTTCAAAAAAAATTAATTTTCCAAGGAACGTGTAGAAATATTCGACCGATCCAAATGGTCGTTTGTATGACAATTACAGGTCTCAACGCCTATTGATAAAGGTATGAATCATCGAAATCGGAGCACATTCGCAGATTTTCGTATTTTGTGGCTCTGAATTTGTGGGCTATAGTTCAGTTGATTTTCAAAAAAATTGAATTTTCCACGAAACGTGTAGAAATATTCGGCCGATCCAAATGGCCGTTTGTATGACAATTACAGGTCTCAACGCCTATTAATAGAGGTATCAATCATCGAAATCGGAGCACATTTGCAGATTTTCGAATTTTGTGGCTCTGAATTTGTGGGCTATAGTTCAGTTGATTTTCAAAAAAAATGAATTTTCCACGAAACGTGTAGAAATGTTTGACCGATCTAAATGGCCGTTTGTATGACAATTACAGGTCTCAACGCCTATTGATAGAGATATCAATCATCGAAATCGGAGCACATTTGCAGATTTTCGAATTTTGTGGCTCTGAATTTGTGGGCTATAGTTCAGTTGATTTAAAAAAAAAATGAATTTTCCACGAAACGTGTAGAAATATTCGACCGATCCAAATGGCCGTTTGTATGACAATTATAGGTCTCAACGCCTATTGATAAAGGTATCAATCATCGAAATCGGAGCACATTTGCATATTTTCGAATTTTGTGGCTCTGAATTTGTGGGCTATAGTTCAGTTGATTTCAACGCCTATTGATAAAGGTATGAATCATCGAAATCGGAGCACATTTGCAGATTTTCGAATTTTGTGGCTCTGAGTTTGTGGGCAGTTCAGTTGATTTTCAAAAAAAATGAATTTTCCAAGGAACGTGTAGAAATATTCGACCGATCCAATTGGCCGTTTGTATGACAATTACAGGTCTCAACGCCTGTTGATAAAGGTATCAATCATCGAAATCGGAGCACATTTGCAGATTTTCGAATTTTGTGGCTCTGAATTTATGGGCTATAGTTCAGTTGATTTTCAAAAAAATTTAATTTTCCACGAAACGTGAAGAAATATTCGACCGATCCAAATGGCCGTTTGTATGACAATTACAGGTCTCAACGCCTATTGATAGAGATATCAATCATCGAAATCGGAGCACATTTGCAGATTTTCGAATTTTGTGGCTCTGAGTTTGTGGGCAGTTCAGTTGATTTTCAAAAAAAATGAATTTTCCACGGAACGTGTAGAAATATTCGACCGATCCAAATGGCCGTTTGTATGACAATTACAGGTCTCAACGCCTGTTGATAAAGGTATCAATCATCGAAATCGGAGCACATTTGCAGATTTTCGAATTTTGTGGCTCTGAATTTGTGGGCTATAGTTCAGTTGATTTTCAAAAAAAATGAATTTTCCACGGAACGTGTAGAAATATTCGACCGATCCAAATGGCTGTTTGTATGACAATTACAGGTCTCAACGCCTATTGATAGAGGTATCAATCATCGAAATCGGAGCATATTTGCAGATTTTCGAATTTTGTGGCTCTGAATTTGTGGGCTATAGTTCAGTTGATTTTCAAAAAAAATGAATTTTCCAAGGAACGTGTAGAAATATTCGACCGATCCAAATGGCCGTTTGTATGACAATTACAGGTCTCAACGCCTATTAATAGAGGTATCAATCATCGAAATCGGAGCACATTTGCAGATTTTCGAATTTTGTGGCTCTGAATTTGTGGGCTATAGTTCAGTTGATTTTCAAAAAAAATGAATTTTCCACGAAACGTGTAGAAATATTCGACCGATCCAAATGGCCGTTTGTATGACAATTACAGGTCTCAACGCCTGTTGATAGAGGTATCAATCATCGAAATCGGAGGACATTTGCAGATTTTCGAATTTTGTGGCTCTGAATTTGTGGGCTATAGTTCAGTTGATTTTCAAAAAAAATGAATTTTCCACGGAACGTGTAGAAATATTCGACCGATCCAAATAGCCGTTTGTATGATAATTACAGGTCTCAACGCCTATTGATAAAGGTATGAATCATCGAAATCGGAGCACATTTGCAGATTTTCGAATTTTGTGGCTCTGAGTTTGTGGGCTATAGTTCAGTTGATTTTCAAAAAAAATGAATTTTCCAAGGAACGTGTAGAAATATTCGACCGATGCAAATGGCCGTTTGTATGACAATTACAGGTCTCAACGCCTATTGATAGAGGTATCAATCATCGAAATCGGAGCACATTTGCAGATTTTCGAATTTTGTGGCTCTGAATTTGTGGGCTATAGTTCAGTTGATTTTAAAAAAAAATGAATTTTCCACGGAACGTGTAGAAATATTCGACCGATCCAAATAGCCGTTTGTATGATACTTACAGGTCTCAACGCCTATTGATAAAGGTATGAATCATTGAAATCGGAGCACATTTGCCGATTTTCGAATTTTGTGGCTCTGAATTTGTGGGCTATAGTTCAGTTGATTTTCAAAAAAAATGAATTTTCCACGGAACGTGTAGAAATATTCGACCGATCCAAATGGCCGTTTGTATGATAATTACAGGTCTCAACGCCTATTGATAAAGGTATGAATCATCGAAATCGGAGGACATTTGCAGATTTTCGAATTTTGTGGCTCTGAATTTGTGGGCTATAGTTCAGTTGATTTTCAAAAAAATGAACTTTCCAAGGAACGTGTAGAAATATTCGACCGATCCAAATGGCCGTTTGTATGACAATTACAGGTCTCAACGCCTGTTGATAGAGGTATCAATCATCGAAATCGGAGCACATTTGCAGATTTTCGAATTTTGTGGCTCTGAATTTGTGGGCTATAGTTCAGTTGATTTTCAAAAAAATTGAATTTTCCACGAAACGTGTAGAAATATTCGACCGATCCAAATAGTCGTTTGTATGACAATTACAGGTCTCAACGCCTATTGATAAAGGTATGAATCATCGAAATCGGAGCACATTCGCAGATTTTGGTATTTTGTGGCTCTGAATTTGTGGGCTATAATTCAGTTGATTTTCAAAAAATTGAATTTTCCACGGAACGTGTAGAAATATTCGACCGATCCAAATGGCCGTTTGTATGACAATTACAGGTCTCAACGCCTATTGATAGAGGTATCAATCATCGAAATCGGAGCACATTTGCAGATTTTCGAATTTTATTGCTCTGAATTTGTGGGCTATAGTTCAGTTGATTTTCAAAAAAATTGAATTTTCCACGAAACGTGAAGAAATATTCGACCGATCCAAATGGCCGTTTGTATGACAATTACAGGTCTCAACGCCTATTAATAGAGGTATCAATCATCGAAATCGGAGCACATTTGCAGATTTTCGAATTTTGTGGCTCTGAGTTTGGGGGCTATAGTTCAGTTGATTTTCAAAAAAATTGAATTTTCCACGAAACGTGTAGAAATATTCGGCTGATCCAAATGGCCGTTTGTATGACAATTACAGGTCTCAACGCCTATTAATAGAGGTATCAATCATCGAAATCGGAGCACATTTGCAGATTTTCGAATTTTGTGGCTCTGAATTTGTGGGCTATAGTTCAGTTGATTTTAACGCCTATTGATAAAGGTATGAATCATCGAAATCGGAGCACATTTGCAGATTTTCGAATTTTGTGGCTCTGAGTTTGTGGGCTATAGTTCAGTTGATTTTCAAAAAAATTAATTTTCCAAGGAACGTGTAGAAATATTCGACCGATCCAAATGGCCGTTTGTATGACAATTACAGGTCTCAACGCCTGTTGATAGAGGTATCAATCATCGAAATCGGAGCACATTTGCAGATTTTCGAATTTTGTGGCTCTGAGTTTGTGGGCTATAGTACAGTTGATTTTCAAAAAAAATTAATTTTCCAAGGAACGTGTAGAAATATTCGACCGATCCAAATGGTCGTTTGTATGACAATTACAGGTCTCAACGCCTATTGATAAAGGTATGAATCATCGAAATCGGAGCACATTCGCAGATTTTCGTATTTTGTGGCTCTGAATTTGTGGGCTATAGTTCAGTTGATTTTCAAAAAAATTGAATTTTCCACGAAACGTGTAGAAATATTCGGCCGATCCAAATGGCCGTTTGTATGACAATTACAGGTCTCAACGCCTATTAATAGAGGTATCAATCATCGAAATCGGAGCACATTTGCAGATTTTCGAATTTTGTGGCTCTGAATTTGTGGGCTATAGTTCAGTTGATTTTCAAAAAAAATGAATTTTCCACGAAACGTGTAGAAATGTTTGACCGATCTAAATGGCCGTTTGTATGACAATTACAGGTCTCAACGCCTATTGATAGAGATATCAATCATCGAAATCGGAGCACATTTGCAGATTTTCGAATTTTGTGGCTCTGAGTTTGTGGGCTATAGTTCAGTTGATTTTCAAAAAAAATGAATTTTCCACGAAACGTGAAGAAATATTCGACCGATCCAAATGGCCGTTTGTATGACAATTACAGGTCTCAACGCCTATTGATAGAGGTATCAATCATCGAAATCGGAGCACATTTGCAGATTTTCGAATTTTGTGGCTCTGAATTTGTGGGCTATAGTTCAGTTGATTTAAAAAAAAAATGAATTTTCCACGAAACGTGTAGAAATGTTTGACCGATCCAAATGGCCGTTTGTATGACAATTACAGGTCTCAACGCCTATTGATAGAGATATCAATCATCGAAATCGGAGCACATTTGCAGATTTTCGAATTTTGTGGCTCTGAATTTGTGGGCTATAGTTCAGTTGATTTCAACGCCTATTGATAAAGGTATGAATCATCGAAATCGGAGCACATTTGCAGATTTTCGAATTTTGTGGCTCTGAGTTTGTGGGCAGTTCAGTTGATTTTCAAAAAAAATGAATTTTCCAAGGAACGTGTAGAAATATTCGACCGATCCAATTGGCCGTTTGTATGACAATTACAGGTCTCAACGCCTGTTGATAAAGGTATCAATCATCGAAATCGGAGCACATTTGCAGATTTTCGAATTTTGTGGCTCTGAATTTATGGGCTATAGTTCAGTTGATTTTCAAAAAAATTTAATTTTCCACGAAACGTGAAGAAATATTCGACCGATCCAAATGGCCGTTTGTATGACAATTACAGGTCTCAACGCCTATTGATAGAGATATCAATCATCGAAATCGGAGCACATTTGCAGATTTTCGAATTTTGTCGCTCTGAGTTTGTGGGCAGTTCAGTTGATTTTCAAAAAAAATGAATTTTCCACGGAACGTGTAGAAATATTCGACCGATCCAAATGGCCGTTTGTATGACAATTACAGGTCTCAACGCCTGTTGATAAAGGTATCAATCATCGAAATCGGAGCACATTTGCAGATTTTCGAATTTTGTGGCTCTGAATTTGTGGGCTATAGTTCAGTTGATTTTCAAAAAAAATGAATTTTCCACGGAACGTGTAGAAATATTCGACCGATCCAAATGGCTGTTTGTATGACAATTACAGGTCTCAACGCCTATTGATAGAGATATCAATCATCGAAATCGGAGCACATTTGCAGATTTTCGAATTTTGTGGCTCTGAGTTTGTGGGCTATAGTTCAGTTGATTTTCAAAAAAAATGAATTTTCCACGAAACGTGAAGAAATATTCGACCGATCCAAATGGCCGTTTGTATGACAATTACAGGTCTCAACGCCTATTGATAAAGGTATGAATCATCGAAATCGGAGCACATTCGCAGATTTTCGTATTTTGTGGCTCTGAATTTGTGGGCTATAGTTCAGTTGATTTTCAAAAAAATTGAATTTTCCACGAAACGTGTAGAAATATTCGGCCGATCCAAATGGCCGTTTGTATGACAATTACAGGTCTCAACGCCTATTAATAGAGGTATGAATCATCGAAATCGGAGCACATTTGCAGATTTTCGAATTTTGTGGCTCTGAATTTGTGGGCTATAGTTCAGTTGATTTTCAAAAAAAATGAATTTTCCACGAAACGTGTAGAAATGTTTGACCGATCCAAATGGCCGTTTGTATGACAATTACAGGTCTCAACGCCTATTGATAGAGATATCAATCATCGAAATCGGAGCACATTTGCAGATTTTCGAATTTTGTGGCTCTGAGTTTGTGGGCTATAGTTCAGTTGATTTTCAAAAAAAATGAATTTTCCACGAAACGTGAAGAAATATTCGACCGATCCAAATGGCCGTTTGTATGACAATTACAGGTCTCAACGCCTATTGATAGAGGTATCAATCATCGAAATCGGAGCACATTTGCAGATTTTCGAATTTTGTGGCTCTGAATTTGTGGGCTATAGTTCAGTTGATTTAAAAAAAAAATGAATTTTCCACGAAACGTGTAGAAATATTCGACCGATCCAAATGGCCGTTTGTATGACAATTATAGGTCTCAACGCCTATTGATAGAGGTATCAATCATCGAAATCGGAGCACATTTGCAGATTTTCGAATTTTGTGGCTCTGAATTTGTGGGCTATAGTTCAGTTGATTTCAACGCCTATTGATAAAGGTATGAATCATCGAAATCGGAGCACATTTGCAGATTTTCGAATTTTGTGGCTCTGAGTTTGTGGGCAGTTCAGTTGATTTTCAAAAAAAATGAATTTTCCAAGGAACGTGTAGAAATATTCGACCGATCCAAATGGCCGTTTGTATGACAATTACAGGTCTCAACGCCTGTTGATAAAGGTATCAATCATCGAAATCGGAGCACATTTGCAGATTTTCGAATTTTGTGGCTCTGAATTTATGGGCTATAGTTCAGTTGATTTTCAAAAAAAATGAATTTTCCACGAAACGTGTAGAAATATTCGACCGATCCAAATGGCCGTTTGTATGACAATTACAGGTCTCAACGCCTATTGATAAAGGTATGAATCATCGAAATCGGAGCACATTCGCAGATTTTCGTATTTTGTGGCTCTGAATTTGTGGGCTATAGTTCAGTTGATTTTCAAAAAAAATGAATTTTCCACGAAACGTGAAGAAATATTCGACCGATCCAAATGGCCGTTTGTATGACAATTACAGGTCTCAACGCCTATTGATAGAGGTATCAATCATCGAAATCGGAGCACATTTGCAGATTTTCGAATTTTGTGGCTCTGAATTTGTGGGCTATAGTTCAGTTGATTTCAACGCCTATTGATAAAGGTATGAATCATCGAAATCGGAGCACATTTGCAGATTTCCGAATTTTGTGGCTCTGAGTTTGTGGGCAGTTCAGTTGATTTTCAAAAAAAATGAATTTCCCAAGGAACGTGTAGAAATATTCGACCGATCCAAATGGCCATTTGTATGACAATTACAGGTCTCAACGCCTGTTGATAAAGGTATCAATCATCGAAATCGGAGCACATTTGCAGATTTTCGAATTTTGTGGCTCTGAATTTATGGGCTATAGTTCAGTTGATTTTCAAAAAAATTTAATTTTCCACGAAACGTGAAGAAATATTCGACCGATCCAAATGGCCGTTTGTATGACAATTACAGGTCTCAACGCCTATTGATAGAGATATCAATCATCGAAATCGGAGCACATTTGCAGATTTTCGAATTTTGTGGCTCAGAGTTTGTGGGCAGTTCAGTTGATTTTCAAAAAAAATGAATTTTCCACGGAACGTGTAGAAATATTCGACCGATCCAAATGGCCGTTTGTATGACAATTACAGGTCTCAACGCCTGTTGATAAAGGTATCAATCATCGAAATCGGAGCACATTTGCAGATTTTCGAATTTTGTGGCTCTGAATTTGTGGGCTATAGTTCAGTTGATTTTCAAAAAAAATGAATTTTCCACGGAACGTGTAGAAATATTCGACCGATCCAAATGGCTGTTTGTATGACAATTACAGGTCTCAACCCCTATTGATAGAGGTATCAATCATCGAAATCGGAGCACATTTGCAGATTTTCGAATTTTGTGGCTCTGAATTAGTGGGCTATAGTTCAGTTGATTTTCAAAAAAAATGAATTTTCCACGAAACGTGTAGAAATATTCGACCGATCCAAATGTTCGTTTGTATGACAATTACAGGTCTCAACGCCTATTGATAGAGGTATCAATCATCGAAATCGGAGCACATTTGCAGATTTTCGAATTTTGTGGCTCTGAATTTGTGGGCTATAGTTCAGTTGATTTTCAAAAAAAATGAATTTTCCACGAAACGTGTAGAAATATTCGACCGATCCAAATGGCCGTTTGTATGACAATTACAGGTCTCAACGCCTATTGATAGAGATATCAATCATCGAAATCGGAGCACATTTGCAGATTTTCGAATTTTGTGGCTCTGAGTTTGTGGGCTATAGTTCAGTTGATTTTCAAAAAAAATGAATTTTCCAAGGAACGTGTAGAAATATTCGACCGATCCAAATGGCCGTTTGTATGACAATTACAGGTCTCAACGCCTGTTGATAAAGGTATGAATCATCGAAATCGGAGCACATTCGCAGATTTTCGTATTTTGTGGCTCTGAATTTGTGGGCTATAGTTCAGTTGATTTTCAAAAAAATTGAATTTTCCACGAAACGTGTAGAAATATTCGGCCGATCCAAATGGCCGTTTGTATGACAATTACAGGTCTCAACGCCTATTAATAGAGGTATCAATCATCGAAATCGGAGCACATTTGCAGATTTTCGAATTTTGTGGCTCTGAATTTGTGGGCTATAGTTCAGTTGATTTTCAAAAAAAATGAATTTTCCACGAAACGTGAAGAAATATTCGACCGATCCAAATGGCCGTTTGTATGACAATTACAGGTCTCAACGCCTATTGATAGAGGTATCAATCATCGAAATCGGAGCACATTTGCAGATTTTCGAATTTTGTGGCTCTGAATTTGTGGGCTATAGTTCAGTTGATTTAAAAAAAAAATGAATTTTCCACGAAACGTGTAGAAATATTCGACCGATCCAAATGGCCGTTTGTATGACAATTATAGGTCTCAACGCCTATTGATAGAGGTATCAATCATCGAAATCGGAGCACATTTGCAGATTTTCGAATTTTGTGGCTCTGAATTTGTGGGCTATAGTTCAGTTGATTTCAACGCCTATTGATAAAGGTATGAATCATCGAAATCGGAGCACATTTGCAGATTTTCGAATTTTGTGGCTCTGAATTTATGGGCTATAGTTCAGTTGATTTTCAAAAAAAATGAATTTTCCACGGAACGTGTAGAAATATTCGACCGATCCAAATGGCCGTTTGTATGACAATTACAGGTCTCAACGCCTATTGATAAAGGTATGAATCATCGAAATCGGAGCACATTCGCAGATTTTCGTATTTTGTGGCTCTGAATTTGTGGGCTATAGTTCAGTTGATTTTCAAAAAAATTGAATTTTCCACGAAACGTGTAGAAATATTCGGCCGATCCAAATGGCCGTTTGTATGACAATTACAGGTCTCAACGCCTATTAATAGAGGTATCAATCATCGAAATCGGAGCACATTTGCAGATTTTCGAATTTTGTGGCTCTGAATTTGTGGGCTATAGTTCAGTTGATTTTCAAAAAAAATGAATTTTCCACGAAACGTGTAGAAATGTTTGACCGATCCAAATGGCCGTTTGTATGACAATTACAGGTCTCAACGCCTATTGATAGAGATATCAATCATCGAAATCGGAGCACATTTGCAGATTTTTCGAATTTTGTGGCTCTGAGTTTGTGGGCTATAGTTCAGTTGATTTTCAAAAAAAATGAATTTTCCACGAAACGTGAAGAAATATTCGACCGATCCAAATGGCCGTTTGTATGACAATTACAGGTCTCAACGCCTATTGATAGAGGTATCAATCATCGAAATCGGAGCACATTTGCAGATTTTCGAATTTTGTGGCTCTGAATTTGTGGGCTATAGTTCAGTTGATTTCAACGCCTATTGATAAAGGTATGAATCATCGAAATCGGAGCACATTTGCAGATTTTCGAATTTTGTGGCTCTGAGTTTGTGGGCAGTTCAGTTGATTTTCAAAAAAAAATGAATTTCCAAGGAACGTGTAGAAATATTCGACCGATCCAAATGGGCCGTTTGTATGACAATTACAGGTCTCAACGCCTGTTGATAAAGGTATCAATCATCGAAATCGGAGCACATTTGCAGATTTTCGAATTTTGTGGCTCTGAATTTGTGGGCTATAGTTCAGATTGATTTTCAAAAAAAATGAATTTTCCACGGAACGTGTAGACATATTCGACCGATCCAAATGGCTGTTTGTATGACAATTACAGGTCTCAACCCCTATTGATAGAGGTATCAATCATCGAAATCGGAGCACATTTGCAGATTTTCGAATTTTGTGGCTCTGAATTTATGGGCTATAGTTCAGTTGATTTTCAAAAAAATTTAATTTTCCACGAAACGTGAAGAAATATTCGACCGATCCAAATGGTAGTTTGTATGACAATTACAGGTCTCAACGCCTATTGATAGAGATATCAATCATCGAAATCGGAGCACATTTGCAGATTTTCGAATTTTGTGGCTCAGAGTTTGTGGGCAGTTCAGTTGATTTTCAAAAAAAAATGAATTTTCCACGGAACGTGTAGAAATATTCGACCGATCCAAATGGCCGTTTGTATGACAATTACAGGTCTCAACGCCTGTTGATAAAGGTATCAATCATCGAAATCGGAGCACATTTGCAGATTTCGAATTTTGTGGCTCTGAATTTGTGGGCTATAGTTCAGTTGATTTTCAAAAAAAAATGAATTTTCCACGGAACGTGTAGACATATTCGACCGATCCAAATGGCTGTTTGTATGACAATTACAGGTCTCAACCCCTATTGATAGAGGTATCAATCATCGAAATCGGAGCACATTTGCAGATTTTCGAATTTTGTGGCTCTGAATTAGTGGGCTATAGTTCAGTTGATTTTCAAAAAAAATGAATTTTCCACGAAACGTGTAGAAATATTCGACCGATCCAAATGTTCGTTTGTATGACAATTACAGGTCTCAAACGCCTATTGATAGAGGTATCAATCATCGAAATCGGAGCACATTTGCAGATTTTCGAATTTTGTGGCTCTGAATTTGTGGGCTATAGTTCAGTTGATTTTCAAAAAAAATGAATTTTCCCACGAAACGTGTAGAAATATTCGAACCGATCCAAATGGCCGTTTGTATGACAATTACAGGTCTCAACGCCTATTGATAGAGATATCAATCATCGAAATCGGAGCACATTTGCAGATTTCGAATTTTGTGGCTCTGAGTTTGTGGGCTATAGTTCAGTTGATTTTCAAAAAAAATGAATTTTCCAAGGAACGTGTAGAAATATTCGACCGATCCAAATGGCCGTTTGTATGACAATTACAGGTCTCAACGCCTGTTGATAAAGGTATGAATCATCGAAATCGGAGCACATTCGCAGATTTTCGTATTTTGTGGCTCTGAATTTGTGGGCTATAGTTCAGTTGATTTTCAAAAAAAATGAATTTTCCACGAAACGTGAAGAAATATTCGACCGATCCAAATGGCCGTTTGTATGACAATTACAGGTCTCAACGCCTATTGATAGAGGTATCAATCATCGAAATCGGAGCACATTTGCAGATTTTCGAATTTTGTGGCTCTGAATTTGTGGGCTATAGTTCAGTTGATTTAAAAAAAAAATGAATTTTCCACGAAACGTGTAGAAATATTCGACCGATCCAAATGGCCGTTTGTATGACAATTATAGGTCTCAACGCCTATTGATAGAGGTATCAATCATCGAAATCGGAGCACATTTGCAGATTTTCGAATTTTGTGGCTCTGAATTTGTGGGCTATAGTTCAGTTGATTTCAACGCCTATTGATAAAGGTATGAATCATCGAAATCGGAGCACATTTGCAGATTTTCGAATTTTGTGGCTCTGAATTTATGGGCTATAGTTCAGTTGATTTTCAAAAAAAATGAATTTTCCACGGAACGTGTAGAAATATTCGACCGATCCAAATGGCCGTTTGTATGACAATTACAGGTCTCAACGCCTATTGATAAAGGTATGAATCATCGAAATCGGAACACATTCGCAGATTTTCGTATTTTGTGGCTCTGAATTTGTGGGCTATAGTTCAGTTGATTTCAACGCCTATTGATAAAGGTATGAATCATCGAAATCGGAGCACATTTGCAGATTTTCGAATTTTGTGGCTCTGAATTTATGGGCTATAGTTCAGTTGATTTTCAAAAAAAATGAATTTTCCACGAAACGTGTAGAAATATTCGGCCGATCCAAATGGCCGTTTGTATGACAATTACAGGTCTCAACGCCTATTAATAGAGGTATCAATCATCGAAATCGGAGCACATTTGCAGATTTTCGAATTTTGTGGCTCTGAATTTGTGGGCTATAGTTCAGTTGATTTTCAAAAAAAATGAATTTTCCACGAAACGTGTAGAAATGTTTGACCGATCCAAATGGCCGTTTGTATGACAATTACAGGTCTCAACGCCTATTGATAGAGATATCAATCATCGAAATCGGAGCACATTTGCAGATTTTCGAATTTTGTGGCTCTAAGTTTGTGGGCAGTTCAGTTGATTTTCAAAAAAAATGAATTTTCCAAGGAACGTGTAGAAATATTCGACCGATCCAAATGGCCGTTTGTATGACAATTACAGGTCTCAACGCCTGTTGATAAAGGTATCAATCATCGAAATCGGAGCACATTTGCAGATTTTCGAATTTTGTGGCTCTGAATTTATGGGCTATAGTTCAGTTGATTTTCAAAAAAAATGAATTTTCCACGGAACGTGTAGAAATATTCGACCGATCCAAATGGCCGTTTGTATGACAATTACAGGTCTCAACGCCTATTGATAAAGGTATGAATCATCGAAATCGGAGCACATTCGCAGATTTTCGTATTTTGTGGCTCTGAATTTGTGGGCTATAGTTCAGTTGATTTTCAAAAAAATTGAATTTTCCACGAAACGTGAAGAAATATTCGACCGATCCAAATGGCCGTTTGTATGACAATTACAGGTCTCAACGCCTATTGATAGAGGTATCAATCATCGAAATCGGAGCACATTTGCAGATTTTCGAATTTTGTGGCTCTGAATTTGTGGGCTATAGTTCAGTTGATTTAAAAAAAAAAATGAATTTTCCACGAAACGTGTAGAAATATTCGACCGATCCAAATGGCCGTTTGTATGACAATTACAGGTCTCAACGCCTATTAATAGAGGTATCAATCATCGAAATCGGAGCACATTTGCAGATTTTCGAATTTTGTGGCTCTGAATTTGTGGGCTATAGTTCAGTTGATTTTCAAAAAAAATGAATTTTCCACGAAACGTGTAGAAATGTTTGACCGATCCAAATGGCCGTTTGTATGACAATTACAGGTCTCAACGCCAGAGATATCAATCATCGAAATCGGAGCACATTTGCAGATTTTCGAATTTTGTGGCTCTGAGTTTGTGGGCTATAGTTCAGTTGATTTTCAAAAAAATGAATTTTCCACGAAACGTGAAGAAATATTCGACCGATCCAAATGGCCGTTTGTATGACAATTACAGGTCTCAACGCCTATTGATAGAGGTATCAATCATCGAAATCGGAGCACATTTGCAGATTTTCGAATTTTGTGGCTCTGAATTTGTGGGCTATAGTTCAGTTGATTTAAAAAAAAAATGAATTTTCCACGAAACGTGTAGAAATATTCGACCGATCCAAATGGCCGTTTGTATGACAATTATAGGTCTCAACGCCTATTGATAGAGGTATCAATCATCGAAATCGGAGCACATTTGCAGATTTTCGAATTTTGTGGCTCTGAATTTGTGGGCTATAGTTCAGTTGATTTCAACGCCTATTGATAAAGGTATGAATCATCGAAATCGGAGCACATTTGCAGATTTTCGAATTTTGTGGCTCTGAGTTTGTGGGCAGTTCAGTTGATTTTCAAAAAAAATGAATTTTCTAAGGAACGTGTAGAAATATTCGACCGATCCAAATGGCCGTTTGTATGACAATTACAGGTCTCAACGCCTGTTGATAAAGGTATCAATCATCGAAATCGGAGCACATTTGCAGATTTTCGAATTTTGTGGCTCTGAATTTATGGGCTATAGTTCAGTTGATTTTCAAAAAAATTTAATTTTCCACGAAACGTGTAGAAATATTCGACCGATCCAAATGGCCGTTTGTATGACAATTACAGGTCTCAACGCCTATTGATAGAGATATCAATCATCGAAATCGGAGCACATTTGCAGATTTTCGAATTTTGTGGCTCTGAATTTGTGGGCTATAGTTCAGTTGATTTTCAAAAAAAATGAATTTTCCACGGAACGTGTAGAAATATTCGACCGATCCAAATGGCTGTTTGTATGACAATTACAGGTCTCAACCCCTATTGATAGAGGTATCAATCATCGAAATCGGAGCACATTTGCAGATTTTCGAATTTTGTGGCTCTGAATTAGTGGGCTATAGTTCAGTTGATTTTCAAAAAAAATGAATTTTCCACGAAACGTGTAGAAATATTCGACCGATCCAAATGTTCGTTTGTATGACAATTACAGGTCTCAACGCCTATTGATAGAGGTATCAATCATCGAAATCGGAGCATATTTGCAGATTTTCGAATTTTGTGGCTCTGAATTTGTGGGCTATAGTTCAGTTGATTTTCAAAAAAAATGAATTTTCCAAGGAACGTGTAGAAATATTCGACCGATCCAAATGGCCGTTTGTATGACAATTACAGGTCTCAACGCCTATTGATAGAGATATCAATCATCGAAATCGGAGCACATTTGCAGATTTTCGAATTTTGTGGCTCTGAGTTTGTGGGCTATAGTTCAGTTGATTTTCAAAAAAAATGAATTTTCCAAGGAACGTGTAGAAATATTCGACCGATCCAAATGGCCGTTTGTATGACAATTACAGGTCTCAACGCCTGTTGATAAAGGTATCAATCATCGAAATCGGAGCACATTTGCAGATTTTCGAATTTTGTGGCTCTGAATTTGTGGGCTATAGTTCAGTTGATTTTCAAAAAAAATGAATTTTCCACGGAACGTGTAGAAATATTCGACCGATCCAAATGGCCGTTTGTATGACAATTACAGGTCTCTAACCCCTATTGATAGAGGTATCAATCATCGAAATCGGAGCACATTTGCAGATTTTCGAATTTTGTGGCTCTGAATTTGTGGGCTATAGTTCAGTTGTTTTTCAAAAAAAATGAATTTTCCACGAAACGTGTAGAAATGTTTGACCGATCCAAATGGCCGTTTGTATGACAATTACAGGTCTCAACGCCTATTGATAGAGGTATCAATCATCGAAATCGGAGCACATTTGCAGATTTTCGAATTTTGTGGCTCTGAGTTTGTGGGGCTATAGTTCAGTTGATTTTTCAAAAAAAATGAATTTTCCACGAAACGTGAAGAAATATTCGACCGATCCAAATGGCCGTTTGTATGACAATTACAGGTCTCAACGCCTATTGATAGAGGTATGAATCATCGAAATCGGAGCACATTTGCAGATTTTCGAATTTTGTGGCTCTGAATTTGTGGGCTATAGTTCAGTTGATTTAAAAAAAAAATGAATTTTCCACGAAACGTGTAGAAATATTCGACCGATCCAAATGGCCGTTTGTATGACAATTATAGGTCTCAACGCCTATTGATAAAGGTATGAATCATCGAAATCGGAGCAAATTTGCAGATTTTCGAATTTTGTGGCTCTGAATTTGTGGGCTATAGTTCAGTTGATTTTCAAAAAAATTGAATTTTCCACGAAACGTGTAGAAATATTCGACCGATCCAAATGGCCGTTTGTATGACAATTACAGGTCTCAACGCCTATTGATAGAGGTATCAATCATCGAAATCGGAGCAAATTTGCAGATTTTCGAATTTTGTGGCTCTGAATTTGTGGGCTATAGTTCAGTTGATTTTCAAAAAAATTGAATTTTCCACGGAACGTGTAGAAATATTCGACCGATCCAAATGGCCGTTTGTATGACAATTACAGGTCTCAACGCCTATTGATAGAGGTATCAATCATCGAAATCGGAGCACATTTACAGATTTTCGAATTTTGTGGCTCTGAATTTGTGGGCTATAGTTCAGTTGATTTTCAAAAAAATTGAATTTTCCACGAAACGTGTAGAAATATTCGACCGATCCAAATGGCCGTTTGTATGACAATTACAGGTCTCAACGCCTATTGATAGAGGTATCAATCATCGAAATCGGAGCACATTTACAGATTTCGAATTTTGTGGCTCTGAATTTGTGGGCTATAGTTCAGTTGATTTTCAAAAAATTGAATTTTCCACGAAAACGTGTAGAAATATTCGACCGATCCAAATGGCCGTTTGTATGACAATTACAGGTCTCAACGCCTATTGATAGAGGTATCAATCATCGAAATCGGAGCAAATTTACAGATTTTCGAATTTTGTGGCTCTGAATTTGTGGGCTATAGTTCAGTTGATTTTCAAAAAAATTGAATTTTCCACGAAACGTGTAGAAATATTCGACCGATCCAAATGGCCGTTTGTATGACAATTACAGGTCTCAACGCCTATTGATAGAGGTATCAATCATCGAAATCGGAGCACATTTACAGATTTTCGAATTTTGTGGCTCTGAATTTGTGGGCTATAGTTCAGTTGATTTTCAAAAAAATTGAATTTTCCACGAAACGTGTAGAAATATTCGACCGATCCAAATGGCTGTTTGTATGACAATTACAGGTCTCAACGCCTATTGATAGAGGTATCAATCATCGAAATCGGAGTACATTTGCAGATTTTCGAATTTTGTGGCTCTGAATTTGTGGGCTATAGTTCAGTTGATTTTCAAAAAAATTGAATTTTCCACGAAACGTGTAGAAATATTCGACCGATCCAAATGGCTGTTTGTATGACAATTACAGGTCTCAACGCCTATTGATAGAGGTATCAATCATCGAAATCGGAGTACATTTGCAGATTTTCGAATTTTGTGGCTCTGAATTTGTGGGCTATAGTTCAGTTGATTTTCAAAAAAATTGAATTTTCCACGAAACGTGTAGAAATATCGACCGATCCAAATGGCTGTTTGTATGACAATTACAGGTCTCAACGCCTATTGATAAAGGTATCAATCATCGAAATCGGAGCGCATTTACAGATTTTCGAATTTTGTGGCTCTGAATTTGTGGGCTATAGTTCAGTTGATTTTCAAAAAAAATTGAATTTTCCACGAAACGTGTAGAAATATTCGACCGATCCAAATGGCCGTTTGTATGACAATTACAGGTCTCAACGCCTATTTGATAGAGGTATCAATCATCGAAATCGAGCAAATTTGCAGATTTTCGAATTTTGTGGCTCTGAATTTGTGGGCTATAGTTCAGTTGATTTTCAAAAAAATTGAATTTTCCACGAAACGTGTAGAAATATTCGACCGATCCAAATGGCTGTTTGTATGACAATTACAGGTCTCAACGCCTATTGATAAAGGTATCAATCATCGAAATCGGAGTACATTTGCAGATTTTTGAATTTTGTGGCTCTGAATTTGTGGGCTATAGTTCAGTTGATTTTCAAAAAAATTGAATTTTCCACGAAACGTGTAGAAATATTCGACCGATCCAAATGGCTGTTTGTATGACAATTACAGGTCTCAACGCCTATTGATAAAGGTATCAATCATCGAAATCGGAGCGCATTTACAGATTTTCGAATTTTGTGGCTCTGAATTTGTGGGCTATAGTTCAGTTGATTTTCAAAAAAATTGAATTTTCCACGAAACGTGTAGAAATATTCGACCGATCCAAATGGCCGTTTGTATGACAATTACAGGTCTCAACGCCTATTGATAGAGGTATCAATCATCGAAATCGGAGCAAATTTGCAGATTTTCGAATTTTGTGGCTCTGAATTTGTGGGCTATAGTTCAGGTGATTTTCAAAAAAATTGAATTTTCCACGAAACGTGTAGAAATATTCGACCGATCCAAATGGCTGTTTGTATGACAATTACAGGTCTCAACGCCTATTGATAAAGGTATCAATCATCGAAATCGGAGTACATTTGCAGATTTTTGAATTTTGTGGCTCTGAATTTGTGGGCTATAGTTCAGTTGATTTTCAAAAAAATTGAATTTTCCACGAAACGTGTAGAAATATTCGACCGATCCAAATGGCTGTTTGTATGACAATTACAGGTCTCAACGCCTATTGATAAAGGTATCAATCATCGAAATCGGAGCGCATTTACAGATTTTCGAATTTTGTGGCTCTGAATTTGTGGGCTATAGTTCAGTTGATTTTCAAAAAAATTGAATTTTCCACGAAACGTGTAGAAATATTCGACCGATCCAAATGGCTGTTTGTATGACAATTACAGGTCTCAACGCCTATTGATAGAGGTATCAATCATCGAAATCGGAGCAAATTTGCAGATTTTCGAATTTTGTGGCTCTGAATTTGTGGGCTACAGTTCAGTTGATTTTCAAAAAAATTTATTATTCCACGAAACGTGTAGAAATATTCGACCGATCCAAATGGCCGTTTGTATGACAATTACATATCTCAACGCCTATTGATAGAGGTATCAATCATCGAAATCGGAGCAAATTTGCAGATTTTCGAATTTTGTGGCTCAGAATTTGTGGGCTAGTTCAGTTGATTTTCAAAAAAATTTATTATTCCACGAAACGTGTAGAAATATTCGACCGATCCAAATGGCCGTTTGTATGACAATTACATATCTCAACGCCTATTGATAGAGGTATCAATCATCGAAATCGGAGCAAATTTGCAGATTTTCGAATTTTGTGGCTCAGAATTTGTGGGCTAGTTCAGTTGATTTTCAAAAAAATTTATTATTCCACGAAACGTGTAGAAATATTCGACCGATCCAAATGGCCGTTTGTATGACAATTACATATCTCAACGCCTATTGATAGAGGTATCAATCATCGAAATCGGAGCACATTTGCAGATTTTCGAATTTTGCGGCTCTGAATTTGTGCTATAGCTCAGTTGGTTTACAAAAAAATTGAATTTCCACGGAACGTGTAAATATTTGACCGATGCAAATGGCCGTTTGTATGACAATTACAGGTCTCAACGCCTATTGATAGAGGTATCAATGCTAGTACGCATTTTCACAATCATCCGGTGTTCTCATTTTATTTATTGTATCGTCTCCGATCGTCGAAATCACTAATGTTTTTCGTTTCTGAAATTAATTGCCTCTCTTTCTAAATGCTGTTTGAACTTCATGTCTTGTAGTTTCTCTAAATGATTCTGCACTGGGAAATTTTTTTAGCCCAGGGCGCCTAAATATATAAGAACGGCCCTAAGTGTCCCTAGCTTAATATGGTATATTAATTAATAATACAAATCGATTCAAGTTTTTTTAATTCGAGTGCCACCTGTAGCAAATACAATCGTACGTAGTTGCAAATTCGCTAAGCTATCGTGGCTAACAGATATGATTAATCTACATACTAGCCCTAAATAATTTCAAGATATTGACTTTAAGCGGTTAATTAGAAAAAGTTTTATAAAGCCTTTATCCTCTCACTTTGGCGGTCTAGATAAGGCATGTCATCAAGGAAGAATTGTAATTTATAACTTGTACGTACTTCTGCCAAGCGGCAAACAAAAACCTTTCATACATGACAGTGTGTTATTACGTGAAGAATTAATTTTATTTTACCATCAACCATCCATATTTTAATTTAACGCATTTCTGATAAATCGATCCATATTTTAGCCATAAAAGATTAACTTAATCATTATCGCATAATTCATAAAATAATATAAAACCTTTTAACACCTATGTATATGTAAATTAATTTTATTTTTATTTTTTGTAATTTTACATTTAAAAATTAATAAACTGTTGTTGTTTTTTTTTAATAATAAAAAGAGATTTAAACACTATAATTACTATGTGTTAATTCACATTGATATAATATCTATAAAATATAATAAAATAATATTAAAATAATGATACAAAAATAAAATAATAATTAATACAACTTTAAATCAAAAATCTTTTAAATGGAATTATTAAAATATTTTACTAGCCAGCATCCATACGACATATAAACCAAGTGAGTAGATTCCAAATGTTATCAATCGATCAAGATAATATAATCTGTAATTAAATTTCGTTATTAAATAATTAATTCTAGATTTTTTTATTTTGTTTGTTTAAATACCGTTTTAATAGTTTACGTGATTTTGGTATAGTTTCGGGTTTTTCTTTCAGCAAAAACTCTCGGGTCCCAAGAATATATATTTTGATGTATTCAGCCCAATCGATCTGAAATGAGAATAAACATGGTTGTTAATTATGTTTTACAAAAAAATTGAATCGCCGGCCTATGATGCATTTGTCATGTCAGTTTGGTTGGTAGCCTTATTGGGTGGACAGTACTTTCATGTTCCGTATTTTGTATAGTGGATGAGATCTTATAGTGCAGAATTCGGATTCATAAATATTTAATTTTTTTTTATCATTTTAATTGGCATAAACAACACCGCGAGTGAACGAATTAATTATGGGTATAATTACTATGAAAAATACGTCAAATCACAAATTTTTGGAAGTCTTGTTTAAATTTTGTATTTTTTATGTTTTCAATTGGTAGTACTAGATAATGATTTTTGTTGTTGTTGTTGTTTAAAATACAGGGTGTCAAATTTTGAGAAAAATGATGAACATGATGTTATGTTTATGGCTATAAAAGGAAAAATAAATATCCGATATTTATGATATAGGGCTCGTTTCAAAGGTAAGTTTTAAGTTAATACGGATTAATAAAAAAATATAAAAATGGTAAGTTCTTTAATTTCTTCATTTTCAAATTTCCCGCCAAAATTTTATTTTTGAATTTTCTCAATTATCGTCCAATTTTTTTTTTTTTTTTTTTTTTTATTTATTTTAAATTTTACGCCCTTTAATTCTATTGAATATACTAAAAACTTGCGCTAGTAAAATTTTTCGTTTTCGTGCAAAATACGTTTAAGTATGACGATTTTAAACGATAACGATTTTAACTAATTAACAACATCATTCTAATAGAAAATTAAAAAACAAAGAGGAAAAAATTTGTAACAGTCCGTTCATAAACTACGTCCAAGTTATTTTGGGCCATTCTTAACTCCGTCTAGGCGACATGTATACGTGCGCAACTTTGCTCCAAGCAATGCTCAAAAAGACTTTAATGGTAAACTTGCCCTAAAATTCACCTAAGCCATGATTTTCGACACGGTACAGCAGTATATGCGATTAAAGACAAGAATGACAAAATCCAAGGGATTTATCACGCTAAGGATATAAAATATATGATTTACGTCATGTGGCTCTGGAAATGTATGCAATCAGGTAGTAGTAATTATTGGCTGTTAACAACTTTTGTTTCTAATAGTACGAGTTCAAATCCTAAATGGTTGGCTTGTAGAGGACTACCTCACGATTGTAAAACATCTTCCTTTTCAATTACTGCGACAATAATAAAAAGGGGTAATAAAATGATTGTAAGTATGCTAACCACTGTGCCGCCCCGGTCGCACAGTGGTTAGCATACTTGCTTTACGCTCCGGAGGTCCCGGGTTCGATTCCCGACGGGTGATGAAAAAATCACGGCTGGTTTAAGGGTAGGATCAATGAATTAATCACTCATTATCCGTTAACAAAAATGATTACGAAACTTCAAAATGAAGCGGCCAAATCCCTCTATGGGATGTAGCGCCAGCGAAAAAAAAAAAATAAAATAAAATAAAATAAAATGATTATGGGTGCTGATACGTAGTTAAAAAGCTACTGGTTACAAAACCAAAAATAATATACATAAGTACCAATAATATTAGTTGGATTTTAACTATCGGTAGCGTTATCCTAGTAGCGATCCAATACTCCTCAAAAATAAACAAACAAAAAATTACAAAATAAACGAAAAATTAATTAAATCTGAATTAATTATTGTGGTTTCTCCGAACAAAAACCATTAAAATATTCAAGTTTCAAAAGTATATATTTTCAATTTATAAACGTGTATAACTCGTACAACTACCCGCCTGGAGGACAATAACAACAAAAAATGAAATTAGTTTATTGAATTTAAATTGAAATTTCTTTTTTTTTGTTTTTTTTTTTTTGTGACATTAATTGACGTATGAGTATTTAAAATAAATGATAGCAAATAGCATGTATTCAGACATCAGTATAAATGAAAATTTCTATTCTGGACATCTATTGGGAAAATTCGTTGTGTGATGAGAATTATAATCTGGTTTTATTTGCTTTATGGTATAGGTGGATAATAACTACTAACAATTTATTATTTAATATTTTTATTGTTTGTTTTATTTTGTTTATTTGTGTTGTCTCGGAAATCCAAATATAAATAATAACAATGATAAATCAATCAATCAAGCTAATCAAACAATTCAAATTGAAACGAATCAATACCATAAACAAAAATATTTTATTTTGCTTTACATTCTATTCTAATTTTTATTTTAAAGCATCATCTTACTCGGAAGTACACAAAAATAAAATTTGAATTTATTTTATAAATGCTGGCTCTTATATGCGCTATGGGGTTTCAATGTTTTATATAAGAAATTTAATTTTCTGATTTATAAAAATGAAATGTGTTTCGAATGATGTTACATAGGACATTAAAAACGTATTCAGCCTTAAAGGTATACTGAAATTTTGATTACAAAATTCAATACTGCAGAAATCATTGGGGGATTGACCTGAGGGCGGATCAGTGGTAATCAACAATACAATCTGTATATCATTTTTATATTGATTTTTTGAACATCAAACAATTGCCAAAATCTCATTATGTGGTACCATATTGTTTTCACATTTTTTGTACGTTTAATGCAATGTATAAATGTAGTACATAATATTCTACTATAGAATTATTCAAAAAATATAATTTGAATACTTTAGACTAGCGTTATTTATAGTGGCGGCTGCTGATTTAAATTTTCACTCATGCAAAAATCAAATTTGGATACTTTGGAAAAACAAATTCTTCTTTCTAATTTTCTTTATTGAGCATTCAATTTTTTTCTCAACCCCAACAAAACTTTTCCTTTAATCCTAAACCGTATATTTAAAAAATTCCCGAAATCCAAAAAAAAAAAATTCAGGGCTCCCCAAAAATTTTATTCAATAATAATGAATTTACAGCTAAGCATTTTGGGCATTCTTGTCCGAGGATCCCAGATGTCTCAAATCTGTGTCTCGCCAATTAGAAAAAATGTTCTACCAACCCACAATATTCTTTCAGCATTATCCGAGTTACAGGTAAACAAATTCCTATACGTAAAAAATGTAGAATTCCAGGAAATTGTTAAGCTTGGTTTTAAAAAACATAAGAGGATTATACATAAGGAACTATTAAAAATTAGATATGCATGCATTCCTGTGAAAACTCCGATACTAAATATGTTAGCTGGGCATATGAGTGGAGGAGAACATATACCGAAATGACTAAACTTAAGTTAACGCGAAATATTTTTGAGCTTACGACTATTCTAAATTTGTTAAAATTCAATTTTTGCACGTTTCTTTAATTTGGCCGCAACCCGACCTGAATTTGGTTCGTTTTTAATTTTTGTGTCAAATTATATGGGGTACAAATTGAAAATGCGGGATTGATAACAGATGGCGTTACTAACGCTATACGCATCAGGCAGTACTGTGACTATGTTCATGTCAAAGCTACGTCTTATAGCTTTAATTTTCAGTATGTGTCAATTTGTCGCAGTGTCAAATTCATATTTTTTTTGAGCTCTCAATATGTCGAGTTTCGTGCCAACAAAACAGCATTTGCGGGAAGTTTTAATTTACTTCTTTAATTTGAAGAAAAGTGCTGCTGAAGCACATCGATTGGTCTCCGAGACTTATCCGAGTCATGTTCCATCGGTTTCAACGTGCGAGAGATGGTTTGTGCGGTTTAGAAGTGGTGATTTTGACGTTGAGGACAAAGAGCGGCCGGGCCAAGTGAAAAAGTTTGAGAATGCTGAATTGGAGGCAATACTCAATGAAGACTCGTGTCAAACTCAACAAGAGCTCGCAGATTCATTGGGAGTGACACAACAAGCCATTTCCCATCGTATAAAAGCCCTCGGAATGATCCAAAAGCAAGGACATTGGGTGCCGTATGAGCTGAAGCCGAGAGACGTCGAGCGCCGTTTTTTTGCATGCGAACTGCTGCTCGAACGGCAAAAACGGAAGGGTTTTTTGCATCGCATTGTCACTGGTGATGAAAAGTGGATCCGTTACGATAACCCGAAGCGCAAAAAATCATATGGTTACCCCGGCCATGCATCATCATCGACGGCCAAACCAAATATTCACGGCGCCAAGCTCATGCTCTGTATTTGGTGGGACCAGCTGGGTGTGGTGTATTATGAGCTATTGAAATCGAACGAAACCATCACAGGAGCACTATACCGAACTCAATTGATGCGTTTGAGCCGCGCACTCAAAGAAAAACGGCCAAAATACGAGCAAAGACACGACAAAGTAATTTTGCAACATGACAACGCTCGGCCACATGTTGCAGCGCCGGTCAAAACATACCTACAAACGCTGAAATGGGAAGTCTTACCCCACCCGCCGTATAGCCCAGACATTGCTCCTTCCGATTACCACCTTTTCCGATCGATGACACATGGCCTAGCTGACCAGCGCTTCCATTCTTACGAAGAAGCCCAAAAATGGGTCGATGACTGGATAGCAGCCAAGCCGGCCGAATTTTTTCGCGACGGTATCCGTAAATTGCCAGAAAGATGGGAAAAAGTTGTGGCTAGCGATGGACAATACTTTGAATAATTCATTTGTTACCATTTTTTCAGAATAAACGTTCAAAAATAGAAAAAATCCCGCATTTTCAATTTGTACTCCTGATATTTTTACTTATTTATTTAAAACCAAATTTGAATTTAATAGATTCGTCTAAATTATCGAACAAATTGAATTGTTTTATACAAAATTTAGAGTTATCTAAAGTTTTTTTAATTTTTTTTCCCTACCAATTTTCAATGTAATCAACCAATTTGAAAACTTTGTTCCTCTTAACAATTTTAGATCCAAAATTTGAAATTTTATTTATAACGAGTGGTGAAGATAGTTACAGAAGTTTTCGGTAAGTATTCCAAAAATTTACCAATATTTCGGTAATCAACCATTTGGCCGAAAATCAGTATATAATTCTATACAAAAAACTCGGCATTAGAATCCTAGAATTTTCGATTTGAAATTACTTGATATACAATTTAACCAAATTAAAATTTGGGAAGCTGCCATTTGAAATTTCAAATTAAATTGTAGTACGAGGTACTTTTTAAAATTACATACTAAATACGTACATTTTCAATGTACAATTTCTCAAATTTTCAAAGAACTAAGTTCTTACAGTTTTTAGTTTAAATGTAACTCTCTCGGATAATACCCTCTGATTTGAAAATGTTGTTACTTCATTAAAGGACTCAATTTTAACCATGAATATTTTGTCCAGCAGATAAAGGATTGCGATCTGAAATTCCTATTCATGTTCATTTTTGAATAAGAACTTGCCTATCTTACAAACACCATTAACAGCACAGAAAATCGTATCGGTCATTAATAGGCAGATTCAGAAATTTGAGTGCGAGAAAATTGTGCGATTTATTAGAGATATTAAGGCGAGGTTTTCAGGCTACCTGGAAACAGCTCCACGGCTCCCTAGGGGGCCGCGGCCCACAGTTTGAGAAACACTAGTCTAGAGCTCTCAGAGATTTAATTTTTAGTGCGTTTGAATTTATCGTCCTACAAAAAGCTGTATATAACTATCCATGGTTAAAGAATGGCTCTGGGAGTAAAGTACCAACTTTTTGAAATGTCCGGCCTTGAGAGTTTTTTATTTATTGGCATTGCATAAAATAGTCTAATGGGAAATTGATGCCGTGCAATATTAAAAGGAAGGGCTAAGTTAGTTAGCCGTATCCAATGAAATACTCGGAATAAAATGAACCGTGCGCTAATGAAAACCAGTGATTATTTCTGTTATTACCACATTTTGATGGAATGCTCTCACAACCATTTGTGTACACTGCATAGTCTGCTTTTTACCCACTGAGAAAAATAATCCGGTAATATGAAAGAAAGGTATTCCGTTAAATTTTAAAGAATTATCTACGTAGATAAAATGAAATATCATTATTAGGTAAGCAATTTTCTTTAATTTAACAAAATATCATTACGTTTATTAAACAAAGAAAGTACTTGATTGATTGATTGATTGATACGGGTGTACGACCAAGCCTCAGCCAGATTCCCGGATACGCCGGATCCACCGTACACCCTTTACATAAAACAAAACCGAGGGATACGAAAGGAATGTTAGTATTAGAGACTCGACCCGGTTTCAGCCACCTATGCAGTCGATAGTTAGTAAATTGTTAGTAATAAATATAGTAAAATAGTTAACACAAGACAGCACAATTTCTAAACTACAAGCTTATTAACTTTTTGTTGACACTGGAGAGCTAAATTAGGCTGTAACTGTATTCTGAAAAACGGGATTAAATATAATCCTTATAAAATGATTAATTCTGGAACTATGTTAAATTCTGAAAATAAAGTTATTAACCAGTAAATTAAGAAAGAGATCCCTTTATATGTATGCTCTTCACACTTATATTAATTAATAAATAATAACTGATGAATAGGGTGCCGCAACTGGTTTGTTCATCCTGGAATCCCAATGTATCCAGTCCGATCCAGAAACTACAGTTTAACCCTAAACCTCTTAACAAGAGCCTGACAGTCTCTATTTTTTTATTTATCGTGCATTTATACAAAACATTTTTATTTAAGCATGTTTATTTTTTTAATTTCAATTTACCGCTAACTTTACGAGGAAAAGAACAAACACATTTTTTTCAAAAATAATCCCGTTATATTTTAGTGTTTGCTTTTGTTTATATATCTACAAAATATGTTAAAAGCTTTAGGGTTAATTCAAAACTAATATTATGAATAAAGCATTTTCCTGCACCTACCATTTAAATTATAGCAGTTTGCTCTGTGATAACTATTTCGTAATGAATTACAATTAATATCACCAGCACCCAAAATTAAAATTATAAGACATAAATTAGTATCTAAAGTATGAATTCAGAACTAAAGATCTGTAATATAGGAGGATATAAATCAAAACAACAGAATTTCTAAAACTACTTGTCCGCTAAATGCTTTAAATTTCTGGGAATCTGCGTTGAATTTCCACGAATATTTCTGAAAATTAAGGTCGAAAACAGCTAATTATAATTTTTTAATTATTATCACTACTTTTAGAATTTAAATTCACATTATTAAATCAGCGCTTACAACCGCACTATTTAATTGTTAAATCTACTATAGATCAAGTAACTAATTAATTAAATTCATCGCCATGGTCACCAATATTTCTGAAAATTCAAATCAAATATTAATTCATGTAGTTGGAGCTCGTGAACCTAAGTATAATTATATAAATAATTAATGTAATTTGATAATTATTATAAAACATAATTATAATAGATGAACCCGACATGATCTAAGGAGTTCCAGAAATACTAAAATAATTGGATATCCCCCGACTACCAAATCTCATCATCTGCACATTTTAGCAGTTTTCATCATTCGCCAGCTGCAAAATCAACTCATCTCATCTCATAATATGTAGCAGAAACAAATTTTTACCCAACCTCAGTTAATGATTTAAATTTGAAATTAATTCGGCACAAAGTGTCTGGAAATCTATATTGTGCTTCTCTGAATATTTCTGAAAATCAAAATCTAAATTAGTTAATTGTCACCAATTACTATTTTTAAAAACTAAAAATTATTAAACTATAAAATCCTCCCGGTTTAGTTGATAAAATGGATGTAGTAAAAGTAATTAATAAACACATCATTAAGCTCATTAATCCTTCTAAAATTCAAAGCAACTTAATTATATATTCGTTATTTCTAAGGAATTTATAATCATTTATTTAAACTATATTTAAAATTTATAGAGCGGTATCTCAAATCCAATAAATCCAATTAGTATCTTCCCATTCAAAAAATCCTCGTCATACTAGTCATCTTCTAAATTTAAAAATATATCCACCAACTTTCCTCTAAGACAACATAAGTCCGCCCCTGATGAAGGTGGGATAAAATGTAATAAAATAAAATAGAATAAAATAAAATAAACACAATTAAATAAGGATAAATATAACACAACTTATATTGTTGCTGCAGTCGTTTCATGACTTGACTGCAGCTATGTATTTCCATGCCCGTCACAATTTAAACTGTAAAACTATAAACCATAACCAATATACCTGCCGTCATACCTTGATAACCAAATAAATAGTAATTTGTGCAAAACAAACATTAAATAAGCCAATAAAATTTCCAAAATTATTGGCAGAATAGTTCTCTATGATCAAGACTTGATTTGAAACTATTCCAAACGGAATGAAAATTACACGGCGTGGTTGTTGCAAAAATTAACAAGGTAAGACTGCAGTATATTATCAAGTATCAGAATATCGACTAATTGATACTTTCTCCCACAACAACAAACCATTCCATTCACCTCCCATTTGTACTCCTACACTCATCCCTTAAAATAAATGTACACGGCAAAATATGCAAAGCTCCACTCCACCATCAAAATAGCTGTAGTATAAGCAATTAACAACTAAACAATTCGAAATACAAGTATTAAAATTAAATTGATTGTAATTATTAAAATCTCAAATCAGAGGCAATCTGACGGTTAACAAAAATTTGTTTTTAATATTCAATTCCCACCAATCAGTTCATTGGCCAACGAGGATGCCGCAATGCTCTGGAACCCTATTTAAACTAAAACTTAATTATATTGTTGTTACAGCTCACGTCATCCAATCGCATCCCCTTCTATGCTTGCATCAAGACCAAACCTATAAAACAACATGGTGACTTGGTGACTCGTTCTATCTTGATCCAAAAAATACCATTCAAGTTAGATAATTTACCAATAATAAATAATTAATAAGCTAAATAGAAAAAAAAATTAAATTTAAACTACATATATATTAGATAATTACGCATAAGACTCCATTTAAATTAATTTAATAATTAATATAATTCTACATTGTCTCTACTACTCCGTATTAAAACCAAAATACCCAAACAAATCGTGTTATATGAAATACCTATTCATATAATGATTTAATATGAATTATATGACCCATTCGATTCAATTCGCTCGATTATACGAATTATTCATATAAGAATTTCGAATCCCATTTGGATCGAAAACATAATATTTGTGTTGCGTATGTGTCGCTCTTGGTATATAAAGAGCACTTTAAATGAAACAACGAATGAAAACAACACCAGGACAGCGATTTTGGTCGCAAAATGAGGATTGATTTGAGGATTACCGGAAGGCAATAGTACTGGTAAATTGTATTGGTGTTGAATGTGTATTTTTTCTTTCAGTTTTTCGTTTAATATGATGCAAATAAAAGAGATAAAATGACGCGAGTAATAGGAATAACATGATACAAATAAGAGGAATAAGCTCAGAAGAGAACGATTGAGAGGATGTATTAATAGAGACTGAGACAGAACAACAAATTCCGAAGAAAAAAAAATTAAAAATATTACGAAGCGAGAGAGACTCAAAATAAAAAATATTAACCAAAAAAAACAAAAAAGCTAGAAAACAAAACGATTTTGTTTATTTTGTTTAGTATTGTCATAGACAATCATAATAGATCTCTCATTTGACTAAAAACAGAAAATAAAAACAAATATTTTCCATTCAAATATTATCGGTGTATATATTATATTATATTTGCAACGCATTCTAAAATTATTGCCTTATAAAATACACAACACAACGATACATTGGAATTATCAGAAGTTTTTGTTTTTTTCCTTTAGTTACTATGAAATGAGAAATCTAGTATAAATGTCTATGGTATTGTGTTGCAACTCATGATGATCGGTTGCTCCTATACGATGTTATGTCCGAGGTTGGAGAAATTTTATTCTAGCATATACATAGCAAATAAAAAAGCGAGATGGTTTATTTTATTACTTTCCTTTTTAACTTGCGTAACCTTTTTTTATATACAATTTTTTTTTTTTTAGAATAAAATGTCCGCACACTTCGACATAACATCGTAAAAGAACAACCCTCACGAGCTGCAAGGCAACACAATACTAAAAAAATAAACAAAATCATTTTATTTTCTTACTTTCTGTTTTGGTGCCTTTGTTCAAAATTTAAAAATTAAAATGTTTAATTTTTTTTATTTTCATTTATGTTGCTTTTTGTTTTTTTTTTATTTGCGAGAAATTGTTTTGGTTACGTTTATGTATTTTGTTTTGGTTTTTTATTAACGAATGAATTCCACTAGTAAGAAGAAAGGGAAAAATAACTCAAGGCGAGCGTAAGCACCAAAAATTTGAACCGATTCACCCGCTTGGCTTGTTTTTGATACTTACCCCATGAGAAAACGCATGAGAAAATACACTAATACAATACAAATATTTGACGGCACACAATAGCAAAATGTATATTATACACGTGTACATATACAAAATTCTCAATCCTCAATCCTCATTTTGCGACCAAAATCCCTGTAAAAATATTAGAATCCTAGCACAATATTAAGCCCTTCACACACATACAGAAAATAAATATTCTCATATATTATGTACTCTTTCATATGCGTAAACGTAATCAATATGAAAATGCATCCACATAAAAACATTCTCATTTCATTTAATCCTTTATATGTATGCATTATGTATAGCCGGGACGTAACAATAAGTATAAGTTTTCATTTATATCACACTACACACACAACACTTCAATGGCGGACACAATCTAATTATATTTATATATACATTACATATAATAAAGATATATATTAAACATTAAAACTATATATACAAAAATGGTGGTTTGGCGTCTATTGGAAGGGGCTCCGTAAACTTCCAGTAGGCGCAGGTATACGTACTGCCTCCTCGTGGCAACCACCGGTAACTGTAACCATTAGGCTGAATGTGGCCTTTGGTGACAGGCTAAAGTACGACGCTAAAGGAGAAAACCTTGACAAAAAATCCCTAATCTAAGGTGGAACAGCATATGCCGATGGATGAATGGCTGATAGGTTAATCAGTCTATATATGCGGGCTCTGGATACCAGGCACCCTCCAGTTTTATTTAGCCTTCCTGTAGTAAACCTGGGTGACCTACAGGCGACTTTTTTATTCCCAGCAACTCGCAAGAGTTAAATCAAAACGGTAGACGAGGCACGGGAAGGAATACACGGGAGTGGGTCTGCCCTCTCAAAGTCCTTGAGTCCCAATGCTACCGCTTTTCTAGCAGAAGTAAATGTTATTACATCTAGGAGGGAGAGCAATGAGCCCAGATAGTATGTAACGCGTGTAGAAGTACTTCCTACAGTAAACATTTAGGAGGGAGAGCAATGAGCCCAGATAATATGTATCGCGTGTAGAAGTACTTCCAACAGTAAACATCTAGGAGGGAGAGCAATGAGCCCAGATAGTATGTCCCAGCAACTCGCAAGAGTAAAATCAAAACGGTAGGCGAGGCATGGATAGGAATATACGGGAGTGGGTCTGCCCTCTCGATGTCCTTGAGTCCCAATGCTACCGCTCTTCTAGCAGAAGTAAATGTTATTACATCTAGGAGGGAGAGCAATGAGCCCAGATAGTATGTATCACACACCGGTCGGCAGTATTATCAGGTTCTTTAAGAGCCTGAATATTGGCTGGACGCCAGATAGTATGTATCACGAGCCCAGATAGTATGTATCACGTACCGTTAGGCAGTATTATCAGGTTCATTAAGAGCTTGAATATTGACTGGACGGATAATTAAGTAGGGCTTAATGCACAAAAGATCTTTTAGGTCGCAGTGCGGGGTGGCTTGAGCCCCCACATGGCCCTCAAGTAATAATAATAATAATAATATATACAAAATTATATAAAAATTTATATCAAAATTAATCCAACATAGTTGTTCTATAAATTAATCTTCCATATAATCCATTGTATATAAAACAAATACTAAAATACGTATAAGTATTAGAAAATGAAACACGAACAAACAGGAATACATATTAACTGCGTATCAAAATGGATTAATTTTAAATTTTATATTAATTTGATCAAAAAAACGAGACATGCATCCAAATTTTTTTACACAATCACACAAATATTACAGCCAAAATCATGCAGTTTATCAAGAAATCAATAAATTTGATTTGTCCACGACTAACGTATAATATGTTCATTATACGTTTGTTTCATCACTTATAATGATATCCATTATTCACTGCTAGTTTATCTAGTAGTCTCTTCTTTTATTATTCAATACTTCCAAGTAAATTATTTAATTTTTGAAATTTTATCTAGTAGTCTCTTGCCATTTTCATTATTATTAAACTGTGACGTCAAAATGTCGACGAAAATTATTTGAAGAGTATTTAAAGGATTTGATTATAAAACATAATGATATTTGTCGGTCGTGGACAAAGTATCGTATTCTACTCGCATATAATGGCTGTTATTCACTCAGATAATTTACGACACTCGCCTATCGGCTCGTGTCGGCAAACTTCATCTTCGTGAATAACAGCTATCATTATATGCTCGTTGAATAATATACTATTCTATCAATAAAAACTTAAAATATTGCCTGGTAAATGCATCCCGGTGGATTACATTTTACAAATTCACATTAAAACTTTATTATCACTATTTACTATTATTAATAATATGTAATTAATTATGGTACTATTTGTTACACTTAATATTATTTACATTTATTTAATACACTAAACAACTAAAACTAAAAAATCACTGTATAACAAAAATAAAAATTAAAAATTAAATTAAATTAAATTTACGAAGAGGACGACAAAAAAACACGTCCGTCTTCTTCGATCGTCAACGACCGACCTTTTATTAAACAAAGAAAGTACTGTTTAAAAAAATTGTGTTAAATTCACCTATTTAAATTCATTATTAAAATATTTCAGTCTTAATTATTTTGTTGTTCAATGTACTAATCCATCTGTAATGGAATGAGTAATTCATTAAAATGAATAAAAAGTTACAATAATAAAACATGTTAGCTTAAACTATTTTGTTTTCAAATATATTATTTATGAATAATGTAAATATTATTTATTTATTAATTATAAAGTTAATATTTTTCTGAAAAATTGTAAGAGAATTTAATCCAGTTTCGAACTGATGAGCATATGATTATGAAAAAATCAATCCTCTCATCAGGATGCTGGACTGATTGTACATTAATTTTACATTATATGTACAGGTTATATTAGCGAATTATACTAATACATCCAAATTCCCTTACAATTTTTCTTCGACACATTTATAACAGCTCTATTCCTGAGTAAACAATTTTTAGGAATTTATTTACTTTTAATTTGAATCAATTAATTAATTCATTTTTAATACCAAATATACAACCGATCCTAAAACCATTTTGATGTGTTATACAAATAATACGTAGAAGTATATTAGTATTAAGAACAATTATTTAACAACCCATAGATAGACAGGTTTTCGATGCGGCGGAGAAAAATTGTAATGGAATTTGGATGTATTAGTATAACTCGCTAATACAGCCTGTACGCAATACATTCTATATATAGAATGTAAAATTAATGTACAATCAGTCCAGTAGCCATGGCCTGATGAGAGGTTTGATTTTTTCATAATCATATGCTCATCAGTTTAAAACTGGATTAAATTCTCTTACAATTTTTCTTCTTCATGACATTCACACAGCCATATTTCTGTGTAAGCTAATTTTTCTTTAATTTTGAATGTTAATTAATTAACATTCAAAATTATAGTAATTATTTAAAATATGATATTTAGAAAAGAAGGCATCAACCCGCAACTTTAAAGCTTCTTCCAAAATGTTCATAATCGTGGGCTGTAAAGAAATAGGACCATAATTATCCTTAAGAAGTTTATCACCCTTTTCGAATAAAGGAATTTCAACTGAAGTTTTCAAAGAACCGGGAATACTTATCATTCAAAAAACTTTGATTGATAAAATGCACCAAAAATTTGAGATATAATTTCTGTGTTATAAAGGGATTTCAAATAAGGACTTGACAATTTGTTTTTTAATTATAGCGCAAACCATTTGAGATATCTCGAAAATTTTATTATTGGCTCTAAGTACAATCAAAATATTTATGTATGGAATTCGACATCGTTCAAATGTCCGCCACGGGAACGTTTGCATGTGTCGATTCGTTGAACCCAATTTTTGATGAATCCGCCACACATTTCGACGGAAACGGCCGCTAATGGCTCCTCTAACGACACCGGCTTGTTGGCATAGACCAATAATTTAACGTAGTCCCATAAAAAAAGTCTAGAGGTGTTAAATCACACGATCTGGGCGGCCAATCGATAGGACCATTACTGGATATTTCACGTGCATCAAATTTAGATTTCAATAAGTCGATTGTTAGACCCGCTGTGTGGCATTTCGCACCATCTTGTTGAAACCACATATCATTAATGTTTAGCTCATGCAATTGACCAAAGAAATAACGTTGCAACATGTCTCTGTAGCAATCTCCATTGACTGTAACGTGACGGTCATTTTAATCAACGAAAAAAAAAACGGTCCAATGACACCACCAGCATGAAAACCACACCATACACCATTGCAGAGATTATATGTAGTATGACAATTGGAACCAGACAAAGAAAATAATTCAGTAAAAGGACGTACATAGTCTGTTTACATAATTAAACCAAATTATCGCACTATGCTTACTCAAAACACAAGGAAAAGTAAGGAGCTAAATTTAAGCCAGTAATGGAAATATAACCAATTTAAAAAACCACCGTTTATCAAGCCCGACATCCACCGAAATTGAGACTAATTTTCCATTAGCGGGTGCGTTTCTAACGAAAATTAAATCGTCATTTTGACGCATTCAGAAAACACTATGTTTAGTAAAATCAACCCTGATAGTTTAAATTCTGTGCGTAGATTTTTAATGGTTGGAGAACGGTATACACCGGCTGAGTGATTAAATCAGTGTATCAAATTTTTTTCAATGATTTTAAATCTTCCCTAATTTTTTTCCGTTTCATTTTTCGACCTAAAATTTAAAATTGTTTAAATTTTAATATTGCATACATACATAATTAGGCATTGTCGTGGCCTGAATCCCTAGAATTCGCGGGAATCAAAAAATTACAATCCCGTTTCCCGAGAATATAAAAGACCCAAAATGGGCAAGCCCTATGTATTCTATGGATAGTACACTAAAATTATTATTCAATTTACTTTCTCTTAAAGATGACGACCTCAGATAATTCTCTTAAGAGTAAAAACTGAAATACCACCACTGCAATTTATGCACGCAATATTTAAGCAAATCCGTAAAGCCGCAACTGTATACTGGGAAAATTTAAAAGCCGGATTGATTTGTCAAATAATAACGACCTTCCACTGTACTCTCTGAATTCAAATACGTTAAAATTTTAAAAATCCTCAAGCTAATTTTCTTCTGTGAACAAAAATCGTATAGTAACTTGACAGTTTTGTAATTTAATAATTTCCAATAACTAATTACAATATTAGTAAGTTTACAATTATGTTTTTGGTTCCTGAAAGAAAACTAGCCGGATGATTTATTAAATATCTACGAATTTAAATTCAGAGGGCTTAGCGGACGGCATCTATAAGCCGTTTATTCGTAGGTTGTGGGATACCCTAGTATTAGTTTAAAATGCAAACATAATTCAATTAAACCTTATTCTAGATCATCTGGGTGTTCAGAATATAATATTGTTGCTCGAAGACATTTAGAAGTTTTCAACTGAAAAAGGCGCCTCCAAAAGTGGTGGCGCTCTAGGGCTTATAGTTCTTTTAGCTTAACGATTAAGAAGATTCTGTCGGAACTAGTTAATTTGTTGGCATCAGTGTCTGCAATAACTTAGCAACTGCTCTAGGATTGAATCTTATGCGACGTATCGATGAGCTAGCTTGCGGAATATTGGGTGGTGTAAGAGAAGGGTAAGTAACAGGTAAGACTGCGGCAACTAATTACAGGAATTATTTATTTTTGATTTTTATTAAAAATGTTAAGGAAAAAGTTCACACAATTTTTCGCCCTATGCCTCTAAAAGTGTTTCGATGTGGTTTCATCGACACATACATACATAACAGTTATAATGGTAGAAATGTCAACGTAAATCGAGCTTCAATGTTTATTCACGAAATGTGTACTGTCCACAGGTAATAAAATTTTATACGTTTTTACGTTACATGAAACTGTGTTTCTCTACGGAAAAAGGTAGATGGGTTTTAAGAGTATAGGAAATGCTGATTTTGGGGTTATTCGTAAGATTATTTACGAATTATTTTCATATTTTGGAAATTTTTTGGTATTTAGATTTTTTTTTTAGAATCCCTTATTTTACGGCTATGTAGCCAATAAAGGTTGAACATTTTTTAATATTACTTTGGGTTGCTTGACTCACTTACAGAACATTCAAGACGTTTCGAGATTACCAGATTACTTGAGTCTTATCGAGATTTTTGGGAGTGACGTTTTATTTGTCGAATGTCTCTAAATTCGAAAATATTTGGAATTTAATGATTATATGTAGTACCAAATAACAGAACCGTAAATGATAAAGAATGCCTTTCTGAAAGCCTAAATTTGTATTTACCACAAATTGTAAAAATTGACATATCACTTGTGTGCTCTAAGGTATCGATATATTGCTTGGTTTCTCCATGGTTCAATATATTCCAGTTTTAAAGTGGATGTGCTTGCTTGACGTTACATACATATTATGCAACTTTCAAAATTATTAGAGAACAGAGTTTGTGTTGCACAATGTTCCGTGGTGATTAGTGCTTGACGCTGAGTTGCATCTTGTTAAGTGTTACTCAGGCTTTCCGAGAAGAGTATCATTATATACGCCAAAGATATTTGCAAGGCCTCCAGAGAACGGGTTCTTGATTTTACGAAATTCCTCTAATCAAAAAAAAAAATGTCGGTGAGGTTTCAAGGAAAAGTTGAAAACTTTATGTGTGGATTCAGATGCGATTCGACATTTTTGCACGCAAGGAATGAATTTTTGATTTATCAATCTGTTACACGCTAAAAATTCACCTTTAGCGGGGTTATTTACAAATAATCACAGAGGCATTTAGAACAAGAGCATATCTTCATGTTGTACGGGTGGCGATTTATGAGCTAAATGACAGTGTATGAAACATTCTGCATCAAAAAAATAATTTAGGAGTGACTTTGTTTGAAATCCATAATTGGAATCTGTAATCAAAAATACATTTTGTAGAACAGCAATAAAATTTACTGATGTACAGACATCTACTACGCAAATGAAAAATTGAAAAAATTTGATTTCAAGAATACATATTTTTAAAAATCGAATTTCCTTAGTGTCGCTTGGACTAAATTTTATAAAAACAATATAAAAAAATATCTGTGTGTCTTCAATCAATGTAAAGAAATAAGGATGACATTTGGGCGTATTTTTTCTACATAGATTTTGGCGAATTCTGGCAACTATTCTAGATTCTTCAGAAACCAAGTACGATCATTTTGTCGATTGTGCCATTTTTCAATTGTGAATACCCGGAACACTTTGCATCGTCAAAAGTAGGTGAGCTTTATTTTGCCCGTAAGAAGATGGAGATTTTCGAGCTTGTTCGAATAGTTGTTAAGAATTTCTTTGGCTATTTCTCGAACTGTTTTGCGGTTTACTTGAAAACTCGTGGCTACAGAGCGCATCTTGATTTGCGAATTTCGGTGAATCCGACATTTGATTATGTTGGAGAGCTGTGGAGTATTGATGGTCCGCAGATGCACTCTTCCTGGACGGTCTGAAGAATAACCTAACTCTTGCAACTGTTTTATCGCTTTAAAGACTGTTGAACGTGGAAGACGAAGATTTTGAATTATTTTTTTTTGCCGAATTTTTCGCTACGTACAGTTTGACAATAGTGAGAAGAGTGATTTTAGATATGATACGTAAACGGAGCACAATTTGTTTGGCTCCGATTTGATTTTCAAAAAAATCAAATATTCTATGAAATTGTTGGAAATTATCAAGCAATCTAAATGCGCGTTGGCACGAAAATTACAGGTTCTGAAACCGATCTTTAGAGGTATCAAAAACCTCTGTCGGAGGGCAATTGTGGATTTAAATTTTTTGGCTGAGAATTCTATGATTTAAAACTTCGCATCTCCTATGAAATGTATGAAAATAATCAAGAATAGTAAATGCGCTTTGGCACAACAAATACAGGTCCCGAAACCTATCTTTAGAGGTATCAAGAACCGCAATCGGAGCACAATTACAAATTTTGAGTTTTTTGGCTCAGAATTTGATGATTTACAGACCCTGGCCAAATTATTAGACGCACATCAATTCTGTTGGGAAATGCTGACTTCTGGCGATTTATGTATTTCACTAAACATTTTTATAGCCTAGCCATACGATACTATTATTTGTTAAGGTGCATTCAAAATACAAAATTTTACTTTGTACTAAATAATATTTGTACTTAAAGAAGAAATACAATTTTTATCTAAATTAAAAATATCTTTTAAAAAAAAATTCTAGCTGAGCTAGCTCAAAATATTGAGTGGAAGTATGTTCAGTATTATTGACTCTACATTTCTTTCATTTGGCGTTTTGTGCTATCTAGGCTAGAAATAGCTCTCAGGGCATTATAAATTTCGATAGTAACATTTAAAATTAGTACTTGTTGGTATATGTACTAATTAGTACTTATATCCTATTTAGTAGACGAACCAATAGTATTTTTTAATTGGAAAAAGTTTGTGTATTAAAAATTATAAGAGCTAAAATTACTTGTTGTAATAAGTACTAATTTTATTCATATTAACCTACATTTATTTAATGCCCTGAGAGCTATTTATATATTTCTAATTTAGATAAAAATGTATTTCTACTTTTAGTACAAATATTATTTAGTACAACGTACTAAATAATACACATAATAGTTTCGTATGGCTAGGCTATAAAAAATATATTTAGTAAAATACAAAAGTCGCCAGAAGTCAACATTTCCCAACAGAATTGATGTGCGCCTAATAATTTGGCCAGGGACTGTATACATAGTAAGATGATTTTAAAAAAAAATCGAATTTTCTAGGGAATGTATGAAAATATTCAAGCAATCTAAATGCGCGCTTGCATAACAATTACAGGTTCTGAAACCTATCTTTAGAGGCACCAAGAACCGCAAAAGGAGCACAATTGCAGATTTTAAATTTTTTTGGATCCGATTTGATAACTTATAGTAAGGTGATTTTCAAAAAATCGAATTTCCTATGAAATGTATGGAATCAATCAAGCAATATAAATGCGCGTATATTTAGAGGAATTAATTTAATGACTTATACGTAACCATCACCATTTAATTATATTAAATTAAATCTGTGTCTTTCATTTTATGCTTTATGTGAGGTGAGGTATGAAAAATCAAATAAAATAATTGACACTATCACGATGATTACATCAGATAATTCAATTTTACTTTAAATTGTATTACTTCCAATCTTACATTACTAAAATAAAAATTAATAAATTTTCAAAGAGATGAAATGTGGGAAGAAATTTTCCAAAAATACATAAATAAAATTAAATATTCCTTTTTCTCCTTCTATTTACTTTAAACATACACAGACAGAATGATACAAGATATAATGTACCTGTGCATGTATATCAAAGATAAGAATTTAAGATTGATACGCAAATCATTAAAAACGACAATTAATTATATTTTCATAATGCGTCTCACCTGTTTAATATCGAAATTGAATATTTCTTTATCGGTTTCATTTAATCTTTCCCTTAGTTGTTTGAGTCGATCATTTTTGAACACCCATTCCTTTGTCGTATAATACTGTAGAACTTTTAAGCCATCTGATATTTTTCTCTGTGCTCTTACCATGCTGAAAAATATAAATACGATATTATATGTTAAGTAGTGTTTGCTAAAATAATTAATTATTTTCATTATACGTACAATGGTTTTTTTCTAAATATAAACAATATCATGTCTATAAAATAAGCTGGCAGATAATGGAAAAATATGACACACAGCATGTGATGAATATAACTTGATTTTATTGAACCATCCGGATACCATAAAAAGTATTCTAATGGATTTTCATACAAGTGTTTACGGCCTGTATCTATCGTTGTACCCCATTTTAATAAGTTTTCATTTGAAGATGTGATATTATAGAAGCAAACGGCAGTTGTTTCGTCTAATGCACGTTCGCAGGCTATCGCAATAATTGCATTTATGGTTAGATCAACGGGAACAACATCTGCCGCATAATCAGGATTACAATGCATGCTGCGTAAAATACCGCGACCAGCCCCCACTAATAATCCTGTTGGTCCATTCATACCCTCCACCCAACCCGGGTATGGTTCCTTCCAAGCAGCAGTAACAATCGATGGTCGTGCAATTACAATTGGTAATTTTCCACTAAATTCTGCCACTAGACCCTCAGTTAACGCTTTGGTGTATGCATATGTGTTTGGTAATTTATTCAATAATCTGCGCAAAAACAAACAAAATGAGTAACGCACTTGTTAGAAATTATATTTGTATACTTACTTTGGGGTCATGGCCAATAATAATTCGGTGTCCAACATTTTAGTCATTTGTACAATACCCAATGGATTATGTGGTGGCGGATATTCTTTTTCAAACAGCTCCTCTTCGTTACATTGACAATATGCCGTTGAAACATGTACAAAAACTTTTAAATTCGTCATAAATTCACATAATTTTAACATGCGATATGTGCCCATTGTATTTAAATTTACGGCATCTCGCAACGGCTGATCAAAGCGTACACATGCGGCACAATGGAAAACAGTTGTTACATTTGCAATCAATTCATTACGATCATATTCACTTAGGCCCAAATCATCATGTGTCACATCCCCCTTGATAATTTTTATTCTATTGAATACTTCAGGGTTTGTTTTCCGGATAAAATCAAATGCCTGCAAAAAAATATGAAAACAAAAATCAAATTAAAAATTAACTCTTCCGTGTAAAAATATTGTATAATAATAATTAATTACTGCTGGAGGTACAAAATAAATAAAAGGGTTAGCTATACATAATTGATTTTGAAAATTGAATTTTCAATTAAAACAACTGTGCATACATATACACACAATCTGATGGTACTACACAGACTCTAAATAAAATAATTACATCGATTATATTTTATAACAAGAAAATTAGATTTTTAAACCATAAATATGTGGTGTAATTACCATGTAATTCAAATAAAAATAAATTACACAATTTTTTGTGATAATTACTATATAACAGAATGCATGCATGTCCAATGTATGTTTTGTATACATACATGTATACCAACTACTCTTTTTACATTGCAGTAAAACAATAGTAGTCATCTGTAGTAGCAGCAGTATCAGTTTTAAATTAAGGACAGGACACTAACAACACTTTTTACCAAAACACTGAAAAGTAGACGACAAATATTTTTTTTTACTTTTGTTTTATATTATGCATGTACATAAATAATGTTTACATAATTTATTTTAAAGCTTAATTGAAAACATTGTATACATAATTTATGAATATAAGGTCGAGTAATATATAGTGTCTTTAAAAATATTTTGGTACACATTAAAGGTTTATTAATTCATTTGTATTAATAGAAAGAGCAAATTACCAAGGGATTTATATAAACGGTAAATGCTTTTTAGAATTTTGAAAGGTTATGATTTTTGGCCAAATTAAGTAAAATATTTAACGGTTGAAAGCGCATTTCAAAGTCTCTCATGTATATCGAAGGTGATTGAAATTCGCATAATCGTCTAAAAGAATAAATTTATTGAAAATTTATAGCATGACGAAAAACGATAACCATCAGACATTACAGTCCGGATTTCATGATGCCGCCCCAGGCTAAGATTGGAATTGATTGATTATTTCTTCGTCATTAAATATACTAGTCATCACAATATTATTGTCGATTTCAATAAAATTGATTCATGGTAATTCTATAGTGTCGTTTGAAACAACTATCAATCAAACAACAACTCATCGGCATCTGCAGATTTTATTTGGCGTATTTTAATAGTTTTTAACTTCTCTCTATGCGATCGAAATCATCTCGCCAATTTAAGGTTAGTTGGCCAAATATCGACGAATACGATAATTTTTCTCTCCGATCATCAAATTTTCAAATCCCACTAAAGAAATATTTTTTTGAAATATCTGATGTCATCCAAGCTCCACTATTCGCAATGCAAGCGACAACAAAATCAACAAAATCATTTACAATCATTTACAATAAAATCATGTCATGACATTGCAATGTCGTGAGATGTTTCCAGACCCTGAGATTTTACATACTATCCAAAGTACTATGCGTCCTGGCCCCTGGGTTACAAATTACCTTGGCAGGCAGGACTTTTCACAGTATACCAGAACTATTCAAGGTATGAGTACGATTAGAAGATACGTGGAAACGACTGAAATGCAATCCAGACTTGACGTTTCACGTAAGAAAAAGCATCAATGAATTGGAAATTGATAGTACTAAAGGAAATCCAGATCCTGATTACCCAGTAACTCCGCATTACCAATTAGACGCAACACAACATTCGTTATAAAAGTTTTGACCATGTAAAAGCGTTTAATTCAAGTACTTATCAGTTTTGTACGAATATGAATAAGTTTGAGTTTCCCAGGAAGAGAGCGTCTAACGATTCCAATAATTTGAATATCTGTTGGAAGTGCCACGACATAGATCACATGTTCAAAATTTATAACGTGCCTATAACAAAAATATTTGGATTTGGATGTGGAAAACCTAACATGCTAAAACCAAATTGTCAGATATGTTCGGAAAACTCCAAGCAGGGAACTAAAGTGTTGAGAAATTCGGCCTTCCTACGGATGAACCATCCCGCAACGCCACAATGAAAAACAAGTTCAGCAAGAGCGAACCGTAAGTTTCCAGGGCACTTTTTGTACTACTTTTTATAAATTTGGGTGCAACATGGTACAATTTTTACAAAAAAAGATGTACTAGTTCATCTTTTTCTACAATTTTTTTAGTAGTTCAATCTCATTTGTATACAAAGAAATAACTTTTATCCACTTTTCTCGTACATTTTGCGGAATAAACGAAAAGATTAAATGGACTGTCGTTGGGTAAAAGGAAACAAGCCATTTTTCAATTTTTTTTATAACATAATACTAATATTATTCAATATCTTCAATTGGGTAATGGATATACCTGAAAAATCACTCTGTGCCTTTAATACGATAAAGCGAAAATTGTAAATAAGTAGAAACTTTTTTATTTTTTTGGGGTAAAAAGGAACAAGTCAGATGTATTTCTTTTTTCCCAAATGAGATAGATAATATTCTGTTTGTTGTTCCGCTTTGACTAATGGAATGTTGACCGTTTAAAAGTTTCTTTCATATACTATGCGATTCATTAGTATTTGTGATGGGAAAATTTAAGGAAACGTTTATGTTTGTTGTAATATAAAACCAAGGAAAATTATTTTTTTGAATTTTCTTTTTGTCTTATTTAATTCAATTATAAATAACGTTTTATTTGATATAAATTTCGTAACTGTAATGCAAATAAATTCAATTAAACTTGATTCAATAGTATTTGTGATTCATATTTTTGATTCATTAGTATTTGTGATATGCAGAAAAATTTAAAAATAATTAGTAAATCAATTATTTTAAAATTATTTTTTACTAATTAAATAGTGATTAAGTCACTTACAATTTGTGAACCATTGGAACATTTTTATTACGCCTCCATCACGTCTCGGAAGTGACCAAAAATTTTGTTCATAAAATCGCAGGGAATCTTATCCCACAAGGTTTTATAAGAACCCCATTATACATTTTTGGTCTTGCTAGATTGCGAATACCTTCCGATTTCATTAAAACCCCAGCAAGGACAAATAAAAACTCTGCCTTGGCCTAAGCAACCATTTATGTTCAATATTTTTATTTAATTTCGAAACAATGATAATTTTAGTGTATGGGAGCGTTATTGTGCTGAAGAGAAAATTTAGGCCTGACTAATTTTTCAACAAATAAGAATGCTATATCATTCAATAAACCGAAATTGAACATTGGCCTTGAAGAGTTGTAGCTTATAGAACCCATAGCCAACAAGAATATGATTTACTGTGAGGATACAAAATGTAAACGTAATTATATTGGATTGCCAATTGAACTCTGGAGAACCTTGTTATGTCAAAATTAGTGCGTTTTGTCGTTAATTAGAAACTATGGAGAAAAAAAAAGTTGGTACTACAGAGAATATCAAATACGGTGGTTACTTCTTTCGTTAGAATCTCTGGCGGAAGAAATAAAAGTTTATGTGGCTGTATAAATTACAACACTTCAAGGTCAATGTTCAATTTTGGTTTATGAATGAGGCAGTATTCCCAGTTGTTGAAAAATAGTCGAGCCTCAATTTGCTCTTCAGCGCAATAATGCTCCCATACACAAGAAGGAGAATTTGGCACGAAATTTTATAAAAATATTGAACATAATTAGTTGCCTAGGTCAAGGCAAAGTTTTTATTTGTCCTTGCGAGGGTTGAAATGAAAGCGGAGGATACTCGCAATCTAGCAAGACCAAAAATTTGTAATGGGGTGCTTATAAAACCTTGTGGGATAAGATTCCCTCCGATTTTAGGAACAAAATTTTTGGTCACTTCCGAGACGTGATGGAGACGTAATAAAAATGTTCCAATGGTTCACAAATTATAAGTGACTTACTCACTATTTAGATAGTAAAAAATAATTTTAAAATAATTGATTTACTAATTATTTTTAAATTTTTCTGCATATCACAAATACTAATGAATCAAAAATATGAATCACAAATACTATTGAATCAAGTTTAATTGAATTTATTTGCATTACAGTTATGAAATTTATATCAAATAAAACGTTATTTATAATTGAATTAAATAAGACAAAAAGAAAATTCAAAAAAATAATTTTCCTTGGTTTTATATTACAACAAACATAAACGTTACTTTAAATTTTCCCATCACAAATACTAATGAATCGCATTGTAGGATTTAAGTTTCAACATGGGTAAATATTATGTATTATTCAATCAAGGCACGTAAGGCCACATGCCTTATCAATGCATGCCCCAATATCACCAAACAAGTCATTACAAATTTTATTCAATATAAAACAATATACATACATATGTAGATAATAAAAATATACACTATACAATATAAAGTTACACTAATAATATTACAATAATAAAATATACTAATTCCAATTGAATCGTTTATTATTGAAAGGGCATGCTCAGCTTCTTCATTTATAAAACTATCCAAACAAATAGAGAAAACAAATCTGTCAATTTAAGTTTTTGTTGTAAATTGTTTTTGCTACACTAAATACTTGCTTACATTAAATAATTAAATAGTTATGATTCCAGTTGAAGCACATAACACACATAAAAACAACGTCACAATTAATTATATTCATGATTCTACAATACATATATCATGACACATCTTTAAATATCCTGATAGACTGTCAAAATTTGTATACTCACATAAATATTCGTTTGTGAACGCACGCAGTAGAATATATCATAATCTCTGCCAACTTCATGCAGTGAATGGTAATGTAGTATGTGTTATCGTATATTTACTGTGATGGCGAGTGTATCGTACATATACACAGATACAAGATACAACCATTGCCTGTATATGTGTAAACGGCCGTTTTACATCAAAAAAAAAAACACTCTATGTATGAGTAATCGACTTTCAAAAAAAAAATTCCCATACAAAATGTAAAAATTTATATGAAAATATCTCGTTTTTTTTCGTTTTTCTCGTCTCGCATTTAATAACTTTTTAAATAAGGCATAAAATGATTTTCCGAGGATGCCACACTAAACTATGATATTTAATTATTATATTGGACAAAAAAAAATTTAATTTTTATCAAGATTTGGACTATTTACAATCAATTTTGTTTACCTAGTTTTTTAAATTTGGAATCGTAAAACAACGAGACAGCTACAAAAAAAAATAAAAATAAAGAGCGCTACACACGATCCAATTTGGTTGGTTGGTTGGTCCGATTTGGTTGGATTGGATGTAAAATTGGATTGTGTGTATACATGTCGGTCCGATAAAATTAAGTTGGATGCGTCGGATGGAAATTCCATCCAACCGGCCAAGCGACCAACCAAGTTGAATGGTTTGTATGGTTGTCGGACGATATTTCATCATTTGTTATGAATTTCATAGGGTAAACAACAGAAAAGAAAGGAGAAAAAGTTATTTTTTGAAATAAGAGAAGAGGAATATTTATGACGTGTTCTCTTATGCGTAACAACTTAAAGTAGGCTGTGAAATAATTGGAAAAATTCGATTTTGCCTAAACAAAAATCAAAAAATCGGATGGTAAATTGAATGGTCTGTACACGACATCCAATTTGGTTGGGCCGACCGTTGGTCCAACAAGTTGGATCGTGTGTAGCGCTCTTAAAACAAAACAAAAAACTATGAAACAATTTTTTTTCTTTATTTTCATCAGTCTGCTACGGCAAACGATAGTGATAGGACAGAGTTATATATACAGTCAAACCTGTTTTTGTGCGGTAGATAGGGACCGTACAAAAAAAAACGCACAAAAAAAAATATTCACAAACTTCATAAATCGCTATAATAAGTAATTTTGGACAAAAATTTAAAAAAAACAATTTTTATGCGGTGGATAGGGACCGCATAAAAAAAGTCTCCCTTAGAAAATATGTCAAAGTTTTACGAAATTAAATTACACATGGAAACATTTAAACAAATTTTAATTTCTCATTTTAAAATAAAACGGTAAATTACCTTTTTTCTTATATCATTATGTATATTTTTTTAGTTTATGTTCAAGGTTAACAATCAGTGTGGCTATTACCTACTACGCATTTCATTGGTTGTGAAGTAAACATTTCTTTTAACTAAATTATATTCTTTGTGTGCAAGAAAATAGGTAATACTAATTACATATTGAAATTTGCTGGAATACGGAATATATAAGAATATTGAGCATGTCTAATGATTAATGAACTTGGCTGATGCAATAGGTATGAAAATGGCTGAACAGAATCTCGATATTCATATACCGCATAAAAAAAAATCGCACAAAAAAAATCGCATACAAAAAAAAATCGCACAAAAAAAGCGCATAAAAAAAAATTCGCATAAAAAAAGACCGCACAAAAACAGGTTTGACTGTATTTACATTCGAGGATGGGAATTGTAAATATGTAAAAGAAACAGCGAGTACGTTTTGTGTCTAGTATTTTGCTGTTTGTACGATTACAATATGAGAAATGCGTACAGTAAGTCCTCGACTTACGCGAATTCGACTTACGTGATTCGTACAGTCCTCGACTTACGCGAATTTGACTTACGTGAATTCCTACTTACGTGATTTAAAAAAAATGAGTTTTGAGGTTTGTTCGACTTACGCGATTTTTCGACTTACGCGAAAATCTTCGGAACGAATTAATCATGTAAGTCGAGGACTTACTGTATTTTTATTTTAGATTGTTTGTAATTTTTTATTTAAAATACTTCCCCTCCTCGAATGTAAATATATATAACTCCGTCCTATCGCTATCGTTTGCCGTAAGCAGACTGATGAAAATAAAGAAAAAAATTGTTTCATAGTTTTTTGTTTTGTTTTATTTTTATTTTTTTTTTGTAGCTGTCTCGTTGTTTTACGATTCCAAATTTAAAAAACTAGGTAAACAAAATTAATTGTAAATAGTCCAAATCTTGATAAAAATTAAATTTTTTTTTGGCCAATATAATAATTAAATATCATAGTTTAGTGTGGCATCCTCGGAAAATCATTTTATGCCTTATTTAAAAAGTTATTAAATGCGAGACGAGAAAAACGAAAAAAAACGAGAAATTTTCATATAAATTTTTACTTTTTGTATGGGAACATTTTTTTTGAAAGTCGATTACTCATACTTTAACAACATTTCTCTAATTCGGCCTGTAAGATGTAGTGGTATTGATACAACCTATAAAAAGGGTAACACAAGAAATAAAGACAAGTTGTCAAATTCAGTTTGTATTATGTGATCGCCGCACTCAACGTTATAAAATTATTGTAAAACTAAAGCTTGAGGCACATAGGTTTCGTTTCGTTTCGTTTCGTTTCATTTCGTTTCGTTTTCCATCCGGCACCCTGGCACATAAGTTTCGTTTCGTTTCGTTTTTTTTTATTATTATTTGACACTTTAATTATATTAAAAATACTTTAATTAATTATATTATTTATTATATATATATTTAATAAGAATTTAATTTGTTGTTAATTTTTTTTTATTTGGTTCACTCACAGTCACAACAAATTTCGTTTACTACAAACGTTAAAATTAATACATTGAGGTTATGGTTTAAGTTTTTATTGAAATTTCATCAACCTTTTCGTTTCGTTTCGTTTTTGAACTTAACATTGTGACAATGTTTTCGGTTTTCCATACGTTTTGACACATTCTACTTAAAAGGCGGAACGAAACGAAACGAAACGAAACCTATGTGCCTCAAGCTTTAATTGTATTAACTAAAACAGAGGAAAACAAAAAAAAACGTAAATTGTAAAACTCAACGACTTAACCATAAGTCCATAATAATAAAAATAAATAAATAAATTTTGTAAAACTAAAACAAACAACTGTGTTCTGTTTTTTTGTGATTAAACCAGCGCCTAAACAATTATTGAGTGTATCGCACAGGGCACATGTCCACTTTTTGTCAAAATTAGTATTATGACAGTATTGTAGCACAGACACGTAAATATGTATGTTCTATGACAAGATAATATTAGCATATCGTAATTCGAAAAACTCTCGGTGACGAACTAAATGATAACAACGTATACAAATAAGCGGGGTGCTTAATATGCAATAACTTAAATATAAAACACAAAACCATAATTCGAAGATATGTCATTAATGTCACACCAAGTATAGAATCCTGAACACTTGATACATGTTCAAACTTCCTTAAGGAATTGACGTACCTAATGCATGAGTTAAAAGTCAACATTAAATGGCACCTGGACTAGTAGTCTGCATTATATATAAATATGTCTCCATAGGTAAATAAGGGAATCATCAAACTTTTCACCAACAGTAACCTGAGTGGAGCAGGAGTTATACCCATCAGTTTCCTAAGAGAATACAACACGAAGTTGACCTTACGATAAATCTGATTAATATGTGCATTCCAAGTCAACGTACTGTTAAATATTATCATCCCAAGATTACGACCAGCATCAGATACAATTAACCTCTCACCATTGATCATTATAGGAGGCAATTCAATATTAACCTTTCTTTTATAAATTGGTAGAACTTGAGACTTCGCCGCATTCAAAATTAAACCATTTGACTCGACCCGGTTAGCAATTGACCCTAAATCATGATTAAAATTATTACAAATATCTTCCACGGTATTCACTGGGCCAGATATGTACAACTGTAAATCATCTGCATAAATATGGCACTTTAAGTATTTATTGCGTTCCGGTAAGTTGTTGATGTATAATGAAAATAACAGAGGCACCAACACAGAAACCTGCGGTACGCCTGATGTTATTAACACTGGCATTAATAATAATCCTTGATGTTTAACTACACGGTGTCTGTTTGCCAAATAAGAGACTATAAGGCGAGTAGAGCACTCGGAAAACTTAAAGTAAAGCGTAAGCTTTTGCGCAAGTAAAACATGAGCAATGCAATCAACCGCTTTGGAAAATCAAGTAATACCGAGAGAGGTAGTAGTAGAGTGATCCGATTACTCTTAAAACCAGACTGGAATGGATCTAAAAAATTATTCTCATAAAGATATTTCTTCATGTGTTTGCACACAACAATCTCAAATACTTTAGAAAGATTTGGGCGATAGTCCGATATTAGAGATGGCGTTAATACTTTCGGGACAGCAATCTCTAGCAATCATTCTTCCACGAATTCGGAAAATTACAGGTTGTTAACACATTCGCTTCGGGAAACGAGAATTCTCGTTTTACGAGAAATCTGTGTGTTCCTTATAAATTCTTAGATAACGGTGTGACGACGCCTACTTGCTTCGTCCCTGTTTATAAAAAACACTCCGGTGCGCAGCCTTGTTTGACGGGCAACTGAACGAAGAGAGAGGGAATCGATAATTTTTTTTATTATCGATCGGTGATAAGAAGATAATTGGACAGTCAAGTTTTGATCTCGATTGTGGACGTTTGGTTTTATTTTAAAGTCTCGACTCGCGATATTTGAATTTTTTTTTATTTTTTTTATTTTTTTCGTATGATGACGAGGAGTCATTTTTGTGGAAGCCCAGAATTGGGATATTTGATAATAATAAAAGTGGCAAAAGAATTAAAACAAAAAAGTGAGATATAAATGATGGATACAACTTTATTTGTGAAGAAAATAAGTAAGGTAATTAAAGTACAGTTAATTTGTTAAAATCAGATAATCGCTAATAAATAATCTTTCAATAAATAAAAAAAAATAATATTTGGTTGTATCAAAATTAATAGTAAGAATAAATAAAACGTTAATGATTTCAAGATGTGCAGTTAAAAAAAAAATTGTAACGAAAAAAAAACTGATTATCTGTAATTCAAATGTACATAGATATAAAAAAAAATTCTTGTCGATACCATTTTGTCAATTCATAAGAATAAACTTTGTTTGGTATGGTATATTGTTATAAATAAATATTATATTTAATTCAGTGAATGAAAAAAAAAAAAAATTAAACATGAGTGATTGTTTTTTTTTTATTATAAACCTAAAAGTGCAGCGCTGGGCAAAATCTTGTCTATTTGGTCCGTATTGCGTGCGAGGCTGTACTTTGGAATTGAGTTGGTTGATTAATTCCCACATGGGAGATGGTTCCGCAATTAATTGCAGTATATGTTCGAGAATGTTCGAGCAAATTTTTGTCTACGGTACGTCAAGGCAATGCTAGTTTTAAAGCCGTTTGTTGCCTGTTTCATGTCATCACTAAGTACCTAATTATGTGTTATGAACAGTACTTGGTGAGCTGATATATTGCATGGTGCCGATTGCCGAATTTATATATACGTGTAGCGGTTTCATCACAGTTGTTCTTATTTGGATCCATATGGTATTATTATTTCTGGAAGATTGTTGGTGCAGTTAACATAAATTTAAGGGTCATTTGTAGCAGCCGGGTGCAGTTAGCGGTAAAGTTCATTTATAATTATTTCATATATTTTTTTTTATTATTGTTGTTTATATAATTTAATTTTATTTCGATAACCGTCAATAATTGCATTAATTTCTTTGATTCTAAATATTTTCCTAATTAATTTTGTTTTGTAATTAATTTCTTGAATTTTAATTTCTTAATTAATTTTGTTTTTTTATTTGACTTCATTAATTTCTTTAATTTCGTTAATTTTACTATCTTAATTAATTTTGTTTTTGCTTCTTTTGGTAAATTTAGTTGTTTCTATAAAAATAATTTTCTTTTGTAAATTTATTTTCATTCATAATTCTGGTTTTTCTTGTTTATATGGTTATCATTTTCCTTTAATTCTTTTGCACACGCGTAGGATCATACCAAGTTTTTTTTGCATGTTATTGTTTTATTATTATATAAATGTTACTTTTCAGCTCTCTCTCTTCGTTCATTTCGTCAACGTTCTTGTGAAAGGGAATGATAAGTTTTCATAAAGTTTTCTTTAAATTTTTCTTTTCTCAATTAATTTTATTTTGTGTTTTTTTTTTATATATTATTTTGAAACTTGTAAATTCTTAATGATGGAGTGTTAGAGAGTTGTGTGGGATGATGCTGTGACTGGAATGATATTCGGAGCTCACTCCCAACTAGTGCTGTTGAAAAAACCGGATATAATGCTTTCAATTTCTTTATTGTCGATTCATTAGTTTTTTTTCTTCGTACGCGGTTAGACAAGCTCTCGTCATGCTTGGGAAATTTCCACGCCCTAACCCTAAAGCATAGCCAGCTAGAATACTGCGTCCCAAGCCTCTGACAAGAGATTTCTGTTATCGACATTCTAGTATGACCTGGAGTTTAAATGGTCGGTGCTATTTCGGACTAAGTTTTGTAGCACCGCCAAACCCAAGCATACTAGGGTGTCGTTACAACGGGATTATATATTTGCTTTGTTTTTTTATTAGATTGTTATTAAATTTTTTTTTTTACTTTCTTTTACGTAAGTAAAATAAAGTATAGTAATCATGAAAATTTTCGACCTTGAGATTATTGAAAATTTATCTGTTTTGAGGTCCCCTGAATCCGAAAAGTGGGTTTCGAAATGATGTCTGTCTGTCAGTCTGTCTGTCAGTCTGTCTGTCCGTCTGTCTGTCCGTCTGTCTGTCCGTCTGTCAGTCTGTCAGTCTGTGTCCTCTCTACAGCCCAGATGGCTTAACCAATCGAACTGAAACTTCAGATTTAAGCTTTTTTGATAAATTGGGAGGCCCCAGTGAATTTTGCTCCAAATCGGACAACCGGAAGTGGTCACTCCCTTGGGCCAGAAAATTTGTTTTGCAAATATCTTAAAAAGTATAAGGTTTACAAAAAATTACTAATACAAAATTTTTCCAAAAACTAAAAAAAAAAAATTGAGGTGTGGCCAACACACGACTTTCTTTTACGAACAGCGAATTTTGAGAAACTTTTATAATGCAAATTCCTTGTAAACTTAAGATTGATTTAATTTTTTCTTGTTTTCTGTAAATTGTATATTTTATAAATATTTGCAAAATAAATTTTTTGTTTCACGGAATCTGGGAGCTGGGACCCCAAAATTTATGTAAAAAGTTTAAAGAAGTTGCAGTTTGATTGGTTAAACCATCTGGACTACAAACTGACAGACATATATACCAATAGATACCACTTCGAAAGCCAATATTTCAGACTAATTATTACACACTTAAAAGCAAATAAAAGTTGATATTTGTGAATTTAAATTGTTTTCGTTTAATTTTTAATTTTTGGAATTTGTATTAGTGATTTTTTGTAAATCTTATACTTTTTTGGATATGTGCAAAACACATTTTCTGGCCCAAAAGAGTGGCCACTTCTGGTTGACTGATTTGGCAATTTAACATACATTTATGCTAAAAAATCGGAAGTACGTAGTGTGCAAATTAATTATAATTAGCATAATTGGGCTAATACACACAATAATTAAAATGACAAATGCAAGAACTGCTGTAACTACCTGTAAAAAAGTGTGGGGAGGGGAGTTGCGAAATATTTTTGCAATTATTAAACGATATACATACTAAAGGACCACAAACCCTAATAAGTCGTTAAAAAAATTAAGAAACATGAAAAAATGATGTAGTTATGTACATTCAATTATGTAATATTTGCATTAAAAACCGAAAGTACGTCACTGTAGTGTGCAAATTAATTATAATTAGCATAATTAGGCTATATATGTATACACATATATTTTTGTGTTGGCAAAACAACAATTTTATTTTTTTTTATAAATTTTTTTAATTTTTTTTAAATTTTTTTTTTTTAATTTTTAATTTTTAATTTGTTTATTTTTATTTTTTTTTAGTTTTTGGAAAAATTTTGTATTAGTAATTTTTTGTAAACCTTATACTTTTTAAGATATTTGCAAAACAAATTTTCTGGCCCAAGGGAGTGACCACTTCCGGTTGTCCGATTTGGAGTAAAATTCACTGGGACCTCCCAATTTATCAAAAAAGCTTAAATCTGAAGTTTCAGTTCGATTGGTTAAGCCATCTGGGCTGTAGAGAGGACACAGACTGACAGACTGACAGACGGACAGACAGACGGACAGACAGACTGACAGACAGACTGACAGACAGACATCATTTCGAAACCCACTTTTTCGGATTCAGGGGACCTCAAAACAGATAAATTTTCAATAATCTCAAGGTCGAAAATTTTCATGATTACTATACTTTATTTTACTTACGTAAAAGAAAGTAATAAAAATAAACAAATTAAAAATTAAAAATTAAAAAAAAAAAATTTAAAAAAAATTAAAAAAATTTATAAAAAAAAATAAAATTGTGGTTTTGCCAACACAAAAATATATGTGTATACATATATAGCCTAATTATGCTAATTATAATTAATTTGCACACTACAGTGACGTACTTTCGGTTTTTAATGCAAATATTACATAATTGAATGTACATAACTACATCATTTTTTCATGTTTCTTAATTTTTTTAACGACTTATTAGGGTTTGTGGTCCTTTAGTATGTATATCGTTTAATAATTGCAAAAATATTTCGCAACTCCCCTCCCCACACTTTTTTACAGGTAGTTACAGCAGTTCTTGCATTTGTCATTTTAATTATTGTGTGTATTAGCCCAATTATGCTAATTATAATTAATTTGCACACTACGTACTTCCGATTTTTTAGCATAAATGTATGTTAAATTGCCAAATCAGTCAACCAGAAGTGGCCACTCTTTTGGGCCAGAAAATGTGTTTTGCACATATCCAAAAAAGTATAAGATTTACAAAAAATCACTAATACAAATTCCAAAAATTAAAAATTAAACGAAAACAATTTAAATTCACAAATATCAACTTTTATTTGCTTTTAAGTGTGTAATAATTAGTCTGAAATATTGGCTTTCGAAGTGGTATCTATTGGTATATATGTCTGTCAGTTTGTAGTCCAGATGGTTTAACCAATCAAACTGCAACTTCTTTAAACTTTTTACATAAATTTTGGGGTCCCAGCTCCCAGATTCCGTGAAACAAAAAATTTATTTTGCAAATATTTATAAAATATACAATTTACAGAAAACAAGAAAAAATTAAATCAATCTTAAGTTTACAAGGAATTTGCATTATAAAAGTTTCTCAAAATTCGCTGTTCGTAAAAGAAAGTCGTGTGTTGGCCACACCTCAATTTTTTTTTTTTAAATACCTTTATATGAAAGTTTTTTTGAAAAATAGCCCGAAGCGAAAGTGATGTTAATACATTATATAATTAAAAATCACTAAACTCAGTAAAATTAAATTAATTTGTGTCATTTGTAGAGTCGTGATTCGAATGAATCAAGAGCAAAACCACAGGATTCATAGGTACACTGGCAAATTGCTTGTTAAATTCATCCGCAGCGAATTTAGCTGCACAATCATTATTTGGCATCATTCCCAATCCTCTAATAATAATCCAAATGTTGCCTTTCTTATGGTCATTATTCAACTTATCAAAATAATCATTCATTTTAACATCACGTATAAGGCAAGTAGTTTTGGCGCTGACTTACCTCTACATACGTTGCGCTTAATCGGAATATGATCATTAAATAATTTAAGGAAAATATCTGTGGCAACAAGGCAAACCGTAATAACTCGTTTTTCTGACTTTTCCAGGAAATCGTTTTTAAAATTAAGAGTTACTCAAAATCGTATGAGTTTTTTGAATTATTGCTTTTTTAAATGAGTATTACGGTTGTTTGTAGTTGCTGGATTATTACAAAAAATTGATATAATATGAAATAAAACGAAATATAGAATAACTCGAGTTATTACGTTTTGCCTTGTTACACATAGCACAGCACATATATTTACTAAACCAGTTCTGCGATAAGCTATCAGTTAATAACGCAGCCTCGTTTACCTTGCTAAAAACTGTAACATATCCATATTTAATTCTAGAGCGGGGATATCGGTATCTGAAGCTTACAGAAATCAAATCATGACCCGAAATTTCAGGTATAGCCGTTTGTCCAAAAGTACATCATTAAATCCCATGTAAACGCTAACCTTGTATTAGAAAACGGTAAAATATCAACGGCAAGTGACGTCATGGAATCCACAAAGTGCTTGGCCGCACCTACCAGGTCTGCTATGTTCAAATTAAAATCACCCATAATGATAATATAATAATATTCATCCACTGAAGAGTATATAAATTCAATCATTTCATCCTCCTGGATTTAAAAACAAACACGAGGATTATACATAATACCAACTAGTAATTTTCCCGTGCATAACATCACTTCCACAAAAAGTGCTTCAAATCGCTCCTAACTCGATTTATTAACCAGTTTAAAGTTCAGATTATACCGTGCATCTATACAAACCCCACCCCCAATATTAGTTCTGACATCAGCACGATCATTCATTATCAATGAAAAACCAGGTACCTGGAATACACAATTAGGCATAATATCACGGAGCCAGGTTTCTGAAACTCCGACAATATCTAAATTAGAATATGCCATTAATTGATTAGGTGCATTCAAATGACATTATATTCAAATAATCAACGGACTTTTTCCTATTCTTATTTAAAAAATTAATAATCGATTCGTCATCACTTCATCAGTATTCTCACGGATATTACACCTTCGCTCCTTGCCTATATATGTATAACACAATACAAATCCCGAAGTAACAGTTCATGTACAACAATGGTAATGCAAAAAAACAATTATTCAAATACAATCAAAATAAAATACAATTTTGGTTTAATTAATAAAAAAAATTCACAGTATATCAACTTTAACCCTTCTGAATGCCTTCTACAATATATTGTACATCAACTTTCGTCGCTTCGATCAAGCGTTATTTTTAATTTTTGTCTCATTTCTCTTGTGCTCATCGTTCTCTTATGTATTTACGTCATATTACAGTTATCGAAAAAAAGTGGATGATGAACCACATCCATTAGATGTTGATAAATAATAGCCACTTATCATTAACGGTTTCACAGCACAATACGCTTTCAACACATCATTTTTGCTGCTCAAATTGCCAAACCTTACCACAAACACCGTATTTAAATGCCTTTTAGATTTGTTATAGTACGTAGACTCCACAACCAGTTTCTTAAGAATACAAGTTCCCACACATAACGTAAATAGCTTTCAAGCACTCTACAGTTTACACATTGAATCCGTTTAACGTCAGTTATGTTTGGCGAACAGTTCACACACTCTTTCATTGTTATAGCCTCAATAAGCAACACTTTTAGAGATAACAGGCAGAAATAAAGTCAATGCACATAAACAGTGAATATAACTACAAACTTTGCAACTTGTTTCAGTTTTAACAATTTTTGTGAAAATTAGGATGTCGCCGGAACACAGGCCTAACAGAGCTAATAAAATATTACAAATGGCATTGGCTGAAATAAAACGTAATTCAGATCCAGGTAAATTGAATACTGTTATTACGAGTATAATAAATTGTATATTACTACTCAACCGGTTTTATTTCCAACAAAAATTTATTTATGGAATTATTAATCATTCATTAATTATATTTGTTAATTAAAATTCTAATTTGAAATATAGTTTCAAGTTTTTTTATTATTAGGTTTACCAGTTCTATTTTTGAGGCCCTCCAGACAAGAAGCTTAAGGCTGCCAGGAAATTACATTTTTCTGATTTGATAGATTTGATTAGACAATATTCATGATAACGTATACCCAAAACTTCGCCAGATATACAAGTGATGAATAGTACATGTTACAGTGGAATTACGCACAAGAAGCAATTATTACAATAAATGTTGAAGAAATTCAGGTATGATTTTTATCTATAGGTAATTTACGTACTTATGTTTTGCCCGGATAATTTATGACTGTTAATACATGCAACTTAACGCAGGTGACTTAACGCAGGATACTGAACCTATAGAATGTTTACATAACATTACTATCATTTTTTTTGTAATACAACAAATAGCGATTACGAAATTCACAAACAAAATGTTGAGATACATATTCTTGATGAACCTTTCATTTCACCATCAAATGTAAGAGAGCCAAAAAGCAATTCAGTTCCCCAGACTAAGTTTCTGGGGGCGTTCAGGCTGCATTTAATATCACTACCGAAGGATATAAGGTATATATTTAACAGTGAATCTTAAGCTTCCAGCCTGCTAGAAATCCCTCACCACCAATTAGATTTTCCACAAAGATGATATGGACCCAAGTTAAGAGCCCTCAATGTAGTTACATTAGACATCACAACTGCGTCTCTTTAAATACGAAAATCAAGGAAACTAAGCAAAGTCAGGAAGACAAACAAAAATAAGGGTGAACAGTACATCACAAATGGCAAGACAGTAAAAGCAAGAATTTTTGGTCGTTTAACAAACTGCGGGATGAAATGCGCTTCAAAAATTCATGAGGGAGTATAGTCCGAGTTATTTGAAGCCTATTTAAGAACGGGGGCTCGCGCCAGAAGCGTGTCTTAGATTACAGTTTTGATAAGTTTTCGTAAGCCTAGTCTTTCAAGGAGAAGACGAGATACACCTGAAAAGCAGAAGAATAGAAAAATAATATGTCAACACCGCATACCAACAAATGGAGAAAACATTTTAGTTTGCGAAATTTTGCTTAAGAAAATATGCCCTACCAGCAATTCGGCACCAGACAAAAGAGGCCGCCGCAAAACATCCAATAGATTAAGCGTATCTAAGTTAAACGAAATGAAGAAGCAGGAAAAATCCATGTCACGTTGTTAAAATAAAGCAACCAGATTTCCGCGATAATGCTTCCCTTTTATAAATAAAATTTTAGATGAGGAATAATGTAACAAGGACGAATACACATTAGTTTGGCATGACTTCAAATAGCTGGGATACTGTAAAACCGAACCACCAAAAGTGTTTTATGAAACATCAGCCAAAAGAAGACGATTCATTCAACATTATGGAAATGTCACGCCGTGGGCAAAGTAACCTTTGCTAGCTATAGTACTCTCTAACCGTTTTCACTTGGAAAAAAAAATATCTTGTTGCTTCTTCCATTTATTCCACCTGTGTTCCATGAATTTTACCGAAGTCTGCCAACATCCTGTGTAAAGACTTATAGTGCGGGGCCGTTGCCGAGCTGTTGAAATCGTTGACGTGCCCCAACAATTATATATATAATTATTGTAAATGAAACACTTCACTTTGGTTAAATTACTTTTATTCACAATAATTTCTTGGATTTATTGAATTATTTATATTATAAGATGGAATTCATTACCTATACAAATTAAGTTTTAATTAATATTGTCCACCACCAATTTAGAAATTTTGATGTTGCGAGAAAAAAAACGTATCCAAAAATGGACTTGCTTGTGTAAGCGAAAACGATCGAATGATATTTTTCTATTGAGAAAAATACGCGACGAAGAAAAACGAAATAAAATTGAAGCGGATGAATTGTTCGTTTTTGTTTATTGGTTTTTGGTGTGTAGTTAAAAACCAGAGCGATGAAATCAATATGCTCGTTGGTTGAGCGGTTGCGGTTGCGTTGCGGTAATGTGTAAGCTGTTTGAATGCGCTGGTACGTGTGGATTTGTAGTGGAACATGAATGTAAGTATAATTTGCGTGAGTGAGTATGTTTTGAATGATTGCGTATATTTTGCATGAGTGAGACGCTGCAGACTGATGAAGACGAAACTATGTAAATTGTAAACAAAATATATCTGTTGATAGCTTAATGCTATTAAGTCAGAGCTTTAAGTGACACTACCGATTAAGTGGTTAGAATCATACTTGCTTTGAGCACTGAAGCTGATGTCGAGACATATTGATGATATATCTTAAGTTAACTAAGGTCGCTGAAGCCAAACAAGAGGCTTGGGCCGAAAAAACCAATGGAAAAGGTTTTCCAACATTAAAGTCATTTCTAGTTTCTATCAATAAAAGGTGGGATGCAAAAGAATGTAGCGTTTTAATAAAACCTAAAATCCACGAAACTCAATCACTCGGTCCAACTTTAATGTTAAGAGCTTTTAACTAATACACCAAATTGGATGCCAATGTGTAAATAATACTGAATCATCAACATCAGATTGGGAGAAAGCAACACTAATAGCTAACTCAGCCAATATCGTTGAATAAAATCGAGGCACGAAAATATTAACAGAATCTCTAACTGAATGGTTAACCTGTTACCGTGCGTGAACTTATTAGTTACAGAATCGCAAGTCCAAACACTTAACATCAACAGAAAATTTTTCCAGAGTACAATTACTGGTTTAGCTGATGTTACAACAACGGTGACTAGAGGACTAACAATATCAAAATTATAGCTAGGAATGATCCACTTGAAGAGCTAAACATGAGTGTACTAATTATAGACCGCATAGTAACATCGATGCTTACTCATCCAGTTCCAATCGACAACATAAGTCAGATTCATAATAGCGAACTTTGACGTCCTGCTAGGTGCTAACGTTTTCTTCAAATGCTTGGGGCTGGAAAAGAAATTGAATAAAAAATTCTGGGTGTTGGAGGAACCACCTTCTTAAGGTTTTGCTTGATGATACCGAAAAGATGTACAGCCAGATTTTGGTCAACGCAGAGGATAGATAAATGCAGAGAATATTGTGATGAACCAACCGAAATGAATCACCCACTGTGTGGTCTGTGCAGTAACATATGGTATGAGCCCAGCCGCGTTTCTTTAGCAGTCAAAACTCTGATAAATCTAGCAAATGATTATAAACACGAATTCTCGTTTGCCTGTAATTCACAGTTGTAACTGACAGTTACAGGTCTCAACGCCTATTGATAAAAGTATCACCCATCGAAATCGGAGCACAATTGCAGACTTAGGATTCAGTTGATTTTCAATCAAATTGAAGTTTCCACGAAATGTGTAGAAAGATCCGAAGCAATTTAAATTTTCGACTAAAATGACGTATTTCACTAGAAAAATATCGGCGACTTTTTGGGGTGAATTTCAAGAATACGAGCCCTGTTACTTGTATAATCTTTTATAAAGATTTAATCATCCTCAATAGAGTGCGTTGAACGAAGTGTACGTTTATTTGTTTTTCTGATCGAAAATTATTTTGTAATTTAAAAAATGGCGTCACATGAGCTAAAGTTGTTGATTAATACTCCAACTTGTAATACAAAATAATTCTTCATCATGTCTAGACCATTTATTTTTTAGATACTCATCTAATTTTGATTTTAGCTTCAGTGCAGAAGTTCATAATCTAAATATCACCGATCATTGTATGTGTTCTATAAAATTTTTGATGAATTGTGTATATTCTTCTAAAGTGTTAGCTAAATGCCAGACAAAGACAATTAATTATTCAAATTTAACAAATGATTTATCTGCGGAAAATAGGTCTGCTGTCTATATTCGCAAACAAATGTGTCCATAGCAGATGAGAATTTTATATTTCTGTTAAAATTATATAAACAAAAATTCCTCAGTGGTTGAATTTAAATCAAAGAACAGAATTATTAAGCCTTGGGTTACACCTATATTGCTTAGTAAAATTAAGTTTAAAAACAAATTATCTAAAAGGTTGTTTCGAAATTTGCATGATTTAAATTTAAAAAGTCGTTTCGAGAATTAAATAAAATTGTTAAACATGATGTGATTCTTGCTATAGGGTGGACTTTTTTAAAAATAAATTTGACAGTGTTAATGGAAATATTTCAGAATGCTTCAAACTAGTTGATGAGGTTATTAACAAAGACCGTAGAAACGCTCAAACTGAGAAAATTGACACTGATGAAAATTGTTCAGTAGAACTGACACAAGTCAAATGACAGATATATTCAACAATTACTTTGTTAATGCAGTTCATAATTTAAAACGTACCATAAGTATTGTTAGTGAAGATTTCTTGGACCTAATTTATAGCAATTCTGCAGTTCATTCATATGTTTTCTTTGAAACTTGCCCAGATGAATTGCTCAAAATTATAACAACTTTAAAATTTTCTTATTCTGCTGGCATTGATAACTGCAGCAATATCCTGGTTAAAAAAATATCTAATGGTATAGAAGATGTGTTTTCATATATTATAAATATTAGTTTTGGTTCTAGCATTTTCCAAGCTAAACTAAAAGAAGGGCTCATTATTCCTATTTTTAAAAAAGGAGACAAAGCTAATGTTGCAAATTACTAATTGAAAAGGTAGCTCAGCAAAGAGTAACTAGTTTTTTAAATAAAACAAAATGTTTGCATAATATGCAGTTCGGGTTTAGGAAAGCTAAAAGTGCTTTATTAGAATTCACAAATTTCCTATATGCAGCTCTTGACAAGAAAAGATCTGTTGTGTCTATTTTTGTGGATTTAACAAAAGAATTTCATATGGTTAACCACAATGCATTATTTCAAAAACTTTTACATGCTGGTTTTAGAGGCATTACATAACAGTGGTTTCAATCTTATTTATTTGATAGGTCGCAAATAAATGATGGTGTTCCACAAGGTCCTGTTATAGGACCCATATTTTTTGGTCTACCTGAATTCCATTGTCTATTTAAAGTTTTCTTCAAAATTGATAGCTTTAGCGGATTATCTAGTATTTCTTTATAATGACCAGTTGCTTATCTCAAATATTCACGCTATGAATACTGATCTAAGTCTTCTGAGGAAATGGTGCCTTGCGCATGCTATGTTTCTAAGCACAAAAACAAAAGGTAGGATTTATAAACTTAATAATGATGTTGTTACTAATCCTGGTGTTATTTACCATGATTTGACTTGTGATCACATAACTTGTGTCAGTGACAGTTTTAAAGTTGAATTCGTATCTAATTTTAAGTACCTTGGTTTGATTGTAGATATGTACTTGTATGCGTTGGCTTGATCATATCGATTCCTTTCGTAATTATATGTGTGTTCTTATTGGAAATTTTTTTATTTTGCGTTCAGTCTGTCCTCCCGCAGTCTTAAGAATTATTTATTTTGCGCTTGCCGAATCAAGGCTTTCATATTCTGCGGAGGAACTAATTTTTCAAGAATTCACCCCAGTGTTATAGCTCAAAAACATATTATTCGTATCATGCTAAACGCCCAGAGGCTATCTGCTTCGTGGCCTTTGTTTGATTTGTCGGAGATTTTCCCTAGTAGATATCTGTTTGTCTATAAAGTTTTAAAAGCATTTTTTCCTATTAATAAGTCAGTAGTATATTCGGCTTGAAAAATGTACAACAACAAATTTCCAAAATTCGTTTCTAATATTGGCCCCTAAAATATTCAATAGCCTACCGCATGAATTAGAAAATTTACGTAAATTAAATACATTTAAGTCAGGTTTAAAATCATTTTTATTTGAAGCCTCAGCTGTGGATGATTTGTTGCATTTGCAAGTGTAGTAAGTAACTTGAAAACTTTTTTGTTAGTATTGATGTAAATATTGTAAATATTTTTTCAATCGCCACTGGATCTTTCGATTCACAGATTGAATAAAAATAAATAAATAAATAAATTGGTGTCAGAATTAATTTTCCAAGTTGTATGTGAAGCAATATTGATTTAAACAGAACCAAAAGTAAAAGTTAATGTTTATTTTAATAAGTGATAGTGTAATAATGAGTATCTTTAAAAAGTGCTGTAAGCGTAAGCCGATTCCTCAGTCACACTGTTTCAAAAATTTAAGAAATGTTAATGATAGTATTAAAATTCTTGGAAGAATATTCGAAATCTCTAGGTGAATTTCTGGATAATTAAGCTGAAAAGTCTAATTCCTCGTTGCTTCATTTCACTACAACAATCTAGCACACAGTCTACCATAAAAAACAAAAATTTACGTCTGAATCCTACGGAGGTACTTGGTTTCTTGTAAATTTGCAGAAAATTATGGATTTATAACAAAAAATGCCGCACAAGCGAAAATTAATCCGTTTGTAATTTACAGAAAGTATGGCAAAGTTTGCTGCACTATAGCTTCATTATAATATCCGATTGTCTTCAGCATGACACTCTCTCACTTTAAGCAGTCATTAATTCAAAGAAAGGCTATTTAAATTTTAAGAAATATTCAAAATATTTTTTATCAATAATTTTTGCTTTAAATTTCATTTTGAGATACAAAATATTTGTAGATTGTCATATACGTAAACGTATTTTGCAAGAAAACAAATCTAACTGAGTTTTTAGTATGTGTAAAGGAATTAAATGAGGAAGAAGAATAAAAAACGATAAACATGGGATAAAATTAAAATAAGACGTTTCGGCGGCCATTTTTAAAAAGGAAAACTGGTACCCAATTTTTGTAATTATTCTAAAATCCCTATTTATTTATCTTTAAAATGAGCCCAATTTTATAATTTATTTAGACTAGGATAATTAGCTTTTTAACCTATAGCAATAAATACCAGTGCTGGAAACCGGGAAATACCAATACCGGTATTTTCCTGTACCACTCTAATTTCCGTGTACCAAATACCATAACCAGTACCAATTTTTGAATATGTAAAAATACCATTACCATTCGGATAAACATCATACATTTTTGGTACATTACGTTTTCCAAAAAAAAAAAATTAAAATTAAAATGCTATTTTGTTCAAATTTCAGGTTAGTTTTAATTAAACGATTGGATATTTTGTATAGAGCTAATTCATCAAAAATATCTCTTCTGCTCTTCAGTAAAACTAAACCATAACGTTTAAGTCATACATATATTGTACGGTTCGTACGGAACTTCGCTTTTGTAGTTTAAGAAACGCGTACCTAAATTTTTTTGTACTCTTTCAACGGTGAGTTTATGACATTCATATACAGGATTCCATATAGTGGTTGCAACGAACCAGTCCATTAAACATTGATATATGTAAATGATGAAGGACTATTGAAATCACTACAAGTCCTCATCATAAAGCCAAGGATTTTTAATGATTTTTTGGTGATGTGCTGGATATGGATATTAAATTTAAATTTATTGTCAACAATAACTCCTAAATCTTTCATATCATATTTTATTAAGCGTTTTTTAAATATTAAAACAAATTTATTTGGTATTTAGGTTATTTTTTTATTAATTTATTGTCGACGTTTCAACGGCTTTATTCCGTCATCCTCAGGACAATTTTTTTAAAAATTACAAATAAAAAAACATTCAAATTTCAAACAAAACAACAAGTCCTTACAAATGTACATACTACTTGATTTGAAAAAACCCGTTGGTCAAAAGTGTAAATTAATTTAGAATAACATTGTCGTAGTAATTTAACATGAATTTGGAAATTTCCTGGACATTTAACAAATTTGGACCCCGCATTTTCTTAATATAAATATTTTCCAAAAATGAACGCTTTTCCAAATTACTTTCTTTCTCCAAAATTGTAGCATCATCTAAATATAATACCTGGCCACTGTCCCGTAAATGGTTTGTTATTGCATTATGTGAAGTTGAAAATTGAGTCATGAACATGTTGGTAAACACGCTTCTTTAGGTACCTACTGTTTTGTCTGTCCAACGTATTCCTTTCCACATGAGCAATTCAATTTATACACCAAATTTGATTGTAGTTCTAAAGGAATTTCGTCTTTTAACTTAGTAAACAAAAACTTATCTAAAATTTTTACTGGTCTAGCCACAACTTTCATCTCAAAATTTTGACAAGTTGATTTAATTTTTTCACAAAGAACTTTTATGTATGGAATAGATATAAAGATTTTCCTAGTAGTAGAAGAGCTAGCGGTCGATCCGAGTAACTTGTTAAGCACAACGCTAAAAATTTGTAAATTATTGTTTTAGTATTAGTTACTTACGAAAATAAGAACCTGGCAGGTATCTCGCGGTTGCGTCATCATCCCCTGAATTATTAAATTTGTTAAAAAAATGGTAAAATTAATGTGCTTCTACAAAGCTATAATTCTAATATGCTTTCATTTTCATATGTTTAAATTAATAAACAAAATCGCCAGGCGATTTTATAGGTTTCAAGTACTCGCCAACCCAGGGTAAAGTTGTTATGGGGACATCGATTCGTAACTTGCTTCTACAAAGCTGAAATTTTAAGGGAATATTCTATCAACTATTTTAAGAACTTATGCTGAAAGCCAGGCGATTCTGGCGGTTGCAAGTTGCCGCCAGGTGAATTTACAATGGCCGAAGCAGTTGATGGAAGTACGAGAGGAACATGCTTAAACGGGTCTGTGTACAAGAAAGAGAGGCTGAATGGGTACTGTGAGTTTGTAATAAATGATTATTGTAATAAAAAAAAATATCAGGTTATATGTAAAATATAATTTTTTATCAATTTAAATACATATTAAGGTTGATTTATACTATCCTTTCAGCGCAGCGCAGTGTCGTTCAGTATCATACATCTAGTATTTATACTATACGCGCGTTTCAGCTCATACATTTGGTTCGTATTTTCTCGCTGGATGTTTCGTGTTTATTCGATGTATTTACAATTACAAACAATTACAAACAAAAAGTAAAAACTTTAATAATTTAAACAATTTTAACTTATAAACCTTTATAAATATCTTAAAAAAAGCAAAACCTCGTTTTGATATAAATCATATTTCATTCATCATACATCACATGCTAACAGCCGAACTGAGTGTTCAGTGTATTTTGTAGACTAAATAATTTCTGAAAATACATAAATACATTAATAATATAATACAAAACATGAAGAGATACAAAAAAAAATGTAATCGTTTTGATTCGCATTTGTTCGGAGCAGTTTCGCTTCCGCGCGTTTCCTACAAACATTCTTTTTTACAATGTCTGTAGGATTCGGAACGATAAGGAAAGGAAACGAAACGATAGTATAAATACTCTTATAGTAAAAACATGTAACAATGTTTTTTTTGTAGGAACCGAAACGATACTGCGCTGCGCTGAAAGGATAGTATAAATCAACCTTTATTCGTTATACATCATTCATCTATAGGTATTAATTCATCTTCAGAATCAGAACGATAATTATCGGATGCTTCCTCATTTTCTGGAAAAAACAACAAATTTTTATTGATAAAAAAAACAGCAGATCGTTTTAATTGATTTACAATTCTTTTGATACATTTTGTAATTTTTTACTGTTTAGCGTGAAAAAGTGCTAGATTTTGCGTGAAAATGTGCTAGATATTAAAAAAAAATCCAATTTCCAGAAGTTTTGAAGACCACACAATTATTAAACGGAGAATGCATACTTCCTCAGAGCATTTTAGATTTTTATAGTGCAGCATTGGGCCGCCCCGGTGGCACAGTGGTTAGCATGCTTGCTTTAAGCTCCGGAGGTCCCAAGTTCGATTCCCGGCGGGTGATGAAAAAATCACGGCTGGTTAATGTTGGATCAATGAATTAATCACTCATTATCCGTTAAAAAAAAAAATTGATTACGAAACTTCAAATGAAGCGGCCAAATCCCTCTATGGGATGTAGCGCCAGCGAAAAAAAAAAAAAAAAAATTGGGTGGCTTTAGACGCAGCCGTAGAAACAGCCGCATCTTTCAGACAAAATGTAGTTCTTTAACAGAGGACCTAATAATATAATGTCACAAATGGTAATATAAAAACTGGAAAACATATCACATTGGGTATGACGTTAAAATGTTTGACAAGCAGCCGTAAGATAGTTGAAATTATCAAAAGATACGGGCACTGTTGTAGTTATAATGTTGTGGAAGAACTAGAAACGGAAGCAACTTTTGTGTCCAGAATCTATTCATCTATCAAATAACTTGTTTACTGGGGTTGCATTTGATAATTTTGACCGCTTTGTAGATACTACTAGTGGTAAAGACACGTTGCATGACACTGTCGGTATCATTTATCAGACGATACCTGAAAATGATGAAATAATTGAGGACATTCCTGCTGATTCAGAAAATACGACTTGTACAACTACTTCAAGTAGAATCAAAAGAAGAAGAACTCTCGACACATATATATCGAATTTGCCACCTTACACAAAAAAGCCCCGTATGATAGAACTTTTATTATCATTAAATGATCAACAAAATCAGACACATGTTGAAACGTTGCCACAAATACGAAAATTGGACACGCTATATGGATGATTTGCCACGCTTTAAAAATTCCAAACACCCCGATGTGGATTGGTTTTAATCATAAAATAGTAGAAAACAATAATACATCCAAGCAGAAAATTGCTTATTTAACACCGATTAACGAATCACCCACGAATCCATCTGTTGTCATTGAAACAATGAAAACAAGTCTAAAGATCGGCGAAGAACTGAATCAAACATACTTAGGAGTCACGTATGATTTAGCCATTGCTAATTTATATGATAATTTATTTATACATCTTGGACCATTTCATATTATGTTAGCACTATTTAAAGCAATTGGAAAATTTGTAAGTGGAAGTGGATTAATGACAATTGCTGTTGACAGTGAAATTATTGCTAATGGATCCGTCGACGGATTTCTTCAAGGAAAACACTTCAACAGATGCAAACGTTTGCACCCATAATGGCAATAGGACTTGAAATATTATATTTCGGGTCCTTTCTTGAAAAAACGGGCCTTTCAATTGACGATAATACACGCACAGAATTAATGAAAATCAATAATAAGTGTGGAGCTGAAATATTTGAAAATAAAGAACTTTTAAAAATTATTAGGACATGTACTACTATACATAAACAGCGATTTAAAGACGGATGTTTCGGTAAAACTGCTCAATTTTTCATGATTTATATTGATTTGATCGATTATTATCGATTACTAAGTCGTAGTATTAGGATGGGTGATTATCAGCTATTTACATACATTTTGCCTAAAATCGCGAATTTATTTTTTGTAACAAACCAACCAAATTACGCTCGTTGGCTGTTGAAATACCATGATAATTTACAAAAATTAGGGGAAACTCATCCAGACTTAGAAAGAGCTATGAATGACGGATACATTGGTATTCAACGAACTAGTAAGTTTTTCTCAAGACAACCAATAGACTTCACACTGGAACAGACAATAAATGCTGACGCAAGAAGAAGGTTGACAGGCGTTGTCCATTTTACTAATTCAATTTCAGCTCGACAACGTTGGGCTAAGAGTCACGATATTAGAACATCAGTGATCTCTCATACACTGCATGTAACGAATTTAAATGGTTTCACCGACATCACTGCAAATTTAGAATGTCATGTAATTAAACAAAATGCTGAGCAGCTTCAAAAGTTTATAGATATACTTTTGAAAAATTTCAAAATCCATTCAATTCAAAGCTTAATCCAGGCTTTCTTTATAATATTGCAAGTGGAAAGGCTGCGTCTGATAATGTTGAAAGCTACTTATTAAACTTTCAAATAAACGGAAATAAATTAAGAGAAGAGTTTGTACAGGAATGTGCCACTAATAGCGCAAGATTTGAAGCAGCAATAAAAAGAGTAAAAATAATGAATTTTTCGTCTGAAACAGGCAAGCAGAAAACACGAGTAACAAAGTCGAAGAAATACGTGTTCAACGCAATTTATTCGGACGATTGCTTGCAATATCGATAGACCTAAAAGTTGATTTAGAAAAAGTTCTATCGTATCCCATTACAGTGGTTCCGATGTCTCTGTGCCATATGGACGGGTCTATCTATACACAAAACTCAAAAGTCTGCAATCGTTTCCTTTCTCAAAGTAGATATTGACAACCCGAGTACACCGCCACGTTTTGATATTGTTGTTGTTGATGGCTTTTTTTTAATACATACATACTTTGCAAAACGTTCCAAGAACGTTCGGAAACATTTCAAAACAAATTATGTCAACATTAACTGATACAAAAGCTGCACGAATCGATTTAATTTTCGACCAATACTTCTGTCCATCAATTAAAGATTATGAGCGTACTCAACGACATGAAGAGAGAAGTTTAAATTACACTATCAATGATCCTGAGCAGGTTAGACCGGTAGATTTCAATAAAGAATTACGGAATATATCATTCAAAGAGGCTTTAGTGGATTTTTTAATTAATCACTGGAGTACTGATGAGATGGTACCATTTATTGGAAATACCGTAATTAATATAAATTATAAACATTGTCATAACTATACAGTTAAGAATAATTCAGTTATTTCAGTAATCAATGAAAATTTGTCCTGTACACATCATGAAGAGGCGGACACAAAAATAGTACACCAAATTTGCCAAATCGATGAAGACAGTGTTAATATCTTAATTAAATCATCAGATACTGACGTTTTAATTATCATGCTTGGAAACATGGACCATTTATTTAGTGATTCATTGCACATTTTTATGGAATACGGTACTGGCAATAAAAAAAGATGTATTAACCAGGGTTTCATGCACTAACAGGATGTGACTATAATCCGTCGTTTTTTAAGAGAGGGGAAAAACGACCATTTGAAATTCTCAAGAAAAGTACAAAATATCAAGAAGCTTTAAAAAACCTTAGAAATGCTCATACAACGTGACGGATCACTGAAATTTCTGAAATTATTGAAAAATTCGTCTGTGAAATTTATAGAAGCAAAACAGATAATATTAACGAAGCGATATATGACAAATTCATTATCACCTACAAGCCAAAAAATATGAATGAACCGTTTCATAAAAAATATTTAAATTATGATTCATCGAATTTGCCTCCCTGTAAATCCGAATTATATCAACATATTCTACGAACACAATATATCGTCAGTACATGGAGTAATGCCTACCTTAGATAGCCAACAACGATGACACCTGAAAATTCTGGATGGACAATAGAAAATCAAAAATATATATACAATTGGTATGAGGGTAACACTGTACCACCATCCATTTATGACGCTTTGATACAATTTGATCAGCCTGATGACACTAGCTCAGGTAAATATATTTTTTTTTATCTAAGATATTTGCTTGTTCAAATATATTATGTTTTCTATAGTTGTTTTTTATCAATAAAAATTTGTTGTTTTTTCCAGAAAATGAGGAAGCATCCGATAATTATCGTCCTGATTCTGAAGATGAATTAATACCTATAGATGAATGATGTATAACGAATAATATGTGTTTAAATTGATAAAAAATTATATTTTACATATAACCTGATATTTTTTTTTATTACAATAATCATTTATTACAAACTCACAGTACCCATTCAGCCTCTCTTTCTTGTACACAGACCCGTTTAAGCATGTTCCTCTCGTACTTCCATAAACTGCTTCGGCCATTGTAAATTCACCTGGCGGCAACTTGCAACCGCCAGAATCGCCTGGCTTTCAGCATAAGTTCTTAAAATAGTTGATAGAATATTCCCTTAAAATTTCAACTTTGTAGAAGCAAGTTACGAATCGATGTCCCCATAACAACTTTACCCTGGGTTGGCGAGTACTTGAAACCTATAAAATCGCCTGGCGATTTTGTTTATTAATTTAAACATATGAAAATGAAAGCATATTAGAATTATAGCTTTGTAGAAGCACATTAATTTTACCATTTTTTTAACAAATTTAATAATTCAGGGGATGATGACGCAACCGCGAGATACCTGCCAGGTTCTTATTTTCGTAAGTAACTAATACTAAAACAATAATTTACACATTTTTAACTTTGTGCTTAACAAGTTACTCGGATCGACCGCTAGCTCTTAGACTATAGTATTTTCCACCTCTAAATCCTGTGAATTGGATGGAGTTTCCAAACGATTATTTTTGTCAATAGCTTTCCTTATGTTTCGGCGTATCGGATTCTTTGGATAACCATTTTTTAATAACACATTTGTTAATTTTGAAAAATTATCCGAATGAAAACATTCATCTGATAATTTTAAAATCTTTTCAGCTAACAAAAATACTGTATTATTCTTATATTATAATGGAAGCCATGAATTATAATTTAGGTAGCGGCCTGACCAAGACATTTTTTGATACCAATTTGTACTCAAACTTCCATTATCATTCCGTATAACCAACACATCCAGAAAAGCCAACCGATTTTCATTTTCCATTTCTACCGTAAATTTAATACGCGGCGTAAAATTGTTGAAATCACTAAGGAATGTGGTAACTTCAGAATTTGGAATAGCCGCAATAATATCATCTACATATCTGAAAAAAGAGTATTGGTTTAACAGAAGATAATTTCAACACTTCGGTTTCAATATGTTCCATCAGTAAATTTGCGATTGCGGGACTGACTGGTAAACCCATTGGTGAACCAAATACTTGTTTAAAAAATCTTCCATTAAAACTTCAGTATGATCCAGGACGAGTTTTAATGCCTCCACGAAATTGTTCAAATCCAAATTTGTCCCACTGTTTAATTTTATATCATTTCATATTTATTTAACTAAATTTAGAACCAATTTTGAATCCACGTTAGTGAACAACGAAACCACGTCAAGCGAAACTAAAATATAATTTGGTGGGAGAACAAAATTTTGAATTTTTAGTTTGAAATCCTCCGCATTTCTTATTGCCGAAAAATTACGACCAACATAACAATTCAAAATATCAGACAAAAATTTAGATAAATTATACAAAGTTATACGTAGATCCTTACCAATCGATTAAGTTATTTTGCCTAAACGTTCCCAAGAAGAAATAATTAAATTTGAATTCGTCTGTATCGTTGCGATACCAACTTTCCTAATTTCTAAATGCGGGTTATCGTCTGACAAGAGCAATTCCATTTTTTCAACGTATGCTATTTTTGACATAAGAACGGTAACATTGCCCTTTTCAGCCTTTTTCCACATATATATCTGGATTATTGGTTAGAAATACTTTAGCCCTTTTGACTTGTTAAATTTGTTGTAGTTCATTACTTCCTAAAAAAGTCCGTGACATGTTATTGTTAGTCTTGAAATTTGTTAAAATGTTTACCATTCTATTCCGAAATAGAGATTGAATTTTTCAAGAAACGAAAAAGAAACATTTGAGGAAATTTAACTAATTAATCGCCCTTGAAATTCAACATCTCAAAGAGAAGCAACTATATTGAACATGGAGGAGAATGAAATTGGCAACCGGGTGGTTAACAATTTTGGAAATTGTGGCAATAACTAGATTATTAATTTGACAAGGTTGGAAATTCCGAGTGATGTGGCAGAAATTCTAAAGTTAGGTAATAAATTTTGTTTACCATTTAGAAAAGATATTGTTCCATATCCCAGAATTGTAGCTGATTTAGAAAGTGGCATTTCTAGACTATGAACTGGAAGTTTGGCAATTTTTGTTTGAATATTTTCATAGTCTTCTAGAAAATATTCAAACAAAAATTGCCAAACTTCCAGAAAATGAAACTGAATCTTATCAAATAACAAATTATTTTGGTACACCATCTACTTCTCAATCACAAAATATTTATGATAAACTAAATCACCACAACGAATAGTTATTTTGAAAATTTGTCAAAAAAAAAATACGCATTTGGCTTGGATATCCCTGTACTACACCATTATCATCAGATGCAGAAGACGACGAAGAAATTGAGCAATTGTTGAAAAAGAGATGTTATTAGAACTTCAAGGCAAGCTGTTCAAAAGAATAGTTATACCGTTAATTTATTATTGGAAAACTTTTTCCATATAAAATGGTAGTAAACCCGAAAATATCCCAAGCGATATTCGCTATGCCAGCCATACAGTGTTCTGTTGAACGAATTTCAGTGCTTTAAAGTTTATTTTAAGTTACAAACGAAGTTCGATGTTTCAAGATGTTTTAGAAGACATCTTATTAATAAAATTAAATTAAAATAAAATTCAATTAATTGTAATACGTATAAATATGTACATTTATATTATATTTCATCTTGGTAATGATTTTGCTGCATATTGTTTATTGTACCGGTTTTTATTCAAATGGTACTGGTAAAATACCAGTATCAATACCAGTCCCATTTTTTTATATTGTTCTGTACCAAAGTACAGTCTCATTTTAAAAAACCGAGTGGTTTCCAGCACTGATAAATACCACACCACGTGCTTTAAACTTTTAAATATTTGACACCCTGTTTCTTCAAAAACAACAACAAAATTATGTTTCATAAATTGTTTGTTTTACATAGTTCTGAAATAATATTAAAACATGACTTCCAAAAAAATGTGATTTGATGTATTTTTCACCTGATATATCGACATGAGCATACATTTTCTTTTTGAGATAAGAATTCCGGTCTCATATAAAGAATTTGTGGTTTCGCGTATTTTTCTCCATAAATAAAAGGTTGTACCCGAAAAACGATTTTTTTTTGTACATTTACTTGTTTCAATCTTACATAAATACCATCAACATTTTTTTAGTCGTCAATTTAATTTTTCTTAGAAAATTTATTTTATCCCAAAAGAATCTCGTTCTATTTCCTAACATATATATACATAACCGAGTGGTCATCACACGGAGGCCCACCCTAAACATAAAACATATACTTAAGGATAATGGAAATGTTCACATTACGGTATATATTATATTATTATTATAACGAGTCCAACCTCTATAAATCAACCGTAATTCATATTACCATGTTTTTTCCAGCAACCAAATAATAATCCGTCTTCCTAAATCATATTTCGGGATGAATAATTTTGTATTGCTATTCTCGTAAATTATATGTATCTGGATATACGTTTTATATTCCATTTTACTGTGTATCCCAACTCATTTAAAAGTAGCAAAAAAAAAAAAATTTCAACAACAGACAGACAGACAAAAAAAAAGTCGTGTTTTATGAATAAATCATAAATTTTCTTTTAACTAAGTAAAACAATATCCAAATTATGTTATATGCTGTATTAATTTTGTGTGTCACTAATCTATGTTCTCTTCTTTATGCTTTAAAGTAGACACTTTAATTTTGCTCTCAATAGATGTTATCACATATTTATTTATAATTGTATCACTCAAGTAGTCGCTAGAGGCGACAAACAAAAAAATTACTTTGAAAATAATTTTATAAATGTAATTCTGATATGTATGTATATCTAATGTACCAGTAGTTTTCTCTACAGATAATAATACGTACATTTATTTGAAGGTTTTCCATTTTACTGCATTCCAATAATTTAAGCCGGTTTTCAGTTGCAAACAATTTGGACAAAATAAATATAAATAATTATTATCTATTTCAAGGTAGGATCTTAATGGAGATTTTGCATAAAGAAGTATATAAATGATCTATCAGACCCGCTTTATTTAGTTGTCTTGGGATATACAAAATTGAAATATCTTACGTACAAAATAGTTAAATGCACGTATTGTTGTTATACAGAGCATAGAAAATAAATAATAGACGTTGGTAAAAATGTTTTCAGTTTTTCATATTTTTATGATTTTTCATTTTATGTTGCATTATTAATGTAAGGAAGATAACAAAAACTGTGAAGCAACAAAAATTATTTCTAATGCCATAAATTCTTAAAAACTTACAAAAAAGAAAAACTGAAATTTTCATACTAAAAGAAAACTTAATGTATAGTATAGTCTGAGTAAATAAACCAACTTATTAGAAATAAGAAACAAATTTATGATTTATAAATAACTGTAGACGATATAGTTGAGAAGATATTTCTTATTGTGTGAAAACATATAGCACAGAAAAAAATAACATAAATATATGTTATTTTTTTCTGTGCATATAGTCTATAGTTTTGGTAATAGAGTTGGTTGGTTAGAAATTTATGACGGTAAATTTCGTATTCAGCCAATGGCTGAACTATTGCTGTAAAATTGTATTCTTGGCCTAAACGCCACACTGAATGCATGAAAAAATGTAAATAGAACTAAGCTATTATTCTATAGCAATTTACTGATATGGTTTTCCGGCACAAAACACAAAAAAATAGTTTTGATTAATATTTACAAGCTTAGACCATATAACATACACTGCATTATACAAATTTATGTATTCCAATCTAGATCAAGCTAAATGTTTGCTTTATATAGAAATATGTTTTTTTTTTTTTTTGTTATGTTGGTATCTTTCAGCATAATGCTTTTTGTATAGTAATGTAGAAAAATATGTTTCCACGCCAAATAATTTTGTTTTAAGTTATCCAAACTTTGCTCGGTTTTTCTTTTTTGTTTAGTAAAATGGTACAGTTCCATAAATTATGCATACAAAAAAAGCATAGAACAAAACTATCTAAACCGCGAATACATTGCTACAAATTTTCTTACGGAAATAAATTACGGTTTAGCTGAGTTTAAGTTTCATGTATGTATAGTATAGTTAAAAATACTGAATTATGAAGAATAAAATAAAAAAAACAGCTTTTGATTTATGATTTTATTTTTGAACTAGGTTCAGTGTTGTGTCATAATTTTAATAGAAGATTCAGCTAAGGTTATTTCAATTAAAGTTATCATATTTACAAATTTTGTTTTTTTGAAACGTTTCGTAAATCCGAAGAGCAGCTCCACATTTCTCTAAAAAATGCGATATTTTATTACTCGAACCAAATACTAAACAAATCCAAAGGCCAAAGTGATCGCACTATTTATACTAATTTCCTAAAACTTAAAAGAAATCACATCAAGGCACTCTTTAGAGGGCACCAGATAAACATGGCAGAGATTACCCGATTTTAACAAAAAACTTTTATCTGGTTTGACTAAATATTTAGATTAGAACCTCCATTTAATTTGACCGTACAAATTTTGTTTGGAAGTTTGGATTTGCAATACTCTCAAACCCTTTCTTAGGCTTAAACCAGGACATCTATATAAAAATAATACTCTAAGATAATTTATGCAGTCATTCAACCTTTCCAGACTATAACGTTGTATGTAAGTCTGGATTTATGCAGTGTGATATGTAAAATTTCATTCCCAATATTCCTAGACATCAATGTTCTCACACAGTTGGGCATATTCGAGTAAAAAACCATTTTTTACATTTTACAAGTAAAAAATGTAAAAATCTACGTAGATTCTATTAAAATGTAAATTATATGTAAATAAATCTACATTTTAAAAATAACAAATAATAATAAATTATTAACTTAAAATTTAAGATATTCTACAAAATTAATAAAAATTATAATTTTAACTTTATGAAAGTGTAAATTACGTTTTATAGATTTTACAGATAGTTTTTAGTTTTCTACATTTAAAATTCATTTTTTACATAACATCATAATGCAATACCCTATCAGTTTGATAATATTAAAAATTCTACTATTCGTTCTTAAAACTAACCATCGCCACCTTCAAAAAATGAAGACTTCTACGGTATCAAAATAAAGCCATGATATACCTAAGATACGCAAAATAATTTTCTTTTTTATTACTGATAACAAATTATTTTTAATTAATTAAATGTGAAAAATGCAGCATTCGAAAACTCGCTCTTTAAAATTTATAATTCGCTCTTTACTGATCGAATAATCATTATCACATATCTGTACCTTGAGCTAATTGTTTTCAAATAGAAAAGATTTTCAATTTTAAAAACTTAGGTATATTTTGAACCGAAAATTGAAATTCACTGAAGATGTCAACAGCATTTAAAAAAAGATCGAAAACGCTCAGTCCTCAACTCTATAAAAAATTTTGTTCTGTGGTGTTCAACTACATGCTAATAAAATAATTTTGATACCAATTAAAATATTTTAATTTGTTTGTTTATTTATTGGTTAATCCAATTTCCATCGTACATGCGTTATTTTTCATCAAAATCGATAAAGAACTAGCCAAATGCACAACTTATATAGTTCAGAACTTCTTATAATTATCGTCAAAGTTTATCGCAATCAGTTAAAAATATCCAAGTTTCATCCTAATTGGCCATATTCCAGAACTTCATCTAAATTCATATGAGAATCGCATTTTCATCGGCTATGTGCTATAATTTCCCCCTTAAATCATTTTAAACCATTTTCATCTAAATACACAGTTGTGTACCTTATGTCATTTCGGAACGTGTCAATTCAGCCGTAAAATGACTGGGATGATTTTTTCGCCAGACAATTTTTTTTCTTATTTTGTTTCGAATATAGCTATAGCGTTTATAAAAAAATTTCACATCAATACATCTTTTATCTTCTATCAATTTTAGAGAGGTTGGTCAACAACAAAAATCTTCTTATAACCGAACACCCTAAAAGTAGTAACGTCCAAATCAATAGAGTTCTTTTCCTTGGGTTGCTTGACTGAACGTTTAAATTTAAAGTAAAAATCAAGTTGATATATTCATCCACGGCTGCGGCCACAAAACCAACAGAAATTAACTGCCAGTTATATCAACCCGATGAGATATTACGTATCCAAGGTACTACCATTCAATAAATTGTGCCAGAAATCAACATATCATATCAAATTCGAAGTATTATGCCATGCCAAAATTAGAATCTATGGTGTGAAAATTCGATATCTCATGTCAGAATTTCATACTTCATGTCACAATTAGATATACAATATAAGAATTCGAATTATCGTGTCAGAATCCGATAAATGATGTAAGAGTTAGATTTGCAATATCAGAATTTGTATTTATGGTGTTAGAACTTGATAATATATTATGTCTGAATTTGATTTGTTGTGTCCGAATTTAAGTTTTTGATGTTAGAATTAGGTACATTATTTTAGAATTCGATGTATCATGCCAAAATTCAATATGAAATTTTAGAGTTTCAAATTGTGATGTCAGAATTCGATACATCATGTCGATATATTATACCAGAATAAAATAAATTATGTCAGAAATCGAAATATCATATCAAAATTCAATGTTACGTCAAAATTTGAATTTTTGATGCTAAAAATAGATGCTTGATATCAGGATTCGAACAATCATAAGCGAATTCGATATGTGTTATCAAAATGTAAGTCTTTGATGACAAAATTCGATATCTCATATCAGAATTTGAATTTTTGATGCCAGAATTCGAGTTATCGTGAAGAATTCTATACTTTATGTGAGAATTAGATATTATGTAATATCAGAATTGGTATTTATGATGTCAGAATTCTATATACTATGCCAGGATTCGATATAATTCTGTGGTAACAAGGCAAAACGTAATAACTTGTTTTTCTGCCGTTTTCAAGAAAACGTTTTTAAAATTAAGAGCTACTAAAAATCGTATGAGTTTTTTGAATTCTTGCTTTTTTCAATGATTATTACGGTTGTTTGTAGTTGTTGGATTATTACAAAAAATTGATATGATATGAATTCAAATATGGAGAATTCAAATTTCAAATAAAACGTAATATGGAATAACTAGAGTTATTACATTTTGCCTTGTTACCACAGATATCAGCCCAGAAATCTACATGTCACATATTCGAGATATTATGGCAGAATCCAATAAATTGTACCATTCGTTACTTCAGGTCAGAATTCGATATGTCGTTTCAGAATTGGAATATATGATGTCAGAATTGGTATAGGTATTAGGTCTGAATTTGATACATCATGTCAGAACTTACATTTTTGTTGTCGGAATTTGTGTGGTAAATGTGTTAATTATGGCACATAGTTCAATATGTCAAGTCGGATTTGAATTTTTGATGTCAGAGTTCGATTTTTTATGCCAAAACTTGGTAAATCATAGCAGAATTCAATATGTAATGTTCTGATGTAGTTATGTAGTTTCGGTATATCATATCAGAATTTGACATACCAAGGTAAAACTCAATAAATAATTTTTGAATTCGATATATCATCTCAGAATTCGCATTTATGTGTGTAATGTCAGAATTCGATTTGTCCTGCCAAAATTAGAGTTAATGTATCTAAATACGATATTTCTGAAACCAGAATTTGAATTTTTCGTGTCAGAATTCTATATATCAGAATTATATACATACTACGTAAAAATTCGATATGACATGTCAGAATATGAATTTATAATGTCAGAATTGTATATCTTATACTGTAGGCAGTCACAAAACGAATAATCGCGAATTCTAGATTATTAAAGGATTTTTGCCTGTCTGTTATTACACGATTTTTACAAAAAAGGGATTATTTCGTTTTCAGAACGCGATTTTTGACAATCGCTATAAAGGAAAATCACGATCAATTTTGTGTCTGTCTAAGGTATTATGTCAAAATTAGATAAATGATAACAAAATTCGATATGTCAAGCCAGAATTTGAGTTATTTATATCCAAATTCAATACATCAGAATTCGTTATGTCATATTCGATAATCATACCTATTCGATAAAACATATTAGAATTCGATAAGTCGTGGCAGAAATTAATTTTGTGACATCAAAATTTGACGACATGTATTCAAGAATTTGCATTTATGTATATGACAGAATATGTTCGATAAGTCATTAGATAAATTATATCCGAATTTGAACTTACGATGTCAGAATTCTATATCTCATATCAGAATTCGATATCTCATATCAGAATTCGATATATCATTTTCTTAGAATTGTACAAAAAAAAATATTTCTGAATTACAAATTTGAAAATATAGGTGCATATTACAACAAAAATTAAAGTTTTGTTTACATTTCTTTATTAAAATACTAATAATAATTTTGACATACAATACCACCTTTTTACAGTTAGGTGGGGTTTTAATTAAACATAAGTATTTTAAGACGAGTAGCTATACAAAAAATAAAAAAGAATTATTTTGTATGTAAAGGGTGTTTCAACAGGTGCGCTTCAACTTTTTTCCGATAGGGACGGCGAACGACGCCATATTTTTTATTGTTCTTTTGTCATTTGGAAACTTCATTAGTATACATTTCATCATGGAACGCTACACACGTGAACAGCGATTGCAAATCGTGCAAATTTTTTATCAAAATAATCGTTTTGTTGCTGCTACTTTAAGAGCATTACGGCCATTTTACGGTTCATTTAACAAGCGACGTTCGACAATCGACCGTATAGTGGCAAAATTTGAGTCTACGTTTTCGCTACATAATGTTCCAGTGCCCTCGAGAGCAAGAAGTGCTCGAAGTGTTGAAAACATCGCAGCCGCCAGGGCTTCAGTTCAAGAAGACGCGAATGTGTCGCTCACACGACGTTCGCCACAATTGGGCGTTTCTGTGACATCATTGTGGCGAATTTTACGTAAAGATCTTGGCCTACATCCGTATAAGATCAAGCTGACACAACAACTAAAGTTGTTTGACCATTTGAAGCGACGCCAATTCGTGAATTGGGCTCAAGAGCAAATCGAAAATGATGCAGATTTTCACCGAAAAATCATCTTTAGGGATGAGGCTCACTTTTGGTTAAATGGATTTGTCAACAAGCAAAATATGCGTTACTGGGCAGGAAGCAACCCACACGTGATTCATGAGGCACCGTTGCATCCCGAAAAAGTCACTGTTTGGTGCGGATTACATGCCGGCGGCGTCATTGGGCCATATTTTTTCATCGACGATAACGATCGCCACGTTACTGTTAATGGAAATCGATACCGCGATATGATAAACGATTTTTTTTGGCCGCAATTGAATGGAATGGACGTGGACGACATGTGGTTTCAACAGGACGGGGCCACATGCCACACAGCACACGATACAATCGCGTTATTGAAAACTAAGTTCGATGAGCGTGTTATTTCGCGAAATGGGCCCGTCCAGTGGCCGCCGCGCTCGTGTGATTTGACACCTCTAGATTATTTTCTTTGGGGTTATGTGAAGTCATTGGTCTATGCCAATAAGCCGGCGACGTTGCAAGAGCTCAGAGCCAATATTGAACGTGAAATTGCTGGAATTTCGGCCGATTTATGCGAAAGAGTGGTCGAAAATTGGGTTCAAAGATTGGACTTCGTAAAACGTGCACGCGGTGGTCATGCAAAAGAAATCGAGTTTCATACTTAAATGTATATGTTCAAATTCGTTAATAAAAAAAAAGTTAGTTCAAAAGTCGAACAGTTTGTGTTTTATTCAAAAAAAAAGTTGAAGCGCTCTTGTTGAAAAACCCTGTATTTCGTACAAAGTTTTCACAATTATTCAATAAAAATAATTAAATATAGTCAGTTTATTTAATTTACGGTATAGCTTTTACGTTTTTCATACATAATGTGTAGAATAGCCTTATGTAAATTACACGATTTTTACGTGTACAAAACTGTGTAATTTACTCGCTCAACCGTGATTTTCAAGGCCTTTATTTGCATTTGAATAAAATCTAGACCACCATGCATCTTTCTTGTGGTTAAATGTTGACAGCAGAAATTGTCTTTCCTTGTCTTTTTCTTTTAGGAATAGGTTGACCAGACGTCCTGATTTCTCTGGACAAGTTGTAGTTTTTCAAATTTCTGTGGGCATCCAGAAAAATGTCTTACATTGCCCTGGTTTTTAGACAATATTCATTCAGATGCCTAAATTTATTAGCGGCAATGCAAAATTCAGGAGGAACTAGAAAAATAAGAATTACAACAAAATATAATTCGAACTCCAGCCCAAATGATTGGCATAACAAATTCTTCAGGATATGATTTAATCTACCAGGCGTGTAAATATGAAACCGGAATTTACCAATAAATGGCGCCACCTGTCAATATACCTTTCGACAAACTACGTCATCGGCGCCATTGTTTTCTTTTGACATCTGTCAACAACATCCAATTCATAACCGTAAAGTATGTATGTTAAAAATGTCGAATTTTGTGCCTACAATTGAAGAAAACTTCTGCAGAATCACATCGAATGCTTGTCGAAGCTTACGGTGAGCATGCTGTTAGTAAATTACAATGCTATGCGTGGTTTAATAAATTCAAAGACCACCAAAAAAATTTGAAGACAATGAATTACAAGCATTGTTGGATGAGGATGACGCAAAAACAACTCGCGGATCAATTAAATGTGTCACGAGAAGTCATACGTTTAAAACGGGAAAGATTCAAAAGCTGGAAAATGGGTTCCGTCTAAACTCAACAGGAAAATCGAAAAACCACTTAAAAAATGTTGCTCGCCAGATACAAAAGAAGTCGTTTCTCCATCGAATTGTTACTGGCGATGTAAAATGGATCTATTTGGAGAATCAAAAGCGCAAAAAGTCTTGGGTTGATCCAGGACAACCATCCATATTGACAGCAAGGACGAAATCGCTTTGGACGGAAGACAATGCTCTGTATTTCATGGGATCAGAAGAGTGTGATTTATTTTGAGCTGCAAAACCTGGTGAAATCGTAAATACTAGACGCTACCAACAATAAATGATCAATTTGAATAGAGCTTTGCGTGAAAAACGATCAGAATATGATAAAAGACAACACAAAGTGATTTTGCTTCATGACAATGCACCATCACACAAAGCAAAACCGGTCAAGGAAACGTTGGAAGCATTTAATTGGGAAATACTTTCGCATGCGACTAACTCGCCAGACTTGGCTCCATCCGATTATCACTTATTTGCATCGATAGGGCACGGGCTTGCGGAGGAGCACTTCACCTCCTACGAAAATGTACGAAAATGGCTCGATAACTGGTTTGCCTCAAACAAAGAACAATTTTTTTGGCGTGGCATCCACGCATTGCCAGAAAGATGGGAAAAATGTATAACTAATAATGGGCAATACTTTAAATAAAATACTCTCAAAGATTATCATACGATGAACGTGTATTACCGGTTTCATATTTATACACCTGCTTAACATCTCCGAAATAAAATTTCACTCGGCTGTGTATGGATAAGCAAAATTGGCAAATTTAATTTTTGATTTATGGTATCTATCATAATACCATTAATAAGAGTAGTATTTCATATTTCGTGCCGTTGGGCCACGTTTTATTTTAAAAATTCTGATCCCAGCAATATCTTATAGCCGAAAATTTTTTCAGGACATGAAATATTAGGTTTTATAATAAGAACTATCTATAGTATTTACAAAATATTGCAGAAAACAAATATCATTAGAATCCATCAACAAATGTGCTTGTTACAGTCATTTGATGGTGAAGACTGAGAAGATAGTCTGAATTAGCTAGGTATATATGTTCAAATAAATTTGGCGATTATAAGAATATCTTAGACAGTGCAACTCAATATTTCCTGAATTTGAGCTATGGTTTAATTAAGAAATCCAACCCCAGATGATATGGCCGAAGGAATTTTTCAAGACCGGGAGTAGTTCTGAAAGTAAAAAACAAATTTTTCTTTGGCAAATCTAATTTCCCCATTTTTTTTCCTAGTAACTAAAGTATCATTATAGAATCTTATAATATTTGTTTAATTCTGACCATGTTTTATTTAGAAAACTTCATCCCTGCCCAAATGGAACCGCTATGATTTTGCAAAAAATCCATTGGAATTTATTTTCTGATCTAAACCATATATTAGTTGATGATCAATGAACTAGTTGTAGTCCTTTAAATCGTTCCCGCCGTTTTACTTACTTCATTATTTAATGGACTCAGGCTTGAATTGTTAGAGGCTGAACCTAATATCAAAAACCAAATCCAAAATTCCACGCAGGGGCGCGCCAAGCGGGGGTGCTAGGAGTGCACGGCACTCCGGCGCACGAATTGCGAGGGCGCGTGCGAGAAATTGTATACAAAAACAAATTCAATCAACAAACAATCAATGATTTGTTTTTTTGTATCACGTTAAATGAATAAAAATATTCCGCTGCCGTTAAGCCATCTCTCGCACAGTAGTAGTAACATAAAAATAGAAAAAAATTTAAAAGAAAAAAATAGAAAATAACATTCAGCCTGTTTAGATCTTAGACCATATAATATAATGGACCGCTAGCAATGGCTTTTAACTGTCTTCAACATCTGCAGCGCAAAGTAGCCTTGTGACCGATAGAGTAACTATAGCAAGTATAATCAAGCTTAGTTCCCACAGATGTCGCTACCAAATTAAGTAGACTTGTTTATACCAACAGATGTCATTGCAACTTCAAACATCGTAAATCTTATAAATCTAAATAATAAATCTTATGTTAGAACAATGTTAAATAAAATTATCCATTTTATAGATCAATAAAATATTTTTTTTTGAATTATTGATATTTATTTTATTTATATGTAAATTTAAATTTGCAGTGACATCTGTTGGTACTAAATGTATCTACTGAATTTTGTAGTGGCATCTGTGGGTACTAATTTTGATTATACTTGTTTTAGTTACCCTATCGGTCACAAGGCTACTTTGCGCTGCAGATGTTGGAGACAAGCTACTTTACAATTTTATATGGAAACGTCACTTCGCTAGCGGTCCATTATATTATATGGTCTAAGGTTTAGATGTGTATTCATTCCGTTTGTTTCTTGTTCATCTTAAACTAACTTTAGTTTATACACATTGGTAAAAAAGAAGAAAACGAGGAACGAATGTGACTGATGATACTCGTCTCAACAGTCACATTCACAATGAACATACAGGCGCAAACGCAACTGCAAGAAGTACTAAACGAATCATGGTTACACTAAAATTTGGATATTATAATATTTTGATCAAAATAGAGCGAGAACGACTACGACATTCAAAGCATAATGTAACGAAGAAAACGAATCGTAAAGGAGCTAATTTTTCTAAAAAATAGGTTTTGCGTTTTAAGGTTTAAATACATTTTTTAAGCGAGGGGTGATTTTAACCCCTAAAAAGGCTTGTTTGCCGATAAAAAATGATTTCATTAATGTCTCACAGGGTACTACAACTTAGAATAGTTTTTATAATTTTTTGAATTTGACAGTTCAAAAGGTTCAATTGGTAGACTTTTCAAACATCATTAATGATTTTGCAATAAAAAAAGCAACAAGAGTCAATTTTTTGTGATTATACTATGTTTATATAATTTTAAATTGAATTTAAGGTATTAAATTTAATTGATTTAATTTATTTAGTGTAAAACTACTATTTCATTTTATTTTTTGTGAAATAAACTTATATTTATTATTTCATTTCCAAATGTTTCTTTTATCTCATTCACCAGCAAAAGTTCCGTACTTTCTTTTCTTTTGGCTTGTGCTGCCCGTCGCGTCATACATTGAATAATTTAAAATAATTAATTTTTTTAAGCAAATATATAGGGGGAGGCAGAAATTATTCGGACCCCGGTGACTGCTTAGTAGCCTTGGCACGCCTCTGATCCATGATATGCACTCCGATTGAAATCATCTCTCTCGCCTTTCACTCATATTTTCTTGACTGTTATAATGGAAAACGTGTGCTTTTCGACTATTCGATAACTTAATAAGAATTCAACAGTTTCTTTCCAAACAAAACAAATGTTTAACAGCTATACTGGTTCAAAACAAATATCGTTTGTGGCACAGTATTTGAGGAAATTATTGTTATCTTTGTTTCCACAATAACTAAAAAAAAAATTATTTTTGATGCATCAAACACTTGCTTCGATTGGGTTAAGGACAGCGGTCTCACGCCCAAAATATCAATTTAACTAAGTTTGCAGTGTGTTTAGGATCGTTATGCTTTTGGAAAATAAATGACCCCGTCATGTTTTCGAAGGAATAACAATTTCCATCAGCTTACTATTTCTAAATATTAGCCCAAATTTAGCTATGAATCAAGATGTTCCTAATTCCGTGCTTTATGGTCTTAATAGTGCAGCTGGGGTCTAATTATTTTTTTTTCAGGCATCTCATGTACACCTACCTCGCAAATCAAACAAACTAAACTTGATTCGTCGCTCCACGATTTGTATAGGTATTGTTTTTCAATTCATCTTTAGTCGTTACTAAATTTGACCGAAAAACTTAAAATTATCCCAATCCAAGTCGAAATAATGAAAAAATTAAGTTTTTTATGTGCTGATTGTTTCACTAATCCAAGAAGAATAGAATATAAGGCCGGCGTTCTCCACCAAGAGGCCCGAAATAAAATAAAATAATTCGAAAGCAGATCTAAAACCTACATGTTTAAACCTTCTTCCCTAACACTATTTAAATCACCAATAAAGGAAATTCCTTTTAACAAAACTTAATGCTTCCGTTCCCCATATGTCAAACTATTTCCTAATAAATAATTCCTTCAACAAAGTTGAATATTAAATTCGTTTTTCAATTATGCCAACTTAAGCTATTACCGCTTGGCATCACAGCTTTTTTCTCAAGGCGTTAACGCTTAAGTCAATTTTAGTGAAAACGCCAGACTAAATAAAGCATGTATCGGAACAATAATTGGAACGTTTGCGAGTTCAAAGAAAATTCCTTTTTTGACCTTGTGGTTTAAATTATATAGATATTAATTTCGACAATGATTTGTTTTTTTTTGGCATGATCTTTATGGAAGATATGTGTTTTGTGCTCTCAAAGTTACTCCGAAAGAAATTCATTGTGATTATTTACATGAGACCACGGAAATAATTAGTTAATGTTGTTGTATTCAATTTATGGTGGATGATTAATTCTGAATATCATTGTATTTTAATTAGGTCCGAAGAAATACGTCATTAAATCAAATGTAATATTTCCAGCTACTACAATAAAAATAGAGCCTCAGGCCGAAAATAGTGCGGCATTAAATTATTCAATGAAAACTTCGTTGTAAAAATTTACTTAATTACCTATTACATTTAATTAACGTTATCATAAAATAAAATAAACAACATTATGACAAATAATAAAATAATGTGGCATAATTGTTGATGGAATGCGGTAAAATTCAATCATTATCGAGTTGTTGCGTAGCTTACTATTTACTTCACGGTTTGGGATTGTAAACTAATTATGAAATTTGAAAAAGTAATAGTCGGTCGAAATAGACTTCGATGAAAATATAATTTATGATCCCATTGTGAAATCACAAATAGAATTGCCGAAAAGAAAAGGCACTAATTGGATGGACGCGAAGACAAACATATTTTTAAATTTGTGTAATGAAAAAAAAAATATTGAGCTTAATGGACGGACAGAAATATAAACATAATGATATCTACAAGAGTAAGTAATGATTATTTTTATATTATTTAATTAAAGATTATTGGAGCTCGATTTACACAAAAAGCATGCACAACTTGAAAGAGCTTTATTATCAATGCAAAAGGAACAATGGCACCAGGGGGAAAAAACAAATTAGTTTTATTTTTTATAATTGAGATGGATGAACTATTAGGTCTATACCTTCGAATAACCCCGAAATACACGAGTCGAACGGTAAGTTTGATGTATTCATTTTTATAATTTATTTATTACTAACTGTAGTGTTTAATTTTTAGACAATTCTGATGAAGAAGAGCTACCAAAAAAAAAAAAAAAAATGCTCAGAAAAACTGGAGTAATTGATTAGTAACGGTTATTGTTTTTTTAGCTTATCTTTTAAAAAGCGGAAGAGTTTAGCACGGAATTCAATAAAACCCAGGCCGAAATGTTTAATACACTTATTGAAAAGCAGAATGAACTATTGGAAGAATCGATAAAAAAACTATTGGAGGCGCAGAGACAATGGACAAGACAATGCAAAAGGAAGAGCACGACCATCAAAATCAGCACATTACAATAATGATAGATGGATTTTAGAAAATTGTACAAACCATCCAAAATCTAAATTTTCAAGGCCCACCTAATTTTTATTTCACTTTACATTCAACCCCTTATCAACATTCCGGATTTAAACCCTTAATGTATTCACCTTCACAACCGGATTACTATCAGTACCAACAAGCTGCTACAATCACCTCAACTTTGCCCCAACAAATTTCTTCACCTCCACAAAATCAACAAAATACGTATTGTTCAACTTTATCCGAAAATTATTTTGCACCTCCACAACAGAAAACCGATTCATATAAAAATACATCTATTTCAACTTTTAAACATTTGCCTTATTATTTAAAATAATTTTAAATTTAATAAGATGCTTTCGCCTTTTTATAGACAAAATATATTAACAATAATGGCATTCACAACATTTTTCGACTTGTTAATCAGAAAAAATGAAGAGGTCAGTCATTTATAATATCTCTACCAAAAAAGTAGAAATATCAAATATCAGCTCTCCCGAAAACCCAAAACGCTTATGGGAGATGTTTAAACGAGACTTGTATGGAGATTTTATCCAAGAAGCCAGACGAACTGGCAAGTCTGACGAAGAAGGAATTAAACACGCGTATCGGATCATCGCATACAAACAAGCAACAGAAGGCAGAAATTTCCGCTTCTGGGTGGAACGATTCGGTATGGACAATATTGACGACTATATGAGAACCAGCTAAACGAAGAAGTCTTCAACATCGATAATTCAACTACTCTTGGCAGTCGCATGAACGATATGCTTCGCACAGGCAAGACTTTTATCTATAAAAGACACTCTACTACACTCAAGTGTATGGCCTTCACAGGAATTGCGTCGATTTTGCTACCGAATAGACGAACTGCACATAAGACCTTTGGACTCAAAGTACCATTGACATCTGAATCGATCTCAAACATAAAACCGAGATCAGTTAGAGCAGCCGAACTTGCCAAAGTTCACGTTCAATATTGGAAATTCTAATTTGCCTTTTCTGAGAGGTTATTTTCATCAATGCTTGCCCAACTCGATTGAAAAATGGCTTAGTTCCATTTAAATTGGCCATTTTCAAGAACCACATTTGAACTCATATTGGAATCCCATTTGCATCATATAAACCGATTTTCATCCCTATCAATTGAGAAATGACTAAGCTCCATTAAAATTGGCCATTTTCCAGATCCCATTAGGCTATTGTATAGAAATCCCAATGATAACAAAAGTCACAAAACAAGAAAGAAAGAAAAAACAACGCAACCACAATAATTGGATTTTTTATAAGAAAAATGGACCTCTAACTAGTCGCAATCGCTTCCTGGTACTCAAACCCTCCCCTCTTCTCCCTCACAATTTTTATCAAAATCGATCGTGTGATTTTCTCCACAAATTTTTTCCACTTCTGTCTTTTGACACTTCAACATATAACACAATTTATTGATTTATTTTATTTTAAAGAAATTTATGAAAATAAATAGTTTTAGTATTATTCAATAGATGGTATTTTCTTATGATGTAAACGGCTGACAGATGGTGAACAAATGGTGGGCGCGTAATATAAACAAAAGAGACAATGGTTCGATGCTCATCGTAGCCAATGTTTTAATTACAATTATTTATTATCGACGTTGAAACATGACCGACATACAAATTCATAATGATCTAATAAAAATAAGAACGTTCGCGATGTGAGTGACAAAGAAAGGCGTGGTTTAGTTATTGAAGAACAAAATAAACAACAACACAAATACATGCATACCGACTGTTGGCAATGATGAATGATGATGATTATGACTCGCCATAAACCAGTACTTTTTCTAGAGAGCTGTGGAGCTGTTAAAAGGGAGCCTTAAAACATAGCAACATGAATTTACCCATTATCAATGATCGTATGGCTTCCTGTGTTAATGTTTTTTTACGATATCTGATATACACAATCACGAGGATGTTGGTAGGCAAGTTCTTATTCTATAATGAACATGAACAGGAATTTCAGATCGCAAACCTTGATCTGCGGGACAAAAAAAAAACATGGTTAAAATTGAGGCCTCCATAAAAGTAACAACATTTTTAAATCAGAGGTCGTAATCCGAACCCGAAGTAATTTCTCGGAAATTTAGGAGTTAAATTTAAAATGAAAACTGTAGGAACTTAGGTCTATGAAAATTTGCGAAATTGGTCGTACTTTAATTTAATTTGAAATTTTGATTGGTAGCTTATCAAATTTTGCTTCAACAATTTCAATTTGGTTAAATTGTATGTATGTATATCAGATTAGTGTTGAGAACTCCAAATCGAAAATTCCAGTACTCTAATGCCGATTTTTTTGCGGTTTTTTTTGCGTAAAACCAAGGTAAAGGTTTCGACAAATAAATTTCGAGAGCAGTGTATCAAACTGGTATAGGTATAAACACAACCGTTGGTAAGCAGAGATCAGTTTTTGGTTTACTTTAAATCGTTGAACAAGGAAATAAATCTGTTAACAGCCTCCACCAGTAGCAAGCGGACAGATTTAAATAGTGAAGTGAAAGCAAATATCAAAGTCAGTGGCGGATTTAACAGCGGGCGCACCGCGGGGTCCGACTTATGGACTTCTAGAACTTCTAATTGCTAAGTATTTAAAGTAATTTTCGTGTTTACATTGTGTGTAGAAGAAAAGAAAAAATGGGTTAATAATTTAATATAAATGTATAAAGATGAGATGACATTGATTCAAGTAATTTTGAAGATGAGTTGGAATTGGAACAGACCTAGGCGTGAATGTTCTTTTAAAACTGTTTTCAATATTAAAAGTATTTGACACATCATAACTTGGTAAAATACCCAAACGAAAAAAAGTCGAGGCTTTAAGGAAAAAAATTCCTTTAAGATAAAAAAATACAGCGCGCTGATTGGTTGATTTGAATTACCTTATACGATAAAAATATTCGTGTGTCGAGAATAATATAAAATTTAGCCGTACGAACTTTTTTTATGTTATGACATTTAATAGATTTAACATAATTTAATTAATTTAGTTTGTTAATTTTTTGGTTTTGATTGTCCGACATTATAAAATTGTATATTGAACAGTTTTGAAGACGGGAAATTTGTCATATACAGTAAAACCTGCAAATAACGGAAATTACGAAAGCCGGAATCCCATGATACACGGAAAGAAAAAATTTAAGTTCCATTTTTAATATGTATATTTTCAACCTCTTTACGCGGAAAACTGTGGGATGCGGAAGGAAATTGTTGTTTTGTAAGTTTCAATGTAAATTTAATGAAGTTTTATTTGTTAAAGCCGGAATGTAAAATTAGGCATTTTCGGAAATAGACCAAGGTAACTTCATAGTAAATTTCAAACATTAAAGTTACCCATCTATTTACGAACGATTAAAGTAACTTCAGCAATGAAAAAAGTAACTTCATGAAACAAACTCACTCGAAATTCTTTCTTTCTTTTTTGTATGTGAAAGGTAACTTGAGTAACTTTGTTACCAACATAATAAAAATTAAAACTTACTCTGAAGTTACTGTGGTCTATTTCCGAAAATGCCTATTTATTTATTTACATACTTTCATTTTTTATTTTCAAACACGGAAAATGTCACAAAAAATTAATCTTACGGTGAATAGGGCTAGATTTTTCCAAATTTGTTTGTTGGATTTTAATTGTCAAAATTTGAGGTTATGAGTTTAGTCAGTATAGATTTGTAAACTAAAATTTGTGTTGAATAAGACAGGTATGTAACTTATAAATTGATTGAGTTTGCGAATTAATTTTTATATTTTTTGTAGAAAAATGAGTAAACGACCGCACTGCCTATCATTAAAAGAAAAATTCGATGTGATTCGGCTCATAGAAACCGAAAAGAAAACATTCACGTATGTAACCGAGAAATTTAAATGCGGCAAAATGCAAATTTATAACATATTGAAAAATAAAGATGAAATAAAAAAAAAATTCTATGTTCGACGGAAAGTGAGAAAGACGGTAAAAAATCAAGATCATGTACGTACGAAACATTAAACATGTTAACATTCGAATGGTTTTGCAAAGCGCAGGCAAAAAATATTCCAATTTCTGGGCCAATTTTGCAAGAAGCTGCTTTAAAAATCGGACGAGAATTAAAAGTTGATGAGTTTAGGGCATCGAATGGGTGGTTATCAAGTTTTCGGTCAAGATACAACATAACATTTAACATTGCATGTGGGGAATCGAACGAAGTAAATAGTGATACGGTTGAGGAGTGGAAAGGAAAATTAGTTCGAATTATCGAAAATTACAGTATTAAAGATATTGCCAATGCTGATGAAACAGCTCTATTTTATAAAGCTTTGCCTAATAGAACATTGCACTTAAAAGGGCAGAAATGCCCACACGGCAAGTTAGCAAAGGAACGATTAACATTACTTTTAATCGTATTCGCAGATGAAACGGTCGAAAAGTCTGCTGTAATAGGTAAAAGACTTAATCCACTTCTTCTTCTTCCGCTGGCGCTACATCCCATGAAGGGAGACTTAATCCACGGTGCTTCAAAAATTTAAAAAAATCATCTCTTCCTGTTTCTTACTTCAACAATCCAACGGCATGGATGTCTTCGGAAATTTTTCAAACCATTTTGACCCAGTTGAATGCCAAAATGAGAAGCCAACGAAGGAACATTTTAATTTTTGTGGACAATGCTGCCTGTCATCCACACTTAACGTTTTATAACATAAAATTGGTTTACCCATACCACCAAACACGACGTCTGTGTTTCAGCCACTCGATAATGGCATAATTCAAGCAGTGAAGGTTAACTACAGAAAACTTTTGTTAAAAGATTTGCTTAGTAAAATTGAAGAAGGTAATACAGGCTCAGCTTTGGATTCCGCAATTAAGTGTTTAAAAGCTACTACTATTCAAAAATGTTTTAAACATTGTGGCTTTCCCGCAGACGATGTAAATGAAGAAGCCAACGATGAATCAGAACATCGGGTTGTTGAGATTCAAAATCTTATAGGTGCTATTTACAACGACCATTTGCATAGCGCAATAAATTTTATCAATATGGATGTTGAAACCGTTACTGAATCCAATAATATCGACATAGTTGAACTAGTGCAACAACATACCTCCGGAGATCCTGAAAATAATTTGAATAGCAATGGTGGTGATGATGACGACGACGACGATGATATTGAAAATATACCAAATAAAGCAGAAATGATGAAGAGTTTTAAAAATTTGGAGGCATTTGCAAAACACAAAGGTGTTTCGTTGATGTTCGATAAAATTTGTGAATTGAAAGTTTATTTCCTTAAATTAATGAAGGCGGAACCAAATTTGGTTCAATCGACACTTCAATCATATTTTATGTCAGCAGTGCGAGACCAAATATAATAAACAATACATATTGTGATTGGATGAAGCAAGAAAGATGTGTCTCTCTGTAGATACCTGAAATAATATACCATATGTATTTTTTTGTTTCATTTTGGTTGAATAACTTTAATTATTACTTAATAATGAACGAATCTGTGATTGTTTTATGATTTTAATGAATTTAAATAAAATGTTTATTTTATAGTAAATATTTTTTGGCTTTTGTTTGCTATATTTCATTCAAACAAATCGATTCGAAAATCCCTAATTAACTATGAGACGAGGAAAACTTGCCAATGTTGGAAAATTGGATCGGTCCCTTCAGATTCCGGCTTTCGCAGTTTTTACTGTAGTTAAATTTACATAACATTAAAAAAATTGACAGAAACTTTTTTAAGGTTATGTAAATTTACAATACCAGTGCGTTGTATTTTTTTACCTTAAAGGAATTTTTTTGCATGTATCACTTTAATTTGGAATTTAACCATCCAAAGACTTTCTTTTCTCAAAATTCAATAATTTACTGTTTGTGAAAACTTGTGAAAAGCAAAGCTTTCTTTTATGAGTTTGCAATTTTTCGATATTATTTTAGTGCTAGCCCTCTCGAAAAACTACAAACTCATAAAAGTAAGCTTGCTTTTTACAAGTTTTCACGTTTACACAAGTATCTTATTTCTTAGAGATTCAACACCCAGGTTGCTAAAATACGTTAACATGTATTTTTATTTTCCTGCCTCTGTCTATTTTTTTTTAGGGGCCTAATTTCTTCTTCTGCACCCGGGGCCTCAACCGACCTTAATCCGCCACTGATCAAAGCGTATAAAAGTACAGCGAAACAAAGTTAAATCAAGTGACATAAAAGTACACAGTGTTTGTAATTGCAAAATCCAGACGAACTCAGAATCGCAGTTCGTAACAATATTATATTAATTATAGTTGTATAGGTCATGTTGATTGAACTTTGCTAACAGCTAAAATGCCAACATTAAATTATCGAAACTAATATACCAATCTGAGCCCATTTTTTATTATAAAAGGACAACAAACGATGAAAGTAAATAAAAATAAAACTATCGACTACATGACCACCTAAAATAATAGTATTTATTATGTAAAAATAACCAGTAAAATTGAAAACATGCCAACTAAAAAATGTATTCGTTAAAGAAAATAAAAATCCAATTTTCCGCCGCAATTTCCAAAAAATAAAAATAAAAAATTTAACACAATGATAGAAAATTTTCTAGAAACCCCCACCCTTAAAAAATAAACAAAATTGAGAAAAACATACGAGAAAAATGAAAAATAAATTAAATTAAATTTTTAAACTTCTGTTACTTACTTATGACCAGTATCACTTTTTTTTACGGACTACAGTACAAACTACGAAAATACATAGCAGCAAGAAAAATTCAACAGTCACATATGAAGACCAGTTATAAACCACAAAAATTATAATGTTGTGAATTAGAATTTATTATTTTAGGACATTTAGTGGTTGTAAAGGATTTTTGGGTTTAGTTGTGTATGTACATAATATTTGTTTGTTTGCCTATTTTCAAATTCCAAGTAGAGATACCTAATTTAATTTAATTTCCATTGCCCTTTTCAAGTATTTTTTTTTTGTTGGTCGTTTTGTTGCTACACCAATAAAAAGAGAAACAAATCGAAAATGAGTTTTTTTTATTTGTTTGTTTTTGCTTGTTAAGATAACAACCGTAATAACAGGACCAAATGTCACCGACTTTAATTTTATTAGAATGAAAATCTTAAAAGAACAACGTTACGGATATTAAATATAATTTGAAAAGATTTTTTTTTTATCTGCAATATTATAGTCCCCTGGCGTAAAAATGTAACTCATAAAAAATTAAACCGTACATAAACTCGTAATTACTTCTCACTTTGTTTTATTTAAAAAGATTAGCATAAGGCACCAGAGGTGATAGTTGAAATACTGTAATTACCACTAGCATAAAACTATGATGATAATTTTTCGATTATCGCTATTATGCAATGAAATGTAAATCAAAATAATAGTTCAGAATCTCTTGATAAAACCTTTAACACAAAATGTTGTAGGTATACTTTTTGAACCTTGTAAATATCTTATTAAATCACATTTACGTCTTTAATTTCGAATTGGCAAGTAGCAAAAATGCTTAAACAAAATTACATTAGATCAAAATCAAAGTCTTAAATTATTGTTTAGAACATTTGGCAAAAAGACTGTCTTGAAAATTTCCAGAGAATTTCCTCTCAGGAAATTTGTAAATTACCGACAACACGAGCGTAAAAACCCATTATGAAAAATCACATATCAGAGTAATACCACTGACAGACTATGTAGGGATTAGCTAAGCGCGATTAGCTAAACCCGTTTAGCTAATCTACCACTAATCTAGTAGGTGGCGTCACTAGTTTATGGTATCGGTATTATACAAATATCATCACCTTTTTTGAGTTGATTTTCTTGATTTTGTTCAATAATTAAATCAAAATAAAAACAACATAGACATTAAAAAACAAATTATAATTTAAACACTTTTTACAATTTTCAATCTTTTTTATTTAGACCTATCACAAATTTTTTGTAGTTCTAAAAATGTTGATAATATTTCCATCTATATTAAAATAGCGTAACTTGTATTTACTATTTTATTTTAACATTTACATATAATGGCGCCACTTGCACTCTCACCAAACTCATTAAAAATATATAAACTTCAAAATATTGAGAGATTAGTACATTAATCGCGTTTTGTCACTAATCTCGAAATAAAATGCGTTTAGCTAATCTTGAACTCGACACACTTTAGCTAATCTCGAAAAATTCACTAATCGCGTTTAGCTAATCCCTAGACTGTCAATGGTATAACAATGATTATTTTATATTTCATATTTTCCTATTGACTAATTCTAGGCCAATTCTGAATCAAGTTTCCGTTTAGAATTTCCGCTACATAAATAAATGTATTTCTCACTCGTAATATTGTCTATTCATTAAATCTGGGCATATTTTGAACTTGCCTGTTAGAATTTTCACTACTTCAATAACTGATTGCCTTCTTCTAATTAACAAAGGAAAAAATTCTTCTGGTCGATATGTATTTGGATATTAATGCCACCATCTAAATTATTTCATATTAAAGTCTAAATACACAATTGTAATTTCTCGCTCTGAAATTGACAAAAAGCTATCATGGTTAATTGTATTAATAGGAGATTTGGGTGGTGTCAAACGAATAAAGAGGTAATTACAGAGTTTAAAAATCATAACGCACCTGAAAAAAATTGAGATTTCAGAACGATTTAAATTTTACAAAAGAACCCAAGAAGCTGAAGAATCAGTGATTACTTCATATATGATTTTGATTAGTATGTGGGCTCAAAAGTGGAGTAATTCAGTTTACATTGCTGCAAAAGGCGAAGTTAGATTTTGAAACTGCACAAAAGAGCGGGTCGAAATTTATGTTGCTTGAGGTGAACAAGACAGAATCAATCAAGTCATAGTCAAGGGTCAAAAAGTGATGATAGAAAACAAACAAATGTTTTCGATGTGGAAGGTACAGTTATTCTCAATATTGTCCGGCTCGCTATTGGAAGAGTTCTGTATGTGATATGAAAGGTAATACTGCTAACATGTGTAGAAACCAAAATAGGGGAAAGTGTATGAACTTAACGTACAAGAAAATGAGAACCGTAATAGTGATGATGTAGTAAATAATTTTAGAGTTAAATTAAATTAAACAGATTTGTCTTGCAAAGTCGACAAAAAAGTTATGTTTCAAACGAAACCGGTGCACAAACAAACAGTAAATCGAAAGTAATCGGAAAACTGGAAATCATCCTGGACTGGAAATCATCGGTAAAATTCCAGTTATTGTCAAATTTCCAGAATGATTATTCACTTTGGGCAACACAGTCGTCAAGTTGCGTTACCAGGGTACCGTGAATTAATTTTAACTGTGTTATTCTGTGTTTTAGTAAATCCGATTTATACCACATTTACATTAGTAGAATAAAAGTATGTAGCAAAAAAGTATCGTAATGTGAATTCAAATTTAAATATTTTATCGCATGCGATAAAATATTTAAATATTTAAATTTGAGTTTACATTACGATACTTTTTTGCTTCATACTTTTATTCTACTAATGTAAATGTGGTATTAGTCACATCGTACTAGTCAGCCGTTACAGTCATGTTCTGAATTAATGGAAAATATTTGAAATAAATGTAGAAGTGCGATTGATAATTCTGAATATAGTGGCCCTATAAATTAAATTTCCTCGGAAATTAGAGTACAAGAAAACGCTATTCCAAAATTTTATAAATTTACTGATGTTCCACTCGCATGTAAAAAAGTAGAAGAGTCCTACTCGCTCGCTTTTGTATATCTACAATAAAACGAAAAGATATCGAACAAATTTTTGGTTTGGTTGGGATTTGAAATTTGGAATTTAAAATTTGGAGTTTGGGGTAAAATTTGAAGTTTTATTTGAAATTTAAAATTTAGAATATGAAATTTGGAATTTAAAGTTTGAAGTTTGAAATTTGAAATTTACAATTTGAAATTTGGAATTTGAACTTTGGCATTTGGAATTTTAGGTTTGAAATATAAAATTTTAAATTTGGAATATGAAATTTTGGATTTTGGGACTTGGAATTTGAAATTTGGAATTTCAATTTGGAATTAGTTTGAAATTTGAAATTTGGAATTAGTTTAAAATTTGAAATTTGGAATTTGGCAATTGGAATTTGGAATTTGCAATTTGAAGTTTGGAATTTGAAATTTGAGTTTAAGGATTTTAAATTTGGAATTAGAAGTTTGGAATTTGAAATTTAGAATTAAAATTTAAAATTTGGAATTGGAAATTTAGAATTTGAAATTTGAAGTTTAAAATATAAAATTTTAAATTTGGAATATGAAATTTTGGAATTTGGAATTTGAAATTTAGAATTTGGACTTTGGCATTTGGAATTTGAGGTTTGAAATATAAAATTTTAAATTTGGAATATGAAATTTTGGATTTTGGGACTTGGAATTTGAAATTTGGAATTTCAATTTGGAATTAGTTTGAAATTTGAAATTTGGAATTAGTTTAAAATTTGAAATTTTGAATTTGGCAATTGGAATTTGGAATTTGCAATTTGAAGTTTGGAATTTGAAATTTGAAATTTGAGTTTAAGGATTTTAAATTTGGAATTAGAAGTTTGGAATTTGAAATTTAGAATTAAAATTTAAAATTTGGAATTGGAAATTTAGAATTTGAAATTTGAAGTTTAAAATATAAAATTTTAAATTTGGAATATGAAATTTTGGAATTTGGAATTTGAAATTTAGAATTTGGACTTGGAATTTGAAGTTTGAAATTTGAAATTTGGAATTTGGAATTTTCAATTTGGAATTTGAAGTTTAAAATTTGAAACTTGAAATTTAAAATTAAAATATGGAATTTGAAATTTGGAATTGGAATTTTGAAGTATGAAATATAAAATTTTAAATTTGGAATGTGGAATTTTGGGATTTGGAATTTGAAATTTGGAATTTAAAGTTGGAAATTCGAAAATTAAAATTTAGAATTTGGGATTAAAAATTGGCAATTTGGAATTTGAAATTTGAGATTTAGGATTTTAAATTTTGAATTTGGAATATGAAGTTTGAAATTTGGAATTTGAAATTTGAAGTTTGAAATATATAATACTTTAGATTTGGAATATGAAATTTTGGGTTGTGGGACTTGGAATTTGAAATTTGGAATTTCAATTTGGAATTAGTTTGAAATTTGAAATTTGGAATTTGGGATTTAGAATTTGGAATTTGCAATTTGGAATTAGAAGTTTGGAATTTGAAATTTGAGTACTAGGATTTTAAATTTTGATTTTGGAATTTGTAATGTGAAGTTTGAAATATAAAATTTTAAATTTGTAATATGAAATTTTGGATTTTGGGATTTAGAATTTGGAATTTATATTTAGAATTTGAAGTTGGAAATTTGAAATTTAAAATTTAGAATTTGGGATTTGGAATTTGCAATTTGGAATTTGGAATTAGAAGTATGGAATTTGATATTTGAGTTTTAGGATTTTAAATTTTGAATTTGAAATTTGAAGTTTGGAATTTGGAATTTAAAATTAACATTTAAAATTTGGAATTTGAAATTTGAAGTTTGAAATATAAAATTTTAAATTTGGAATATGTAATTTTGAATTTTGGGATTTGGAATTCAGTTTTGAATTTGAATTTGGAATTTGAAGTTTGGAATTTGGAATTTGGGATTTAGAATTTGAAATTTGCAATTTGGAATTTGCAATTAGAAGTGAAATTTGAAATTTGAGTTTTAGGATTTTAAATTTTGAATTTAAAATTTGTAGTTTGGAATTTGAAATTTGAAATTTAAAATATAAAATTTTAAATTTGGAATATTAAACTTTGGAATTTGGGATTTGGAATTTGAAATTTGGAATTTAGACTTGGAATTAGAAGTTTGAAATTTGAAATTTGAAATTTGAAATTTGAAATTTGGAATTTAGAATTTTCAATTTGGAATTTAAAATTTGGAATTTAAAGTTGGAAATTTGAAATTTAAAATTTAGAGTTTGGGATTTGAAATTTGTAATTTGTAATTAGAAGTTTGTAATTTGAAATTTGAGTTTTAGGATTTTAAATTTTGAATTTGAAATTTGAAATTTGAAGTTTGGTATTTGGAATTTGAAGTTTTGAATTTGAAATTTGAGTTTAAAGATTTTAAATTTTGAATTTGGAATTAAAAGTTTGAAATTTAAAATTTAAAACTAAAATTTAAAATTTGGAATTGGAAATTTAAAATTTGAAATTTCAAGGGTAAAATATAAAATTTTAAATTTGGAATATGAAATTAAGGAATTTGGGATTTGGAATTTGGACTTGGAATTTGAAGTTTGAAATTTGAAATTTGGAATATGGAATTTTCAATTTAGAATTTGGAATTTTCAATTTGAAGTTTGGAATTTGAAACTTGAAATTTAAAATTAAAATTTGGAATTTGAAATTTGGAATTTTTAAGTTTAAAATATAAAATTTTAAATTTGGAATATGAAATTTTGGATTTTGGGATTTGGAATTTGAAAATTGGAATTTGAAGTTGGAAATTTGAAAATTAAAATTTGAAATTTGGAATTTGTAATTTGTAATTAAAAGTTTGGAATTTGAAATTTGAGATTTAGGATTTTAAATTTTGAATTAAATTTGGAATTTTAAGTTTGGAATTTGGAATTTGAAATTTAAAATTTAGAATTTGAAATTTGAAATTTAAAATTTAGAATTTGAAATTTGGAATTTGAAATTTGAAGTTCGAAATATAAAATATTAAATTTGGAATATGAAATTTTAGATTTTGGAATTTGGGATTTAGAATTTTAAATTTGAAGTTTGAAATATAAAATTTTAAATTTGGAATATGAAATTTTGAATTTTAGGATTTAGAATTAAATTTGGAATTTAAAATTTAAAGTTTGAAATTTGGAATTTGGGATTTAGAATTTGGAATTTGCAATTTGGAATTTGAAATTTGAAGTTTGAAATATAAAATTTTAAATTTGGAATATGAAATTTTGGATTTTGGGATTTGGAATTTGAAATTTGGAATTTTAATTTGGAATTTGAAATTTGAAATTTGGAATTTGGGGTTTAGAATTTGGAATTTGCAATTTGGAATTTTGAAATAGAAGTTTGAAGTTTGAAATTTGAGTTTTAGGATTTTAAATTTGGAATTTGTAATGTGAAGTTTGGAATTTGAAATTTAAAGTTAAAATTTGGAATTGGAAATTTCGATTTTGAAATATAAAATTCTAAATTTGGAATATGAAATTTTATAATTTGGGATTTGGAATTTAAAATTTAGAATTTGGACTTGGAATTTGAAGTTTGAAATTTGAAATTTGAAATTTTGAATTTTCAATTTTCAATTTGGAATTTGAAGTTTGGAATTGGAAACATTAAATTTAAAATTAAAATTTGAAATTTGGAATTTGAAATTTGGAATTTGAAGTTAGAAATGTAAAATTTTAAATTTGGATATGAAATTTTGAATTTTGGGACTTGGAATTAGAATTTGAAGTTTGAAATTTGAAATTTAAAATTTAGAGTTTGGGATTTGAAATTTGGAATTTGGAATTTGGAATTAGAAGTTTGTAATTTGAAATTTGAGTTTTAGGATTTTAAATTTTGAATTTGAAATTTGAAGTTTGGTATTTGGAATTTGAAGTTTTGAATTTGAAATTTGAGTTTAAGGATTTTAAATTTGGAATTTGGAATTTAAAGATTGAAATTTAAAATTTAAAACTAAAATTTAAAAGAAGAGGAGAAATTGTTAAGTGTTTGCAATTCAGTTTCGATCTGCCAGCATGTGAAAAATAAATCAATATATAGGAATCAACCGTGCACTTGATTTATTTTTCACATGCTCGCAGATCGAAACTGAATTGCAAACTCTTAACAATTTCTCCTCTTCTTATAAATATTTATCAATTTGGAATATACCAAAATAATTTAAAAGTTTGAACTAAAATTTAAAATTTGGAATTGGAAATTTAGAATTTGAAATTTCAAGGGTAAAATATAAAATTTTAAATTTGGAATATGAAATTAAGGAATTTGGGATTTGGAATTTGGACTTGGAATTTGAAGTTTGAAATTTTAAATTTGGAATTTGGAATTTTCAATTTAGAATTTGGAATTTTCAATTTGAAGTTTGGAATTTGAAACTTGAAATTTAAAATTAAAATTTGGAATTTGAAATTTGGAATTTTGAAGTTTAAAATATAAAATTTTAAATTTGGAATATGAAATTTTGGATTTTGGGATTTGGAATTTGAAAATTGGAATTTGAGTTGGAAATTTGAAAATTAAAATTTGAAATTTGGGATTTGGAATTTGTAATTAAAAGTTTCGAATTTGAAATTTGAGATTTAGGATTTTAAATTTTGAATTAAATTTGAAATTTTAAGTTTGGAATTTGGAATTTGAAATTTGGAATTTGAAATTTAAAATTTAGAATTTGAAATTTGGAATTTGAAATTTGAAGTTCGAAATATAAAATATTAAATTTGGAATATGAAATTTTAGATTTTGGAATTTGGGATTTAGAATTTTAAATTTGAAGTTTGAAATATAAAATTTTAAATTTGGAATATGAAATTTTGAATTTAAGGATTTGGAATTAAATTTGGAATTTGGGATTTAGAATTTGGAATTTGCAATTTGGAATTTGAAATTTGAAGTTTGAAACATAAAATTTTAAATTTGGAATATGAAATTTTGGATTTTGGGATTTGGAATTTGAAATTTGGAATTTTAATTTGGAATTTGAAGTTTGAAATTTGGAATTTGGGGTTTAGAATTTGGAATTTGCAATTTGGAATTTTGAAATAGAAGTTTGGAGTTTGAAATTTGAGTTTTAGGATTTTAAATTTGGAATTTGTAATGTGAAGTTTGGAATTTGAAATTTAAAGTTAAAATTTGGAATTGGAAATTTCGATTTTAAAATATAAAATTCTAAATTTGGAATATGAAATTTTATAATTTGGGATTTGGAATTTAAAATTTAGAATTTGGACTTGGAATTTGAAGTTTGAAATTTGAAATTTGGAATTTTCAATTTTCAATTTGGAATTTGAAGTTTGGAATTGGAAACTTTAAATTTAAAATTAAAATTTGGAATTTGAAATTTGGAATTTTGAAGTTTAAAATATAAAATTTTAAATTTGGAATATGAAATTTTGGATTTTGGGATTTGGAATTTGAAAATTGGAATTTGAGTTGGAAATTTGAAAATTAAAATTTGAAATTTGGGATTTGGAATTTGTAATTAAAAGTTTCGAATTTGAAATTTGAGATTTAGGATTTTAAATTTTGAATTAAATTTGAAATTTTAAGTTTGGAATTTGGAATTTGAAATTTGGAATTTGAAATTTAAAATTTAGAATTTGAAATTTGGAATTTGAAATTTGAAGTTCGAAATATAAAATATTAAATTTGGAATATGAAATTTTAGATTTTGGAATTTGGGATTTAGAATTTTAAATTTGAAGTTTGAAATATAAAATTTTAAATTTGGAATATGAAATTTTGAATTTAAGGATTTGGAATTAAATTTGGAATTTGGAATTTGGGATTTAGAATTTGGAATTTGCAATTTGGAATTTGAAATTTGAAGTTTGAAACATAAAATTTTAAATTTGGAATATGAAATTTTGGATTTTGGGATTTGGAATTTGAAATTTGGAATTTTAATTTGGAATTTGAAGTTTGAAATTTGGAATTTGGGGTTTAGAATTTGGAATTTGCAATTTGGAATTTTGAAATAGAAGTTTGGAGTTTGAAATTTGAGTTTTAGGATTTTAAATTTGGAATTTGTAATGTGAAGTTTGGAATTTGAAATTTAAAGTTAAAATTTGGAATTGGAAATTTCGATTTTAAAATATAAAATTCTAAATTTGGAATATGAAATTTTATAATTTGGGATTTGGAATTTAAAATTTAGAATTTGGACTTGGAATTTGAAGTTTGAAATTTGAAATTTGGAATTTTCAATTTTCAATTTGGAATTTGAAGTTTGGAATTGGAAACTTTAAATTTAAAATTAAAATTTGGAATTTGAAATTTGGAATTTTGAAGTTTAAAATATAAAATTTTAAATTTGGAATATGAAATTTTGGATTTTGGGATTTGGAATTTGAAAATTGGAATTTGAGTTGGAAATTTGAAAATTAAAATTTGAAATTTGGGATTTGGAATTTGTAATTAAAAGTTTCGAATTTGAAATTTGAGATTTAGGATTTTAAATTTTGAATTAAATTTGAAATGTTAAGATTGGAATTTGGAATTTGAAATTTGGAATTTGAAATTTAAAATTTAGAATTTGAAATTTGGAATTTGAAATTTGAAGTTCGAAATATGAAATATTAAATTTGGAATATGAAATTTTAGATTTTGGAATTTGGGATTTAGAATTTTAAATTTGAAGTTTGAAATATAAAATTTTAAATTTGGAATATGAAATTTTGAATTTAAGGATTTGGAATTAAATTTGGAATTTGGAATTTGGGATTTAGAATTTGGAATTTGCAATTTGGAATTTGAAATTTGAAGTTTGAAATATAAAATTTTAAATTTGGAATATGAAATTTTGGATTTTGGGATTTGGAATTTGAAATTTGGAATTTTAATTTGGAATTTGAAGTTTGAAATTTGGAATTTGGGGTTTAGAATTTGGAATTTGCAATTTGGAATTTTGAAATAGAAGTTTGGAGTTTGAAATTTGAGTTTTAGGATTTTAAATTTGGAATTTGTAATGTGAAGTTTGGAATTTGAAATTTAAACTTAAAATTTGGAATTGGAAATTTCGAATTTGAAATATAAAATTTTAAATTTGGAATATGAAATTTTAGAATTTGGGATTTGGAATTTAAAATTTAGAATTTGGACTTGAAATTTGAAGTTTGAAATTTGAAATTTTGAATTTTCAATTTTCAATTTGGAATTTGAAGTTTGGAATTTGAAACTTTAAATTTAAAATTAAAATTTGAAATTTGGAATTTGAAGTTAGAAATGTAAAATTTTAAATTTGGATATGAAATTTTGAATTTTGGGACTTGGATTTAGAATTTGAAGTTTGAAATTTGAAATTTAAAATTTAGAATTTGGGATTTGGAATTAAAAGTTTGGAATTTGAAATTTGAGATTTAATATTTAGAATTTATTTTTTTAATCGTCCAAGGTGACGAGTTTTTGGATTCAAATAGTTTGTTCATAACATTGTTGGTTGGGGCAAGGTTAATACGGATTCAGATTTCTAAATCAAAATGATTCTGAATTTAAATTTATATATCTTTGTTTAACCGGAATTTTGTTTAACAGATTGTGCATTTAAAATTAAAATAAAGTTGATTTGTTTGTCATATATGGTACTAATAAGAATATACTAATGTGGGTACTCAAATTATTTTATTTTATTTAGTATGGACAACTTAAAGCTGTTATTATTTAATGAGTTTCAGATCTAATTTAAATTATTTCGCATTGGGACTTTAAGCAGAATAGCCATAAGGAATTATTTATTTTAATTGTTATATTAGAGGTAATTTCTAGAGTCAATAGCTATAAATTTGAAAATGAAATTTTATGGAGTTTCAGGTTTTTTAGTTACTGATTTTAGAATTTTAGTTTAAAATATTAAAAAAAAAAAAGATATTTAGTATTTAATATTCATAATTTAGCATTAAAATGGTTTATGCATCTCGAATTTCAGGTCTAATATTGGTATTGGTGTTAATGTTAATATTCGTCATCCGGAAGTCTTGCTTAGGCTTGGTCGTAAATTCTGATCAATCAATCAATTATTTATTAGTTGCACTAGATCACTGCTAGTATTGGAGTTACCATTCTCTCCATATTATTGGGTTGACGTTCAATTACGAAATGAATTCTGAATTTCAATTACGGAAAAAGCAATGTGTCATTAGTTTTAAAGTTTATTTAGTCTAATTTCCTATATTAATAAATTCTAACTAAAATTGAAACTTTCTTAAATCTCAAAAGAATAATAATACATTAATTATTATTGAAGGTTAGTTACACTGTTGACAATAATTATCAGTTACAAATTTAAAAAAAATAAACGTAAAAACATGTTTGAAGTATTTTACGTGTATTTAAACAAAAATAAACTGCAAACTTGCACACATTACTTACTATATTAATAAAACCATTAATCACAATCCAAGAGCTTATATTGTATTCAAAACAAGAACGGTGAAATTACCACAAAACTATTTTTCAAAGGGTGGTTCAAACAAGTATGTACAAATATGTTTAAAATGAATCATTCCGTGAACTCCCCAGTTTAACTCCATCATAAGAAATTAAAAAACATTAAAAAATAAAGTAGCTAAGTTGCTAAGTTGCTTTACTAATATAGTACATATAGAAGTAACAAAATAATTTTAGAATTTCTACGTTGAAAACTTTAAATTTTCAATTTCATTTCGTTCATTTAGCTATTTATTACAATATTGTCAAGTTTAGATAAAAAAAATAACACAGAGCAAGTGAATAAATTTTTAGTTTTCCAAAATTGATTGTAGTAACTACATAGGTATATATACTCGTATATTGTATGTACGGATGTTCGAGTTTATTATTTTCCATACTCTGGATATTATTTATTAGAATTTCTAGGTTTAAGAAAGGTGCACCACCTTCTCGAAAAATGGAAAAAAAAACAAACAAAAATCTAATAAGATAAGAATATTAAATTATTATCTTTGGGAATAAAACAAAAAAAAAATTCTTTTGAATTTTTAAATAATTCATTTAACTCTTATTTATTTTACTTTCCAATCGATAAAGGAATTTCTCCTTATGATAAGAACAAAAGTAAACTACAATATAAATTCTGCAGGATAAATACAATAAATAAAAATTAGTTTTAAGATAAATTTTCTATTAAATTTTATTTAGTACATATTTTGTCGATCTTTTGTTTATCTGGCAAATGGTAAAATAATTTCAAATCGTAGAGTTTGTTCAAAATAAGAAACTATTTACAATACTTAACATTTTTTGGGCCTTCGTATTTTCATTGCACAATTTCTTGCGTTCAGAAAGTGTATTTTTAATTAATTTCTGACATCAAATTGAATTAATGTGAAAATTTCGGAGCGAATATTCTCTGCAATCTACGTGTTGGATTTCATTCCAAATGAGAGATATATTTAAGGGAGGTAATTTAGTATCCATCATCATCATCCATACGGTAATAGGCATAAAATGGAGCATCAACACAGGATATCAGATTAGCAAATTATTATATTATTTACATGTTTATTTATCTAGTATATCCTTACTTTATTTTATTTTGTGTTTAAATCAAATTTGTGTACGTGTTCGTGGGTCTCAAACCACATAGCTAGCATCTAGTGAAAATCATGTGAGAAAAATTGAATCATAAGATGAGAGGGATCAGAACAGTAAAACAGCTGATTTTGACGGTTCTTGTCCCTCCTCTGCTTTGCTTTTATGGGGACCATTACCATCTGCCTGTCATTGGAGAAAATCACCAATAGGAAACTTTTGGATAACAATGAAACCTTTTGTTCATACAGAGCTTTTTTTCCTTCAATTTTTATCGACGATTGGAAATATAGGGAAAGCACTACCTATCGGAATAAAATAAAACTGTAGAGACCATAAAAAAATTAGCGGAACTTTTTGAAGCCTAATGGCCCTAAATATGCCCTAAATATTTTGTCTAAAATTACGGCTTCAATCGTCAATAAAACAAAATCTGCAGATTTCAGAAACATTTATGTTGTTTTACATTGCAGTTCTATACACTCGCTACAGTTCTGTACACTCGCACACACTAGTATTCGGCAAAGTAAATAAAAAACGAATCTATTAATTAATTGTCTAAATAACAGGGAATTACAATTGGAACGTAATTCTTGTTCCTTCAAAACATCTCGCATTGAAGTTATCTGGAGAAGTCTAGTGCATTCTATAAAAACCTCGCCCGCTTTAATTTTAACCACTTCAGCACAGGAAACGGCTTTAATTGCACTAAAAACCGCTCTGAAAAAACGACCACCCAACAATTATCTAATAAAAAATTGTCGTTCTCATGGCCACAAACAATTTCGACGCTCTAGAGCAGAGGGGTGCCGAAATGTTTTCAGGAATCTATCTAGTTATAGATGCTGTTTAGAGACCCTACCAGAGGTCATACCAAAACTACTTCTAAATCAAGATCAAGATATAAAAATACCACTAATATTGGCTTATGCAGATGTTTTATTAATCGTGGATAATGATTTGAACTCTCTTTCAACAATCATCGCTGAACACATACCATTACTCCATTCTGGTAGGTCTTCAGGTAAATAAAAATAAAACCGAGATTCTATATGAGTGTCTTTTCTGACGAGCAGAATTTTTGCTAGTGGAATTTATTTGATACATATTTAATTTTAATGTACAATTTTTTTAAATTAATGATGCTTTATTTTGTCACAAATTAATAAATGTTTATCCTCCATTTTGGCACTTGTCACACAAGACTTATTTTCTGTTAACAAATCAAAAAAATTGATTGAAAAAATTAAAAAGTATACAAATTGTACTAGATTTGTCTTAGCCTACTGATTCGCTGCAATTTAGAAACAGAAGCAACTTGCAGAATTCTGCGTGACAAGCAGAATCCATGTATTTCACTCTATATAAACTGATGTTTCCTAATTTCGATGCTTGCAAAATTCTGCACATCTGTTTCCAGCATTATGCTGGAAACAGATGTGCAGAATCCAGCATAATGCTGGAAACAGATGTGCAGAATTCTGCAAGCATCGAAATTAGAAAACACTAGTTGTGGAAACAGATGTGCAGAATTCTGCAAGCATCGAAATTAGAAAACACTAGTTTATATGGAATGAAATACATGCATGCTGCTTGCCTCGCAGAATTCTGCAAGTTGTCTCTATTTCTAATTTTGCTGCGAATCAGTAGGCTACATTACGTAAAAGAAAACAAATCTAGTACAATTTGTATGCTTTTTATGTTTTCCAATCAATTTTTTTAATTTTTTGACAGAAAATATGTTTTGTGTGAAAAGTGCCAAAATGGAGAAATAAAATTAATTAATTTGTGCCAAATTAAGACATCATTCATACAAAAAAATTGTATATTAAAATTAAATATGTATCAAATAAATGTCAAAACTGTTGAACTGCATGCAGAACATGTGTTTTGAATGCAGATCTGCTTGAATCACTGCATGCAGCAATTTTTTTTTTTTTGAAATTGGAATTTCAAAACATCGGATGTTCAAAGTAAGACCGCTTATAAATATGCTTAGGAAACAATTTTCCCAGTGGGTTTTTTTCGCAAGGATCTTTTAACTGAGGAATCCCAGCTGAAAGCCATTGTGAGATTCGGGTACAACAAATTGGATCATAAGCAGTTAGACTGGATATATTGTTACGCTTTCGACATATTTTATTGTGGAAACCCAGCAGACGAATCAGAGTTAAGAACGCCTATAATTCCACGAAAATAAATAGTTTTTCTTTAAAATATTTGTTTTATTTATGTTATTTACTAATTATCACCTTGTTATTGCAGTTTGAAAGTTTCTTTACAGGTAATTATTTTTTGGAGGTTAATGGGTTAATTTATATATTTTTTGTTTACATAAATAAGCAAGTAAGCAACGCTGGCTTACTTTAATGTTTTCTGCATTTGTAGCCAATAGGTCATCATAAAATACAAACTGCCCGTTAAGGCGCTTGATTACTCCAATATAACGTCCAATTCCACTAACCAACGATTTCGAGCTGAAGTGGGTGGTGATCCCCTTCAATTTAAATAATTCTGTTTGGACTAAACTATTGGCTTGTATACAATAATATATTGAAACATTGTAAAAGAAAACAATAAACTTCAACAAAATACAAACTTAAATAGATTTATTCAACTACACGAAGGTACATTAGAACATAATGTAATTTAATATCATACTAAAAATATTGCTCGATATCTTTAATGTCAAGCAGCCAAGCCCGAATTTCCCTGTAAAATTTGTGTTTCCGCACAGATGGAAGCATTTTCACATGTTTAGGTAGAAGATGGAACCAATAAGGTGACATACATAACAACAAAAAACATTTTCAACACCTTTAACGTACAGATATCTAAGAGGCAGCAAATTTAACTCACGAAAAATTGGAATTATGGGTGTATTTCTTGGACGAGCATAAATTAATTTGACAATTCTTTTTTGCGCTATAAAAAGATCTGAAATGCTAGCAAATTAAATTCCACCCAACTAGTTATACCATACATTAAGATTGATTCAACAAGAGCATGATATAACCTTCTTAAAACATAAGACTGGCACAAAGGTCGAAGATTATAAAATTTATGCACTGCAGTAATAACAATTTTCCTGATATTAGTTAGGTGGGAGATCCAATTAAGCTGTGAGTCATTTGTAACACCTAAGTATTTAAACTCATTTATGCAGGGCGGATCAAAACATTGCCCAAAACATGGATTCTTATCGCACAAGTAAACATGATATACTGATCCTCCTACTTACGCGAATTTAACTTACGCTAATTCGCTTATAAGCGATTGAGGTTTTGCGGCGCTCCCTCAACTTCCGCGATGATTAACGCAATTTAAAAATCACAAAAAAAAAAAAAAATTTGTTTTCTTTTCTCTCTTATAGAGAAAAAGGTAATTAGTACGATGCAGCGCACCATAATATGTGACATACATATCAATAAATTAATGTTGCCATTGCCATACTATTTACGATGGAATGCACCACTAGAGTTCTAATTAGAGTTTTCGTTCGCATATTTTTCTATTTTGTTTTTATACTTCAGTTTTAAATGTAGGTATTAATTAGGTAGAAAGGGAAAAAATGGTACAATGCACCGCACCTTCTGAATAAACTAACATTCACATAGTAGTATCGATAGAATGTACAATTAGAGTTCTATTTATAGATCATTAAGTGATTGAAAATTTTGGTTTAACTGACAAAAAATTAATCGTTTAGTAACGACATTTGAGTAATAGTGTTACCTCTGATTTTTCTTATAATCGTTAGTATTGTATACATTTTTAATAGAGTTTTGATTTATTCGAATAAAAATGTCAGCGTCTAAGTCACCATTAACGACAACTTCAACAAAAAAATGATCACGAAATGTTTTAAATATCGAGACGAAATATGTAATTATAAAGTCACTCGAAAACGGAGAAGGGCCTTCAGCCATTGGACGCATGTATAATGTTAACGAATCAACAATACGAACAATAAACACCAAAAAAGAAGCGATAAAATTCATTGTCAGCTAAAAGAACCAAACAAATTCGAGACCCAAATATGGAACGAATGGAAAAGCTGCTAATGCGATGAATAGAAGATAACAACCAAAAGAAAATTGGACTAGATACAAATTCTATTTTAAAGAAATCTAAACAAATGTATGACAAATTGCGGGAAAATGCTCCATCTAGTAGCTCAAGCGATTTCCTCGCAAGCAACGGTTGGTTCGATAGATTTCGTAAAAGGCATAATTTACATAACATTCAATTTACTGGTAAAGCAGCTAGTGCCGATTCAGTTGCAGCGAATAAGTTTGTGGAAAATCTAAAAAATATAATAGAATCTGGCAAATATTCTTCACATCAAATTTTTAACGCCGATGAAACGGGATTATATTGGAAATGGATGCCCGGACGAACATTTATATCAAAGGATGAGAAAAGAGCGTCGGGATTCAAAGCTGCAAAGGACAGAGTGACAATTTTATTAGCTGGAAACGCTAAAGGTGATTATAAATGTAAGCCACTTGCAATATACCAATCTGAAACTCCGCGTGCCTTTAAAAATGTAAACAAAGCTAAGCTTCCTGTGCATTGGCGTTCAAATAAGAAAGCGTGGATGACTGGTGTCATTTTTAATGAATGGTTCGATAATTGTTTTTGTCCAGAGGTTGAGTAATACTGTAAAGGTCAAAATTTAGCATTCAATGTTCTGCCTTTGCTTGATAATGCGCCTAGTCAACCACCAAACTTAGCGGACAGAAATTCGAATGTGAAAGTGGTGTTTATGCCGCCAAATATGACATCATTAATACAGCCCATGGAGTCTTATTTAAAATACACTTGCATTGCGATGATTACGGCAACGGACAGTCCACGTAAAATGACTCTTAAAGATTTTTGGAAAAATTACACAATTTTGGATGGTGCGATCAATTTTTCTAAGACCATGTACAGCGATTTGATAAGAAAGCCGAATTTTAAAAATGACCTGAATAAAGCACTTAAGCCGTATCAAATCATCCTAGATGAAAAGATGAAGCAAACAAAACAACAAACAATTTAAAGTTTTTCTCAAGTTCAACTTGAGTTTTAAATTATCTTTCTGATATCTTTGTTTTGTGTCTCTGTGAATTATTTTTTTTATTTTTAGCAAGATGGACAATTTATTTTAGATTTCTTTTATTCAATTTAACTGAATTAGTACATAAAGTTATTATTTTTAAATTATTTTTATTTATCTTTATGAAGAAAATTATTCGAAGTAATTAATGCAAACATATGTATGCCTTAAAATATAAAAAAATATAAAAAATTTAAATTTTTTTTCATTTCGGAACGCATCCTCTATTTTGTATGGCTCCCTAATCCCAACTTACGCGAATTTAATATCAGCGGCGTTTTGCCGGACCGCATCCCTCGCGTAAGTGGGTGGATTAGTGTACTTGAAAAGTTTTGATCAACTGTTATGTAAGGTCGTCTGAAATGCATAACTCTAGATTTTTAACTACCTAGCAACAAGTCGGTGATAAAAAAATTATTTACTTAGAGTGCATAAATCAATATTAATAAACTGTTGGATTTGAACGCAGTTTCTAGACGCATATGTTAATGCCAAATCATCTGCGAATGATGTAGCACACCCTCTGAGATTAATTTCAAAGACGGAACTGAAATAAATTAAAAACAACAAGGGCCCCACAACTGAGCCCTGAGGAATACCACATTAAGGAAACCTGGAGAACTATTGCCGTTATTAATTTTTTCAATTTGACCACGGTTATGAAGGTAATCTATAAACCAATCTAGTATCTTGCCTCTAACACCAATACTTGACAATTTTATTATTAGTATGACGTGGTTCTTCCGTGACGGCTTCTTCCGTAGATTTTTCTGCTATAAATCCATATTGGTGATCACTAAAAAATTTTATTTTACTAATTTTATTTTACCAATTTGGAAAAGGTACCCTTTTTAAAAACTGGAATAACAACAGCTATTTTTAAGGCGTCTGGAAAAATTCCACTCTTTAGACTTAAATTAAATAAAAATATTAATGCCTCAACCAAATACCAAGCACAACTTTTAACAATGACATTATCTACCTACTCCATAAAATCCTTTAGAACGTGTTTTTTAATTTTTGAATTTCAGAAAGAATTTCCAAAAAATTGATTTCATCGAAATAACAAGAAGTACAATAATGATCTTGGTTTCCTAAAATAAATTGTTAGAGTGCGAACTATTGATATGATTTTTTGTGACTATTAAATTCAACTTTTAACCCGTTTAACCGAGCGTTATTTGGGTAATTTCTTAATTTTTTCGAAATTTTTTTAAGTTTATTAATTTTACACAAAAGATAATAATTCATCGAGGGCTTTAACTTCTTGTATTACAATTTTTTCACGATAAGAAAGGTCTCAGTATTCAACTAGGAGACGATCTCTAAGTTTATCATAAGTTACTTTAGAATTTTTTGACTATAAAAAGTCACAGGTCTATTTAATTCTGCCCAAATATGGAGTGTAATTAAATTATGATCAGAAAAATGTATTGGTAAATTCTCAATACTAAAAGAATATGTCCTACTGGATTTAACAAATACATGATCTAAACATGATAGATTCCTAATTGGATTATTAGACATACTGAGGAATCCATTTAATGCAAGCATTGTTTGGTAGTTAAAACATCCTATGTTGTTTACCAGATTTATATTAAAATCACCTAAGATCACTATGTTATTATTGTTAATTGTTCCCAGCAAATTAACCAAATTATTACAAAAATCAAATCAGGTTTCAGACTGGCAACAAATGCGTAATTGAGGCACGATAAAATTTCTCAATCAGAAATTAAATATTCCAAGTACAGTCTATTACATAATATATTCCTCCGTTAGTAAGAGTCTTGAAATCACTTTTAAATAACTTAGAGAGCAAAGCATTTCTGAATTCATATATGATTTTGGAAGCGTGATGTTGTCTAAATTTAACAATAAACTCATGGAAATTATTCAAAATTCTATATTTAATAGAGTTAAATCGTCATTTATTACAGCCGCTAAAATGATCTGCCTGAGTGCATCAAAGGCACACGTGTTTACCGTTAACGTGGTTGATTTTCCTTTAATAGATTTGAATCCATTTTTCAAAATCTGTAAGTCCAAAGTCATTTGTAACTAACAATGTGTATGTTACACAGTATCGAAGTCACCCAGATAAATTCCAGAATCATTTGGCTTGATTTGCAAAAATCGTTGCTATCGACATAGTGTCATTAAGGGCTATTGATTGATTTTCATTTTACATTATTTTATCAATAAAAATATTCGAAATTTATATTATTGTGATAAGCACAAATTTCTTCAATGTGTTCACTAATGGAAAAGATAAAGTTAATTGGTTAAACTTTCCCGGTTACCACTGAAAATTAGGTTTCGTTTTTTATTTTGTACCATCTTTCAGGCGAAATATGAAATTTCATTTTCCATTTTTCCAATTTTTTCATTGTATTTACTAGCTAAAAATATTTAGTTAATTGGTTAATATTTTTTGGTTTCCGCTGAATATCAGGTTTTGTTTTTGTATCTGGCTTTCAGGCGGAATATGAAAATTATTTTCGCATTTGCTCGGCTCCTGGACTAGCACTAATTTTTTCCAATGAGCACTAATTAGCACAAATTTGGTTCTAATAGTATGAAAAATTTCAAGCGAAAATTCGAAAATTTACCTGCTGCAGTTACCCACATCATTTGTCCCTACAAAGTAAAACCTCTACTAAAAAAAACTCTTGATATGATTTTTTGTGACTATTAAATTCAAATGGTTATACTCTTTAATTAAATAAAAATAATCACCTTTGATATGGGATACTTGATTGTAATACGTAGCTCAAATTGAACATCTATCACTAATCAATTGTAACATAAAATAACAAAATAAAATAAAAGCATTTTGAAGTATGTACATTGACCTAAAACTATATTTCAGAATACTATAAAGCTTTTATAAATAATTCTCCTAATAAATATTTTGCTCATATCTCAAAGGAAATGTGAAATGTTGTCTCGAAATTAAATACAGGTAAAACAAAAAGTAAGTAACTGTAAAGGAAATACTTTTGTTGTTGTTGTTGTTGTTTAAATTACACAAAGGATATCACGATTATAACAAAAATATTTAAGCTTTTGTTCTTTTAAATACAAATAATTTCTTATAATTACACAAATAAAGATTACAAACAAAATATACTCACACGACAACTTAAATAATTCTCCAAGCGTTGTTTCGGTTCAATGCCTCTTTTTGAACGGATCAATAAATAAATTGTTTCAATATCATTACAATCGCGTAACAATTTTTCAACAAGCACTTTTCCCATAAATCCGGTCGCACCAGTTATAAATAGACGTTGTCCGGTATACCATTCCGATATACTCGGTAGCACAATTGGTTTGGCCGCACTACTACTCATGTTTGTCAATTCAATTAATACTTCACGTTTTTTTTTCACTTTCAACTTTTTACTAAACCATTCACAATCTGAAATTAAATAAAATAAAATATTGTTAAAAATGATTTAATGTTTATGATTAATTTAAAGTAAAACTATTAAAATTGAAATTTTTCGAATTACTATACACGTTCTCACGTATACTCGTATATTAAATTCCTTATAAAAACATATTTTATGTATGTGGTAATATTAAAAGATGACTAGCCGTATCTATGTACATATAACAAATCTACTTAATTATTTCAAATGAAAGGAAAATTTATGATGTATTAGGAAATTGGAATAATGTAGAATCATCTGTGAGAAATTGAAATTAATTCAGGTGATGGATTTCGTATTTCACATAATGTATGTAGTATGCTCGTACCAAAAAAAAAATAAAAAAAATAATTCATCTTCGTAAACATGTTCAGATTAGGGTTTCTTGAAATATTACAAAATATGTAATCGAATATTCCACATCGAATTATTACATAATGTCTGAACTTTTTATGTATATAGGTTATTAATCACCTTAATAAGTCTCAAAATTTTATTTTTAAGTCAAATATAAAATTTAAAGCAATTATAATTTATTTATATTTCAATATTTTTTAATTTGTAATAAATAATAAATATTCTCATATATCCAAAATATGTTAAATTTGAATTTATGTATTTATGCATATGAAGTTAAAGAAGAAAATTAAGTTTACTCTTGTGTACGGGTACAGTCGTACATACACAAAAAAAAATTATTTTTAAAATCATTTTATGGTATTTTAGAATTTAGAAAAGAAAATATTAAATTATAATTTAATATTAAAGTAATATGTATGGCAAATAAATTTAATTAATTTATGGTCAAAACAAATAAATTATTCACAAACTGCATGGGATTTGTGGTGTTGGGTTTTTATTAATATTTAGTATTTAGTTTCGTTTTGGATGGGTGTTTTTCTCCCCATTTCTTGCTATAGGTTTTTTTTTAATTGAAATGTGTCGTAGTATTGCTATTCAATAAATTTTAATTTAATTGATTTTGTTTTATTGTACTTTTTTATGTATCACCATAATATGGTCATGGTGTTAATTTTAGAAAAACAATAAAACGTAATCAAATATGAAATGATACTACATATTTGCTAATTTTGGAAATCCTCACGAGTGAACAAACATAAATTATGTTTGTTTGTTGACATAACCACCAAGATGAAAAAGGGCTTCGTCGCTAAAGATGATTTTGGCAAAGTGACAACTGCACGGTGTAATCCGAGGTTATTTAACTTTAATTATTCCGCTAACTGCATCTTGAAAGCCTTTAGAATCCGTATGGTATTGATGTGTGTGGTCTTCAGCAACACTAGCATTAAGGGCTTCAATACTTTATTGTGAATGACTGTAAATGTTGCCTCGTTCTTGAGCGAAATTTTCTTCTAACTTCTGATTTCACCAAATTGATACAAAATTGAATAACCTCGTTTAATCGAGTATCACTTCATATTTACTAATCACAATTTCACTATTTGGCAAAAATGCTCAAAAATACTATACAAAAAATATAAATAGCGGTAAATTTAAAATGAAAGGTCTAGTTTGAACATTTTTATAACCTATTTTGGATTGTGCAAGATTTTTCGAGCTCTCCTCATGTTACCGTACAAACACATAGCCTTGATTAATTTTGGCAATTTCCTTACATCGCTGAGCTTGAATTAAAGTGAAACAAATAGACGAAATTGGGTATTTCTATAAATGCTCAATATTTAATAAACTTGTCTGATTATTATTAATTTTCTATATTCAAAATTGTTTATAACAGAAATTATTTAAACATGTATTCAAATATTTTTGATTGAGCCCTATTATCTTTTGCACCATTTCTGTGTGTGTGTGAGAATTTTTCCTTATACATAATCAATTTTATGGGTGGGCTTTTTCTTGTACGGATTTAAGTGAACGAGGTATTACTGTGTGCAAATTTAGTATGCGCCTTTTTCGTAGAACCATTTTTACCAATTAACCTAATCTATTTTAAAGAACTGTTCAAATCAAACGTTAAGTTAGCCAAACCATTAAATAACAAATTGTTCTTATTAAGGTGTCGTAAAGAACGAATTTATCCCAAAAACAGATTGTTGAAAAATTCGAGCAACAGAAATCCGACCGTTTTAAAACGACTGCAAAATCGATTTGTTTTTGCAATAATCACGATCATTTTGCGATGGAATTTGTTGAAAAAACTGTACTGAATTCTCTCAACGTTAAACCAGTTTTTTATTAGCGTTACGTTGATGATATAGTCACAGCCATTCCTACAGAAAGAATAGATATTTTATTTGCAGCATTTAATAATTTTAACATCAATATAACAGTAGAGTTAGAGAATAACCAGAACCACAGTTTTCCTTTGTTAGATTTGGTTATTATGTACGTAAAGCAAATGGTTCATTGTCTATACGGATTGGTTTCATAAAACAACTTGGTCTGGCAGATATCTAAATTTTCATTCTCGTCTTCCATTCTTCCATTAGCATATAAAAGAAGTACTGTGAGCTTATTACCGAATAAAATTCTTAAATTTTATGTCTATCCTAATTCGTTTCAAAAATTCCACAGAAAATAGCTAATCCGTAGAGATTGTGCCACTATTAGAAGACTAGACGAGTTTTAGAGATGATACACATAAATATGGATACCAATAGTATCAATAAACAGTCGGATTGCAATTACATTCAAAATACTTACTATAATTTGATTCAAAACAATTAATTATTTAGTTAGTACAGCGGTTTTACTATTGGTATCCTTCTTTATGAACAATATAATTTTTTGATATTGATAAATCAAAAATGACAGTATCTTGGTATGTTTTTAGAGTTATTGTTCAATTGTTATTTTCAAATAGTTTTTTCCTACGACCATAAAGATATATAGACAGAACCTAAATAAAAAAAATCAAAGTAATTAGAAAATCAAATACGTTCGCTAATATGTCAGAAAAACTTTTCCTTTTTATTTTTGTTTCATTTCAATTTTGTGTTTACATAATAACGTAAATATGTTTTTAAAAATTATTAATAAAAATAGTAAAATATCCTAAAAGGTATATTTTTGTGTTAATAATTGTGATATAGTTTATCGTGAAATTGCTAATACAGCCCAAAAAAGGCGGCATTTCACAAGGAATTCTCAGTAAGTATTTAAAAAAAAAATTTTTTACTAAAACTTGAAATCACTCGGGAAATTATGTTTGAATATTAATTTTTTTTGTGTTGTGTTATAAAAAATTATAAATATAATGCTAAAATTGCTTTTTTGTTATGATCAATGTAATTTTTCATTGAAAATAATCTAAAGAAAAAATGTTTCATTCTGTTTACATATTTCTGTCATTTTATTTTAAAAAACAAACCAGTGCCGGGGAAAAATATATTTTTCCTGAAGTGTTTCAAAATCTGAGATAAATTATGTTTGTCATTATAGATTTCCTAAGAATACGAAAATGAAGAAACTCCAATGTTTAAAGCCAATTTTAAATCAAAATATAGTGAAGAATTGGGAGCGGTTGTGTCGGATTTTTAAAACAAATATAATTCGAGGAAAATCCAAAAATTTACAATTTTTGTGTCATTATTCGCGGTTGCAGCAAATCGCGATCCATTAGACGAATTGGATAAAGATGTGGTCTTGCCATATGTATTGTTTATGTATTATAAACAAAAAGAAAATGTTAAGAAAACCCCTATGGCAATAAAAATGTTTATACTCATTTAAAAAAAAATGTTTCATTTTATTTATTTAGTTATATGAACTTTACAATTTACAGATCTTTCGGCACACCTCATTTTGAGCGTTGCTCATTCACAACAGAGCAAACGATACTGATATACATACTTTTTAATAGAATCCTTAACAATAAAACGTCTTGTATATTATGGTGTCCAGAAAAGCAGCTCTACCGTTCAAATTCCCCCAGATCTTTATCTCTATCTTTGCTAGGAAATTCCATTTTTTATTATTGGCAGAAGATTCGCTTTTTAAAATATCTTAAATTTTCTTTAGTTTTTTTTTATTAATTGAAGAAATCAAATTAGTTAAGAAAAAATATTTTACAGAGAAAAATACACGTCCAACCGAGATGAAAGGCAAAGAGAGGTAAAAATAAAGATATATTCCGTACTTCCCATTTTCAAAACAACAAAATAAATCTAGATGGTAAAAGCAAAAAATGAGAGGTTTATGTACAAAGAGATCTGTTACAAACATAAATCGTCTTATTTTTAAATGTTATAAAAGTAAAAAATTATTCAAAAAGTAGATTCAAAAATCTTAAAAAAAATCTTTGTACCTAACTTCGTTTATGTACCTTAGAAAATTATTTTTATTTAAGTACGACTATGGAAATGACCCAAACCAAAAATTTAAAAAATAACAGAAAAACTCAAAACAAAAAAAAATATATATGACAGCAGTAGCTACACGCTCAAAATTGGATATACTGCTCGGTTGGTTTTTTCCTTTACTGTGAACTATCTAGTTAACGGAAAATTTTTATTATTGTTTTATTTTGAAGTGCCTTTAAGGCGGCTGTTCGACTGTGATTTTTTGTGTGAGTTTTGATCCACACACTTTTACTCAAAATATGTTTCGTCTATAAAGCATGGTTTCTACGATGGCGAGGCGAAAAAATTAGTCTAACTAAAAAGAGAAAGTAAAAATTCACCAATAGTACGATAGAGACAAAATACCATTTTGACAGAAAAATTGGGACGTCCAGTTTTTAATATTTTAATTCAGTACATACTCCGAAATTGGACGTCTAATCCGAAAAAAAGATGAAATGGATTATCTTTTTTCGGATTAGCCGCTGATTTTCGGAATTCATATGTCAATTTGAAGAAAATTTTCGGAATAAAACAAATTTCAAAATAGAACCGTTAATTTTGATTTTGATTTGTAAAGACAATAATTATATATAAAGCATTAATCCAGAAATGGATGTTAATAAAGTTAAAAAATTCAAGTTAAATTATGAAATGTCTCCAAATGTATATCAATCCAAATACAAACAAAGTTATAGGTGATGCAATCTCCAAACATCAAAAATAAATGAATAAAAATTCGGTGTAACGACTTGTTGCTGTTTCACTCACTCTCATGTTATTTTTTTTATTTCTTCCTCTTTTTAGTTTTACTAATTGTTTCGCCTCGCCATCGTGGAAACCATGCTTTAGCTGATAATTTTAGTTTTTTGTATGATTAAGTTGGTCGCCTGCGAATATTTTGCTTAAAGTTAAAAATATTTTATCTTGGTGGGAGTTTCCATTCGACAACTTGAGTTATTTCATTTGCGGAAAAGTGTGAATCTAAAAATTCGCACAAAAAATCACAGTTGAGTAGTCGGCTTAAAGTTCGATCATACCAAGCGCGGCGCATCGGCGGCAAATTTAAATACACGTTTTTATTATTCATAAAATAATTTACAAACTTTATATTTTTATTAGAAAAATTACAATTTTAAGAAATGTATCGAATGAAGTTGCATCTGCCGCCGCGAAATTATGTTCCACACTCAGCGGCAAAAAAAATCGCTCTTCATCGCGAAAATTTTAAATTAAAATCAATCGAATTATTTCGCATCGCACAACGTTTTGTTTGTTTGTAGCACAATATTTTCAAAACAATGAAAATGTCAAATATTAATCAATTTCATATAATATTTGGGTGAATGATCAAAGCTTACTGCGATAATTTTCTTCAAATCTGGGTACGAAGCTTTTTTTTCTTGGCCGATAGAGCACACAGTATAATCATCAATAAAAATAATCGCACCGCGCTTGGTGTGATAGAACCTTTAATGTGATCAAACATAAAATATTTTTTAATTTTTTTTTTCGTTTACATAAAAAATTTTGTAAATTTTTTTTGAAACTTTTTAATATTGTTTAATTTGCTAATTTTATTTAAAAATAACAATTTGTAAGTAGTTTTTGAGTTGGGTTTATATTGTTTTTTGTCATAATATTTTATGTGAATAAAATTTTAAGAAGCTCTGAAGATGAACATAGGAATTCTGTTAGAAACGTTAGCTAAATAAACGTTTGTGCAAATATAGGCTAAAATACCAATTTTTTAATTATTAACCCACTCCCCCCCGCCGCGCCGTACTCGTTTGAGTGCACCACCTTATAACGTAAATTATTCGAATCTAACGGATTTAAAATATTTTTGTTTCTCGATTATTTGTCGTTGATTAAGAGGTTGTTACCTTGAAATCGAAAAACTATTTTCATTTGCTCAACAATGATGGAATTGGAATTTCAAAATATCGGATGGTCAAACTAGGCAGTTCAAGTGGATATTGTTACGCTTTCAAAATTTATTGTGAAAAACCAGCAGACGAATCAGGGTTAAAGACGCCCATTTTTCGCGAAAATAAATTGTTTTCTTTAAAATGATTGTTGTATTTATGCTCAACAACTTTTCAAAACCATAGTAGGTTGTGAAACAGCATATTTTCCATTTCTTCCAACGCAGTTAAATCTACAAATGAGATCTTTTTCAAATGTAGACAAGAATTTTTAATCTCACTAAAACAGTGAGATTAATCTACATTTTTTACTGAGATATTTGTATCCAGCGCATAGAAGTTGTGAGGTCTCTTTTTTTTTAGTGAGATTTACCTGCGCTGGATATGCCCATTGTATAATCATATCGATCATTCACTCTTAGGCCGTGTGCAAACCGGTTAAAAAGTTAAATATTTTAACTGTGGTAAAAATAATAAAATTTACCACATATTTTAACCGATTTGCTGGGTGAATTGCAACCAGTTAAAAAGTTAAAATTTTGACGTCTGCTTGTTTTTACTTTTGGAAATAAAATTGAATAATTAATAAATAACTTAGAATATCGAAAACGAATATGTATTAATTTTGGCTTAAATATTTGCTTATTTATAATATGTAATTCATTTAATAAATTATAGAAGTATACAAAATTGTAAAATTTAACTTCATAATTCTACAGTACCAAGAATAATTATGATTATTAAAAATCTTTAGGAAGCCCAAAACAAGTCTCTGAACATTGAAGTTAAATAAGAGATGTTCATAAACATTTGCAAGATAAAAATTTTAACTGGTCTGTGACAACCAGTTAAAATTTTTGTGGTGAATATACAGGTGAGGTAAGCCTCGTTTAACGAACGTATTGTGTCCGTTCGTTAGTTGAGGTTTCTTTTGATTTGATTTTGAATTTTAACAACAAAAAAAATGTTGTAATTGTTTTTGTTGTTTTATGTATTTACTACAAAAAAGGCGAATTTAAAAAATTCGTTAATTCTAGGTTTGAAGCTCGTAATACCAGGTTTTCCAACAATTTTGGATGTTCGTTAATTCGAGGATTCGTTATTCGAGGGTTCGTTAAACGAGGTTTACCTGTAATGTCAAAAATTTAATTTTTTAACTTTTTATGCGGTATTTTTTTTCTTTTCGCACACAGACTAAATCAGCTAGAAATTTAATTATTGTCAAGTTTAAGTCAGCGGATCTGAAGGACAAATTATTTGAATGGAAAAAGAAAAGGAATATAATCAACTCATCTGATAATGGTCTATCTGAGTACAATAAAGTGGATATATTCCAATAGTGGTACTCGTGGATTTATTCCAATATCCAAAATGGGACTGTATAATGAATGTCAGAAATTAAAATCGGATAAGAAATGAAAATACTGCTGGTATAGAAATTTTTAGTTTTACTTTAGTCATAATATGATTTTTGACATTTTCGATAATCAATTTTGTTTCATCCATCAGAACATTAGAAGTTCAAGGATGAATTTGGATGAATTTATGAGCCACTTTGATGCTGCGAAAAACAAGCCAAAATTTTTTTTCTTTTCAGAAATTTTTATTGATGATGATAATCTAGTTGATTATAAATTTATTGCTATGTAATTGTAACTCGGTTAACAGAAATGCTGGTGTTGCAGCTTATATTCATATTTCTTTACATTCCGTAACCGAATGTTTAAAATTTAAAAGTGCGGATGGTATAAAGATTGCCTTTAATATTGGTAATATCATTGTTAATTTTTTAGGTTTCTATAGATTACATGCCTTTTCAAATGATCTTTTTACTAATGAATTGGAGGAGTGCCTAATGAATATTGACTTATTGTCTAATGATCGTTCTATAATGGACTACAAGTTGTTGATGTCGGCCTTCGGGCTTGAATCACAAAATGATCAGCCTACACGTATAACACAAAATAATGCTACGATTTCTGAGAATTAGGCCAAGATTGCAACACAATACAAATAAAATCTCAAGATGAAGTAGAACTAATAGAAGATAAGTATCTGTACATAGCATCAAAAAATGGAATAAAAATCGAAATCAACTGTAACGTAAATAATGTAGTCATCAAAGGCACGATATTCCTTTGCTAGCGCAGAAGACAATTGAAAATCTTCAGGAAATCCAGCAACAACAACAAATAACATCACTAAGCCTCTTCTACAATAATCGTAATCATTTTAATAATAATAATAACTTTTTACCTTTACAGAAAATATAAAACCTCTGTAAAAAAATTTAAAACTAAATTACTACAGTTCGCAGTAAACCATGACACTTGAAATAAGGGTACCGAGGACGGCATCAATTTAGGAGGGTAGGAGTTATGTGTCATCAACACATCACCCATCAACACTCATGTATCCGAGTCAACATCCGATATAAATAATATCGCGATAACATTCCCAAAAACAAAATTAATCCATTCAATACAAAGTTGTTATTACAAAGATATCTTTAATCATAAAAACTAATTGATAAAAATTAATGAACAATTTCATATAATATACTAGTGGGCCCTGCAGACATTGACCTGCCAGCTGCTATAGACCACCTTCTATGTAGGCCGTATTTCATGTAGGCAGCCTTGTATCTGGTGTTTGATATTTTATGCATTTCACATACATAGAACACATGCGCAAGTCATATGCAAATAAAAAGTTTCGGCCAAAGCAGCTGATATTTTACACAGTGCTGTCTCTATGTGTGATTTTGATGACACGGCTGTCAACTGGATTACCGACCATAATAACAGCAACTTCGTCTACGGTTGCAGCGTTAAACCTGCCAGAATGTTCTCCTGATGGTCCCTTTGTCGGCATTGATGACGATTTGATAGTTGTAATTTCTCAATTGTGGTGACACTCCTTTAAACAATTGAATAAGTTGATTTCGATTCTCCATACAATTTTCCAACAATTTCATAATTGCTCGCTTTTCTGCCCGTTCGATGAAATTGTACTGGCACCCGGTTGTCACGCGTTTTTCATCACTGCCCATAAGATATATTTGGAGAAACTTCGGGTCCTTATTAGGTATCGGTATCAATGAACCAATTTTATGTTACATCTGGCCTTTTATTTTTAATGTATAGACTCAAAGTTGCATCCGGTGGATCTATGATCGTGAATTTTTGTTGCTGCAAACAACGTCATTTGGAAGCAACAATTGAATTTGGGCATCTTGCACAAAAACATTTTTTGAATCGTCTGATGTGCCAGTTATAAGTGATTGTAATGGCTCCGGCGGAGTAGTAGGAGGTGGCAGTACAACTTTTCCTGATGCGCAACAGATGCTGGGTGCTTCATTGCGGAATAACGCGTGACAATATTAGCATTCCTTGTCCAATGCACTGATGGCAATTTTAGAATGCGCTTAATGCACGTGTTAATGCGCGGCTCATTCTGAAATGCGCGGAATTGATGCGCCACTCTCGCTTTTAATACATTGTGCTGTAAACGTCCGTTGCGATGTGCTTGAGATTCTGGCGTACGTCTCTCTACTGCGTTGATTCTGTGTTCATTTATTTGCGCAGTTTCTGTCTGCATTCTATCGCATTTCGTTAGCGTCGCGCTCCTATGCTGCTTGCATTATTAAGGTTTGACCTTCCTCGCGGCATTTTACTAAAAATACTAATATTACACAAAATGATGCATAGCACTGAGCCGGTCCGATATTTTTTAAAGTTGCATTAAAGCAAAGGAACACTCGAATTTTGATATCATGTATTTTAGACTTACTCGTATTTAAATTGACAAGAGATTCGGATGGGCCTAACCGGTTACCGGGCAAGTGTAATGTTGCATTAATGAGTTTTTACATTTAAAATGTTATATATCACCATTTTATGAGTCATTTGATTGCCCGCCAACCACAGAAAGTATATTACCCTATTATGTAAAACGACATTGAAAGAAATTGTGTATTCAAATAAATAAGAAAAATACAAAAAATATCTAAATCTTAATAAATAAGTCGAAGAAGAAACAGATGACAATAAATTTTGATTTATTTTGTTATATTCCCAAACCAATTAACTAAATAATCCAAACAACTACAACAGTGAACGAAAGTAAATAAATCAATTTCATGTTAATGTGTATTATGTAATATTATATGTTTATGTTTACGGATATGTTGGACGACTGTACAAGTATTATTATTTTAAACAATGTTTGCAAGACAAAATACTGTTACCTAAAATACCAAAATATGTAAATTAAGTGAAAATGGTAATATGTACGAGTATCTAGTACAATTAAAAGGTGTTAATTATGCGAATATTATGAAAGACATTCTATACAAATGAAGTTTTAATTTTTTATGAATTTTGATGCTACCGTCGAAGAAAACAAACGAAATGATTTTGCAAAGGTTAATTTGGAAATTCCGCATTATTTAAAAAAAAAATTGTGAAATGGAATTACTTAGGAACGTAAAATAAATTCAATGTTAGATGTGCGAAATGCGAATATATGTGTATAGGAAGATTTAGACGCAAATATTTTTATTTTGTTAATAAATTGACCTTACATAATCGGAAGAAATGATTTTTTATGGTTTTTCTGTCGCGTTTAATTTTATTTGTCATAAGTAAAAGTAAATATTAGACTCGCACATTAATTATCATCCTTCAAAATTAAATTTGTTTATTTTTTTTTTTTTTTACTTTTGAAATGATAACTTAAAGAAATATACAAAATGGTCAATATTATTTATTGTGCATGACTTTCACCCAGACAAGTTTTAATGTGAACGTAAAATGCAGACAGTTCGTCCCAATTGCACTAAATATGGAATGAAAATTATAAAAAATAAAACATAAAACGATTATTTAACATAAGAAATGCATGAGAAGAGTTACGCAAACATAATTTGATGTTTTGCGTTCATTACTCTTTAACACAAAACACAAACATTTGAATGTTTATAAATAGATGAGAGTACAACCAGAGATAAATATCAACAAATTGTAATTTTCACAATAAATAAAACCTTGAATTTAAAATTTTTTCGAAAAATATTTATTGCTAATTTTTAATAATCGATCTGACATAAAACGGTTGGTCGAGCTGTTAAAAAACAGGAAAATTATACAAGGTGACCCAGTGAAAACGAAACATACTGATTATCTCGATAACCGTTGACTTAATGGAGGGGGACACATATTCATTGCCCATTACAGTGCATTTACTCGAGAAGTAACGGTCGAAATTAAAACATTAAAAGGCTGTTGCTCAGAAAGTTTATTTAGTAAACGCTACATTTCAATTTTCTTACAATTATCTGCGATTTCTTTAAAAATAAATAAAGCATATTTTTTAGAAATATGGTCTCGTTGGAAATTAAATCTCTTTAAAATAATGTAACACCCAAACATAAGGGTGACTATTTGGAAAGTGGTATCCATCCGCCAGAGGGACGAAGTTATGTAAATTACTTTACCAGTATTATGTATCCCCTTCGAATGCTAAATTCACCTTTTAATTTGTATTAACAAAAGGGAATTATAGTGTTAAAACTACATAGTAACAGTCACAAAAGGGGTAGAGAATACTCAGTGAAATTATTGAGCGATTCTAAAATTCAAAAATTAAACATACAGCAAATAACAGTGCAAACAGTTTAGTTCACTTGATAGTAACGTGAACATAAACAATAAAATAAAAAAATAACGGTGTCGCCAATTGAGGTGAAAAACAAAACATTAAATTAAATAAAAAACGTTTTGGCGTAATTAATAAATTAAAAATTATAAAACAAAATTACAATCTGTTGGAAACCTAAAACTGATGTTGAATTTTATACACATGATCCACAAGCAAGTCAAATGAAAATAGTAGTTTCCGAATTTTCTGACTATACTTCAGATGAAATTGAACAAATGCTTAAACTGGATTTAATACCAATACCAGCTCTTAAAAAACTTCAAACTCCAGATAAGGTGGTTTTTGATAGCAGAATGAAGCCGACATATCGCCAAAAAGAACGATTAACAAGGGGCAAAGTGAAAGTGGTTAATGACCTTTGCGGTACTACGACTCAAGCAGATTCAACTACTAAGCCCCCAAATTTTGATTCATCAGCGGCATCATCTAGCAAGCCGGATAACATTTGCCTTAGTAGCCCCCCGAATAATGGGGAAATATCCGAAGTTAATACCCAGTGGAACTTAAGCAATCAACAAGTAGTACGAGGTTCTAATATCTTGCCAGATATTATTATCAAAACCGAACCACATAAATTTTGGCTTCACCTATCCAGACTGGATCCTCAAACAACTGAGGATGATGTTTTAGCTATGGCTAATAAGTGTTTGGGAACAAGTTTCTACCATGTTGGTAAATTGATTCCCAAAACGAAAAAAATTCAGGATTTGGAATATGTACTTATGTTTCAAGTTTGGAATAAACGAAGATCTCAAGGACAAGGCTTTAAGTTCGGAAACCTGACCAACTGGCTTATATATTAGACCATTTAAGAATCAAAATTTTCGGAAAGCAGTTGCCTCAAACATCAAATTACGCAACCCAACTGTAGAAATACACTCTACACTCCAGACACTCAGATTTAGACACTCCAGAGTTTACGGGAGGTTGTTTTAAATAAGTGAATGGTTCGGCCCATATGTTCAAAACTAACTACAGTATCCTCTATTTATTACCATAATACATGCAGTATTCGAGGGAAATCTAAATTGTTTCTGTTGGGTGTCCTCGACAACGATTATGATTTCATAGTTATTTGTGAAACATGGCTTACAAAAAATTTCAATTCAGAAGAATACGTTCCATCAGATTAGGTGGTCTATAGAAAAGACAGACATGATTTTGATACCAGCCTTAAACGAGGAGGTGTGTTGATTGAAGTGAAAAATTTACTTTCGAGTGAGGTTATAGCGTGTCATCCGGTATACGATATTATGGCTGTACGTATTAAAGCCGATATTTATTTTATCTTCGTGGTCGCTGTATATGTATGTGCCCTGTGGATCAACTTTAGAAGTTTATCTTGAATTTATTGATTTGTGCAATTCAGTAATATCTGCAGTGCATATTGATGAACAACTCATGATCATTGGTGATTTCAATCTTCCAGATATTGTTTGGTTTGACGTTGATGGTGTTCTCACGCCCTCTTCTAACGATCAGAAAGAACCAGATAAGCAACTGGATCAATTGAACCAGATAAGCAACAGTCGAGGAAAACTATTGGATTTAGCATTTTCATCTGATGTTATGTATTCGGATATTTCTTCATGTTAGGATTTTACTGGACGTGGGAGTGTCTACCATACTCGAATAATGATAAATATTTTTCATGAAAAATGCAATACTAATTTTTAATTCTTTTCAATTTGATTTTAGGCATGCTGACTATATTTCTTTAAAGAAATTTCTTGTCAACTCTGATTGGGAGTTCCTTAGGCGTGGGAAAAACTTGAACGAAGCCGTTTCTTTGTTCAATGAACTACTGAAGACTGGTGTTGAAAGGTATGTCCCTTTAATTAAAAATAAACCTCGGTTTCGTAAACCATGGTACAATAAGAAACTACTGCGCTTGGAAAAACGGCGTAACAAATTTCATTCATTATATAGGCTACATGGTGTTGAGTTTTATTCTAGATTCGATGCGTCTCGAAAAGAATTTGAAATTTGAAATTGGTTCCTAAGTTGATTTAACGTTCAATCCAAGAAAATTCTGGAATTTCCTCAATGGTAAAAGGAAAGCGGTTGGGTTTCCTTCACCGATGATATATCAGAATTCATTGGCGAGTCAACCCCCTGATATCTGCAATCTGTTCGCCAAATATTTTGAGTCCGTGTACGAACCATCCGCGATATCATTTTCATCACCTAACACGTCTCCATTTGCTTGTAATCGTACTGATTACAATTTATTAAAATTCACTGAAACGAAGGTTTATGACTGCTTGTCTCTTCTTGATGTAAATAAGGGGGCTGGTCATGATGGCCACCCATCCTCATTAAAAATTGTGCAGAAAGTTTAGCTCTTTCGCTTACTCACTTCTTTGAAAGCCTTCGAACTGGGATTTTTCCTGATCGCTAAAAATATCCTTCATTCGTCCATTTTTTAAATCTGGCAAAAGATGTGAAATTAACAATTATAGAGGAATTGCTATTCTTTCTGCTATTCCCAAACTTTTCGAAGCCATGGTGCAGAGATTTTTATTTTTTCATGTGAAATCTCTTATTTTGCCTGCACAACATGGGTTTTATCCGGGAAGATCTACAATTACCAATTTGGCTGCATTCTGTGGACATTTATACAGCAGAATCGAGGGCCGGCAACAAGTAGATGTTGTTTACACTGACTTTTGAAAAGCTTTTGATAAAATTGATCATTCAATTCTTATCTATAAGCTAGAGAAACTAAATTGTGAGTTCATCCCTATCAAATGGTTGGAATCTTATCTGTTTGGCCGGTCACAATACGTTAAGATTAATGATTTTGCTTCTCATTTATTTCGTGTAACTTCTGGAGTACCACAAGGTAGTCACATTGGTCCACTTCTTTTCTCATTAATATTTATTAATGATGTTGTGGAGTGTTTTGAATTTGCACAATGCCTTCTTTACGCAGATGATACGAAAATATTCGCTCTGATTTTTTCAATTTCTGATTGTTTAAAGTTACGAAGTGATTTGAACACATTTTGCAGTTGGTCGTTTAACAACAAATTGTTGTTGAATGTGGCCAAATGTAAGGTTATCTCTTTTTTTAGAAAGCGATCACCTATTCTTCAGCAGTATTTTCTTTATAATATGGTCATTGACAGAGTTGAGTTCATGTCTGACGGGTATACTTTTTCCTTCTGATCTTTCCTATACAAAACATATTGATTCTATTACTGCTAAGGTTTACATTATGTTAGGCTTCATTAAGCGTAATTTTAAACACTTTTGTGACCCGCTCACACTAAAATCTTTATATGTGTCCTTTGTTCGGTCTATTCTTGAATTCGCTTCTCAGATTTGGTCACCATTTTATAAGAATCATTCAGAAAGAATTGAAAGCGTTTAGAAGCAATTTGTACTGTATGCTCTTCGTGATCTACCTTCTGATAGAGTGAATAACTATTTTCTTCTGCCTTATAAAGATCGCTGTAATTTATTAAAATTACAACGATTAAATCCCCGAAGAGACGTAGCATCCGCTACCTTTGTGCGCGATGTTTTGACCTCACACATTAAAGCCGACAGAACACCAATCAAAGACAATTCAGTGCACCAACCATCGATGAAGTGGCAATTGTGATTGCTGGTGACGAATTTATCTCACGTGACATCATCCTCCATTGCCGCAACGATCAACTTCAACGGATTTCAGTAATGCATCTCTCCTATGATGCATTACAATACCAAAGTATGAACTGGGATGGACAAAATGCATATCACATTAATATATTAAACAAAGAAATCCAACTACAGGAACTTCGCCAACCACAAATAACAATCACAATAAAATAATAATCGAGAATATTGCTTCTATTTCAGAGATGAGCCAATAAATAAAAAAGTGAGTGCGATGGATTTTTATGCATATCGCTTAATGATACGCCAAAATTCCAAAAACTACATTTTGATGTGTCGGCAGTTATTTCATCAATTCGTCTCGTATATTTATGCGAAAATTGAATCGGTACGACTTTTATTTATACGATTGAAACAAGCTTAACTGCGATCCCATACGTACATATAGTCGCCCCTCTCTATTCATAATGTTCGCATGGGAAGAGGTTAAAAATCAATTATTAACTGGACAATCATCTTCGGATCGACACGACCTCACCGCACGTTTTTCAAACAAAAGTTAAAATCACTGATGGAATTATTAGTAAAATATCGCGTATTTCAAGAAATACGTTGCTGGACGCACTCGATAATGGCAAAAACGTGGATTACCAAATGCACAAAATAACAACAAATCAATTAGATTAAGTGATTGTATGAAATAACCGATCAACAACTCGATCCAAACTTATTTGAAATAGTCACCAAAAATATGATCCATGGACTATGCGGAATCATCAGTCAAACGTTTCCGTGCATGGCAGATGGAAAATGCACATAAAATACCCAAAAAAAATATTAAAAGAAATCATCACTGGCAACGATGGTTAACCAATCGATAATCGCTGGGTTTTACCGTGTTCGCTATTGCTCTCCAAAACATACAAAGCGCTTATTAACGTGGAATATTGCAATTCTGTCAAATCGATCAAATATATCTGCAAATAAGACAACAAAGGATCGGACATGACTGTCGTTGCAGTGACCAATAGAAACGATAAAATCACGAGATACCGATTGAGTCGCTATATAAGTAGTAATGAGGCAAATTGGCAGCTTTTGGCCTTTACCATAAATGAACGCCACCCAACAGTTGTCCAGTTGGCTGTTCATCTGGAAAATGGACAACGCGTGTATTTCACTGCAGAGAATGCACGACATCGAGCAGATACACCACCAGCCACAACATTGACAGCATTCTTCACATTAAACCAAGATGATGAATTCGCTAGGACCTTGCTATATTCAAAGGTACCAACAAAATTCACATGGAAAACAGCGAAAAAAGCAAGGAGAAGCTGTAAGGGATACAACAATTTATATTCAACCGATGCATTGAGTAGATTGTATACCGTTCGTCTCAACAATGCAGAATGTTTTTACTTGCAATTATTGGTAGTTAATGTGCGGGGGCCCGCATCGTTTGAATAATTTTAGAACAGTTGGTGCCTAATTATGCCAAACTTATCGTGAAGTATATGCCAGAAATTAAAATTACTGGAAAATGATACACATTGGGATGCATCACTACCGAACGCATCATTCACTTGCAAACCACAGCAAATTCGCACAATATTTTCACAACTTGCTTCCCGTATAATCCAAAATATTTGTGGGAAAAATACAAAGATCAAATGAATGATTTTACATCGAGCTGCGTGCAGCCAGTAACGAGGACAAACGTTTATCACTCGATTAGCAGATGACGTATAAAACCGAAATTTGCACAGAGAGCAATAATTCAATGTGAATAAGCTACAGATACTAATTCAAACAAATCTACCGAAACTGACGATACAACAACACAACGCATATAACGGCATTTTGAATGCAATTTCACAACAAATCGGCGGTTTGTTTTTCCTTGATGCTCTCGGTGGAACAGGCAAATCATTTCTCTTATCATTGATGTTGATGACCTCACAAAACGACTCACAAAATAACATTGCATAGAACAATGCATTCTGCATTCAAATTGACATTAAACATGCAATGTATTAAGACACCCACTTGCAACACAAAAAAGAATTTAGGAATGGGAAAAGTTTTGCAAGCATGTAAACTAATAGTATGTGATGAATGCACAATGGCCCACAAAAAAACTTTGGAAGAAATCAATCGGACGCTCCAAGATTTAAGAAGTAATACAGAGCCATTCGGAGGTGCACTCAATTTGCTGGCTGGTGATTTTCGTCAGACTCTACTAATTATACCGCGTTCCACGCTAACCGATGAACTAAACGCATGTCTCAAATCGAAACGGCAAAATACCAATCGATGACACCACAAATTGCATTACCATCAGATTTTTGTAACTTTACACAGACAATTGACGAATTGATCACTAGCATATTCCCAAATATCAATTGCAATTACAAAAATCACCAATGGTGCCATTATTGGCGGCCAAAAACAATGATGTTAATGATACTAACAGTACGTACTACAACGTATAAGTTAGTTGATTGCGTCATGAATCAAGACGAAGTCGTTGATTATCCGGTGAATTCCTGAATTAACTTGATATGCCAGAATTTACAAATTGATATTGAAAATAGGTACATCCATCATTAAGCTTCTAAATATCGATCATAACAATGAAAAATTCAAAGAAGAACATATCTTATTTTCGCGAATACCAATGATACCGACCAATATGCCAATCGAATTCAAAAGACTGCAATTTCTAGTGCGACTCGGACAGCTATACGTGACCTGTTCACGCGCCGGAAAACCCGCCAACTTATTTATGTACGTACCAAACACCAAAAATATTGTTTACCCCCGAGTATTCCAATAATATAATTATCATTCAAATATTCGTTCATTCATTAAAAAAACACACAAACATACAAAAACACTCATTTCATTCAACTGCGATGCAGCGCATGCTATAGGCATAGACAATCATAATAGATCTCTCATTTGACTAAAAACAGAAAATAAAAACAAAAATTTTCCATTCAAATATTATCGGTGTATTGCGTATACGTATTATATTTGCAACGCATTCTAAAATTATTGCCTTATAAAATACACAACACAACGATACATTGGAATTATCAGAAGTTTTTGTTTTTTTCCTTTAGTTACTATGAAATGAGAAATCTAGTATGAATGTCTATGCTATTGACGATTGTAAAAGTAGAGAAAGTGCCTCTCGAGGACAATAGTTAAAATGATGCACCTGATAAAATGACATTTGTCACAAATGCGACGAAAGAAAATTTAGCAATGTGGTAATTAAAAATTGTTTTTATAGTCCGAAATTGGATTAATTTACAATTATTAGCAATCCGGTAAGTAAAAATTGTGGTTACAGTGCAAAATTGGAATTGTTTACAATAATTTCGAATGTCAAATTATCAGGTACTTCAGTTTAAAAATTTTCCACTAGGTGGAATCCGTGATGCTCCAATCGTCAATAGGTATCAGTTACATGTTGCATATTATATAAATACCCTTTGCTACAAAAAGGCGTTGCAGAGTATAGTACCTATTTAATAAAAATAAAGTTCTTAGGCAAAGATTTTGTCATCAACAGAAGAGATTAACCATATCTGGTTAATAAGTACAGTTCCATACACAGTACAACAATAACATAATCCCGTTTGTGATAGATTTAAAATAAAATAAAATCGGAAAGTTTATTTATAAAATGAAACGAGGTTTCTATACTATAAAATTGTAAATTTTCAAGATAATTGTGGTTACATATTTAAACAACCCGTTCTAACTCGGGGACATCAACATTAACTATAACCAAGCTAAAATTGTGCGCTTTCAGTACTGCAATTAAACTATGAGGATTTCCCGGCAAACTGTGATGGAATTTTACACAAATCATGATTGTATACTCTGTGACCGTAGGGCTTCAAATATACTTACATATGCTACACATTGTTTGAAACTAGTTTAGCTGTTCTAGCAATATAAATTTAAATTGTTGTTGAAATATTTCTAGAAATATTTAGAATGTAAAGTCGTAGAATGATGTAATTGATGCGTATTACAATTATCATTGGAGAAATAGAGCTGCAATTGGTTGATTCGAGATATTTTACTACACGATTAATAGGGCAGATTGTAAATGGAATTGGAACAAGAATCTTACTAGCAGGCCAAACTGAATTATGATATTTATTTTAATATTTCACACGAGCTTATTAAACTAGAATTTAATTAGATAAGTTAAAAAAATCATCAGGATTATCTACATGGAATTAAGTATAATTTACAAGATCTAATTAAAAAACAGAGCTTTTCAAATTATGCAAAAACAACAAAAAATATTTTTTTTATTATACCGAGAATTCAACTATAAAAAAACGAGTTTATACTGAGAAATAGATTCGTGTTATATTTATTTGTTGTTATTAGTTCCGTGTTACAATTACAATAATGCTCCTATTATTGGTTATATGTTTTAATCACAACTTTCTGGAATATAGCTTTGGTATAGGTAATTAAAAATCTTTATGCATTAGCCAATAATATGGTGTTGCAATTATGGGAGCTACAAGGATTCGAATTTCGAACTGCATGTTTATCGGATTATGCGCACTATCCTAGATTATTTATGTATAATCTACGTATATAGCATGGGCAAAGATGTTACTAATTTACTATTAATATAAGAAGGTAAGTTCAGTTAACAAGCGCACTATTCCCAAAACAGAACCACATTAATATCACAGATTCGCCCAATTTCACGATAAGTTAGACCTGTCTTAACTAAAGTCACAATTTTTGTAGCGCGAACAAATGGATGGTGTCCTAGAAAGGATGGATAAGCCTGAAATACCTCATAGTATTTGGAAAAATATCTCAACTTCAATTTTAATCATGAAATATGGAAAATATATTTTTTTTTAAACGATTATGCTGAAAACAGATGAGCAGAATTCTGCAAGCAGAAAAATTAGAATACACACGTTTATACGGCATGAAATACATACATGAATTCCGCTTTCCGAGCAGAATTCTGCTTTGTGTCTCTATTTCTAATTTTGCTGCGAATCAGTAGGCAATATTACGTAAAAGATAACAAATCTAGTACAATTTGTATACTTTTTATTTTTTCAATGAATTTTTTTAATTTGTTGACAGAAAATAAGTTTTGTGTGGCAAGTGCCAAATTGGAGGATAAAAATTAAATGATTTGTGCCAAAATAAGGCATCATTCATTTAAAAAAATTGTACATTAAAATTAAATGTGTATCAAATAAATACCACAAATTAAAATTCTGCTTGCCAAAAAAGACGCTCATGTATTTTACCCAAATTTCTGCCGGCAGTGCTGCTAGCAGAAATTCTGCTCATGTGTTTCCAGCATAAATCTAATATTGCTGCGAATCAGTAGGCTACATTACGTAAAAGAAAACAAATCTAGTACCATTTGTATACTTTTTATGTTTTCCAATCAATTTTTTTAATTTCTTGACAGAAAATATGTTTTATGTGAAAAGTGCCCAAATGGAGGATAAAAATTAATTAATTTGTGACAAAATATGACATCATTCATACAAAAAATTGTATATACAAATTAAATATGTATTAAATAAACGTTAAAAAATAAAGAAATGGATACATGTGTTTTGAATGCATATCTGCATGCATCACTGCATGCAGAAATTCTGCACATCTGTTTCCAGCATTAAGCGACTTGGTGAACAAAAAATGTATGAAAGCCTAAGCGGCCAACTATTTTAAAAAAAATGCGTATTTAATACAGATTTCAAAATGGAATAATTCATCTTTTTATTTAATGTAAATAAGAGGTTATTGCTATTACATAATATATGCAGAAGGAGTAAATTCGACTCAATAACAAAATTTTAAAAATTCAATCATTTGTTGTCTTTAACTGTATCTGATGATAAGGGTTTCATAAAAACCAGCGTAACTCAGTAAAAAGTCTTTATTTGACTTATGTACATTTAAAATAAATGCTCAAACTGTCTGCCACCGACTCTGATACATGCGTGACATCATCGCAGTTGAGTAATTTTTGAAGCGGATTCCTGGACACGGCTACGTAACTCTTGTAAATTTCTGATCGGCTTGAAGTCGACCTTTTTTTATAGGCAACACCAATAAAAAAAATGCAACAGATTTAGTTCCAGGGAACGTGGAGCCCACAAAATGGGCCCAAGGCGGCCAATCCACCTATCTGGGTATGTGCCATGCAAGTACGCACGGAAGTTTACTTCTTAGTTCAAGGGCAGTTCAAATGGGCCAATTATCATTCCGTTCAATACGGCAGTCCAATAATTTATTTTGAACTGGTACTGGGATCTGTTTTCGCGCATTAAATGCGTATTCGAAAGTTGCCAGCTGTGCAGATTATGCTTGTTGAATTATCCATCTCTGTTCAGCGTTCATTCATCGCAGAATATTATTAAAGAATGCAAGCAACTGTCGCAGAGTTTGCACGCATGTAATAAGGTAGGGGTGGAACTTATTTTTCTTTTCAATATACGGTGCACGCTCGGGTTTGCGATCCCAGTGCGACGTGCTATTGCTCTTGTAGAGGTAGACGGATCTCGCTCAATTTCCTCAAGCATCGTGGCTTCAGTGTCAGTGCTAATAGGTTTTCCAGTGCTAGTACCACCAACACCGCTGCCTGGTATGCTTCCTTCCTAGTAACATTCATGGACTCTGATGAATACGCGTTAATCCGGCTGACGCACGTTGGCAGTATATTTCCCTACAAAGGGATTCAGCTTTATTTGCATTGCCTCTGCATTCACCGTAAATAAAATGCATATATGCGTATTCCTGTGATGTGTACTGAATACGTGGCATTTTGATACACAAACGTCCGTCCAACAAACAAAGTCGAAACCAGTAAGCAAAATGCATAGTCCAATCAAATAGCCAGCTGTCATCGTTTCAACACTGAATCACAATCACAGCGAGATGAATACAGAATAAACACATGCGATGTCGGAAAAGTCTAGTGACGCACTAAATATAGTACATACTTACCTTATCTGCTATTTATTAACGGCGCCTACTCCCTCGCGGCGCTCTCGCTCGCTCACACTTTAATAACTCAAACAACCTTGAACAAAAGATTTAAACAAAAAAAGATTATCACTGTGTTACGATGTTTTTTATGAAGCTCTTATCATCAGGTATAGTTTAAGACAAGAAATGATTGAATTTTTAAAATTTTGTTATTGAGTCAAATTTATTCATTTATTTGTAGCTGTGGTATACAGAAACGCAAAGTAGTATGAAAAAAATCGACATTTTAAAACAAAATTACATAATATCTTAGGTACTACCTATGGGTACTACCTATGGTACATATTATCTTAGGTACTATACTATGAGGTGTTTCAGGCTTATCCATTCTTTCTGGTACACCCTGTGTATATATGGGATGTTTCACGTCAACTGGACCACCCCTCTGTCTAAAAATTGACGCAACATAAAAAATTCGTTCTGGGCTTAAATTGCTCGTATAAGCATATGCTTTCAAAATTTTACTGACCTTTTCAATAATTCTAGATGGCGGATTCAAAATGGAACCAAAACGAGCGAAACTTCTGGTTATAATATCATCTAGCAATTCTCATTATGTTTGTTCTGAAGGTCGCTGGTTGAGAATTCAGAGTCATATATGCTTCTATACTCGAAAGTCATTTAACCTATGCTTTAAAATCATATAGCTCCTTGACCTAACCTCGAAAATCCTAAGACACCCTCTAACGCAAGCTTTAAAACTGAAAAGCTCAAATAACAAAATCTTTGAAATGTAATATTCCCGTAACATAAACTAATAAGCCCGATAGCCTAAACCTAAGCTTCATAGTCACAGAACCTCAACCTAACCTCAAAAATCCCTGTAACTCCATAACTTAGCTTTTAAATTCCGTATCTTACTTGACTTAAGCTTTTGAAACATGTAGCCTCTTAATATAAGTTATTATATCCCATTAACCCTTTACCTAACCTTAGAAATCTCATAGCCGCTCAACCTAACCTAAAAAATTCCTATAAATTCTATCTTATATTAATTATTATATTCCGTTGACCCTTATCAAACTTTAAAAGTTCCATAACGCCTAACCTAAAATCTCCTATAAATTCCATAAAGTAAACTTTTAGACTTAAAGCTCAACAATAATTTTGAAATCAAATACTCCTCGACTTGGGCAGTTGGGCTATTACGCCTCATATCTGAACCTATACTAATAAGCCCCAGAACTCTATCGTACTTTAATTATAATTACAAATTAGGTACATACATGTTACATTTAAAATTTCCAGATTGAAAATTTTTGAAATATTATTTTGTGTAGCTAAGGAGGTCTTGATTTTTTTTGTTTGTGTATTTTAGCAAGACATTGACGATTGGAGCCGTGGTTTTAGACAACATATTAATGACCACTTGATTCACCTTCAAAAAATTTCCGCTATACCATATTTTAGTCGTTCTGCGAGCGCTGATGCTAGTTTTTCTTGGTCGCTTCAGTTTTATTTTATTCCGACAGGTAGTGCTTTCTCTACATTTACAATCGTCAATGACGCGTCAATTTCTTTTAATACTGAAAATAGTATAAAAAGTATTTAATTGCCCAGTTGCACAAAAAAAAGGCCAACACCCAGTTAACTAATATTTCCTCTTTTTCTTCTGTTATGAAAATGCGACTTGTTTCATAATATGAATTCTATGTCTATATCAGTTAATTTTGTTTTATTTTTACGTAGAAATATTTGTCATTCAGTTAAATATTTAGTAATACGAAATCTGGTAGTCAAATATTTAATTCTACCGTTACAATAGGCCCGATTCTGCCTTCCAAAATTTTATGTTATGTTATGTTATTTTTGTTTTTTCAATACAAATTCATATAGGAAGCGGGGAAATAAAATAACATAACATGAATTTTATCGTTCCAGAATCGGGCCCATTGTTCAAGTAAAAAGAAAAATAATCAGCTTACATTGATTTTGTATTATGAAACAAATCGTAATTTCATATATGAAGAAAAAGATGAAGTATTATTTAACTGGCTGTTGTCTCTTTATTTGTGCAACTGGGCATAAGTCTAGGATTAAAAGTATAGTTGCTAGGCAACACGTATAATTTTATAATCGTAATAAAGAAGCTAACTTTAATATCAAATAATAGTATTGCTACTTTTAAGACGTTTGAAAATAAATTACTTTTGTTTGCAACAAAACAATCTGTGTATTAAAAGTGTACTATAAAGCAAAATATCGAGTTCATTTCTAAAAAAAAACATAGATTTAATACAAAGTTTTTTTTTTGCTTCGTTAATAATATAATTAATAAATTTAAGTGTCACATCGATCATGACATCCTCAGATAGAGGCTGTAATCCGTATAACATTGATAGTCATGTGGGTAGATGTTTACGTCCAATATCCAAAAGTATGTATGTTGAAGTTATTTCCACGATATTCTGGAGCACAAAAAGTTTATCATTCCTGCAGAAAATATTGTCCTTCCACAAAATATGATGAAATTAAACAATCTAATGAACCTGATGACAGCAGTAATCTTTCAGACTCAGTACTTTCAGGTGAAAACAATATCCCTTGAAGAAGAGTTAGAACAGATGATAGATGGAATTAAATCCCGATTTTCAAGTTTACTTTTCAATGATCCATTGCGCATCATGATCTTTATGATTGCTCCGAATTGCTGATCAATAAGAAAAACCGCGAAAAAGTTTCAAACTTCTAGACAAAATGTTAAAACATCATGAATTTTAGTTTTCATATATTGGCATACATATGTTTTAGTATTTTATAATAACTTGTTTAATTTTCAATTTGCATGAATTTTAGTTGGTCTGTAAAGTAGACCGCAGACTCTTGTATATTGAAGCATCGGACCGCCCCAATCAAAACAATTAAGGGAATCTGTAGGAATTTTGGCAACACCATCATTATTATTATAGAATATTATAAATCAAGTTTTAAGTTTTTATGAGGATGACGAAAATAGTCGAATGATGCCAAATAAAAAAGACGTTATTACAATTAAATTGAATAGCACAAAAGAAATGAAGGTAAAACGCTTTTACTACTTTCTGATGTAGAGTCTTCATGCTCAGTTCAAAGGAAAATATCCCCACTATTTAATAGGCTTCACCAAATTTGTGGAGCTCAGACCAGTGGTGCATCCTTGCTGGATCAAGTGGCACACATTCTGTATGCGCTTGTACTGTTCACCAGAACTTTAAAACAATGGTCGATGGACTCGATGCTGTACATCTAGTAAAGCTAACCGAATGTTTCAAAAACTTCAATGAGGAAATATCAAGATTGCTTTAAATTTGTTTTGTGTAAAAATCTATCATAACCTTGTTATCTCCGAGAATGTTCATCTTGCCCAAACATTCAGGTTTTTTCTAATTATCTTTCTTTATTACTTGAAGAAAACCGCATATTACAAGTTTTGCAAGTAACTGACCCGAAAAACAAAATTAAATTTTAGTAACGTAAAATGACTGTCCTGAGACTTAGAACCGTGCAGTCATTTCGCAGATTATTTTGGACAAAAGTGTTTAAATAGTTCATGTTTTGGCAGACCTTGGGCGGTTATAATGTCTGCGAGTTCAGACTTAATCAATTTTGTTTTTCGGAAGCCGAAATTAATAAATATTGACCTAAAGGTAAACATTTTACTGACGAAGCGGAAATCGCCAATAACCGACTTAATGACAAATACTGTCGAGCTTTTGTCGGTTTTAAAGGTGAACATTTCACTGACGAAAATATTGATATGTAACCGTCTAAAAACGGTGTTTGAGATCGATAATAGTATTAGTAAAATAGTACTAGAACTGCAGAAACAAATTAAATATTTATTTTTAATTCTGTATGTAACGCTCTTTGTTAAAATTTTACAAAATTTACATAATAAAAATATGTATAAAACTAACCAATATTATTATGTACTATAATTAAATTAATATTTAAATTTTATAGTATGTTAATAGTAAATCATGGTCATTAAAAAAAACATATTAAACAATTTAATACAAACATAAATATGGTACTCAAAATAAAAAGTAATCTACATACATATGTATGTATTTAAAAATTTACATAAAAATTTCTTTTATGCTTGCTATTATTTCTTGCAGAGTCATGGGATTATCATTTAAATAATTTTGCACTTCGGTCATCAGCTGAATCACAAAGGTATTCTCATTGAAGATGAGTTTAAATCTATGAATAAAAATAATCAAACCAAAATATTAATTATATATCAATAAGTGATAAGATGTTTAGAACATATCTGATATGTAGGTCTCGATGTCGATGCCATTTTGAGGAATTTTGATATGGAATGGCAAAGGCAAAAAGTTTTGATAAGTTTCAGTGGCGTTTTCAAATAATCATATATTATGTACATTAATAATCATATAATATGTTAAATGATTTTATCAGCACAACTACAAATTAGTTTTTTAATTCAATTTTGAATAATTGGAATTTGTTAACACTTTACTTAATTTTTTTTGTCCTCACAAATTTTTCACGCTTGCTTGTTGTACGGATTCACTTTTACAAATGATACAAAATGTCTGTTCTTCGTTTATTAAAATTTGTTTCAAAAACGAAAACTGTAAAATAACCGGTCTTCGGTTATTTTTCATTACCAAATTTTAGTTTAGTATCGAAATTTGTTGAACGATTCACGAATTTGATAAGATATTTCGTTTAAGGGTCGAATCGAGTGTCGTTTAAAGATCGTCGTCCCGGTTTTTTTATACATGGATGGTGGTTACGTGATATTACCAAATAACAGTTTTTTTTTCGAGTATTTTTGAAGGCTTAACGGATTTACCCGATTTTTATTTAGTGTCGTTTAACAATCGTGGTTAATTTTTAGGTGTCGTATATTTTTTATCAAATCGGCAAGCATTCGTATGATTTAACAGAATTATTTAATTTTTACTTTTCCCACTATAACAAGTTATATTGGGTAAATTGTACTCGCGAAAAAATTTTTGTTCCAAATTTTCACATTTCTCGACGAATTAGGTTACCAGGACCCCGAAACACCGATCAGAAAAATGTCGTGTCCGTCCTTCCGTCCGTCCTTCCAGTCGCACATTTTTATTACTTTTGTTTTGCCTGCCATTCTCACAACTATTGATAGTTTTTGGTCGAAATTTTGTACAAAGATAGATTTTAGTAATAAGCAGTTAGTGTTAACTTTTAGAACCATTCGAGTATAAAATAGAGGGGGCTCCAGTGGGAGAGAAAACTGCCAAACAGATATTCTCAAAAACAGGACCGACCATGATTTAAATTGTCGTGATTATTTGTGATATTGGGGAAGGGGTCTCCAAATTTAAGTAAAGCCGTGACATGTTGTGATAGCCCAAAAAAACGCCTGCCCAAAACAGCGGAAAATATTTGTAAAATACAAATGGTTGGTTTGGTGTTCTTTAACGGATGCTTTCTGGGAAAAGTGTCGTCCGAAAGTCGGATAGACCCAATGTTTTGTTGTAATTTTCAAACGACAATTTACAGACTCATAACCGCTTGGTTACAAATTGTTTTTCGGGTGGTTGGGCTACATTAAAGAAAGAGGGTCTATCTCCAGAAGATATTTAGAAGAAATTTTTTTAGAAGAAATTTGCACTTTTATAGAAAAACTTTCATTATGAAGCAAATTAATACAAGAAAAATCAATTATAAACCATGTTTAATTAACTTTTTTAGGTAATTGTCAAGTGTATATTTTTTCAAAATATTTTTAATCCCTGCGATCTTAATTTAATGCACACGAATGAAAATTAAAAATAATTGTGCAGTTTTAAAGTATACTTCAACCTTATTATGGCCACCCATTTCAATTAAAATCCGTTTTAGTTTTCTATCAAAAAAATTAAAACTAAACTGTTTGTTTACCAAAAATACAAATAAATTACAGTGGCCATTTTGTTTCTTTGATATTTATATAAAAACGTTCATAGCCGGCGAAACTATTTTTTGTTTGCGGGTTTTTTTTTCTCTAGTTAAAATGCTTGAAAATGTATGTATTACATTTTATTATTAAACTAAAGATTTTTTTTTGTTTCTTGTGACTAAATAGATTTTCTAAGGACAGAAAATTTAGAAAATAACAAATACTGTCAGAAATAAATTACCTCACCTTGTAATATTTCAAAATTTATGTACGACGTCGACTATGGCAAAAAATAAAAATAAAAAAAAGAGAAATCCAAAAAAAAAAATGTGTTTTGACAGAAGTGCTCTTACGCTCAAAATATATTATCCTACCCGGTTGACTTCACTGCATGTTGCTGCAGACTCCTTTGTGTTTTAATTGATTTTTGTATAAATTAATTTCTAATTGAATTTGATTTTATTTATATTTATATTTATAGGACTTGAATAGTTTTTTCAAAACTGCAACTGGTTCAAATATTAAATCTATGTATGATTCAAAAAGTGCACCCCAATTTACACCCGAGCTACAAGATCTATTTTGTACATATATAGTCCGTTACCACGTAGAAAAAAATAAATGCATGATTATGACTGATTTTCGTCATGTGACTCGTCAAATAATTGAATAATTTCCGGAAGAAACTACAGTGAGTAGAGGGCTTAGTTAAAATTAAAGTAGTTTAGTTAAAAGTTTATTTTTTATAGGATTATTATTTCAAAATAGGAAGGCATCCTTCGGGTAAACTCGACAATAAATACAGGGTCGCCTCCAAAAATTTAAGAAAGGTTGGGTTTTTCACCGACGTTAAAAGACGGCGCAGCACTGTTGTGGTCAATGAACCACCGGGCGTAGGTTTATCAGGTAATTTGTTATTATGAGAATAATTATTTATATATTCACAACACAATTGTTGGCTTATGACATATCGCTCTCACTTAGATGAAGAGGAGGGTCCCGATGTCGACAAGGATTGGCTTAAGGTCCACAATTCGCCGTGGGGGATTGTGGAACAAAAGTGGCAACAAACTTTTGGCATACGTTCCAAAGACCTGTCAAAATTAAAAAATATTACATCTATAGTTGATCAATGGCCATTATATACAAACACTAACGGATTTCGTCTTGTATGTATTACTTAAAGTTTAATTTGACCAGACAGTAAACATCCAGAAAACAACGCAAATCTGTTTAACACATGGGCTACATTCAAATTATAAATAACATCAATTTTAAAGAAAAGATTGAAAGATAAATCAGCTTTGGAGTTGCTGAAAATCCTATCGAGTAACGAAGGTAAAATTATCAACAAAAATTATCATGCTCTGCAGATGTAACTAAAATAGCGTTAACCGTTTCGAATTTTTAGATATTCAGAATATTCAGATTTGCAAGCTGTTGCAATTTCTAATAAAACAGTCGGGGAAACACAAACTTAATGGAATCACAAAACAATTCACTATAAATGATTCTATACAATCATTTTGCATTGAGGTTTCACATTCGTCGCACGTAAATTTGAAAATTGAAATTGATAAAGAATTTTCCACGTCACGGGATATTAAGCTACAACGATTTATTATTTTTATTAACAGTGAAAATCTATAGTTTTGCGTAGTATATGATAATATATATTACACGTTTGACAAATTCCTGGTAGCGTTAGATATTTGTTTCAAAGTTTTCTTTGTATTTAAACTTGAATACCCAAAGCAATCTGTAAAATTTTGGCTTTTTGTACAAAAGTATTTGTACCAAATAAACACGGATTTTGATGATTTAACATCCGATATAATAGATGTAATTTCAGAAATTCAAAAATAAGATTGCAATAAAAGCCTTTAGATAAAAAATAATTAAAAATGTTTGCTTGTACACATAAAGTGTTCTGATACTTTTCTACAGATACATTGTTTACTAAAACGCTTTACTTACTTACACCTTTTAGGTTCATCAGCCGTTTTACAATGTTGTCAACTAAATTGCAAACAGTTATTTTCAAACCGAAATTCTTTCAAGAGCCATTTGCAAACTATAAGCATTCAACCGATGAGACTCTTACAACTAGTTTAACTATAAAGCAGAAAAAAGAAGTAGATTTATTTACCTCGACATCTCCAAATCTTAATGACTTAAATCAATCTACTGATTTACCTTTGCAAAAAACTGAACTAATAATTAACTTCAAAGATTTCCGACTAACATGACATCAATTTTGAAAAGTTTTAGAAACGACATTTTACAGTTTTTAATTGAGATTTTAAGAGAAATGATTCCTAATATATCTAATAAGTTAACCGAGCTTCTCGATGCGATTGCAGTAACATTTGATAAAGTTAAAGCCGAATATTTACTTAATTAAGAATTGAAAGAAAAAATCGGTTTCGAAAGTTCAAAAAAAATGTGTACTTCATAACGAAATTCAACAAGTATTTAAAAAAGGGCAACCTATATTCAAAAACTTTAATTACACTTGTGTACTTTCCCTAATAGTTTATCAAATAAAAACGTTTTTTGAAAAACCAAATGTACTCGATGAAACATTAAAGAACACAAACTGTTTACTACAAACTGTGGAGGGAAAAATTGCAACATTTTTCATCAGAAGAAACAGTTTTACTTTATATTTTGTATTACGACGATTTTGAAACGGGAAATGCTTTAGGAAGTCACGCAGGGTCTCAACTCAATCTATTGCGAGATTTTATTTTTATTTTCCAACTCTACCCTCAAGCAATTTAAAACTAAATAACATATTTGTAGCTATACTAATGAAAACTAATTAATTGAAAAAATTTCGTAGTAATCAATCACTCTCATACTAAATTGATTGTTTAAAAATGATTGAAACAAATCGTATTTTGATAAATTCAAGTAATAATACAAAATGTATTAAGTTTGCGCTAGGTCTCATTATTGGTGATAATTTAGCGCTCAATTCCATAATGGGTTACAGTTCTTCGTTTTCGCATAACTTATATTGCAGACTGTGTAAAGAAGAGAAACCAATTCTTCAACAATCAGTGACTGAAAATGTGATCAAATTACGTAATAGGTATTAAATTACGTTAAATTTAATTCATCATTCAATGAGCTTAAAACATTTCATGTTACTTCAAACTACTATTGCGATATAATGCATGACGTTTTTGAGGGTATTATAAAGTTTGGGTTGCGGCATGCTTTAAACGCATTTATTTACGAAAATAATTATTTCACTTTAGAGTTTCGTAATGGTATTTTAAAATCCTTTGATTATGGTGAAATAGAAGTAGAAAACCGCCTTAATTTTATCAAACCAGAGCATATTAAAAATATGAACTTGCATATGTCAGCAAAGGTTTTATTAAATATTTTCCAGTTTTTCTCGGTAGCAGAATTCCTAAAAACGACTTATGTTGGAAATATGTGCTCTGTTTATACGATCTAGTTGAATTTTTATTGAAGGATAGTTTTAATAAGGCTGATATTTACGAGAACTGATCAAAAAGCATTACACCAAATATAAGAATTGTTTTAAGACTCATTTGAAAACTAAACATTATTTACTATGCCACTATCCTCGTATAATTGAGTATTCAGGTCCATTGAAGCTGTTAAGTTGTGTGAGGATGAAGAGCAAAAATAACAAGTCAAAGAATATTCAAAAGTTTCCTGTTCACGAATTAATTTACCATTTTCGCTAAGTAAAAAAATGTTGTTACAACTTCGCATTTGATATTATAAGCCATCATACAATCAAGGAACATATTGAAATTTTAAAAACTAAAGCCATGCGATCTACGAGACCAAATCGGCTGTATTACAATAATTTAAACATGGAGTCTTATATAAAAGGTTATGCACTTGAATTAATTTCAGCAGTTCATTACAAAGGCACTTTATTCAAAGGAAGATTTCGTATTTACGAATTATCAAAACTATATATAATTTAGGATTATATGCCTTTTATTCAAAACGTTATACATTTCAAAGGGATTATCTATACAAACACTTTTGTCATATTTCATCCTCAATTAAGCATAATTGATGCGAATAATCAATTGTGGAATACATTATTATGAATAACCTATCTCAAATTAATGGAATAAATTGAACTTTACCTCCGACGATTTATACTTCCTATGACATCCAACATTCAAATTCGAACACAGATTAAATATATATGTTGCACCATTCATACTTACTGTAGTAATTCATAGTTCCTAAAACGAATAATGACTACTTCTTCAAATTTGCACAAATCATACTTAATACTCGATTATTATTCCTGTTAGGTACGGTTGAAAATAGAATATAATTTTTGTATAGATTGTGCCTTATACGCATATTTTATTCAATTATTTCTCTGGGTGAAGCAATCAATTAAAAGGGGCCGGAGGAAGTGGGGAGAGGGGAAATATATAAGGAGAATGGATAACCAATTATTAGGCCCGATTCTGGGACGATAAAATTCATGTTATGTTATTTTATTTCCCCGCTTCCTATATGAATTTGTATTGAAAAAACAAAAATAACATAACATAACATAAAATTTTGGAAGGCAGAATCGGGCCTAATATTGATTTCAGGACGCCAAGGATGGGAATCAGTCAACGGAAAAGTAATTAGTAGACAAATGTAAATAGTGACAATTGGCCGCCAAGGTATTTGTAACCGGGTCGATCTCAATCCTATCCTATCCTTCCAAGTAAATGTAAAAAAAGATGTACGGTGGGCCCGGCGTCAAAAATTCTTAGAATTACCAGGAGATCTTGCTTAATGTTTGGTCGTACATTCAAAATCAATCTATCAATCAATAACTACCGATAATTGTTTAAGACTAAAGATATCATGTGTAGAAGCGTAATAAGTTGATGGTCAGAAAAAATTCCAATGGTAAAAGTATAGTAGTTGTACTCAAGTTGTATTGAAAAAAAAACACGGTCCCTTAAAGAAAAAGCCGCCCCAATTACTATTTCGCCAACGAGAAACAGGATAGTGAACAATTTGTTTTGACATATTTGCATTCCATACCATGATTTAATTAATCCAACGTAAATCTATAACTATGTAATTATTATTATATAACGAAAAGATACAGATTGATTTATAATTTAATTTAGTCTGAGGAAAATGTCAATATTAATAAAAAAAACTGGTTACTTGTACGGATAACTTGTACATACAGATAAATTTCAAATATTGCGTGTTACAAATATAACTTGATTTATGATCAATGAATAATGGACAGCAGAATAACTACGTTTTTTATATTAAAAGTACATATTTAGCAGTTAGTAAATACTCTACCGTTTCGTAACATTTTTTGCAAGCGCATTTTATAAACAATTTCCTGCTTAATGTGTAGCTAGGCTTACACAATCTTATTATAATATAATGTACCTAAATGGTAAATTATGTATGTTAGGTTGTAAGAGTTGCAAATTTAATTAATCATATAAATACATAATTATTTCAACACTATTTTAAACATGCCATGTTTTATGTATACGGGGAGTTTCTTAAGTATGTATATGTTCAAAAAATGTGCTATCGGCTTGTGAGATATTTGCTCTAACCTAGAAAATGCAGTGTATTTAATTACTGTCAATCAAATGGAATATTTGTACAAATTGATAAATAAATTAAAACGTATATTTCAAGTTCATATACGTATTTACATATTAACATATGAGTTGTGTAGGCATAGATATGACCATTCCTATTCATAGTTTTTTTTTGTACGAGCCATTTATATAACCGCACTCTATTGCATTTCGGAGGCGGAAAAGTAAACTTTACCTTCAAAATTTGAATACACACTTGACCTAAATTCAATGATAACAATTTGGTACAGCTGTGAAGGTTAATGGGTGGTAAAAACAATTGGTTGAAATTTCCCAATATTATTTTTATACAAACATTTGTATAAATAAAATTTAATCGGTGCAAAATTTATATTCATGAATAATGTATTTCGATTGCATAATCAATTTAATGGGATATAAATATTTACGATTTTCTATCAGCTTGTTTTTGTCAATATATACTCAAACCACACGCGCTAAAGACTTATCAAAATATGTATCAATTTCATTTCATTTTTTTTTTTGATTAATCGATGTCTCATTTAAGATTGAACTACAACAATAAAATATATTGATTTTAAACCACACGTATAATATTCCCCACTTAGAATAATTAACAAGATATTTGTTCAAATTATGACTGACATATCAAACATGTATTGAAAAACGTAAAATCCAATATTTAAATTAAATTTAGTTAACATCATTTGTAATAATAAAAAAGTTCTGATGGTGCTGATACATTAAATTTATTTTAGTATTTGCCATACGTGTGTTGTTTACACACTGATTAGAGTGCTGTATAAATATAAGCTAAAAAGCTGAATAAATCACTAAGGTTAACGGAATTGACATTCAACAATTTTGGCTAGTGAAAATGAAAATTCAGTGACAAACAAAACATGTGAAAAAGATAATAAAAGTGAATCCTTCAACAACTTGCTGAATATACCTACCTTCCAATTGGTATACGCTTAAATTTCCACACCGAAAAAAAATAATGAGTTATAAATTTCTATAGTGTGATAAGCGAAGGTCGATTTTGAAATCTTAATTGCTTTTATGGTATAATGTTAAAACTGATAAATTAATGAAGTTTTTATTATATAGGTACCAACAAGAAATATCAATTATCGAAACTATTAACACTATTTGGAAGATATGGACAAAATTTCAATTAATTAAAGTCACACAAATAGTAGGTGCAATACGATATTAAGGCCTAAATTGTAAATGACTCACAAGCGTAGGTGGTAACCAAATAAAACTCATAACATTTGGATTCAAAGACAAATTCAGCAAATAAGATGTATTTGACCCACTAAACCTCATATAAAATTTATAAAATTACAAAAGTTACATGCTCGCTTACGAGTATGAAAACAAAACAAAAATGTTGAATGTCAAATAAATAAGTAAAAGCTTATATAACTTTTACTTTAAAAAGAAAACAAAAAAAACAAGTTTTCATCTTATGTTTATCTTTCATTTTCAATAAAATAATATTTTAACAATCACTTTACAACATTAAATATATTTTAGCCGTATTGGACCAACGTATACACACACATCCCCACACAAACATTAATTGTTAATCAGTCTAACTCAATTTGTTAACATAACAAACAAAAGATAATTACAATTTTTAAAGTTGTTACACTTACAATATGAATTATTGATTATTTTCTTAAAAAATTTTGAGATTTTAATTTTTAAACGCTATAGCTACACATATTCAATGAAGGTAGTTCAATATCCGTTAAAATATTTTCTACTCTAGGAAATATATGTACATAGTTTCCACTAAATTGCTTAGATTCAAATATTTTGTAATTGGATAAGGCGCACATGTAAAAAAAAAATGTGCAGTTCAAAATATGTTGGCGATTCTGCGTTTATTTTCAACCTGTTCAACATATAATATTACAAAATTACAATGTATTAAGCACAACAACAATAAAACGTAAAGATATTTCGAGACCACTTTCAATTTCATTAAATAAATAATTTTTTCGCCACTTTTTTTTTGTATTTGGAGAAACTATTAACGAAATTTCTTTATGTATTAATTCTTCTTACCGCACTAAACTAATGACACACCAATTAACTTAAGAATTAAATAATTTGTTGACCACTTGTATATATTACAACACTTTTAAGTTTTTTTTTTTATTAAATTATCACTTTTGTTTTTTTTTTTTGTTAGAAAAGAGCTTTAAAATTAAAAACCGTTTATATGCTTTTGATATTGCACTTCTATATCGCTAAAAGTTTAAACAGTAACTAAAATTAAAAAGTTAAAACGTTTTCAGTTTAACAACAAACTGAACGGAATAATTTTTGAAAAATGATAAACGTGCAGTGTTTTTTTTTGTTTGTTTGTAAATTATGCACCACAGAATTTTTTCTTTATTACATACCTATACGGGTGTATATCCATATATTGTGTATCGATGGCGATTGAATATTGGAAGGGGAAAAATAATTTTAGTTTTTGTGTACATATAGTTTTCTTTTTATTTTATTATAATTGTAATTGCAAATGTGATTATTAAATAACAACAATATTTTGTAAAAAAACGAAATATCAAAATGATGTAAAAATTGATCGGATTGATTGAGCCGGAACGTTGTAATTAAAAAATTGTAAATAAGTATGGCACATTTTAATAAAACCACTTGTAATTTCCGCAACCTCTTTAAATTAGTAATTTTTGATTTCTAATGTATGTACAAATCATATAGGGTAGATTAGTAATTATCTTTTATTAAGTTTATAATTAAATTAATTACATGCGTGTGTGCTTATAGATTATAATAAATGAGTTCGCAAAATTAAGTTGCCACACTTATCGTAAACTGAAGTTTTCTAAAAATCACTGAAAAATAGTTTAACAATAGTATACTTTTCATGAATACACGACCACATCATTTATTTCCAGAACTTATTTAGAGAGTCCTATTTTGTGGTACAACATGAACATATGAAATATTATAATTTAAATATAACTTGAGGGTGTGTCAGTTGTAGAAATAGAAACAAAATACAAACTAAATAGACTAGTGTGACGTATGACAAAAAAAATGTTGATAAAATATAAAAACTGCGTATGCATTAGTAATCACAAAATTTAAGCGCTAAAATTGAGGCATGGCCACTATGAAACTTTCTTCCCAATGGGGTCGGAATTACAGCAATTATAATACATCGTACATGAAGGGCATCGAGCACCGAAGTGGTCGAGACTGGCCAGAATATCCCTGAATGTTCTAAAAGGTTTCAGAATATCCCCAGAACGTTCCAGACAGAATATTCGAGAGTGCTCTAGAATGTTCCAGCATGTTCTAGAATTTTCCAGAAGATTCTGGACCTTTGAATGAACTTCCGGTTACGGATTGTTCGAGAATGTTCTAGAATGTTCCAGAATATTGCAGAATGTTATAGAATGTTCCCGAATGTTATTGGGTACCATAAAACAAAATAAATGTGAAGATGGTGTACGAGCTGGTGTGTCGTATTTAGAAAATTCAATTTTTTTTATCGAGAAAATAAATACATTTATTCAATTACGATTTTTTTTTTTCTTTTTGTTTGATATTGTTAATGCAGGTGTTTGTTATTGCTGAAGCGGCTGGTGTTAAAGTGAAAGAGGCTCCATACAGTGGCGGATTAAGGTCGGTTGGGGCCCCGGGCGCAGAAGAAAAAATTAGGTCGTTTAAAAAAATCGAGAGAGGCAGGAAAATAAAAATACAGGTTCACGTATTTAAGCATCCTGGGTGTTGATTCTCTAAAAAATAAGGTCGCACGTGACAAAGAATAGTGACACAACTCAAAATTTCAAATTTTTCAGGAGAGCAAAAGGAAAAATGCCAATTTCGATTTTACCTACTATCATAGGATATTGCCCATGGGCGTAAAAAAAAAGGAGATCAGAAAATCAAGCCGTCGCTCGCTTTGTAAAATAAATATGAAAACGCCACTATGTCAGGTTATGTAATCGATCATTGCGCATCTTTCTGACGAATTATCTCAAAAACTCAATTTTTGAGTTGTGTCACTTTTCTAAGTCATGTGCGATGTGTAAACGTGAAAACTTGTAAAAGGCAAAGCTTACTTTTATGAGTTTGAAATTTTTCGAGAGGATTACCATTAAAATAATATCGAAAAATTGCAACTCATAAAAGAAAGCTTTGCTTTTTACAAGTTTTCACATTTACACATTATCTTTAGAGAATCAAGACACAGTTAGGAAATTCCTCATTTTGTGTAACAAGTGGGATATTTACGAAACGAGTGAAGCGAAGCGCCCCCGTACAGCTAATTTTATTATAAACAGTAAATTATTGAATTTTGAAAAAGTCTTTGGGTGGTTAAATTCCAAATGAATTTTAAAATTTTTTGGAAATCAAGTAGGCACAAACTGGTATTGAAATGAATATTTCCTCACTAGCTAGCTATGAAATATTCCCCATTTCCTAACTAGTTATGAAAAATATGCTGTTTCACAACCTACTACGATTTTGAAAAGTCATATTTTTGTAACAAAACTGAAAAATAGCCGCATTTCTTGACGCATTAGTGATCCGGATCAGATCAAAGTTTACATTGAAAAAATTAAAAATTAAATTTTTGTTGTTGTTGTTTTCAATGTAAACTTTGATCTGATCCGGCTGCGTTGACTTCGGACTTCAAAAATTTACGTTTTATTTTAATTATCACTTAAAAATAATTTATTCTATAACAGTTTGAAAACATTTCTATAAAAAGTGATACTGTTAATCAAATAAAACAAAATTACAAAACTTCAAAGTTACAAAACGAAAACGACTGTACTCTGTCTCGACTGTGATTTTTAAAGTCCAAAGTCAACGCAGCCGGTATGAAAAGCACTTTATATTTGCATGCGGAGTGAAGCGCATCGTATCCGAGCAAGTGTAAACAATGCGAGTCAAAAAACAAAGCCGCTTTTAATTTATTTTAATTTTTTTATTTATTGAATTATTATAAGTTTAACAACAATTAATAACACAATAATAATAAAATAATTGAATTAACATAATAGAATAAAAAAATAAAAAATCAAATAATGACGCAAAATAAATGAGAGACGTCTGGTGTATCGAGTAGAAAATTTTAACGTTAGGTAAAAATTGTTTAGAATAAACATGACGTCTGACGAGCAGAAACAACAATATAGCGGCGGAAGTGCTCATTATTGAATTTGGGAACAATATAAAGAAGACGATGATTAGCGCGAAAGTAGTATCGAGCATCACTTCTTATTACCTGCTGACCACTATACGCATAAAAAATACTCTTAAAACCTTATAAATATACAAATGTTGTAAAGGTAGAATATTGGTCGATTAGAATAAAGGCCAAGATGATTCCAACCTACTTTTCCTCAAAATTGTTCGCAAAATCACTTTCTGTTGTATGTACAATGGTTTTAAAGTAGTTGGATAACAGCCACCCCAGCAATCCGAATAACGCACGTACTATTTTTTCTCCACCGAAGAAAATACATTGCGTACCCTTCTAGATTGAAAATTTGATGAAATATCTAGCTAAGAAGGAGGTCTCAACTTTTTTTCGTTTGGGCATTTTACCAAGTTATGACGTGTCAAATACTTTTAATATTGACAACAGTATTAAAGAACATACATCTTTAAACAATTATGTATATTAAATTATTAACCCATTTTTCTTTTCTTCTACACACAATGTAAACACGAAAATTACTTTAGATACTTAGCCATTTGAAAAACTGGAAAGTTGGAGTTTTGCGGGGCCCCCCAGAAGTTGGGGCCCCGGGCGCGCGCCCGGTGCGCCCGCCGTTAAATCCGCCACTGGCTCCATATGTATTTTTTATGTTTGACAACTGAGTCAAGAGCAAAAGCGTCGTTCCAATATTTTTGCCCTACAACAAATTTCCCCTTCATCGGGCTACAATTTATGTGTACTAAGTACTAATCTATTACATTTTGTTTGTTATTGTTTACATAATATGATAATGACATTTGAGATTTTTTTTTGTTTCTAATAAATAAAATTGAATTATGTACTAAAAAATAATTATAGTTTAGCAAAAGTTTTAATTTGTTTTACTGGGAAACTATACATACCGCCCACCATTAAATGAGTGTCGTTAGAACTTGACGGAAGCAACAAGCAAGCAAACTTTAATGATTGGCCGGATGAATTCTCCTGCGGCTGTTTTAATTTTTAGTATTCTAACCATGGTGACATCTCCTTTAATGGTTTCCAATATTCTACCAATCACTCACTTGACACTGTGTAGAAATTCTTCCTTAAGTAGAACCAGTTGGTTTGGTTCAAAATTGGATACTTGGAACCTCCATTTCGATCGTTGCTGAAGTGAAGAAATGTATGTATACTGTTTTCCATCCACGCCAAAAATCCTGTTTTAGTTTTTGGATGAGCTGTCATCTGTGCAATCGATTTATTTGAATGTTGCCCAAACATGGGTTCGGTACTTCTCTCTAAAGATTCTATGTCGTTTTTTGGTACAGCACTGTTGCCAATTCTTCGAAACTTAGAATTGTATTTCCGACGACTTTCTTTAAGTGCGGTTTTATAGATTTACCGCCAGCCTCCCACAGCCCACGAAAATGCGGAGCATATGGCAGGTTAAATTTCCACTGAACTCTTTCTCTGCTTAAAAATTCGGCAATAGCTTTGTTATGTCCATTAAAATGCAGCTGTTTGAGTAATGTTGATAGCTCCTTGTTAGCACAAATAAATGTTGAGCCGTTATCAGAGTACATCACAGACGGTAAATCTCTCCGAGACACAAATCGTCTTATCGCAGCAATGAAGGCAGCTGTAGTAAGATCAGTCACTGCTTCTATGCGAATGGTTTTGCTCGTCTTGCATATGAAAAGGGCTATTTACCCATTGAAAGTCATCGTTGACCGTATTTTATCGCATCTTAGTTTTATTGGGCCGGTATAATCCACCCCAGTATTTACAAACAGTCGAATCAAATGAATAATACGTGCTGAAGGAAGGTTTCCCATTAATTGATTAGATTCGAGCACCAATTATCCAATGCTTAAGCCTGGCTGAATTTATCATAAAAGTGGGGACACCTTTAGACGTATATGATCAACATGATTAAACCATGAAAGATGTGAAGTGAAGACCTAAATAACAAGCCTCTTCAACACGCTGCACTTACGTGATCAAACGAATCAACCATTGCTGATTTGGCTTACTGAAATATCATAAAATTATTTTTTTTTTTAATTTAACAGAATTTTATTACTATTAAAATAGTTATTCAGAATAACCATATCATCTACCATATATTGCCTTAATTAATCCATATTATTACAACTATAAATCAAAGCAAAATCATCTGCAAAAAGCTGAATATTGTTATAAGAATAGATTTATAAGATCCAATTTGAACAAACTGCTGACGATCACTTAAATAATTTTTCATTAATTAGAAATAGGCCTAAAATTATAATGTTTGTATCCCCAGATTTAAAAAGTGGAGGGAGTTAACACTCTCGATATTTTTAGAATTTCTGGAAAAAGTCCGGTCTGAAAACTATAATTAATAGAATTTTTTATTAAAACTCTATAATTAAATGGCAACAATTTGAATATCAATATGCTGATGGTGCACTCTATGGACAAAATTATTTGATGCTTATGGTCATAATCGGTTTGCGCCTTTTGGATTAATTATTTAATTACATATTCCTTTTCTTATTTAATTGTGTTTGTCTGCGCAAAAATTGCATTTCCTCGGCGAACGATTTCGCTGGTGACATCCTCATCGCAAATCTGTTTGCATGTTCCAACTCCTAAAAATAACCTAAAAATAAATGCGAAACCTCGGATTAATTTTTCATAAGTCGAGTAACTTGAAAGCAATTCATAAACTTCCTCCTTCACCCAAATCGGGTTGATGATATCAACTTGGTTGCATAAGGCTTGAGTTCGCCTTTCGGAATCTGATCGACTATCTGGGATAATATACAAGTTTTGGCCATAATGATTCAATAAGTTGCAACCACTTGGGTCCGTTTCATCATAACTGATGTTGAATCTGCTGGATTGTCACTAGAAGCAATGTAATTCCAGCTACCTTTTGAAATTATTGACAGAATCTCAGATGTTCGATTCCCTACGAACGTCTTTCATCGCCTGGGAAAATCAGTGCACAGTGGTGGAGTTATTCCAAGCAATTTTTCGTACGTTATTAATTTAAAGCGTTTTATCAATAGATTGCATAAGTCAAGCTAGAAGAAGCGCACCACATAACTATAACCTTCGTAAGCTAATTTGGTTTAATGGAGCGACTTTTGTTTTTCCTGCTGCCAAAACTGCAGCCGTATGCCCGGTTGAGTTATAGTTGAAATGATATAAAAAACAGCAGCTTATCCCAGCTCAGATTCGTCACTAAAACCTTGCAACAATACTTTGGAATTTACATTGAGAAAGTATCGAGGTATTTTTAAAATATCAAATCGCTTAAGATTTTACCGGATAGTTTTCCACTGAGTATCCAACTCGATTGTTTTTCCAACTCTAGTTTTTTTAGCCACAATTGTTGAAGCAACACCTTTATGGCTAGGGTACACGGTGCTACGAAGCCTAACATATCGAATATGCTGGATGATTCAGAGAGAATTATGCTCTTTTTGTTGTGACTAAATTTGCCGCCCCGGTGGCACAGTTGTTAGCATGCTTGCTTCAAGTTCCGGAGGTCCCGGGTTCGATTCCCGGCGGTTGATGAAAAAATCACGGCTGATTAATGTATGAATCAATGAACTAATCACTCATTATTCGTTGTAAAAATGATTACGAAACTTCACTATGAAGCGGCCAAGTCCCTCTATGGGATGTAGCGCCAGGCGAAAAAAAAAAAAAAAAAAATCTGAATTAATATTTATTTTAAACGTGAAAGAGTCCTTCTTGGAATCCCACTGTAGACCTAAGATTTTAGCCATAAAACTATCTTTATTGAAAGTCACTGTTGCATGTTTTCCGTCTTCTTTAATCATTTTCATGAGTTCAGCCGAATAAGACTTCCATTTCCGAAGTTGCATACCTGCCGCGTCTAGCACTTTGTTTAATTCGCTCTTAATCAAAATAGATATTATTCTGTAAGGCTGTCAGCTCCTACTAATATTACAATCTATGTAAAAATGCTTGTTTAATAACTCTGCATAGTTGGTGAAACTATTTTGATTGGCTATTTCTACTAACGATCGAACTACTAAAAATAACGATGGTGCTCACGCCATAAGATATTTTGATATTTCGATTTTTCTTCGATCAATATCTGGCGATACATTTTTTCGATGTCGAAACATATTCCAAATTTATATTTTCTAAATTAGAGCAATAGTTCATAAAGTGTGAGCTCAAGAGTTGGCCGCACCAAAAGACAAGGATTGATGGAAATTCCTGAGACTGACTTAGCAGATCCATCGAATACTACTCTCAGCTTGGTAGTTTCGCTGGATTATTTGAATACGGAATGATACGGCAAAAAATAGTTAGAACCTGATTTTTGTTCAGAAATCTTTCTCGTATGGCCGAGTTCAACGTACTCATTCATGAACTTAGTTTAGTCATCCTTTAGTTTAGGGTCTCTCAAAAATGTCCTTTCCATTGCCAGGAGTCAATCCATCTGATATGTTACCCAAAGCTGGATAATTTTTCCAAGATGGCAATACGACAATCAATCTTCCGGTTTTATCTCGTGTAGTTGTTTGTGTATAAATGTATTCGGCCTTGATTTCCTCGTTCGTTAATAGTTTTTGCGATGGCAAATTTTTTATTTCCCAAAACTTCTATAGGGTATTGTCGATTACGTCATTATACTATATAATCATTGTTTTATATGAATGGTTTAAGTGGCTGGGTTGTGAAGTTTTGCCAGATATTGTCCAGCCAAGAATGGTATTTTGAATAATTGCATTGTGATAATTCTTCTCTCAGCTCTTAAAATGTGGAAGAAGAAACCGGCGCCAATCAGTAAATCTATCTGATTCAGCTTATAAAATTGTGGATGTTAACTGTTGATGATGGAATGAATGCAGTAAGTTTGTCCAATATATAAACGGTCATCAATAATTTACAAGTTAAATCTGTTGATTAAGTGAGTTATTCCATTTGCAGCACCAGCATTTGTGTTGGCCAACCCGCTAAATTGTATACTGGTTTAATTTCGAGTTAGCTTTAATCGTTGCATGCACGACTCGGATATGAAATTAGTTTGCGAGCCTGAGTCGAGTATACCTCTATATTGTTCAAACGTGCCCAAACTATCTGCCACTTTAATGAGAACGGTTGGTAAAATCGAACATTGACTATTACAGGTCAAACTGGTATAAACTTCTCCATTAGAATCAAGAGATTTGTTGTTCAAACCTGTTCTCCTCGGTGGTTCCTCACACGGTGCTGTTGTGTAATTTTCAGCAGTAATACTATAATTTTTGGTGCCAACCTCTAGATAATTGCCGGATTGCAATCGTAATAAGATATGGTGACAACAACGTTCAAAGCTTTAAACTTATCACACTCGAATAATTTATGGTTTGAATTGCACTTCAAGCACTCGAGATCCTTTTCATTTGTTTCTCTTGCTACAAACCCTTTGAATTTGTGGCGCGGTTTCGATTCGAATGATTGCGAAACTTCTCGACCATCGAATGTTTTCTGTAGAAATGTCAAAAATTCATTGAACGTTGGATTTTCTTTCCCCGACGCCTCGTTTGCTCATTGATGTCTGGTATCCGAATCAATCTTATTTAATATTAGATAAATCAACTAATGATCACGCTTCTTGGCTAATTCACTAATAGGATCCAAACCATGGATGACTTCATCTGGGGGGCTATTTGTGAATTCGATTCGAACGAATTCGAGTCTTCGAAATATTGAATTCTTATTTGAATTGAGTCAGATTCGTTCATTTTTTATTTAAATCAAATACGAATCTCATTCTTCGACGAGTCGATCACATTCGAATCGAATTCACTCTTAATTTTACAGAATTTAATTCAGAAAAAAATGTTTGCTCAATAAAACTTTTTATGAACGATTATATAACCCTTATTGCCGAAACGCAAGTCTCCATTATGTATTTTTTATAATGACAACTGAGCCAAGAAGCAAAAGCGTCGTCCCAATATTTTTGCTCTACAACAAATTTCCCTTTCATCGGGCCTCGATTTATGTGTACTAAAATACTAATCGATTACATTTTGTTTCTTATTGTTATGATCTGCTAATGACATTTGAGGTTTACATTTTTTTTTGTTTCTAATAAATAAAATTGAATTACTACAAAATATGATAATTCTAACAAAAGTTGTAATTTGTTTTTACTGTGGAACTATACAGATGGCCGTTCCTATGCAACTCATATTGAAACATTAAGCCATGACTTTAAACGAAGTTGCATCGGTTCTCAGGGTCGAGCATCCGCCACCACAATTAGTGATTTTCCCAAGCTTAATTCTCGTATTTGGCATTAGTGCTAATTCTAAAACTTAGTACACCTATTGGATCGCACTCCTATGATTTCAAGAGGGTTTCGATCCGTCGACCAAAAATATTATCAAAGCTTAATGAATCACTAAATTATCCAAAGCTATTAATCAGGCAAGTTAAGAAGAAATCCCGACAAACAAAATTGTCTGACAGAAAGAAATACGTATCATAAATTCAAGTTTAATGTCATTATGTAAAATTCAACTGTCTTGACATTTGTTCCATATACCATTTTTTCATTAATTACTTCGGTCTAAAAAATCCAAAGTATGGAAATCCTGTCAAAAATTAGCAAAAATTTGGTTGGTCTATAACCACTTTTCTCGACGTTTTAAAAGTCCCTGAGTCTGAAAAAGCTAAAAAAAATGCTCTATATTCAACGTTTAACAACTACTTTGTATTCAATCATAATTTTAATTATGGAAGCTCCAAATTATTTTAGTGAAAATGGCCAAAATTATTGCCAATATGGCGTAGGCACGCGGAGAATCATCATTAGCTGACTGATAGAGATTTCCAGTAATTAGGAAATCGCTAATTTTTAAATGGAACGTTCAGCAATTAGCTTGTTGAATGCTGCACCAACACGGGAGTATACAATTTCCGTAACGTTTTCGGAAAAATTTCACAAGTATAGTTTATATCTTTTCGCTAATCATTATAAAAATAAAAAATCATTGAATTATTGTTTGTCAATTCAATAAAAATTCTAAGCTAAAAATTAACATACACGGTTCGAACGTCGTTTTTCATTGAGTTCCAAACCTATATATCCTTTGGTATGCAAAATTACAATCTATGGTAGTTTGAAATTGTATTCCACATTAAAAAATATCTAGTGTCTCATCAATCTTTGTTGATTAGATACATAAACAATTTCTGTGTAAATAAACGATACACAACTACCATATCAATCCCAATAATCGATCCCGTAATGCCTTAATCAAGTCCAACACAATTACCACATCAACTCCAACCCAACCCAACACTCAATCACCAGTTTAACCCTGATTTAATATTAATAATTTTATTTTCTACTTTTAGCTTGATTTAGTTATTTAATTCGTCTAATCCCCAAATATGCAACCGATCCTAAAAATTATTTAATATGTTTTATAGATTAACACGTAGAAGAAACGGGTACGCCATCTTTTATGTCGGTATGTAAACATTAAATAACTTTGAAAAAAACAACCGACTAGTTGTTGAATATAACATCAATTAAGTGGCCAACTTTATTGGCCAAAGCAAAATGTGCCCTTTTTGCTGCATTTTCCATTACCTTTCCGAGCATCTCGGGTGGCATAGGAATGATCTCGGCACGAATGTTTGCCTTGAGCTCATTAATGGTCTGAGGCTTACTGGCGTACACTTTACTTTTCAAATAACCCCACAAAAAGAAGTCCGGAGGGGTCAAATCTAGAGACTGGGTGGCCAGTCAATATCGCCTCTTTTTGACATCAGACATCCAGGGAATTTTTGTTGCAGAAACTGAATTGTTTGATTTGCAGTGTGGCATGGCGTACCGTCTTGTTGAAACCAGTAACCGTCAAGCCCTTTTTCACGCATTTGCGGGCAGACATAATGATGACATAATAACTGAACGACTATTTTCAATGTATACCGTCACTATTTCGACGCGTTGTTTCGATGTGAAGCGATTCATGTTTAAAATTGTACTGAATTAACGTTTCAAAATCATGCTTAATCAAGTCAATCGGTTAACAAAGGTGAAAGTTATTCAATATTTACATACCGACATAAAAGATGGGTCACCCTTTATATATTAGTATTATTTACACAAGAATAATTATTCAACTAACCAATAGATAGCCGACAGGTTTTCAATGTTTTTAATTTATTTGAAGTTAACTATTCCGAAAATTGTAAGAGAATTTAATCCAGTTTCGAATATTTGCATATTTGAGGATTACACGTTAAATAAATAATTCAAGTTAAACGTAGAAAAGAAAATTATTAAATTTGCTAACACAGGAATAGCGCTGTGTGAATATGACGACGAAAAAATTGTAAGAGAATTTTGATGTGTTAATATAATTCGCTATTACAATCTGCACAGTTCATTCTGTATATATAGAATGAAAATTGTGGTACAATCAGACCAGTCGCCGCAGCCTGATGAGAAGATTAATTTTTTCATAAGCTCATCAGTTGGAAACTGGATTAAATTCTCTTACAATTTTCGGAAATATTTACTTCAAATAAACTAATTTAATATTAACTTAACTCCCAATCCAATCCTCAATTGAAAAATTCTATTAAACAACTTTTAGATATGTTGCGTAGGCGCTTTAGGTTCAAAGATCCTATCCCGGCACCCTAAACCAAGAATAGAACCAAGATATGTAAAATTGTAAAAAATATAATTTTTTGTTTGTTTTAATTTTTTTAATTAAATTAAAGAATTTTGTTTTGAAATTCTTGTTTTATTTCTTAAGATAGGAGAGAATTCAAACAAACTCTAAAAAATGTATTCAGCACCACTAAATATTGTAGTATGCAAAAAATGGAGTGACTGCTTACATTGTATTAGGTACTCTGTAAATTTCTAAGTAGTGCGGTTCAAAGGTATAATTATTGAATACTTCGATATATACATACGACTTGATTTTGTATTTCCCGAAAGAGATTTGAATAAGCTCTAATCTGGGGTTTGTTTCAAGAGCAGATTAATGCATATTTGGATACTCCAGCTCTATTTGGCCTTTCGTCGAACTAAAAATAGAAAAACAACCAAATGTTATGTTTTGACGTGATAACGTTTTACACCGCATGTACAGAAAACTGACCCGAAATTTAGCCCTTGGTCGGGGGCAATTAACTCACCAACTATAAGCACTACATTTAATTTAAAGATATGATTGCTTAGATTGGTCCTTCGGGTTTATGTGTCACGCATAATATTTTCGCAATAACGTCATCGGGTGGCACAGGAACCCGCGCCGCGAACCTCTGATTTCGGCCGATTTAAATGCTTCAACCAGTGTAGCAAGAGAACGGCTCATCCGATCGGAGATCCGATGGTGTCAATTTTTGCGTAAAAAACCAGTGGTGGTTACCTAATTAATTTTAAATTAAATTAATTAATCATCACATAAATGTTAATTAAAAATTCAAACTAGAAAATAGCGATTGCAGTTTAGCCCTTGGTCGGGGGCAATTACTCATCAACAATAAGCACTACATTTAATTTAAAGATATGATTGCTTAGATTGATCCATCGGGTTTATGTGTCATGCATAATATTTTCACAATAATTTCATCGGGCAGCACAGGAATCCGCGCCGCGAACCTCTGATTTCGGCCGATTTAAATGCTTCAACCAGTGTAGCAAGAGAACGGCTCATCCGATCGGATATCCGATGGTGTCAATTTTTGCGTAAAAAACCAGTGGTGGTTAATTAATTTTAAATTAAATTAATTAATCTCCACATAAATTTTAATTAAAAATTCAAACTACAAAATAGGGATTTATAGAGATTGAGGGCACTATAGCAAGAGAATGCCTCATCAGAACGGAGCAATTCGGTTGTTAATTTGTGCTTAATAATACTGTGGCAAATAATTTATTTTAAATTAAAATAATTAATCTCCACATTAATTTTAATTAAAATTACAAAGTACAAAACAGCCATTTACAACCAACCATGAGAATCACTTATCTGACCGGAGTAATTCTGGTGTCAATTTGTGCGTAAAGAAACTGTGACAGATAACTTATTGTTAATTAAAATACATAATTAATTTCCACATAAATTTTAATTAAAATTACAAACTACAACATAGCAATTTACAATGCTCGAGATCACTGTAGCGAGACAACCCTTCATGCCTTATCTGATCGAGGCAATTCTAGTGATAATTTGTGCGTAAAGAAACTGTGGCAGATAATTTATTGTAAATTAAAATAATTAGTTTTCACATAAATTTTAATTAAAATTTAGATCTACATAGTGGCGATTTACAATGCTACAGAGCACTATAAAGGGGGAATGCCTGATCTGATAGGTCATATGTCAGTGTGGACTCTGTATACAATATATTTGACCTAGACTGCGTATTCACCACACTAACCTCGGCGACTTTGGGAGGCACTTGTCTGCGGAACTCACATTCATCAGGCACATCTCCGCTGAGACCCTGCGCTTCATATCGTACTTCTCATACCATCGCCCAGTACTTAATCGTTTTCAAACAATCACTGTACTCTCATTTCATGATGCTAATAATAAAGAAATTTATTTTAACAAGCCCATACATCGTGCCATTTCTCGTACCTCTTATAAACGTTATCACGGAAAACACCTACGGCCGTGTAGAAGACACAGCCTACCCCGAATTTTTTTCTTAAACGAGGCTTAATTAACATAAATTATTTTGTCAAACTTCCACTAATATTTAACAACAAATATGTGACGTCAATTTATCTTTTTAGTTTAACTCATTTTAAAGTGTTTAACTCTTCCTTTTATTAGTTTCACATAAATACCGAAAATATAAATTTCACTTTTAGCACATTTTATTAGTCTAATTTGTTATATTAAAAAATAATTAATTATTCAACTATGATAATTGTCGGCAGCGTTAACGCCTCCCAATTTATAGAAAAAAAATGTTTTTGTGTGAAATTTCAATGACATAGTGATTGATTATATTTTTCTAGGCGTATTATTCAGGAATTGCTTCAATGAAGTGACGCAAACCAGCAAAGTAGACTGTGAGGTGGAGACAATTGACGAATGGAAAAGTTTAAAAAGCGCCTTAAGCCGACAAAAGTAAAATATGTATTAAGGGCCAACTATTATTGGAATAATAAAAATAAGAAATTGAACGAAACAACAAATTTTGATTTCGTTTTGACATTTCCAACCATAAATTTACTTTAATTTCTAAGTTGACAGCCTTGTTTTGTAGCAATTAAGATGTTTGTTTTTTTTCTTTAGATTAAAATATTTAATAGATTTATTATAGATAGATATTTAACATAATTATTGTTCATTAGTTTGAAATTAGGAACTAGTTTTCTTGTTTTTATTTAAATAAAATAATTTTAATGTTATGTTATGTTTAGTTATACATATTTTAGAATAGGTTCGAGTTTTTATTTTATGAAACAGCACGATTACATCTGGTAAAAACGTGGCACAAATTATAAGTCAATGTCTGCAATTCAGCTGATTTAATATTGGAATCACCCCATAAGACGCAGTATTTTGTATTTTTACCTACACCTTGGATTGAAGCATGTTTTATATAGTCAAAATTTTATACCGTAGGTATAAAAGGTAGTGTTGCATGCAAATTCGAAAATGCGATATCTCGGCGAAAAAAAGATATTTGAGCAAACTCAACGGCATTTGAAAGAAGAAGACTTGTACTATAAGATCTCACACATGGATTTTTGAAGAAAAAAAAAATCGCGGTGATAGATAACCTCAAATGTCAAAAAAACAGTGTTTTTTGCACTTTTAGGTTAAAATATCTCATAAACTTGACGTGATAGAGCAATTCTGAGCCCATATTCGGATTCAGCGTGAAAAATTACTTCGGAAACAACTATTCATTGCCCAGGGCAAAATTTTGCAGGCATAACGTTGTTATTTTTACTTACACTCCACTCTGGATAGTTGGATACCTCCGGATAAAAAAGCGTGTTATGCCGCTTTTGGACAACAATAAATGTAACAGCTGTAGCAAATACAAAAAAAAAACCGAAAACTTAAGGGAGAAAAAATTATTTTACTTTGCGGCTATTTTTAACCTCGGCTAAATTGGTGGATTTTCAAAAACGATGGATTAATCCGTCGATTTATCATGATTTTGAATTTGTTCCCCAAAATTACAGTGCTGCCTAACCATAATCATTTAGAATCTTTAGGCATGAAGTTCGCTAATCGGGCTGGATCTTCAATTTTTTTAAATGTCGTAGGTGTTATCGATGACATTCACGTAAAAATCAAATGCCTAATTAATCGACATGACGAATACATAAATTGAAAGCTGGACTACAGTATTCAATTACAAGGTTTACATCTTGCTGACCACAAATTTATAAATATTTGCATTGGATGGCCAGGTTCAGTTCATAAACAACGTGATTTAAGGAATAGTGATGTCCATGCCAACAAAAAATATCCGCCACAAAGCTACTATTTGCTTGATAATAGTGGATACGAGTTAACATTGGAACCGATAGCTATCATCACTCCATTTACAGAGAACCGCTTGTTGACGCAGTGAGAAAAAAAAAATCAACCATTTACACAGCAAAGCGCAAATTACATAAAATTGAACAAACTTTTGGCCAAAAGAAGACCAGATGTATTTTTTTCGTTCACTGGAGACCAGCAGCGTTAAAAATTTAATAAAAATTATTACGATTTGAAGTGAAGTGGCTATAAATATGTTGTCTAAAACCACAGCTCCAATCGTTAATTGTAATTTTAACAACCAAATACACTTGTTGCCTTGAAATCAAAAAAATATTTTCATTAGGCCAACTATAATGAAATTGGAATTTCAAAAGATCGGATGTTCAAAGTAAAGGCATTGCCCCATTCAAAACGGAAAACCGGCATTTAAAACCTTTGCACTCAATTTTTGACTAAGTTGCTTCACTTTGCAATATGAAAATTATTAACAAATAGTTCTAATCTATAAGTTCCACCTTATTCTAAAAAAATTTTTTTTTAAAATTGATTTAATTTCATTCAAAAAGCCCCAATTTTATATTTTGCCGGTGGTCAAGTAAAAATTCGTCCGTCAAAATATAAAATTGAAGTTTTTTGGAGTAGATGGTAAGCCTGTTGATATTTAAAGTTAATATGCGTGGATACTGCCTCATTAAGCTTGATTCGCCAATGCTTTGTCCAGTTACAAACCGCATTGGTCATCCTCTGGAATTTGCTCGTTGGATCTGCGACGTTACTTCTAATTGCCATAATTGCTGTGTCAACTGCAAAGGTGGCTATGGTTCCTTAATTTTTGGTTGGTATGTCCCTTATACTAAATACAGAATTGGTCCTAAGACAATCCCTTGCGGGACTCCGGCAGAGATTTTCTTTAGCTCAGAGTATTCATCCTCATATTTCACTCGAAAATGTCTATTGGATAAATAAGATCTTAGTATGGCATAGAATTGTATCGGTAGATCTCTATGCAGCTTGTATTCTAGGCTAGTGTGCCAAACTTTATCGAATACTTGCGCGACGTCCAGGAATATGCTTGATCATACATTTTACGTCCTAACGTTCATTCAATTATGTTTGTGATTCTTTGGACCTGTTCAATTGTAGAATACCTTTCTCTGAATTTAAATTGATGTGGAGGAATTAGTTGTCGGTCCTCAATTATTGGTTTAAGTCTCTTTAGTAATAATTTTTCAAAGAGTTTTGACATAATTGGCAGCAAAGAAATTGGCCTGTATGATTTTTTATCGTTAGGTGGTTTATCAGGTTTTGGTATCATGATTACTTTTGTTACTTTCTATTGATGGTGAGACCGGTCCTTCCTGACGTTACGGTAATTTTTAACTTTTGAAAGCTTTTTTTACAGTTTTCATCCCAAATAAATTTACTATCTTTTTTCAATAGTTGGCGAAATGTATTTGCTTTTTCTGGTAGATCCGAAATAAATGAACCTAAATATGTTACAACGCCTAAGAATCATTGCAATTTACATTTAATTTTATCAAATTTCAAACCAACTGATTTTGCTCTTTCAAAAACAGCCTTGGATTTTTTAAATGTTCTTTTCTTTAGTTTTACCAAAGACAAGAAAATCATCAATATATATATATTAGTGTACCAGGAATTTCAGAGAAAGTGTGCCACATAATTCTATGAAAAATTTCTGGAGCGGACCTTATTCCGTAGAGTAGTTTCAAAAACATTTACCTCACGAAGGCTGTATTAAATGTGCACAGATGAGAACTTTGTTGATCCAATGGGACCATTTAGAAACCAGAGTATGCATCCAAGGTAGAAAAAATTGTAGTACCATTAAGTTTGCTACATATTGATTCTATATCTGAAATTGGATAATGTGCACGTTATATTGATCGATTCAAATTCCGAGTTTATTATTAGACTTACAGACTAATACAATAGCATTAACCCATTCTGTAGGCTCCTTGACCTTTATAATGACATTATTCTTACACATTGCGTCTAATTATAGTTTTAGTTGCTCTTGCTACGGAAATGGAATTTTTCGGGGTGGCTCTGTTATTGGTTGAATATTAGAATTGACTTGAATTTTTGCGATGTACGGCAATGTTCCGAGACCATCGAAAAGACACTTTTCTCCGTAATTAAAGATTGAACTGTTTTATTCTCCCTCTGGGAGACCAAAAACATCCTCGCGATATTGTTTTGACGTGATAACGTTTTACACCGCATGTCTAGAAAATTGACCCGAAATTTAGCCCTTGGTCGTTAGCAATTACTCATCAACTATGAGCATTACCTTAAATTAAAAGATATGATTGCTTAGGCTGGTCTTTCGGCTTTATGCCTCATGCATAATATTATCGCAATGACGACATCAGGCGGCATAGGAACCCGTGCCGCGAACAACTGATTTTGACCGATTTAAATGCTTGGAGATCCGATGGTGTCAATTTTTACGTAAACAACCAGTAGTGTTTAATTGATTTTAAATTAAATTAATTAATCTCCACATGAATTTTAATTAAAATTAAAATCTACAAAATGGTGATAAGCTTGAGGACACTGTAATGGGAAAATGGATCATCTAATCGGAGCCATTCTAGTGTAGCGAGAGAAGTGAACACCTCATCTAATCAGAACAATTCTGGTGTCAATTTGTGCGTAAAGAATTTGTGACAAAGTAGCGATTTACAATACTAGAGAGCACTGTAAATGCAGAATGCCTCATATGATAGGAGCGGATGAGGCATTCTCCCGAAGCTAGTACGTACGTACATATATGTCAGTGTGGACTCCGGTATACCTCTTGTGTTCTGCGGCGATTTCAGCATCGATGTCATCGCTGTCATCATAGACTGGGTCTCCAACACACTACCCTCGACGACTTTGGGAGGCACTTGTCTGGGTCTCACATTCGTCAGGCACATCACCGCTGAGACCCTGCGCTTCATATCCTTCTTCTCGTACCATTGCCAGTACAGTTGAATATTTACATTTAATTGGGTCACTGTAATTGTTGATGTAGGTCGTGATTGTATACATTTTACTTGTAATTGCTAGATATGTGTTTAACCCTTTGCACTAGAAGTTTTTCATTCATATTACCAGCAACTCGAAATATAAAAACAACTAATAAACTCTAATATAATATCCTGTAATGAATAACAGATGAAGGCTAAGTTGAAATGTATTTATTAGTATGTATAATCAAGACTAATTTAGTAACGGTACAATTATTTTAAGAAGATAACAAACTCATCCATATGTGTCCATAAGCCTCAGCCACATATTAGTTTTCCTATCTCACGCGAAAAGTATTTTTTTTTTTTTTACAGTAACATAAGCAAAATTTTCCTGAACAGATTTAATTTGTAATTTGCAAACAGAATAATTAAAATTATTACGATTTGTTGTTATCATTATATTATGAAATGAAAATTATTTGTATTGCCTGCCACTCCGGAGCCCTCGAGTGCAAAGGGTTAATAATTGTATGTCTAGTTAGATAATGCTTGTTGATCATTTCTAATTAAGTTAATTACACAAAATTACATTTTTTTTGTGTTTCGTCTATTTTGGTCGTAATAATACTATCCCGCGATATGTCAAAATGAATGTTGTTTTATAGATCATGTTTAAATGTCAAATTTTCAACAACCGCAAGAGCTACCATCTTTCGGAAAACTCCGAAAACACAAGCAACTTTCACATAATGCCACTAGGTAACACAAAATATTTCCTGTCAAAAATTGTATGACATTTTTATGTATGCATTTTGTAAATATAAACAAAAATATTTTCGTGTCATAGCAGTGACTATTATTAGTACGAGATAAATAAATTGATTTTAGCTGTCCCTTTTTGAAAAACGTCAGTAATATTTTTTTGATTGTGTAATGACATCTAGTGGCAAACGTTCTGTACTTCTTTTTTGATCGTGCTGCCTCTTTCGGAAAACACACTGTACTTTTTCAACAATTGTGCTGCCTCTTTCGGAAAACATAATCTATAAAAATACATCTGTACTCTTTATAACACTTATAATTATGACAGTTTTATGTTATGTTATGATACATATATGCTTTTTGTTATTTTTATTTCAAAGATTGTAATCTATTTCTTTTAGATAGTCATATATTGCTTTATAGTTTATTATAATTTGTATTATTGGATATTTTTGTCTTAAGCTTTAATATTTTTTGATTGTCTTTTAATTGATTTAAGATAATTAAACTTTCAATTTGTAGAAAATATAAGCCTCAGACGATGAACTAATATTTCGAACGTCTAAATCTTCTTTTCGAATGAAATTTTTTCACAAACCTCAAAACAAAATAAAAAGGCAAACCCGTATGCCAAATTCCAGCTACTACGGTTTCCGGCTAAATTAAAGGCTGTCAACCCTAACTATGTACTTGATATTTTTTGTTCTTCTTGGGCCGAGAAATTTCGGCTGCAGAAAAGACTCGCTGTCGGTAACAAGAGGTTCATAAAACGGTAATCACTACCCCATTTTTTTTCGAATTCACCCGATTGCCATTTGGCATCAGAAATGCCGCTCAAACGTTTAAACGATTTATGAATGAAATTGTCATAGATTTAAACTTGTTTTTGTATACATCGAAGACATATTTGTGGTATCGCAAAATCAGAAACAACACAAACTCGATTTGGAACAATTATTTGAAAAAATAACAGAATTTGATGTTAGCATCAAGAGCTTTTCCTCAGCAACAAGATTACCCATAATGGTATTCTGGCATCTGAAGAACGAATAAATGCCATTAGAGAATTACCAGCTCCAAATTCGATTAAACGAATTCAGCAGTTTATCGGCATGATAAAATTCAGTATAACCGCTGACGCTTCAAACACTGCCGTATGGGCAGTTTTGCAACAGTTCAATAAAGGATGTTGGGAGCCGTTGAGATTTTTCTCAAAGTAGTAATCGGATGCTGAAAATAAAATATTCAGCATTCGATCTGGAATTGCTAGCAATATACCTTGCTATAAAACATCTTCGCTATTTGGTCGCAGGCCTGAATTTCACTATTTACACCGATCATAAACATAAGAACAATTGACTCAAAAACTGAGCGTAATCCAAGACAATAACGTCATCTGAATTTCATATCTCAATTTACTACGGATAATATTCAACATATCCAAGACAAAAACAATGTGGTCGCTGATACACTATCTGGCACATCAGATCACAAAAAGCAGACTTAGAACTTCAGAATTTACTTTCTGTTTCCGATTGCCACAAGAGTTCCAGCATGGCACTAAAGCTTTTCAAATTATCTGGTTTAGACATACATATAACAAGAATCGCCCGTATATTTCAGAGCTATAACACTGACACTCTGCACAACATTTCGCATCGCAGTATCCGTGCTACACGTAAATTAATCACATCTCGATACTTTTATCCTACCATAAATCAGGACGTAACCCTGTGGGGAAATGTTATTTTTTCGATATCCCACCAGGCTGATTCGAACACATCCATTTCGACATAGTGAGTCCACTCCTTTGTGTAATGGATATACTCAACTTTTAACTTGTGTCAATCGCACAACAAAGCTACCAGGTGAGTTCTTTATCAGAAATCCTCTTTCACCTCAACCAACCCATGACACAGTTATTGGCCAACTGCAAACAACAATGCAAAACCTTATTCCCATAAGCTAGATGACATATTTGTCTCGAAATCTTTGGACCATTGTGATTTTGTTTTCGTCACGGTAGATAAGGTGCGCACAGGCTTAACTTCACCTTACATAGTCATACGACAACTACGAAAACACTTTGTAATATCAATTAAAGACAAGAATCAAAATATTTCAATCGACAGATGGCATTCTTTGTTCCACTGACCAAATATCAGGCCAAATTTCATGTTCAATCCTTTATAATTCTTAAATTCTTTAAAGTTCGAATATTCTTAACCTAGAATTCCTAAAAATTTCAGCAAAACAAATTTAAAATCCAAAATTCTTTTAAATAATTTAAATCTAAATTGTCGACTGGGTAAAATCTCCTGACATCCCGCAATTTCCAGAAGGTAGATTAATATTCGTAAAAATTTGACATTCACAACATTTGTAAAATTATAAATTTGAACAAAATTTGCATAGTTTATTATTTAAAAGCTATATGAAGCATTTGAAATTATAGTAAATTCAGAACTTCAAACGATTTGCAGACCAACTTAAACTAAGATATGGTCATAATCCAAAAATTTGCATCAATTCGGAATTTTTTTTTTTGTTTCTATCTCTGCAATCTTTTCTGGGGCTCTAAACACTCCCAACTCTTTCGCAGTTCCCTTTTAACGTCCTACCTTACGCCGTTGCCAGCCAACTCGAGGACGTACGGCTATAGACCCGGTTTTGTTTAAACCACCTGCACATTGCATTGCTTCATGCCAGCCTATAGTACACTGACATGAAAGGTGGGTCGGCCCATGGATTCCGCACTCTCAACAGAGGGTCATAGATGTGTTCATCGTCATCACCGATCGTAATCAGATGATGAAAAATCCCTTTTGCATCCCGCCCCTATAGAGATTCGAACCCGGTGTACCTCCCGATCCAACCGCCGTAGCTTTAACCACTGCGCCGTTTGCTCGGTAACAATTCGGAATGCAGAGAAAAACTCCTTTTGCAATCCTTTAGAGGTGCACTGATTAACCACAAATGAAATATTACTGCGAACGGTTACGATTGTCCTATATTCGCAACTTATATAATTTATATCAATTCATCAAGTTTTATGTTAAACACAAAAAAAATGAATTAATTTTAATTAGAATTCATGAAAAATAAGAATTATGTAATAAGTAATATTATGGCAAAATTTAAAAAGCGAGACTATACCCACAAGCATCAGCAGCGCAGCAATTTCAATTAATCACTCAATAAATATCTGTACATAAAAAACCGATAATCGTTTAAAATGCATATAATTATAATTATAATTATCATCATAAAATTTTAATTTAGTTCATATAATTATGATTTAGTATGTAGCGCAGATTGACTGAGGCGACCTGCACAAATACTCTTTAACATATAGGCAAAAATTTTTTAATTAGCATTTAAATGATAAAATTAATTTATTCCTTAACTACATAGTTATCTGAAATGATATATTAACGCGGAATATACGTTGTAATGTATTTTTTTAATTATGGCTTAGATATAGGTTTTAGATAAATATCAATCAGCCATCGTTTTGATCGATGGTATATAATTTAGAGAAATGTATAAGGTTAAGTTTTTAAAGTTTCCTTAAAGTTATCAAATACGTTCATCTGAGAAAAATCAGAATCACGAAAATATAAATAAATCAATTGAATTCAAAAAATGTTTTAACCCTATCGTGCATAGTTTCCATAACTTTCTTCGTACACGTTCGTACACTTCGTTCGTTTGTTCTAAATCTTAACACTCCGAAAGTTCTTCACCGATTGCTTTGAAATTTTGACACAACTAATAGATATCACATTCTGTATGCTTGTTTTATTAAAAACAGCGCCATCTGTTGAATATAACAGCAACAAATGCAATACTAAACATTACTCAGGCCGAACAGCGTGCTTTTTTGGAAACTGCTCTCACTTAGCATTTTCAATGGTTCCAATTGCATTGTTAAATTGAATTTTCATAGATTTCGATTTATGAGTATTTTCATTTTGATTGAATTATTTCGTGTGACATTCCGTTGGAATTGAGCTGTGTCGTTTTCCATTCGTGATTATAGATTTTTTTACTGTTTTTCATTTTGTTTTTTAACTGCTTTTCGTATTTTGCAGTGTAATCGATCTGCTTTAGTTCATCAATGCCTCGCAGAAGATCAAGCTTAGGTCGTCGTACTCACGGAGAGGAAGCAGTGCGACGAATAATTGCAAATCAAACTCAGAAAGAACGGGCGTCAGCGAACAGGTTGAAATTCGTGCCGAGAAAGCAGAAGAGCGACGTGCAGCCATACTTGAGGATGCACTGAGGATGATTGCGCTCTGCAGATTCAGATCTGCTTCGTTCTCAACAGTCTCAACTAATTGATAGAAGCGGATAGGCAATTGACACAATCAAAGACCTCTTTTTGTTTTTAATTGCACAACACGAATGTTGCCATCATTACCGGGATACACTTGAATTATTTTTCCCAATAACCACTGCGTTGGTGGTAGATTATTCTCCTGGATGATTATACGACATCATTTATTTGCAGATTAGGATGTTTTGTTTGCCATTTTGATCTGGTTTGTAGAGACGTCAGATACTCAATTTTCCAACATTTCCAAAATTGCTCGTGAATACGCTTAACGATGTCCCAACGTGAATGTGTTGACAATTTATTTTCTGGCATTTCAATTACTTGTTTCATATGTGTCAGGAAATCTAATTCGTCTTAATTTGATAAGCAAATCGGTCTGGAATTAAGGATCCCTTCAATTTGTGTGACCAATATCGAGAACTCCTCCAGTGTCAGTATATGTTCTTCAACAGTTCTTTGCAGGAGTACCTTGGTGGATTTTACAGCACTTTCTTATAGACCGCCTTGATGTGGAGTATTTGAAGAAACAACGTGCTTCGTATGAATTAGCCTTCAGCAGACTAGATTTATTCGTAAAAAATTCACAGTAGATTTCACGGAAAGCATAGCAGAATTAAGAATAAAGGCAAGCCGAGCTCACGAATTACTGACGACGTTGGGCAAATCGAAGCTCAAATATTTACGATATAATTATTTAAATATTTACGATAATGTTTAAATGCGAAGAAGAGTAGGAAGTGCTGTACCCGCTGTAAAAATCGCAAATTCACAGATTCCATTTTACTGGGGACTATAGCTAGTGGCAAAGCTTCTTTGATTTGTTTTCATCCAGCATTCACGAAAACGAAAACATTTCGACTGTGCAGAAATTCCAATATTTGGTCAGCCTACTTAAAGGAGATGCCTATTCGCTCGTCAGGCATTTTAAGATTACTGTGAGGCATTACAAAAATTAACGCAAAGATATAATCGTAAGCGACACACAGTAAATGCATTTATACGTAAGTTTGTCGAGCAGCCCATCGTAACAACACCCAGTTCCGACAGCATTAGAAAACTTCTAGATATGTACGTCCGATGAAGTAATACGTAGCCTGAGAGCTCTTAGTGAATAAGCTGAGTCCAGAGATCCGTGGCTGATCTATTTGATCTTGCAGAAGCTAGACAATGAAACAAAAAGTCAATGGGCACAAGAAACTACCGAAGTAGAATATCCGGCTCGAAGGACCATGCGCAAATGCAAAACAACGCTCCAATTATAATTTTATGATTTTTTTATTACAAAAGTTTAATAAATGAATTTATTCAGGAACAAATTGAACTTTAATAGTTGTTGTCTTGATGCTCGCCAAAAAGTAAAAGTTAAAAAGTAAATTATGCCAAAAAAAATAAAAAAAGGGCGAAAATAACTGCTGAATAAAATTACTTGGATCTACTGTAAAGTAGATGGAGTTAGTTATACAGAACATCATTGTCGATAATATAAATTGCTAATTGAAAACACCAATCGAATAATGTCAACTTGTAGCACAATTATCGACTATTAGATGGTCAAAAAGATCACGTAAGTATTTTATTGTTTGTTTGTTTATTAATTTGCTCAGGTCAGATCTTTCAATCCATAAGACCAGAGATTTGTGACAGCCCGTAATTCCAGAAACCACCCAAGGGTGATGCTGGAGGGATGAATTGTAATTTAACTCTAGAACTTAATAAATACTATCTGAACATAAAATTAATTGTTATAAGTTATATAATTCAAAATATAATTTTTAATTGTTTGAAGAAATAATTTATATAATAATTAATTATAAAAAGAAAAAGAAAAAAAAAAGAAAACAAAGAAAATAATTTGTAAAAGAAAATTGATAATAAAAATAATGTTTTAATTCAATAATGTAGAGAGTTACTAATTAATATTAAATCAATAATTCTAATGATTCTCAGAACCAATCTTGTAAAGATTCGTATAAATTTAAATTTAATAAGGTGTGTTCCATCACAGAGTACACATTTAATATCTTTAATAAAATCACACACTGTTTTAAATTCTTCAAAATTTGTATCTTTTAAGATATTTAGCAATGATTTCCTGTATAGTAAAGGATATTTGTTCCTTTCTATGTTATATTTAGTACAATCGTTTATTATGTGGTCATTGTCATCTATTGTGTTACAAATCTCACAGTAAGGAGAGATTTCTAAACCTACTAGGTGCTTAAATTTTTTGTTCACAGCGTGAACCTGATAATAATCTAAAAATCAATTTGGTTTGCGCAGAGGAAAAATTGGAATTTTTGAAAAGAAAGGATAGTCTAGGATGAGGACATATCTGTTTGCCTGAGGTATTACATAGAGAAATGTATTTTGCTTTCCATTTGTCAAGTATTGAATTAGAGATTGTATTTTGAATATCTATAGCTGTGGGATTATTGTCTAAAAAATGTGTTGGGGAAAAAATCGCTTTCTTGGCCAAGCCGTCCGCAATAACGTTTCCCTTAATTCCACAATGGCTTGGAAATCAGTGAATTATAAAATTTTTATTTGGGTTAAATCCGGCTGTGTCTATTATTTGGTTTTCAAAATGTTTATTCGTATTTTTGCGAAGAGCTGATATTTAAGATGTGCAAGAGCTTTTAGAGTCCGTGATAATTATTATATTGTTGTTATTTAAAATTAATGATAATGTTATTGCGATTTTTATAGCAATGGTTTCTGTATTTTTAATGTCTGTGGAATTTTTTAATTTAATGGAAAAATTCCAATTGCGATCTTCCACAAAAACTCCTATACCGGCCTCTGTACCCATTATGGAGCCATCTGTAAAAATCTTTGCAAAACTATTGTATTTATTTAATTCCTGCATTGATATTGAATATTGTACAGAGAGATTAGTCGAGTTTTTGTTAGAAACTCCTTTAATATCAGATAGAACGCTCAAATTGTTGGGGAAGGTTTTTTTCTTTTGAAACGGGATGATTTTTGCTAGAAATAGATGTTCCGCATATAAATTGTTGAGGTTTGGAATAGATTTATTGAGAGCAATGTCCCTTCCAACCTTTGTGTCATAGAATAAATTTTTCGAAATGTATTTTAATGAGTTTTTAATAATATCTAAATCTGAGGAGGTTTCTAAAGATTCAGACAGAATGGCTGGAATCGGGGTTGTTCTTATAAATCCAAGGCATGTTCTAAGACAGGTATTTTTAATGGATTGACAGATTTTGATGTGTTTTTTAAACTTTGTGTCTGTTAAGACATAAGACTAATCCAATTTTGATTTGATTAATGCCTTGTATATATTAATCATCGTTTCAGAATTTACCCCTCCATTGAAGTGAGTGAGTGTTTTAAGGAGATTTATTGAGTTTGTAATATTAGCTTTTAGGTTTGTATAGTGTTTAGTTAAAGAGAGTCTGTTAGAAAAGGTGGTTCCAAGAATTTTCGTGACTTTGTTTTCGTTTAAAGTTGAATTATTAACTGTGATATGAATTGATTTAGAATTGTTCCTGTTAGTGAAAAGTCTTAGGAAATGGGATTTGTCTGTGTTGATTTGTAAGTTTAATTGTTGAAGTTCAAATGATAAAGATTGGAGTGTGGAAGATTTTGCAGTTATTGTTAATCTTATTGTGCAAAGAAGTGGTATAAATGTTGAATAGGGTAGGGCTCAAACCGCTACCCTGTGGAATCCCTTTGTTTGTGTAGTGAAAGGATGAGCTATTGTTCGATAATACTATTCTTCTGTTGGTAAGAAACTGATGGATCCAATTGGTAATAGCCTGTGGGAAATTGAAATTTATCATAATTTTTTGTAAAATGTTTTTGTCTACATTGTCAAATGCCCTGGAAATGTCTAAATTAACCAAGATAATTTTTTTATTTTGTTTTTTAATATTTAGAATAAAGTTAAACATTTCCACGAAGTAATCGGTAATGCATTTATTTTTTCTGAAACCAAAGTTGTTATAGTTGATAATGTTGTTAGTGTTAATGTGAGTATTGATTCTGTCTAAAATAAGTTTGTTAAAGATTTTTGAGAAAACAGGTAATAAACAAATGGGTCGGTAATTCGAATGAATTCTATCATCTTTGCCTTTTTGAGGATTGCAATTGTCTTTGAAATTTTCCAGCTATCAGGGTAGATTTGATTTTTCGATATATTATTAAAGTGTAATGTAATGTGTGTTAAAATATTATCATTTTTTTGGATTAAATGTTTTAGTAATTTGTAAGATATGTTATCATATCCGGCAGAAGGTATTTGAAATTGAACTGTTGGTGTGATGGGGCTTGAAAGAAGAGTCAAAAGAACCGGGAAAATTGAAATTAAGGAAATCCTTAGCTATTGTTGGGTTTTCTAAAACATTGAAATAAGCTTGTTTTTTATTCTTGATTTTATTAATATTGTTCCAAAGTTCTCCATTATTGATTCTACGATTAATGTTGGTTAGAAAAGCATTCCAAGAAAGCCTTTTCTCCCTTCTGGTAGTGATTTTAAGTTTCTGGACCGCTTTTTTTAGCTCCAATGCTGAGTACAGATCTTTTACTGTATTATATATTTTTTGTTTTTGTTTCTTGATATACCAGAGCTTCTGTATATAGCTGTTCCACCATGGTTTTGGTTTAAAATTGTTGTTAAATTTTTTAACCGAAGTGTTGGAGTCAATAAGATTTTTAAGATAAGCTTCTATATTTACGCAATTATGAGCATTTGATAAATCAAAGCTGGACAGTACATTGCTCCAATTTATTATTTGTTTGGTGGAAACAAAACTTGATTTAAAATCCATGATTATTGGGATATGATAACTGCCCAAGTTAGTTTGATCAACTTTCCAGGAGATTTTGTCGATTAAATCGGTAGTACATAGAGAGATATCTGATGCTGATGATTTGTGTCTATATAAGTCCTGTCTTGTATGTGCGCCGTCATTAAGCAAAAATATATTATTAGAAGAAATTAAATCAGCGATTTTATCACCCATTTTGTTGTGTGTAGGTAATCTCGAATGATCCCAAAGACTGTTGTGGATGTTTAGGTCCCCCGCTGTTATGATATTAACCGTATTATTGAGTAAAATTTGGTCGAATTCGTTAATTAAAATTGAGGAGTCATTTGGTGAGTTATTGTAAAATGAAATGAGGTTTAAATCTGTATTTTTGAGCTTGATATTAATTTTGAGAATTTCTAAATGTGAAAAGTTATAAGATAGATTTGAAACTTTACAAGAGAATTTTTTGTTGATTATAAAACGAACACCCCCATATCCATCATTTCTGTCCTTTCTTAAAAAATTAAAATTATTAAATTTAATGTCAGATCCTGGATTAGTCCAGGTCTCTCATAGTAAGGCTACATCAATTTTGTTAGATAACAAATAGTGTTGTAAAAGATCTTTATTGCTATTTATACTTCTAATGTTTATCTGTAAAATTTTAATGGAATTCATATAAGATAAAAATGAGAAGGAAAATTATTACTGGGTAAAATTGGATAATTTCATTTTTAATGAATCAATAGCGGTATTTGAATGATACAATAGCGGAAATATCTTTCAGGATGGAGTCTCTTTCTGACAGTTGGGTTCTAAGTTCTACCAATAAACTGTTAAGAATTTCGATTTTTTTAGGTTTTTGTAAGGTAGATTATTGTTTGTCCATGCCTGATTTTTGCTAGTGAGTGTGGTATCGAAGTCTGAAGTATTGGGCTTATTTCTGATTCCGAAAAGATGAGCTTTTGCTTCCGCAAAACTGGATTTGTTTATGATCATATACTGTCTGATCTATTTCTGTCTAAACTTTTCGTTACATTTTTAGAAATTAGTCACGTGTCCAATTCCACGAAAATTGCAGGCTTTCACTTCATCACAAATACGATTTTCACTCTTGATTTTGGCGCAAGTTGTACATTTCAATACTTTTGATTCACAGAACTTGGAGGTGTGGCCGTAATTCAGGCATTTTTTACAAAGAAGGGATTTGGAATAAAATATTTGACTTTAAACAGGATATTATCATAAAGGGAAACATTGTAAGGGCTGGTTTCAGATCAAAAAGTAATTTTCACCAATTCCATGTCTATTAGTTTTTCCGAGTTGAAATCCCATTTTTTCATTCTTTCAACTTTTAGTATAGGAATGCTGGCGTTTAGATTATTTTTAATTTCTAATTCTGTGAGGTCAATAGGGACATTTCTAATGACTCCTATTGCAGTTGTAAAATTTTTGGGGATGAAAGGGATGTTATTGTCAAACTTTTTGAATGTTTCTGATTTAACTACCTTATTTGCATCTTCGAAATTATCAAAAGTGATTTTGGCAGTGTTTTTGCCAATACCCTCGACTTTCGTGATGTTTTAAAATTGTTAAATTTAATTGCTTTGGCAAGATGTATTAAGTTTATTTTTTCTTTTTTAATAAAAACAGAAAAAGGTCCTGAATCAAATTTATTATAAAGATTAATAGGAATGGGAATTGTACTGTTCGTATTGGAATTACTAGATGACGCCGTGGAATTTTCCATACTGTTAGTTGGAATCATTGTATTTTTATCGGATATATTTTTATTGGAATCCGAAAAAGACGCTACCGAATTATCTAGGGTATCCATTTTAATTTCTGCGTTTTTGCTCATTTTGTGTTTAAAATTATTTTTATTAGGATATTGTTTTTTATTCACTAGAGTTTCACTTGCATAAACAATTTTACTTTTTTTGTTTGCCATACTATCTGTTTCTGAATCATAAGATTCATCCGCAGAAGTATAATTAACATTAGGTGCAAAGTGCGTAGCACCAATGACGTTGATGTTTCTGGACAATGAATGCAATGATGACCATCCTTTACATCTAAATCCCGATTAAATTTTTGTTTCAAGATCCGGATTACCTTACCCAAATTTTCTTAATCAAAAAGACCCATAAGTTCTAACCTAAAATTAATAATACTAAGATACTTATTCTTACCAATATTGATTTCGATCTGTCAACTGAGACTCCTTCGTGGAAGACATACATATATTCCATGAAGCTTAAAATACTTTTTCTCCATATCTGTACGACCGTTTTTCACAAAGATACAGCTCTTCAAAAAAACAGTAAAAAAGCATTCGGCTCTGTATATCACATTAAATCCAATGAATACGAGAATATCCAGGGAATACTGGACAGATCAACAGAAATCTCCGTCCAGTCAACCAGAGAACGTCCTAGAAGCCTCATCACCTGGATAGTTACACGAATCCACTCACAAGTATATCACATCCTCACTCGAGAGAAAACCCACCACATTTACGTTAACTTCGCCCAGGCCAACAAGTTCCACAGCAAGCTCAGTGACCAAGTATGAATTAAATACAGCTCCCATGTCCGAACAACAATCAAGAGATAATGGCTACCACCATATTAACAACCTACCGATCATTGAACCTTTCCCTACTACAGGAAGAAATACCCACTCTCCAGTATCAGTCCAATCACCTTTCACCCAGGAGCAAGTCATCCTTAAAGAAGGAGTCATCAATCCATGATCCACCAACCTCAATAACCTCAAGGTTTCGTTTCAACCTGTAGTACTCTGCAAACAGCCATCCCTAACCCCCAAGCGTAGGCAGGCAATAACGCGCTTCCAGAGTACCCTCAGTCTTAGCCGTATCTAAGAGGCCAGCACTCCCTAACCATGGCCATGTCAGCTCATTCTTGCGAGAAATTCTCCTTCAATAACTATAAACCAGCCAACAGACTACGGAAAACCTTCTCATTCTTCAAGCAGTATAACAGAGAGAACCGCGACGAAATTTTAACTAATTCTATAATAATGCAATTCTATAATAATACCCATGGGTATTTAAAATAATTAAATAAAAGTTACAAAATAATAGTTTCAAGCTGCATACAAAACGCATAAATCCACATAAAAGTCGAAAAAAAACTGTTCAGTAAGACCATATCGATCAACAACTCTCGACTTCGAAGATTAGATTAATTTTATTCTACTACTTTAATATTTGTATGGTGTCAGTGTATGTCTAATGAATGTACATAATGCTCATCTGTGTTATAAATAATTTCACTTTCGAATAAATACACCTTGTTTAATAATAATATAATTTGGTTATTTGTTTTGATATGTTTGGATTTACCCAAAGGGCAAATAATTCTACACTAAAATCAGAAAGGTGCCATATCGATTCGATAAATAAACTTATTGTGTTAAATAATAATAAATGAAATAATTAATTTAAATATTTCGTTTCAAAAATGCGTTTTAAAGATGCGATCAAATCAACAATATCACTTGATAAATGAGCGACTTGTTTGAACATAATGAACAGTTGATTGATCACCGTCATAATGTAAATTATGGTCTCACGCTGTTAAAAACCAAATAATCGCGGGGTGCCATGATCTTGATATTGTAAGTTCTGTGTAAAAAGCATTATGTTGTCATCGGGAGCAATATTCTACTTTGCTTGATTTAAAATAATCGAATTAGTGCTGCATTGGGATTAATACTATATCTGGCGAGATTTTGATTAAGTTATGGCCTACATTATTTGCCGGCCCCGACCCTCCACATAGTTTACACAAATAGATATTCTAATATTATTTAACAAAATAAAGAAAGTAAAAGCTGGCCTATAAATATAACAGCTTTTTCAATCTTTTGTTTTTTTCTGAACACCTATTTATTTATCTTTAAGAAGAGAAACAATTTAATCGCCCTACAAAAAAATAAAACGAATAATTTGTTTAGAATTTGTATCAATTAATTTAAATTTGATTATATTTTTGAATTAATTAATTTTGATAAAATTTTTATTTTATTTTTGGATAATTCGAAACCATGTCTGCTTTTTAATTTATTATCTAATGAATTGTATACTTTCGTTTCGTTTAGAAATTAATCAAAATGATTAATTGAGTTTACATAGTACAATTTCTATATGCGTGAGTTTGTGGAAGAGTTCCGATTGGTAAAAAAATATTCAAAAGAAATAAGTCTGTCTTACAATTAATACTTATGTAATTACAACATGGATTATAATCGTATGCGTGTTATGAATGTCTAATGGAAATGTTGGAATACACGTTCAGCGTCTAAACTTATCTGCAACGCTTACCTCATTAATGAAAATTAATGGGATAATTTAAATTTCTAAAATTACGGTAGTCGTCTTCTTTTTACGCAAAAACTAAAGAATGTCACATTGTTGTATGAGTAATATTTATGTAGGTAGGTACCTTGTGTATTTAATATTTTTAATTGCTACGAGTATTTCTAAATTTTGTTATTTTACGAATTTGAACATGTTTAATTCTGGTTTCTGAATACTACCTAATCAAAATATGTAATTAACCAGAACCGTTTAATAAATTAATTATTATTAATTACAGTTAGAAGGTAAAATTATTCAGTAGTAAACAGTTGAATAATTAACCCTTATAGTCGATCTATGTGAATTTTGTCGCAGCTATCAATTGGCTTGACACCTCACCAGGGTTTTTAAAATCTGAATCAGGTTTCTAAAAATTGTAACAGTTTTTTTAATGGTCGACCTAAAAAGTCAACCAAGCAGCTTCACTACTTAACAAAGGCTTCTTAAAAACCGCTTAATGTCTCTATTTGTTTTAAAATTTGTTTATTCAGTTAATAATTTTTTTTTTAGATTTTTACCTAACTAGCGGCTATAGTTGCCAATTGAACAATTTTTTTTTACCGCATTAATTGTTCTTCAATTAAATTTAAAGTTCATTTCTCTACAAATTCCTTTTATTTTTTTTAAAACTTATGCATATGCATTTTCGAATGAACCGGTGTTCATACACGACGAAGTTGTGTGTTCCTCTTACTAATTCGATTATTGCGTTTTGCATAGAAATATTTAAATAACCATTCCCAATCCCCAATTTCCCTTCATTAATTTGTGCTTTTATCTTGGCTAGTTATCTTGGTTGAATTTTCTTACAGGGTTGACTTGGTTGAATGCTTAGTGAATCTATGATATGGTCCCATTATCACCTATTAGAAATAGTAGCTGAAGTGCTCGAAACGATTGGAGAACTCATTTGGAGATTTAGGAATCCTTTCTAATTTGTATACAGTAATTGGGGTAGATCATTTAGCAGATATTTAAAGATCATCAATGATTTAAAGGATACAGCAGTTCAAATGTAAAGACATCTCCACATCATGTTGTTCCAATTCAACTATCACAACCAGAAGATTCTACAAGAGATCAATCCAACGATCAAAAAAGTAAAGTATCTGACCGAACCAATATACTTCACCACCTCCAATGGGAGCAACAGCGATACATAAACCACAGGTGCAGTCAAGGAGGAACAGTGGGGCAAATAATCAGAATGCTGAAGCAATACATATTTTTCAAATTCGAGATCGGACATGCAAAATATGCATCATCAAATTATTCCTCCACAAAACATGAACATTCATCCGACATCTTTAGAATCACCCAAATTTGTTCAACAACCAGCCCATCAAAACATCATGTTGAAATTCTACTAAATTAGGCAGACATGGAACTTGTCATTTGATGGTAGTGATGCAACAAACGTACACGATTTTATTCATAGATTGGAACAGTTGGCACGGGATGATGATTTTCCTTTATCCGCACTTACAAAAGCTGTGCACTTATTTTTAACAAAAAAGGCCGAAAACTGGTACTGGGTGTTTAAGCTAGATTATCCAGATGCAGATTGGTACCAAATTAGGTCAGCAATGTCTTCCTATGATTTTGAAGAAAAAATTAGGGAACAAATACTCCGCAAACATCAACAACGGGAATCGTTTTCAGACTTTGCGTTGAGTATTCGAAAGTTAAACGCCCGCCTCCAAAACCGTTTATGCGAGAGGGAACTCATTTATCGTTTGAGTAAGAACTTGAATCCGGCGTTGAAAAATGTGACTTTATCAAGTCAAAATTCGATACGATCCTTGAAAAAGTTGCGAGTGTTGTGTTAACATCATGAAAGAATGTGACAGCAGATCGGATACGATCCTAGACATTTTAATGAACAACCGATACTTAGACGAAGATCTACCGTAAACAAAGTAGCACCTCAGATGCAAACCTTATCCAGCCAATGAATAAATTGAAGTTAGATCAAAGCAGTGACCAATCATTTACAGTTAATGACCGAAATTGAGGCGTTTGATCGAGATGAGAAAAGTTGAATTCCAGATGCAACCACCACCTTGATATGTTGGAACTGTAAGGATATGGGCCACAGATACCAAGACTGCTTAAATTCATTTATCAACATTTTCTGTTTCGGATGTGGCGCACCTAATGTACGCAAGCCGAACTGCTCCAGATGTAAATGAGGACAACATCCTCGAAGTAAACGATGAAAATTTATCAGCCAACCCATTCAAGACAGTTAACAGATATTCCCGTAAAAGCAAAACCAACAACAAAACGGAAGCCTATTGCAAGGATAATAAAATATTTTAGAGAACGCCTTTTGGTAAAACAATGTATAGCGTCGATACTTTAAACTATATCTACAACTGACCCGCGACTCCAGGCAGAGGTAAAAATAGCAAATATGAAAATGTACGGCTTGTTAGATGGCGGTGCATCTGTAAGTGTGTTGGGAAAAGGTTCTGCGGAATTATTGGCGTCAAATAATCTTGTCTACCGCAAATTTAAATCAAATATAACCACTGCGAATGGCACGTTAAACAAAATCGAAGGATATATCTGGTTGCCTGTGAATTTTGGCAATAAATCGGTCAATATTAAGTTTTACGTAGCACCAACCCGTCAGACACCATTATACCTCGGCATATATGGATTTTTGCCAATCTTTTGACTTAATTTCTAATGTTTCTATAAATAAAGTCACTGATGGGCTGTTCACTCAAGAAAAATCCGACGTACACAAATTAAGTACACAGAAAGGACCAATATGGGGCTACAGACAATAAATCGCCAAAAATAGACCGATTTTAATTAAATATGGTAACTGGAACCACAAAAAGCGTTCAACAACATTGAGTTCCATCAGATACGGGATTAAGGTAAATGCGATTATTTTCCTATTATAAGGGACCATCACACGGCACTACGGCAGCTGTCAACCTTAGGAGCAAATAGAACACATCAATTTTTCGGGATGAAAATGTCTTTTTTGGGGTAACTTTTCTAAAGGGTTTAAATGTTACACCGATATTGTTGTTAATTCGAGAATTAATTTCAACACGTCAAGTGGCAAGCTTTCTCTTTGCAAGCAAAAAGCGGCGGTTATGTTTTTAGGAAAATAAAACAATTTTGTTTTATTTCTACATGATTTAAGAAAGTAAAATAAAATATTGAGTACATAATCGCTTTAGAAATTTGAGTAAATAATAATCATATTTTTACTGTTACAAGTATTAAGTGTTAATTTTTTTTTCTTACTGTTTTTTATCGGAAATGATAACGAAAATCCTCTTAACCCAATATGGTAATTTGATCTTGAATTAAAATTTTTAAAAATATTACGTTTTGATATGTGCTCCAGATTCAATTTACAAGGCCATTTTTGATTATATTTTTACAGGGTGATGTTCAAAAAACTTTGATTGTTACGCAAATCATTTATTAGGATAATTTTTTTTTATTACAAAAACACTTGAAATGATGGTTTATTGAATATTTAACCGTGTTTCTGGAGTGTGATAGGTCACACGAAAATTACATTTAAAAATTTAGATTCTCATTAATTTATAATCCAGCTTTACAATAATCCAAAGTTAACCTTGGTCCACTGCATAAGACATAACGTACAATTCATTCGTTTATTGCAAGAATTTAGAAGGGATATTACATCATTGCAGCTTTTTATTATATGGAATTGTCTTCGCCATGACAATGTAGCCATTTAAATTTTATATTGAGGAATTGAAACCGTTCTTGAAAACCAAAAATTTCAAGGTTATTAAAAAATAAATATGGAATCGATTGTGAAAGGCGCATTTCCATTCACCACAGATAGTAAAGATACTATCAAAAATGAAAATCTTAAAATTAATGAAAGTCATTAGTCTTTCGGACTTCCGAATTACTAAGCCGATTTCACTTAAGAAGGGTAAATTATAGCTTAATAAATGTACCATCCATGACATTTTCTGTCCAAACGCAACTACCCATTTCTCGAAAATTACTGAAATTAAAATGAAGCAACAAGAGTGCTTGCGTGCAAAAGTCTACATACAATTTAATTGAACTTATAAATCAATGGTTTTCTCATAAATCCAAATAAAAAACAATTTTTCTAGTTTTTGTTTAACTTCAGTCTATTTTTATACCTTCAGATAAAAATCAGCTTTATTTAATGAATACAACTAGCTAGTTTTTAAAATAAAAACCATAAAAGAAAATTTGGCCAAATTCTTTGTTGCATAATACGCTTCAGTATTACAAAACAATAAAATGAAATTTGTGATATTTTCGTAGGAATCAGTAAGAAGTTAGACCACCATTATCTTCCATCCATTTAGGCATAGACATCTCCGACTTTTCGGTAACCAGGTAACCAGTATAGGCCTTATTTTGATTCATTCGGTTTGCAAGGCTTTTTTCAACTCAGCTTTGCTTCTGATGTTGTCAATCCGAATCCGGCGCTCTAATTCGTTCCATAGAAGTTCTATCGGATTTATGTCCAGTGATTGGGGTGATGTCCTGAGTTGATGAAGAGAAAATGTCGATAAGCAACTCTTGAACAATATGTGCAGTTGAAGGTAAACATTCCATCAAAACCAAGTTGCTGAGCACTTGTCTTCAAATTGCCTTGTAAAATATTTACGGCATACATCCCCACACCATAATAATACCTCCGCCGTGCTTAACGGTGCCTACTGTATTTTTTGTTTGCTGGTCACTATTTGGTTTCCGGTACAATTTCACACTTCCGTTGTTCTCATAGATACTAAACATACTCTCGCCAGAGAAAACACAGCGTCCCAAATTCTTTAGGCTTACAGACATGAGATAATACAAAATTTAAGCACTTCTTCCGATTTTTGTTTGTTTATAAATGACTTCTTTCAGGCGACGCGGCTCCTAAATCCAGCTCCAGAACCATTTAATTCGTAATTTCTAATGATTGTTTGTACCATATGAACTCACTCTTCACCATCAACAAATGCAAATCCTTACACACCTCCTTTCGTTTATCTGACATTTCCAAAAACTATTTATTGCACATTGATTGATTGATTCTGAATGTACGACCAAGCATTTAGCAGGATCTCCCGGTAATTCTAAGAATTTTTTGACGCCGGGCCCACCGTACACCCTTTTTTACATTTATTTGGAAGGATAGGATAGGATTGTTAGTATAGCATTGAGATCGACCCGGTTACAAACACCTTGACGGTCAATTGTTAGTATTTACATTTTTCTAATAATTACTTTACTACATTTTTTCTAGAAACTGCTTTCCATCCTTGGTATCCTAAAGTCAATATTAATTAGTTATCAATTACTTCTTATATACCTCCCATCCTCCACTGCCTCCGGCCGCTTTCCATTGATTGATACTCTCAACCAACCATGACAACACATCTCAAATCTACTACCATGCTTTATTAAAATTAAGATTAAACTGCATACTAATTTCTAAAATTCAAAACAGCATTAATTTAGTTAACTAATCTCATCCTCTTAATTAATTAATTTTAAATTTAAGTTTAGTATAATTTCCATAAATTGAATCCAATTTCTCATGATCTCTGAAACAAAATCAATATTAATCTATTATTAGTAAATAATTACTTAATTAATATGAATTAACTTATTTAAATTTGTTCATAACCCTAAATTTTCATGAGCCTGTTATTAAACATCATTAGTTGCTACGGACAATCTTAATATTAATATTAGTATCTGTTTCTCTTGGTTTTTTTAGCTTCCCGAATCTGTGAATTTCCGGTTTTAAAGTACCTTTGATACTACTGTCAAATTCTGCAATCGATAAACTAGCATAACCCAAAATATATATAAAAATTTAATTTATGCAAGAAAATGATTTTGCTAATAAATTTCGATTTGACAACAATTTACTTTTGAGGACATTTTTAGGGAATAAGCCACTTTCACAATATTTTTAGGAATCAATTCAATGAATAAAGCTTTACCTGTAACCACCAGAAATAAATCAAAGTAGACAAATAAAACATTATACACCGCGCGAACCACCAAACAGGCGCTAAATTGGCAAACATTATCCGTAAACTAAATTAAAAGCTCAAACAGCCTTTAGCTCAAACAGAGACTCTTGTATGTTTATATACAATAACCCGCACTCAACTTGCATCTTTTATGTCACTTTTGTATAATTCAGAAGTACAAAATTTACCTATTTATCGTGATTCATTACATGTAAAACCTAGTTCGGACATTCCTTGTCCATTATCTAACAATTTAATTACACTCACTACCCTAATTTAGCCACGTACATCGTCAATTTCACACACATTACCACTTTATGTTTAAAACCACACAGCCAAGTTTAACACCGATAGTTATATTTATATGTCACTCGGAACAAACCATCTCCATCCTAATCACAAATCGTTTCTTTTTTACTTGCAGAGGCAATAATTTAGCATCTGTCTTACTCGTTAGCACTTTTTCCACCTCCCCCCCCCCCCCCCCCAACATATCCAATTTAATACTTTTTACACTTTCTGCCGTAGGCACTTGGCGAAACACACTTAATACACACATTTGTAAAATTTTTAAAAGCACTTGTTAAATATTTCGCAAAATTACAAAAGGTTTAAAAAATCACTCGATCGATTTCGGCAAAATAAAAATGTAGTTATTTATATACACTCCCGAGCAACTGAATCGACTAAAACCTTAAGCGCTCACATAAGGGCGATTTTTGTTAGAACGGTCAAACCGATTTTCATAAGACATTATTTTTTTGAAAGCCCTGATATTTTTGCTTTAAAATGACACTATTTTTATGAAAATTGGTTTAGTAATTTTTTTTGTAATGAATTTTGAATGAAAACGCAACCAAAATTGATGATTAAGCATAAAATATTGGGGTGTTTAAAATTAAATTACAACAAAAAACTCAAGCAAAACAAAAATAATTTTATTGGTTAATAATAAGTATGGCCCCCCCTTGCGTCTACAACGGTTCGCATGCGGTTCGCCATTGACCTTATTAAGGTTTTGACAAATACTTGGGGGATCGCACCCCACTCCTCCTCTAACGCAATCTTCAGGTCACTGATGGTAGATGGTACCGGATTTCTAGCTCAGACCCTCCGTTTTAGTTCGCCCCATAAATGCTCAATTGGATTCATATCTGGACTGAGTGCTGGCCACCTCATCGTCTCGAGTCCGACCTCATCCAAGAACTGTCGAGTGGTTCGAGCTGTGTGACACCGGGCATTGTCATGCATCACTATGAAATCTTCCCCTATATATCCTGCATAGGGCACTACATGTTCCAAGAGAATGCCCTCGATATATCGTTCAGCGGTCAGACCTCCTTCACGGCCTCCACCAGGTACGAAAATAAGATCTGTTTTCCCCTCAAACGATATGCCAGCCCACACCATACACGAATCGCCTTCGTATGAGACTGTTTCAGCAAAACAGCACTGCGAAAATCGCTCTCCTGGACGCCGGTAGACCCGGTCTCTCATATCACTACCATGGAGACATATTCTGCAATCGTCAGTAAATAGAACGGACGTCCATTGCTCGATGTTCCAATTGATGTGTTCGCGAGCAAATTCGAGTCGCTGTTTGCGGTGGCGTGTTGTCAATTTTGGGCCTCTAGCGGGCCGTCTTGAAGTGAGGTTGGCTTCCTTTAAGCGTCTTCTTACTGTCCATTGACTAACAGCTACATCTCGCACTTGTCTTAGCTCCTGCTGCACATCGACGCCCGTGAGATGGCCATTTCGCAGTGAAGTTAGGACGATAGATCGATCGTCCCTCTCTGATGTACACCGAAACCGGCTGGTTTGTGGTCTTCGATTGAAGGTACCAGTTTCCTAAAACCTTCTGAATACTCTTGAGACAGCAGATTGGCCCATGTTAAGCTGACGAGCGACTTCTTGTTGATTGCGTCCTTCTTGCAATAAAGCAACAACTTGTTCGGATTTTTCTGGAGTGGTATCCATGATTTTAAGGAAACAATGAATTAAACTGGTAGAGATTTGTTCAGGTCAACGTCTGACTCATAAGTGACGACAAATATCGGTCAACGTGGCATTATACAGGAGATTGCATCACGCCAATTGTTTTCACCGAAACATGGATTTTAATGATAAAGGTATCCTTGAAAAGATAAAATACTAGGCTGTCAAAAGAAGGTTGTTTTTCGAAAATCGATTCAGCCATTTTAAAAAAATATGCGTTTTGATGGTCTAGTCGATTCAGTTGCTCGGGAGTGTATATAGTTGGTAAAAGCAAAAAGTGAAACCAAAATATACAAATAAAAAAAAAAACTAAAAAAATAAAAAATGTGGGAGTGGTAAACAATAAAATTGGAGAGAGCAATAAACATTAAAAATTAAAAGGGGGTGAGTTAAACACAGGTATATGATTATTGATTAGTCAACGGTCGAATAACAAAATTCCAGATGTTGATTTTTTTTTCCCCCTTTATTTTATTATAACCCGACGTATTAGTAATTTTATGGAATGGTATGAGTATGTGAATAAAACAATGCGGGGTCGGTAATTGGTGAGAAGCGGATTTCTCTCTGTTCGTTGAGGATATTTTGGTTAAGAATGATGATGGCCTAAACAGCCGAAATCGATCGAGTGATTTTTTAAACCTTTTGTAATTTTGCGAAATATTTAACAAGTGTTTTTAAAAATTTCAAAAATGTGTGCATATCCAATTTGTTATTAAATTGGTTTGTGATTGACAGCAAAACCCCCATAGTGCATTCTAGGTTTTGTTAAAGATTTGAAGGATTGCGGTCTAAATCAAAAGAGGATTTTTCACTAGCTAGGAATATGTGTGCTACAGTCCAGAACTACAGCGAGTGTACAGCACTGTAATGCGAAACAGCACAGTTGGCTCCGAAACCGAAGACCACGTTTTATAAACTTGCTATCAACATATATTTATTGGAGATAATCTCTAAGCACAGATGACATCGGTACCCAGGCAATCAAAGAGGGATAAGATAGAACCGCCAAAAGCTGCTGTTTGGTTGTTCTGATCCCCCTCATATCACTATTAAACACTGCCCACACGGTAATCACCATCTGTCATCTACGCTTCAACGTCGTCAACCACGAGCCAGTACACAAATTAAATTAATTTGCATTAAATTCAAAATAAGTGAAATATAATAAAGCAAAGACCTACAAAAAATACATAATATAAGATGAAATAGTAATAAAATAATTCGCTTATCTTGTGTTGCTCCTTCCTGCTTTGCGAATGCCACCTTTACTCCCTCCAACAAATCCTAGATTTGGTATACACTCGGAAATAATTACCCTCTTTTGGTATATGTATATTCAGGAAATGAGCTGAATGGAAAATTTATTTTTGCAAATAACTATTTCTTGATGACTTTTAATGATGTTTTTATTTTTATTTTTTCATGGACGTCTTTGGTCCTTTGACAATAAGATCAGGTCTATATCCAAGTTTTTTCTTTTCCCTTGGCTACTCATGGACTGATGGCATTATGTATAGGTACGTTAGAATCTGTCTTTGTTTCAAAATCAAGTCAAAAAAAAAAAAAAAATTTCTTTTCTCCATAATATCGCACAAACAGATATACATGCGCGCCAATCGTATCATGGCCAGCAAGGGAGCATTCACCACAACTTAGGCCACTTCATCACTATTTTCCACCCAAAAACTTTTTTTTTTTTTTTCTCCCTTGTAATTATGGATTTGCGCAAACCGAAACGAAAAAATGCGTCCATCGTGCAAATTTTCACACACAAATCACGATTTTGTTATTGATAAGTTAAATTTAAATTAAAATTGTTACTACTAGTACTAAATGAATTAGAGTATTTAATTATAAACTAAAATTCTATTTAAATAAAATAAAGAAAAATTAAAATAAAAGAAGATGACAAAAAATACGTCTTTCCTCTCCGACTGCCTACTTCGATCCCCCCAAAAAACTATTTATTGCACATGGAAATAAAATACGATCAACTGCCAAATAAATAGTAAATGTGTTATTTTTCAAAATATTCGGTAAACGACAAGTAGAACCTGAATTAGTAATGTACACTAAACCAAATGTAAAAGAAGAGTATAGTAAGAGTAGATTTTTACAACACCAAAATAATCACTTATATAAGTATTTCTTCGTTTAATTACCAAAATACCGCTATTTGAAACATAAGATTTTATGTGTTTAACGAAAGTGGAAAAAATAAAAAATAATAAACAGGATATCCTAGCCAAATACCTTTAGAGGTACTTTTGTTTTGTGACTTGAATGCAACAGCGATTAAAGGGTACGTAGACTTTTGCACGCAACTATATTTGGACAGCTTATTAAAAAATTGTGAATTTAGAGGAATAATTTTCAAATAAATGTCAGTCTGTCTCAGACCCAGTATAAGTCATTTGTCTGCAGTTGAATAGAAGAACTCACTTCTTCTTCTTCCGCTGGCGCTCTACATCCCATGAAGGGATTTGGCCGCCTCAACGATGCTCCTCCAAATAATTCGATCCGCCACAAGAGAACGCCAGACATGGTGACCGAGTGTGTATAGCTCCCTTTCAACGTCGTCCATCCATCGGGTAGGTGGTCTCCCACGAGGTTCTACTTTCGTTGGTGCCGACTCCAAGGCCAGTTTAGTGGTCCTATTTTGTGAACGTAGTACGTGCCCAAGCCATCTCAGCCTTGACGATTTTATGAATCCAATGATGTCAACTTTATCGAGATCATTTCTGATCTCGTGATTCATTCGCATTCTGTACGTGGCTCCTTCTTTAATGGGACCGAGAATTCTTCTTATGATCTTACGCTCAGTTACAGCGAATTTCTGGATGTTTTGCGCTGTCAGCGTCCAAGACTCGCAACTAAAGGTGATAACTGGTCTTATCAGCGCCTTGTAGATGTCCAATTTTATTTTGAGCGATATATGAGGAGACTTGAAAATTTTTATATTGGCGTAAAATGCTCGGCAGAAAAACTCACACATTGACAAATATTAGAGTGAATATAAAACAAAGTAATGTAATTGTCTCATAGACAATCATCTAGAATTTAGAGTATCAAACAAGGCTTACACAAAACTGACTGTGTTCGAGTATTCGAACGGATAGAGCAGATAGATAAAAACTATGATATATAACGTACATACGTATGTTCCAAAATAATCATCGATACGGCAACTCTGTCAGTTAAAACAATTTATAGAACTCATAGAATCTCCAAATTTTAAAAATATTATAAAATTCATAAAATGTATCAAATATAGTTTAGGATTATTATTAAAGCGTAGGTAGGATTTATAGAATTTGAAAGATTCATAAAATTTATAGAATTTATAGAGTGTGTAGACTTAGTAAAGTTTATAGAAATAGTCGTGTTTACAGAATTTACAGGATTTATAGAATTTAAATAACTTACTGAATTTTTAGGCTATAAAGAATAAATAAAATTGGTGTTTGTAGAATTTAGAGGACTGACGCACTTGAAACAATTTAAAGAACCCACAGAACCTATCAATTTTAAAGAATTTATAAAATTTGTAGAATTGAAATTTGATATATAAAAATTACTCAATCTGCCCCAAAGATCGTACCCAAGTGGACATATATTTTGGACATATATGTGACGTGCAAACTTATAATCCAAGACCGATAATCTGAAAATGAACTGAGGATCGGAAGACAATTTAAAAAACGACCCTATATATCGGCTGGTAACTAGGCACACCTAAATTTATTTATATACATACATATGTATTTTTTTCTTTTATTAGTTACAAGAAGACGAAAATGCACTGTCTACTCTTTGCTCTATGTTCCTCTAAACCGTTGATCCACGATTTTTATACACCACGTGTTTCGAACTCCGCCAATAGGACCGCCAACTATTTCTGGAATCTTACGGCTTCTCCAACTTCTTCAAATACATATATATATATATTTATATGTACATATATGCCGCCAATGGAATGGGGAATCGCAACAATTGCGTCTTTCCGTCTTGGCTAGTGTGCCACGGTTTTGCGTGATCCTGACGAAAGAGCGTAATGCCTCACTTAGCTACGCTCAATACCGATCGACGCTAACAAAAAAAAACACTCCGTTATTCTTTACAAAGTGTGCGGCACTACACCAATACACACTGAAACTTATAGTCAACCGTTTACTCGCTAAAATACTCCGCACACAAAACGTTCACACCGAGATCACGCTATCTAGGCGTTTTATAAATTGTTATTAAGTGCGTTTGTGAATGTGTTAAAAAGTTGTTAAAAATTAAAATTTTCACAGCAAAATCAAAATATTTTTTATATTCACCACAAAAAAAAATTAACCCGATACTGACGTCTATAAATATTGACAGATGCTGTTAAATAAACATAACCTAATAATTCATTCTGTTTACACATTTCAAAAGCGAGACGAGTGAAAACAAATTGGAGAGAATTTAAACAAATCAAAGTCGATCAGCCCCAATTAAATAAAACTGGCCGTAGAATCGTCGAGAAGCCATACGCTGTTTGTAAGTACATTATATAATAATAATGTTGAACAAGAATTAATTTAAGTTTACATAATTTATATTTTATTAGGGACATACGAAGAACGCGTGGTTCTCCTCACAACGAGAATTAGGTTAGATTTTTTATTTACAACTAGCAACTCTAATATGAGTACAGCGTGGAGGTAATTTTTGTAATTTATTGTGTTATGTGCCTAGATAATGTATTCGTTTAATTTATTTCATAGAAGAGTATTTAACGAATGCAGCGACAAACTAGGTCCCGGAAAGACATTTATAAATTGTAGACACCAGTGGATCGGATTGATGAAAAAATATAAGGTTCGTAATTGATGTTTTTTGTATAATCTACCAGTTTTATTATGTATGTAACAAAAAATTAATTTTAATTTACAGAGCTTTTTTTAAAAAAAATCGGCCGAAATAATAAAATAGCCCGGTGCCTTGAACATCAAATAACGAATTGATATTTCGAACATCTAGCCGAAGTTCAACTCCATCTACTTCTCATTCAAGCCAGAGACCAACATCAAAAATGACGCACGAGAGGTACCTCGAACAAAGAGAACAACGAGACTGCAGATTAGAGAAAAAAATCAATGAAATGCTAGGAGTATTTGGCCAAATGGTCAAATATGTGTGTTACGTACCTATATGTAAGTTCGTATGGACATTAAAAAAATTCTCAATCTGGCCTAAAGATCGTACACATACATCATTAAGAGTAACAAGCGATCCCCTATATCTAAAACATATTACAATTACCAAAAATCTAGAAGATAAGTTACTTAGGACATATGTGTTGTATCCCTATATGTAAGTTCTGTTAAAGTTACACATAATAAAACCCAAGGAAAGGAAAGGTATGTTAGTAAAAAGAATCAACCCGATCCCAGATACCTATTATTTAGCACAAGACAATATAATTTCAAGTTCATTTACTGCTTAAGTTCCTGGAAAGTTATTTCAGGTTCTTCAAAGTTTCCTAAATTTAAACTCTGCATTAATCCTTTATAATAACTATTCTAAAATTAATTAAGTATAAATTTAATTCTCTAAAATGAACTATAACTTAATTAATCTATTAACATTAATAGTTTGTATAACAATAATTAAACCAACTACTATCCCGCCCGTCGCGCTATTGCCTCACCCATTGCCAGCTTGGTCCAGTTTCGCAGGTGTTTCTAAACTAAAATCATTGTAACGATTATTTATTAATTTATTAATCTTAATGTAAATACCAATATCAACATAAATACCAATACTAAAACTGACATTAACATTAATACCAATATTAACATTACCCACACCAACAACAACACCAACACCAACATTAATACTAACATTATGAGATTAATGATTCGATTACATCGAAAAATTAATTTCACTAAATTTAATTCAATTTAATTTTAATAAAAATTAATTTAACTTCATTCAATTCAGTGAAACCCAAAACCTACATAATTTACTTCACCATTAATTGTTTATTTAAGATCAGATCAGCCCTTAACACCCTTAAATAAATTAAATTCAATACGTCATCTAAATTGAAAAGACAGCAAATGAATCCCTAACTAAATAACCTGAAATTCGATATGCATAAAAATTTTAATTCTAAATTATGAATTTTAAATACTAAGGCTCGAATTTATAGTCGTTGCTACAACTATAACTACTGTTATAGTAACAGTTTTCGTATTTATAAACCTCACTATAAGATTATTTGTAATGTAACAATGGTTATAGATCAAAATCCATCACTATAAACGTTGCTAAAATATATCCAAGACAAGAAAGTAAATTCGAAATTCGTATCGAATTTTATACAGGATTTTGAAATGATTTTCGAAAATCGTTGCTATAACAATAGCAATAGTTACGACTATAAATTCGGGCCTATATCTTTTTTTTTATAATATTTTTTTGAACTAAAATTCTAAAATTAGAAACTAAAAAATCTGAAACCCTACAAAATTACATTTCCAAATCTATAGCCTAACTAAAGCTACCGACTCCAGTATTGATTACCTCCAAAATCAAAATTAAATTAAAAAATTGCTTATGGCAATTCTGCATCCCACTGCCAAATAATTTAAAATTAAATCTGGAATACAGCTTTAAGTTATTCATACTACATAGATTAAATTAAATAATTTGGGTATAAATCAACGTTAGTATAGGTATAAATATTTATACCATATATGACAAATTGATTAGCTAATTCCAGAAATATCTATAATGGTATTTCGTTGGTACCATTATATAAAAATAGATTTAAGCAAGTAATACACGCACTAATTATGATTTATGTCTGCGCATATGACGCGACTGTTTCATATTTCGTGTACACCACGTATACAATTATGAATTTAAAATATTAACATGGACAATTATTTTACATTAATATTTTTCACCACTCAATTAACGTACGCACTGAGTTTTATAAATTAACTCCGATTTTTTTTATTACGAAAAATTTTGATATGCCGGATTTAACAATATTTCGACCGCGTTCACAAAAATTAGAATCTTCAATGTTTTTTTGACGAGAATCAAAAACGATGTGAATTAAGCGAAAAAACCATTCGGTATTTTTTACGAATGTAATTTGAAGCGGATGAATAAAAAGAAAAGTAAAAATGAATTTCTTTGTTTTGGTTTATCTGCGTTGAAGTAGTGTTTGAATGAAAATGAATTGTGTGCTGCCTTTATGTAGGTAAAGTGCGGAGTGTGGACGTGTGCATATTGTGGCGATGAACGAGTGATGAAATTGAATTGAATGATAAGTGAGTCGCTACAGGACTCCGCCGCGAGTGATTGCCCCTACCTAGGGAATGATTGTAGGAGTGGAAGCTATACGGACGGTTTCATGAACCCGATGGCTTGATGTTTGCTCAGCCGAACTAAATATTCCGTAAGCTGGTTTAAGTCGATCGATTGAAACGTTGGAATTTTTTCCATTAATCGATACGACAAAATGTTTCCTAAGTCTGCGTATCACTTCATACGGACCTTCATAGGGAGGAGTTAATCCCGTGCGAACCTTGTCTGTTCTGATGAAAACAAAATCGCAGTTGCTGAGCGATTTCGTAACAAATACGTCATCTTGTTTGGATTGACGTGGTGCTTTAGGTATGAGGTTGCGCATGGTTTGTCGCAGTTGGTCGATGATTGTGTCGGAAGTTGGAATTGGTGAAGGAGGATTATCGATAAAGAACTCACCGGGTAGCTTGATGATTTGTCCGTAAACCATTTCAGCTGGTGAGCACTTGAGATCTTCTTTCACTGTTGCTCGGATTCCAAGAAGGATGATTGGAATTTCCGAGCTCCAATTAATTGTGTTGCCTCTGGCCATTAATGCGGCTTTAAGTTGCCGATGGAAGCGTTCGACCATGCCATTGGCTTGCGGATGATAAGCCGTTGTGCGTATCCGAAAGGAGTTTCGTTAACTCTGAGAAAAGCTTTGACTCGAATTGCGTTCCCTGATCAGTGGTGATGTGAAGGGGCACGCCGAATCGTGATACGTAATTGTTTACAAAAGTGGTGGCAATAGTTGCAGCTGATATGTTTGTCATACAGTATGCTTCGGGCCAGCGAGTGAAACGATCGACACAGGTGAGTAGATATGAATATCCATTAGACGGAGGGAGTGAACCTACAATGTCTATATGGATATGCTCGAATCGACCAGGTGGAATGTCAAATTGTCCGTGAGGTGATTTTGTGTGCCGTTGGACTTTGGCACGTTGGCAGGATAAACAAGACTGAGCCCAATTGCCTACGTCTTTGTTCATGTTAGGCCAGAAATAGCGAGCAGTAATCAATTTGCGTGTTGCACGGACTCCAGGATGCGAAATGTTATGTAATGTGTCGAAGATGGTTCGACGTAGTGATTCTGCGATGTATGGGCGGTTGTACCCAGTAGATGTTATAGTTATAGTTTCATTGATGAACTAGTGTGACATTCGGAACCAGAAAGTAAATTCTGAAGTTCTAGGTCGGCTCTTTGTGTGTTTACTATTTTGTGTAAGTCGGTATGTGTCTCGACTGTGGCCATTTCGTTGTCAGTAGTGCGATGTCCGTTGTGAGTTGACTAATATAATCCAAGTGGCGAGATTGCCTTGGATTACGTTCAGTTTTTGACTGAATTGCTCGTGTCAGAGGCTTGTGGTCGGTATATATTGTGAAGTCCCGACCCTCAACAAAATATCTGAAGTGTTTGACTGCAAGATATATTGCGAGTAATTCCCGATCGAATGCGGAATATTTCTTTTCGGCATCCGAGAGTTTTTTCGAAAAGAATCCCAGTGGTTCCCAACACTCGTTGTTGTACTGTTGCAGTACAGCACCGACAGCAGTGTTCGATGCGTCAGTGGTTATGCTGAGCTTTGAATCGCTGAGTGGATGAGCCAAAAGTGCTATCTGGGCGAATTCAGTCTTAAGCGACGTGAATGCGTGTTGACATTCATCGGGCCAAGAGAAGTTCTTGGCGGTCTTGGGCTTTTTGAGTAAAGCTGCCAAGTGGCTGTGAATTGGTGCGAGTGTTTGAGCGAGTTTTGGTATGAATCGGTGGTAGTAATTTACCATGCCGACAAACCGCTGTATACTTTTTATTGAAGTAGGAGCTGGGAATTCCCTAATGGCGTTAATTCGTTCTTCAGACGGCAGAATACCATTAGGGGTTATCTTGTGGCTGAGGAAGTCAAGAGTGGATACGCCACAGACGCATTTTGAGCTCTTGATATGAACGTCAAACTGTGTTAGCCTGTGGAAGAGTTGTTCCAGGTGCAGTTTGTGTTGTTCCTCAGATTGTGAAGCCACAAGAATGTCGTCGATGTAGACGAACACGAAGTCTAAATCACGAACGACTTCGTTCATGAAACGCTGAAACGTTTGAGCGGCATTGCGTAAACCGAATGGTATTCGGGTGAATTCGAATAGGCCAAACGGTGTTGTGATTGCCGTTTTGTAAACGTCTTCAGGTGCGACGGGAATTAGATGGTAAGCCCTGGCAAGATCGATTTTTGAAAAAATTTTGCAACCATGCAAGTGCATGGAGACATTTTGTATGTGGGGTATCGGATAGCGATCAGGTGTTGTCACCGTGTTTAATCGCCGATAATCCCCACATGGTCGCCAATCGTGATCTTTTCTTTTAACCATATGGAGCGGACAAGAGACGGGATATGCTGATGGCCGGCAAATCCCTAATTCCACCATGTGTTGGAATTCTGTGTGTGCGGCTTTGTGGCGGACCTGATCTAGTCTGCGTGGTCTTGACACAGGCAGATGGCCTGCTGTGACAATATGGTGGACCACGTTGTGCTGGACTGGAAAGTTGTAGTTAGGCTCTGCTGTTAAAGAAGGAAACTTCTTGAGCAAAATGCCGTAGCCATTGTCGATTGTGAAGTGGATCGGTGTTGGTGTGTCGACGCGAACCATTGTGGCATTGATTGACAGCTTTGTCGCTGAATCAACCAGCCGTTTATTTCTGAGATCGACAAGGAGTCCGAATTTACACAAGAAATCGGCGCCAATGATCGGACGATTCACAGCAGCTAAGATGAAAGCATGTGTGAATGTTCTTTTTAGCCCGAGATCCACCTTAAGCAATTTTGTGCCGTAGGTGTTAATTGGTGTGCCATTGGCGGCCGACAGGACTAGATCAGAGTTTCGTTTTGTAAATTAAAACGAGTTTTTATAGTATTGGGCTGGAATAACCGAAAGGTCAGCGCCAGTATCTATTAGGTAAGTCAATTTATTGGTTTTGTCGTATAGGTGTAGTCGGGTGGACGATAGGGTGTGTGACGTTGTCGTCAGTACCCGATTGATTATTGGTTTTTTGATTGTTGTTGCACAACGTCGATGTCCATGCTAGACGTGGATGGGGTTTGCCGAAAATTACATGGAAGAGTACACCTCCTCGCAGCGGTACCGTATTTGTTATGATACCAGCATATGCCTTGTTGGCGGTTGATGCTAGGGCTGCGATTCGTTGAACTGCCGCGGTATCCGGAACGCGGCGAAAAACGTTGACCCCTCAAACGGCTACGGTTCCTAACCATTTCGTTTAACCGTGCCTCAATATTTGCAAGGCGAGATTCTATTGAGTTGTTTGATGGACCAGCTATGAGTGGTGGACGATCTGCGCCGCGACCGGGGAGCGTGCGTTTACTCGGGCTTGATTGTCTGGTGACGGCGGAAATGATAGCTGTTGATGACATCGCGTCGTAAAGTTTATCGGCCATTGCAGCTAGATCTTCGATTTTTCGTGTATCTGGTTGTGCCAGTAGTGAAATCTTGATAATTTTCGGCATCTTGCGAATCCATAATGGTTTTATTGTTTGTTCGGGGAACGATTTTCCGGCTAGAATATTATTATGTACTTATAAAAATGTGTATATCCACAAAAAATCGACGAAAATTCTTTTTTTGAACAACGGTAATTCTAGAAACAAGCGACACATCCAAATATAAACGACATTTTTCTCAATGCAACAATAAATATCTATACCCACACAAGCACCAACGGCAAAAATACCTTCAACATCATTATGAGACTCATTATGTATTTAGTATATTGTAATTAGGGTGACCATACGTACCACTTTGTGTGGTATTGTACCACATTTTGAACTAAAGTATCACATTCGCAACTGAACCACATTTTGTACCATACAAGAGGATCGAATGTACCCCATTTCACACATAAATTATCCACAGAATTATATTTAAACCTACATACTTGCATATTATGTAAATAAAATGCTAAAAGTTATGGAAAGCGGTTATATATGCACACAAAGCAATTTAATCTGCAGCTGGTTATCCCTAAAGATATACCATTGGATTACTCGTACCTCAAGAATTTCTTAATAAAACTGATAATAGGCGTTTTCGGAAATAGACCATGGGTAAATTCGCAGTAAATTTCGACCATTAAATTACACTATAATGGTCTAATTTAATAGTCTAAATTTACTGTGAATTTACTCAACGTCTATTTCCGAACACGCCTAATGAATACTAAATAATTTTAGATTTCTGCGATGACACCTCAAAATTAAGATTGAAGTAGACTGTGAAACGGCGCATGAAGTTTCTAACAGTATTGAAACATTAAAATTTCAATATGTACTTATGGAAAAAGAAACACTCTTCTACCATTAACATAAGCAGTCAAATTGATCCATCCATGAAACCTGGAACACGTCTCGCGTTTAACAATATTTTCAAACCTGTTTTGTTTTAAGGATTTGAAAAACCAGTCGAGCCAATTTGTCAGGGCTGAGGAGTCTGAGAAAAAATGTTCGGATCTGGCTCCGGCTAAAGCCCCGGATCCGACTAAGGCACCACACTATAGCTACAGGGTTGACTATTCCTTATCGAGCACAAAATTTTCAAAGGATAATCCAGAAAAAGAGAATCCAGAACAAATAAATTCATAAAGGAAAATCCACAAAACGCAAATCCAGAAACATACAAAATTTTTATAAAATTTGATTTTTCCTTAAGACTTCTAAATGTTTATGATCCTGAAAATCGCTTTCTCAACCTTGCAGACACAGATCAAAGGAATCGAATCGCTTCTACTGATAGATGGGGACCAGAAATGTTTCAATTTGTAAAAAAAAACTAAAAATGTCTATAAAATTGAATTTTTTTCATTTATTTGATTTTTTTGTGATTTCCTTTCTGGATTTCACCTGTTTTATCATTCTGAATTTTGAAATTTCATATTTTTTTAGAGCAAATGAAGTGATACCGATAATTCATTTTCAGGATATAATTCAACGACATGTGAAACTGTAAAACACAATATATATTTCACAATTTAGTGGAATATGCAAATAATACAAAAGCGGCGTAGGAGCCCGCCGACACCTCAGGGCTCCGGCTCCGACTCCGGATAATTAAAAAAACAAAGAAAATAATCAGAAACTCTGTGGCTCGAACTTCAGCCTTGGAATTTTCCATCAATATTTTTTAATGGGGTTTTCTTAAAACTTCCTAGAATAACGTTGTGCTTGCCCGTACAACGCAAATTATTTTTTTGTTTATTTAAATTTAAGAATTTTTGATTTTATAAAAAAAATTAAAATAGTTTTACAAACACATTCTTATTTTTAAAATTCCCATTTCCTATTCTACCACATTTACTCCAAAGAACAAGGGTAAGTATAAAGAAATTCACAATAACTAGTACTTATCGTAGAACACTAACACTAACATACTCCAGTGTACATTTTTATACCCCATGACTCCATGTATACTGCCGTGCTAAGGAAAAAAGTCACATTTGCCTTTTTGTAGTTTTGTGTATAATGTCAATTTTTCAGTTTTGCTTGCCATGTCTTAATATGAAACTTGACTACTAAATTACGTGATTTTATGTCATTTAATGAAGGATATTTGGTTTTTAAAAAAAGCAGATACATAGATATTTGTTTGCAGAATCCAAATATGACCCTAACATATTTTTCGACTTTTGACGTTTGTGACTTTTTTTTTCTTAGCACGGCAGTATAGTGGTTTTCTTTATTTTTGTTTTGAACAACATTGAAAGCCAAAAAAAAATTTCCTTACCCAAGCAATATCATTTAAAGAAAATTTTACAAAATTTGTCATCACACATATGTATTCCTTATTCCAATACGTGTAATGCGAAAATACCTGTCTAACGGTAATTGAGAGTTCCGTTATTTATTTTTTGAACACGTTTTCGTGCTCGTGAAAAACACTTTATCACAAAACTTATTGCACTAACAACACAACACATTACACCAAACTTTTTACTACACTATTTCACTAAATAACACAACACATATTAACACTTCTTTAATTTAATTTACCTGTAAGTTCGTATAAAGTTTGGTATTAAAACAAATTCGCAATCTGGCCCAAAGATCGTACCCAAGTAGAGCAAACTTTTGGAAGTTGTTATATTTTTTTGGTTATAAAGGATCCCTGACTACCTATAAAAATACTTGGGTGTAATATTTGGGCCTGATTGAAAAATTGTTTTAAACCGTAAAAAAATACATACCATATACCGAAACACACTTATCCTCAGAGGTCGGATTAGATTTAGTAGCTTAAATATTTTACCGGTTTATCCGAATTTGATATATTATTCTTACTAATATATCAAATTCGGATAAATTCGTTTGTGCAGTCGCGTGAAGTTTGTCCTAAATTTTGTTTTTGGAATTTTAGGACATATTTAGGGAAAACAGTCACTAGCTAATACTATCTGATTGCAACGGAGGGATACAAAGTCAATAGCGAAGAACATGTTATAAGGTTTGTTAAAAACGAATTCTTCAACTCATCAAATTGTTAAATATTGCATAGCTGGCAGCACCTTTTAGTAAGCCACCCTGAATTTTTGGTCGCGAACCGTCACTTTTAGCAAATTTCGCGAAGCCATAAATGTGTTAATGTTAGGCAGATTTTTACTTAATCCTATTGCGATCAAAATAAAATTACATTTTCGTTTGCCTTCAATAAATTTAAGTGGCGATGAGGGAATTTTCCACTCTAAAATAAACTTTGCCCAGTCTAAAAACTTTTAAATTTAATTAGTTTTCAATATACATAATATTTAAAGGCTCATCAAATTGTAGCAGAATTTTAATTATAAATCATAAAAACCAACTCTCATTGCAGGGTAATAAATATTTTATAGTTCATTATTCTATAAGAATATTTTCTATACAAATTTATACTATAATGTTACCGAAACATGAAACTTCAAATTTCGATCCTCATCTCACTTATCATATTATATATAACATTCACATCATAATACCCATTATTTAATATATGTATCAACATACAACATCTCTATAAAAATCCAATTATTTATAAATCGATCAGTTTGTAATAAAAATTATATCAGACCTATTAAAATAATACACATAAAAATCATTTGATTTTTTTTATTTATTTTTTCAACGATGAAAGCATATCTGTAACCTGGTTGGTGGTACTGAAGATAGGATGGCGTACAAACGTGAAAAATATATACAAATACACACCATATTATACAACTGAGGCATGGTAATAAAATTTTAATAATTTTTATTTTTTTTTTTTTCACTGTGCACAGCATTATACTGGTACATAAATATATACGGCAAAATAAAACAGCAGCATCAGAAAGATTTTTACTTTTTTCTTTGTTTTGTAAATTTTCCATTAGATTTTCATAATAGATAAATTACAATTAAAAATAAAAAAGCAACACGAAACCAACTGAAAATTATAATTTAACTATGTTTAATTTAACCAAAAAAAAAAAAATAAAATAAAATTTAAATTAAAAGCTCACTAAAATATCCAATTATAAAATATTGTAGATTCAGCGTAAAAAAAGCTTCTGTATCTTGGTGTATGAATATAACGTATACAAAATATTATTGATATGAACTAATTATTTTAGTATATGAATCTTAAATCGAGTGATGTTAATAAATCTGGTAGAGTAATTGTTGAATTTACTAACCGTTCCGTCCGTAACAGTGTTTTACAAGCCAAACGTAAAATAAAAAATTTATCAACCAGGTGTTTAAATCTGAACAGTAATATTCCAATTTTTGTAAATGAGTGTTTGACTAAAACTAAATATAACTTATTCAAAAAAGCAAAAGAAGTTAAAAAGTGTAAACATTATAAATATTTGTGGTTGCGCGATGGTAAAATCATGTTAAGAAAAGTTGAAGGGGATAAAGTCAAGATCATCAATAACTTATCTGACCTTGAAGCTTTATGATTTTTTTTTTTTTGTTTGCAGTTTCTATGATGCAATCTAATCGGGATTTTAAGGTTCTTGATGATCTGACTTCTTCTAGTTCTAGTTTTACTTCTAATTGCGTTTTTTCTAATTGTAAAAGTAACAGTGTTATTGTTTCTGAATTGTTGGTGATGCATCAAAACATCCGTAGTATGCGACAGAATTTTGACACACTCTTATGTCATTTTCAATCTTTAAAGGCTTTGCCAAATTTAATTTTTTTGTCTGAAATTTGGATATCTGATCAAGAATTATCTCTTTATGGAATCGATGGATACAATCTGCATGCAAACTGTAATAATAAATATCGTGCTGGCGGAGTTGCAGTTTTTATTCCTAATTATTTTAATGCCGTAGTAAATACTAACTATTCTTTAAAAAGTGCTGATATCTTGTTAGTTGATTGTAATATTGGTTGCTTTAAATTTTCAATAATATGTGTTTATAGATTTCATTTTGTTAACATACTTCAGTTTGTTGACGAATTCAATTCAATACTTAACGTTCTTAAATCTAAAAATTTATTAATTCTTGGTGATTTTAATATTGACATTTTATCTAATTCTAGATTAATTGATGAATATAAATTCATGATGGCAAGCCATGGACTCAAATCTGTGATCAACAGTCCTACAAGAATTTTTGGTGACTCTAAAACTTGTATTGATCATATGTTTTATAGATCATCTAATGCTGTTTTCAATGCTTGGGTAGAGGAGTTACATATAACCGATCATTTTGCTACTTTTATGAAACTAAAATTACAGCAAGATGATTCTAATATAATTTACCCTAAAACCGATAAGGTGATTTCGAGTATTGACTACGCAAAGTTGAATAATATTTTACTGTTTGAGTCATGGGCTGACCTTGTTTCTATTCAAAATCCTAATGAGGCGTTTTCAGTCTTTCTTTCTAGATTGGCCTATTTTGTTTCTTATTGTACCAGCTCATCCTCCATTACTAGGAAATATTTTAAAATTAAACCATGGATTAACTCTTTATTGGTACGCCGTGTGAATAAAAAAAATAAGCTTGGTAAAAGAGTGAATAACCAACCGTTGAATACCAGCTTACGGATCTATTACAATAAATATTCTAGGAATTTGAAACGTGACATCAATAAAGCTAAGGCCGAGTATTACCTGACGAAATTTTATCAGAAGTCTGGTAATATCAAACAGCAATGGGCTTTAGTTAATGAAGTATTAAATTCAAAGAATAAATCTAATTATTTTAGTGAAATTTTAGATAATTCCAATGTCAAATCAACTTCATCATATGATATTGCTAATGTTTTTAACTCTTATTTCACGAGTGCTGTTAGTCAATCCAACTCTCATTTATCATCTGGGAATGTAGGTTTGTTAGCTCAAGAAAGATCATTGGACTCTAGTTTTTTTTTTCGTCCTTTTTCTTCACGAGAATTATTATTTATTATTAATTCACTTCCTACCAAGTGTTCTGTCGATGAATTTGGTTTGAGTAACACACTACTGAAACATATTAAATTCAATATTGTCGATATTTTATGTATTCTTTTTAACAAAAGTATTACTCGTGGTCTATTTCCAGACTCTCTTAAGTCGGCTATTATTATTCCTTTACATAAAAAGGGCAATCGGTCGAATGTTGGTAATTATAGGCCTATTTCTTTATTGCCTGTTATCTCTAAGGTATTCGAAAAAGCTATTAAATTTCGCATGATTGATTTTTTGGAGAGTAAACATTTTTTCAATGAAGCGCAATTTGGTTTCCGTTCTGGTTTGGGTACTGAAGATGCTTTATTAACATTTTTTAACACTCTTCATGATGGCCTTAATGCAAAGCGCTCAGTTGCCGCTTTATTTGTGGATATTACTAAAGCATTTGATATGGTCAATCATAAAGTGCTTCTAAATAAACTTGAGCTTGCTGGTTTTAGAGGGTTTATGTTATCTTGGTTTGAATCTTATCTTGCTAATCGCTCTCAACGTGTTCGGGTCAATGGGGTTTTAAGTCGCCGTGAAAATTTATCAGCGGGAGTCCCTCAAGGGTCGGTTCTCGGGCCAATCCTATTTCTTATTTATACCAACTCTATTTTTTCCCAAGCTTTTCAGAGTAAGGTGGTGGCCTTTGCTGATGACATGGCGTTTGCTTATAATAGCGATAGTTATGCTACTACACTTTCAAATATTAATCACGATCTGAGGATTCTTAGCCAATGGTTTAATCGACATTCTTTAGTATTGAGCCCTAAAACTAAAGCCATGTTTTTCAATTTATCTCGGTACCTAAACTTGAATAATGATATCATTTTTCATGACAGCCGCTGTTCTGGGGTTAATAACTGCTCTCAGCATTGTTTCCCTATTGAAAGTGTCCATAGTATCAAATACCTGGGAATTACGGTTGATTGTTTTTTAAATTGGAAATTACATGTTGAAGCAATAACTATCCAACTTATTTATACTATTAGGAAAATGTATCTATTAAGAGATCACTGTCCACCATCAGTTCTCAAAATTTTTTATCATGCCTTAGTTGATTCCAGACTACGTTATGGTATTTGTTTATGGGGTGGGACCTACCTTAATACTATAAAACCAGTCATTCTAGCTCAAAAGTATATAATCAGGGTTATGTTTTTCAAACGGAAGTTCACGGAATCTTGGCCTTTATTTTCATCGAATTCAATTCTTCCGCTCAGGCATCTTTACGTTTTTAAAGTTTTAAAGATATATTTTGTTATTTGCGGCAACCGTACGGTATCATTTCATGCCTATGCTTTGAGGAAAAATAATAAGATCTTGAAAATTATTCCGAAATTTCATACAACACATTTTCGCAAATATTTCCTCGTTACAGCTCCAATAATTTTCAATCAACTACCTGCCAATATCAGAGCGGAAGTGAATTTTAAAAAGTTTTTATCTTCTGTTAAAGATTGGTTATTTAGTAAAGAGAGTGTCGAATTTCTTTTTAATGTATTAGTTTAACGTTTTGTTGATATCACTGTTATTTATTTAATTTATTTAATTTATTTAGTATATTTTGTATGTTAATTTTGTTCATTAATTTTATTTTGGTTTACAAATTGCCTTGCTTTTAATTATTTATTTTTATTATATTCATTTGCTTTATTTGTTAATAATTTTTTTTTTATAGTTTAATTTTTTGTATATGGTCCTCTTCACCATTTTAATTTTACTAATTTTTTTTAATGAAGGTAGTTCAAAACAGACATTGTATGTCTATGAACTAACCTAATTTTTATTCAATTTATTTGTGTTACTTTTAGTTTGTAAGTTAATGTATTTATAATGTTATTTGTAATTATTGTAATTGAATAAAAATATAATATAATAATAATAAAAAATAATAAAAATATTATTATTATTTGTTTGGAATGTCTTTTATGGAAAATTTTAAATAATAAAGCAGATTTTCCCAACTTTTTTTACTCTCCGCACTAAAATAATTATTATAATTTAATTATACTTTTTTTTTTTAATTTTTAGTCTGTGGTTTTAAATGTTTGTTGAGTTTTTTTTTTTTTTTTAAATAATTTATATGTGTGAATACGTATGGCTTTGTGGCTTGAATATTTAAACATTTTAAATATTCAAATTTTATTTTTTGTTGCAGGTACGACGGATGATTTTCCCACAGGTGAATTTCAAAATTTGTGTAGTGTGATTTTATGAGTCTTTCGAGGTTTTCATCTTTTATGACACATATTTCATGACTGTACTTTTTGGGGGTGTGTATATGTAGATGTTTTTATTGTGAGATGAAAGAACTATTACATATACCGCGGTTATCGATGTTTTTTATATAAGTACTTTCAAAATCATATAAATAATTAATGAATAAAACTGGTATTATACTCGTGTTGTGTTTGTTGGAATTTTTTTTTTTCGTAAATAAATGAATCACAAAATTCGAGGTTATATCAACATTTTATTATTGTCCTTTCAATTAATTATTTATTTCAAGTAACGATCCGATGGGATTTGCTATTAAATGAGGTTTAATTGAAGCTGATAATGAGACTGATAAACCGAGACGGCAAGCCCATGAAAGCAATGCGTACAAACAGAGGCTCTCTTTTGTGACTGTGGTTTAATATTTCAACTAACCACTCAGTTTAGTTTTAAAGAAGTATCTGATGATGAACAAATGAAAAAAATAAAAAATTCACAATTAATTGTTTTAAAATTAATTAATTGTGGAAAATGTATTCTATTTACAACCATTTACTCATCAAATAAACTATCAACTTGTTCAACTCTTGATTTCTCTAAAAACAAATACAGCCAAAAAAGTAAAGTAAATTAAAAAAAAGCTTAGTTTGGACCACTTGTTCATTTTAAACTTAGTTAGTTAGTTATTTTTCTCAATTTGGTAAAAAAGGATTATTACAACTCGATACAAAATCTACCTATAAAGACACGATAAACGGAATAAAAGCAATATTATTTACTAATACTGATATTAAAGCAACATTTTAGCTTGAGAATGCAAGCGAAATTGTGACGGTGTATTGTTCGGTTTATTTTTTAAAGTGTATTTTGTTTAAGACAAACATTTTCTTCAAGAGAAATTCAGAATACTAAATACCTAAAGTAATGCAACCAGCGATTGATACACACAAAAAAATAAATGGTCACCACAACACCGAATCGGTGTTACATAGTGTCCCACCGATCGGATATTTATAATTTGATAAATGGCATAAAATACATTTGGATAAAAACTTTTACACCGCATTAAAACCAAACAGGAACATCCATCTTTATGAAAACACCTAGAGGTGCATTTTATTAAATCCAAAAGGAGTTTTTATAAAAATTTATCTTTTCGGATAGATAAAAATATTTATCCGTTGAGAAAAATAAAATACTTTTTCGGATAAAAAACCAATTAACACCGCACATTTTTTAAGTGTATGGTTTTTATCCCATTGGTATTTTATTTTAATGTATGTGATTTTAATATGATATGTTCCGAAGACTGTAAGAGAATTGAATCTTCTCATCAGGCCGCTGCGACTAGACTGATTGTATCACAATTTAAATTCTATATATACAGAAGGAATATGCAGGTTGCTTTAGCGAATTTAACTAATACAGCCAAATTCTCTTACAATTTTATTTTTTCCCGAAAACTCCAAACGGTGTAAATATTTACTCCGATAGAACGAAAATAATCTCTGGGAAGTACCTTTTAAAAAAATCCGCTGTTGACAACTTTTGCGTTTACTCCAAACGGTGCAAAAGTATACTGTTCGATCCGTTTGGATATTTTAAAATTTGTACCCGATATTGCGGAGTTAATATGGTACTATTGGATAAAAAATAAAGTTTTTTTCGGATAAAATACCATTCACACCGCGATATTTTTTTGTGTGTAACATATGTAGGTGCAGTTTTCTCGTGTCATTTGGAACTATTGCAGAGTATAATTTCCATGTCTCATTTTGTAGCAAGCATAAACCAATTGTTTCATTTTTGCATTGCCCGAGAAAAAGAAATACATTTTGTATGATATTTAGTTTAAAAGTATTAAATTTAATCTTAACTTGCCAACTCTCTGATCGCGTTTTGAAGGGGGCTTCTTTATAATCGCAGTTTTATTAAATAAAAATCACCTTATCTTCACAATTTTATATTTTACTTATTTTTTATTATTGTAACTTACTTTACAATATCTCTTTGTATAATGAATTTTACATATTATTGAACGGCCTTTTATACAAATAAAAAAAGTGTTATACAAGCCAATTATATCGCCATCTATGATTTTACATATTTAACTGTTATAATCAAGTTGGTATACTTGTTTCGCTATAATTATTTACAATTCATTTTAAGATTGGTACTAGTGATCATAGCAAATAACTAAGTGTCAAAATGTGAAAAAATCAAACAAACAAAAATTACTGGTTTATGCTTGACCATCAAAGATGTTGATTTTCGTTATCGCTGGAAAGTTGTAAGTAATTATGTCCCAAACTATTCTTGTGGTTTTCTTATATTTTTAGGTGCTGCAGATAATAACAAACATTCTCCGCCCCGTTAACGATTAACATCGTTAACTATTATCTTGTGCTGGCAGCTTACATAGTTTGACAATGGGTCGCTTGAAAGTCGATTTTGCTGTTTTTAGCGTTACGACTCGAACAATTCCCCGATCACCAGGATGTAATTGAATAATTTTGCCTAGCGCCCATTTGTAATAGGGCAAATTATCTTCTTTTATCACAACAACATCGCCGATGTTAAACTTCTCCTGTACTTTTTTTTTTTTTTTTTTTTTTTTTTTTTTTTTATCAATTTTTTTAATTGGGTGCAGAGCGGACTTATTAACGGTCCTAGCTCCTTGTAACTGTCAGAGCTTCTGCACCCAATGCGCGATCCTGCAAGTAAAGATTAATAGCTGTCTTAAATTTATTCATTTTATATTCCTTCGGAAATTTGAAATGTATTAGCGAATTCCACTTTTTTGATGTTCGGTATATAAATTCGCGCTTGATTTCTTCAGTTCGAGGTTTCGGGAGCTTCACCGTAAACCTATGTGCATTGGTTGTTCCTCTTGTTACTCTTGTTGTTGTAACGAATGGTGGTATTTTCTCCGATAGTTCTGCAGAACATTTACCATGTAAGCATCTGTAGAAGACGCAGAGTTCTGCAACATCTCTGCGATGCTGTAAGCTGTCTAGTTCTTGAGTAAGTTTGGGATTCCGTATTATTCTGATAGCGCGGCGTTGAACCCTGTCCAATAAGTGGAGGGTGGTACAAACCACTTTGCTCTTTGTTGCAGATTGTGAACATATTCTGTGCTGAATTTTCTCCAAAACGACTGAACGAGTTGTTGCACAAATTGCCATCTTGTAAGTCTACCTGCAGGTATTTCTTCATTTATCTCTTCTTCTAGCAAGTAAAAATTCGAAGAGCCAATTAAAAAATGCGCTGGGGTTAAAACTTCAAACACGTCGTCATCTACAGCTGCATAAAGTGGCCTAGAATTCAAAATTGCCTCGGTTTGACTCAATAAGGTGGTCATCTCTTCAAAAATTAGGTGAGTATTAGATGTACACCTGATAAGATGCGTCTTGACGCATTTGACGGCTGCCTCCCATAAGCCTCCAAAATGTGGTGAAGCAGGTGGATTTAAATGCCATTGTATCTCTGATTTAGACAAATATTCTACAACGAGACAATTATGGTTATTACTAGAAATTATTTCGTATACCTCATTCATGTATCTGCCGTTTTGCTCCAATGAAATTCGAACCGATATCGCTGTAAATATGAGCGGGTGCTCCTCTTCTCGAAACAAATCTCTTCAAAGCGGCAATAAAGGCATCAGTTGACAGGTCGCTCACAGCTTCTATATGGACAGCCTTTGTCGCCATACAGACAAATATGGCGATATAACCCTTTATCAATTTAGCGCCTCTCCCTCTTTTAGACGCTAGCTGGATTGGCCCCGCATAATCCACCCCACATGATGTAAATGGCCTCGCTGATTTCAGTCTCGCTATCGGTAGATCTCCCATCATCTGCTTGGAAGTCCTCGCATTGCTTTTGAAACATATGATACACTTTTTAACAATATTTCGTATGATGCTTCTTCCTCCAACTATCCAGAATTGCTGCCTGGTTAAGTGGAACGTTATAATGATGGACCCGGATGCAGATTTTGCTTGTGCATGTATTCTACAATAACGCGACTAAATACACGCCCTTTGGTAAAATCATTGGATGCTTATAATCGTATGGATAATTCGAGTGCCTCAGCCTACCGCCAACCCTTAATATTCCGTTTGCGTCGATAAATGGTGCCAATGAGACAATATCACTGCTTTTGCCAATTTCAACCTTCCGACGAAGGCAACTAATTTCGCTTGCAAACGATTCTTGTTGCACGTATTTAATGATGGCATTTCTGGCATTTTGAAGCTCCTCGACTGCTAGGAAACTTAAATTTCTCTCCCTCTTGGACAATCTCGCATTCTTCAGGAATCTAAAAACGTAAGCCAAAATTCGAGTCATCTTGGTGTATGCTGACGTTTGTTGCATCAAATGACTTATTACGTCGTCTTGTTGATGTGTATTAAATCCAAATAGTTTGGCCTTTCGTTCTTCTACCAGATACTCTACCTCGTTTATATCTTCCTTTTTTGGTGCATAAACAATATCAGGCTTTTGCAACCATTCTGGACCATTCCACCATTGAACTAAATTCACCAATTTTGATGGAAGTACTCCTATTGATACGTAATCGGCTGGGTTGTGTTGTGATCATACGTGATTCCAATAATTTCGCGGTATTTCATTAAGGATCTCTGAAGTACGATTTGCCACAAATGTTTTCCATCTAGCTGGATGGGATGATAGCCACATTAACACGATAGTGAAGTCCGTTCACGCATAACATTTAGCAGGTCGTTTAATAGTCTCTTTCACCAGAATCAGAAGTTTGGTAACTAAGTATGCTCCATACAACTCTAGTCTAGGAAGAGAAATCTGCTTGATTGGCGCCACCTTGGTTTTGGACGCCATTAAATTCACGTTTACTTCGCCATTCTCAGCAATAGTTCTACAATATACCACTGCACCGTACACCTTTTCGCTTGCATCCGAAAAACCGTGTATCTCAATTTGCTCGTTTTGCGGAATAACTCGTTTAATTTTTAGGTTTTCCAGTAGCTTTAACTCATCTCGGATTTTTTTGTAAATTTTGGAAATCTCGCCTGGTACTTCATCATCCCAGCCCAACTTCATTAGCCACAGATTTTGGAACAAAGGATCAAAAACTCTTGAGTATTCAGAAATGATTTGACGCTTCGTGGTTCTTTTGTCATCATCCAAAACCAGTCTAAATGAAAAAGCGTCCTCAGTGGCGTTCCATTGAAGTCCTAATATTTTTGCTTCGATAGGGCTCTGAAATCTTGAAATCGGATCTATATCTTCAATCGCCATAATGTCAGATAGATTTGACTTCCACTTTCTTATATGATATCCTCCTGTTCGCAATACATGAATAATCTCCTTTTGCAGATGTTGAGCTTCCTCCATCGTATCTGCTCCTGATCAACGTAAAAATCTTCCAGTATATGCGAAACGATGTTTGGATGATCTTGCTGGTTATCGTAACCTACTTGCTGTAAGGTCCGTATCGCTAAAAATGATGAACTAGCTAAACCGAAAGTGACTCTGCTAAGCTTGTAATGCTTGAGTTCGTTTGATGGTTCACTTCTCCAAAGCATGCGTTGAAAATTCGTATCTGGCTCAGCAACTGCAACTTGGTTGTACATTTTCTCAATGTCGCCGATCAATGCTACCTTGTAATATCTAAATCTCATTAAAATAGACCATAGTGTGGGCTGAATTGTTGGCCCCACCACCATGGTTTCATTGAGAGAAACTCCAGTCGACGATTTCACAGATCCGTCGAACACCACTCTTAACTTAGTGGTCTCGCTGGAGGCCTTGAATACAGAATGATGCGGTAAATAAAAACATTTGGAATCTTCAAAGCTTTCGCCAGTTTTAATCGGCTGTAAATATCCCAAATCTAAATATTCGTTTACGACCTTAGTTTATTCTTCTCTGATCGAAGAATTTGTTTGCAACTTCCTTTCCAATGCTAGAAATCTCCGTTTGGCTGCGTTCACTGAATTACCAAGCAGACCTGCTGTTTTTTTAAACGGAATCTCCACCATATATCTTCCTTCTTTGGTTCGCTTGTGTCTTAACTTGTAATGTTCCTCGCACTCAGCTTCCTCTGGGCTCAACATCTTGGGACTTGGAATTTCTTCTTGCTCGAAAAACCGTTTCAGGGTGGTACCAATGTCGACATCCAAATGAAGATTAAAAGTGGAAACATTGGTATAAACTGTCTCGCTTCTCTCGATGTTGCTACTGTCTGTTATCCCAGAAACAACCCAACCAAAAATTGTATTTTGAGTAATTAAAGCGCCATTCAGATTAGTGACTCGCCCATTCCTGATAACATGAAAGAATCTATCGGCTCCGATTAAAATATCAACTGGCCCAACTTTGTTATAATCAGGATCAGCTAGTTTCAAATTATTTAAAAAACTGCAATCTTGCAACTTGAATCAAAACTAGGCAGCTTGGTGGGCAGTTGATTGATTATCAGGGCATCTATTATAATTTCATCTTCTGAATTGTTCAGTGAATGTACATTAACTGAAGCTGCTCCTCTGGTAGCTATTTTTCCTGGTGTTAATCGAGATATTAAAATGTTTGCCTTTGATCTAGGGAGGTTCAAATCTGCATGCATGCCTCTGGTATAAATGATGCCTGTGATCCGGAGTCGAGCAATACTCGACATTTTAGCAAATTCCCGAATCGATCCGCAACTTGAACCATCGCCGTTGGAAGTAATGATTGAAAACTCGGTAAAATAGCGTTGTGATTTTAGACCTTATTGATGACATTCACCTCACAAATGTTTATTGTGTTGCCGTTTAAGGTTTCATTTGCTTCTGTTGGCTGCACATCTTCTGGATGTAAAGTCAAATGGTGCTTCCTATGGCATTTACCGCATCTGAATTTTGATCGGCATATAACTGCCTGGTGGGTTGGAGATAGACAGTTAAAACATAACTTTTTATCCGACACAAAACCCCTCCTCTCATGTATGCTTAACGAAAGGAACTAGTCACATTTGCTAAGATAGTGATCTTTGGAGCAATTGACGCTCATGAGTTCTATTGGAGCGGAATGAAGGCTTTTAACACGATTATTTGCTGGTTGTGCCAATTTATTTGAGTCGACCGTATCCAAAGAATCACTTCGTCTGTTCAAGAATCTGAAAAATCTTTCCAAAGAGGGAAAATCCTCCTCAGCAGTCTCAGTTGCCCAAGCTTGTTTAGTAACCCCGTCCAATTTATTCACCAAAATATGGATTAGCCAAAATATGGATTCTCTGCTTCGGCACCTAATACCTTTAATCCTCTTAAAACTTCATCGGATAGATCAGACATCTGATGAAGGGCTTTCGCTGATAATTTGGAGATTGCTGGTTGATCTACAAATTCTCTGCTTTATTTTATGCCCTGCCTCAATGTAATTTGCTTTAGTTACGGGCAATATGCCGAACTAATGCGGCAGCTTCACCCGTTAAAAGACCTTTTAGATATTGAAATTTATGTACCGTCAATATTTTGGCATTACTGTCGATTGAGGCTTCAAAAAGATCTTTAAAAGAGGGGAATTCAGAATACTTTCCAGAAAAGGTAGGAATGTTAATTCTAGGAAGCCTAACTTCACTTTCTCTTTTATTTAAAACCGAAACGATTTTTGATTGGCCATTAGCTCATCCATAGGAGCATGTGAAAATGTTTAGATGTTTCAGCTCCCCGTTCCTTTCTCGCTCGCGCCAACACTTGCTTAAGCTTAAAAAATAACAATTCTAAAGAGTTTTGTTGCGCTTCATATTTATTCGACTCATCAATAAGCTTTTCCAGCTCACGGTACTCCTGCCATTCGTCCTCGAATAATTTAATATTAGTTTCGATCTCTTCCAATATCGTGTCTTGGCTGAATTTCGCGGCAGCTGTTTTAATATCCTCGCACCGAGTTTGAATGCGCTTAAGCGCTCTTGCGATAGACATTGGGTTTTGATTATCTATATATATAAAAATGAATTCCTGTTTGTCTGTTCCCAATGGGCGTCTCAACCGCTCAACCGATTGCCATGAAATTTTTACCATGTACAAGTTGCATATCCAGAACCAACCTTACGATATTTTGGAAGGGGCTGGACCCCGGGGTCTAGGGCTGCGGTACAAATTTTTTAGAAAATTTTAATTTTCTTTAAATTTTTCCACGAAAATGAGTTTATGGGGCTGGTTATATGAAATTACTGACAAGTTCGAATCCGAGGGGCCCAGCACTGGATCAAAAATTAATTTTTACATGTATAGATACAAATATTTGATTATTTCAAAATTACTTCTCAGTCGCTCAACCGATCGCCATGAAATGTTTGCCATGCAAATGTTGCATGTTCAGAACCAATCTTACGATATTGTGAAAGGGGCTGGACCCCGGGGTCTAGGGGCTGCGGTACAAATTTTTTAGAAAATTTTAATTTTCTTTAAATTTTTCCACGAAAATGAGTTTATGGGGCTGGTTATATGAAATTACTGACAAGTTCGAATCCGAGGGGCCCAGCCCTGGATCAAAAATTAATTTTTACATGTATAGATACAAATATTTGATTATTTCAAAATTACTTCTCAGTCGCTCAACCGATCGCCATGAAATGTTTACCATGCAAATGTTGCATGTTCAGGACCAATCTTACGATATTGTGGAAGGGGCTAGACCCCGGGGTCTAGGGGCCATGGTACAAATTTTTTCGAAAATTTAAATTTTTTTACGAGAATGAGTTTTGGAAAGGGGTTATATGAAATAAGAGACATGTTCGAATTCGGGGGTCCGCCCCTGGATCAAAAATTCATTTAAAGATACAATTATTTGATTGTTCTGAAATAACGCCTTAGCCGCTTTACCGATCGCCATGAAATTTTTACCATGTATATGTTGCATGTTCAGGACCAAGCCCACGATACTTTTGAAGGGGCTGGACCCCGGGGTCTAGGAGCTGTGGTACAAATTTTTTCTCAAATTTTAATTTTTTTAGGATTTTTTGACGGGAATGACTTTAGGAAAGGGGTTATATGAAATTAGTGACATGCTCCAATCCGAAAGTCTGCCCTGGATCAAGAATTCATTTTTACATGTATAGATACAATTATTTAAATGTTCCGAAATAGCGCCTTAGCCACAAATTTATACACCAAAAAGGATATCTAGCGTGCGATTGTTATCAGATGACCACAGAGTAGTTATTCGAGCAGACAAAACACCGTCTGGTCAACATGAAAGACGATTCAATGCTCCAACAATCAACGAAGTTGCTATTGTTATGGTCGGAACGGATTTCAACCGACGTGATATTATTATCCATAGACAAAATGAAAGCCTACAGCGTGTTACTGAAACACACAGATCGTATGATGCTCTTCAATATCCAATACTGTTTTGGCAAGGAGAAGATGGGTATCATTTCAACGTGATGCAAACTAACCCAACAACAAGTGCTGCGATGACGAAAAGGGTTTCCTGCATGAATTTTGATGCGTATCATATTATGATTAGAGCACAACAATCAAACCACATCCTGAAGTGCCGTCAACTTTTTCACCAATTCATTGTTGATATGTATGCTAAAACCGAAAGTGAACGGCTTCTTTTCATTCGCTTAAATCAGAAAAAACTTCGTTCCGACGAATATATTCACTTGCGCGATGCAATTGCAAATGATGGAAACGTTGCTGACATTGGGAAAGACATGGGGTCATATTACCAGTTACATATACGGGAAGTCGAAGGCGCACATGCACGAATACGCTCAGGATGCCATGACGTATGTCCATAGATTTGGACGTCCTGATCTATTTATAACGTTTACGTGTAATGCAACATGGACTGAGATTATAGATTTACTTCTAATTGGGCAATCATCGACCCATCGGCATGATCTGACAGCTAGAGTTTTCAAACAGAAACTCATAAATCTCATGAACCTCATAACTAAAAATAATATTTATGGAGAAACTCGCTGCTGAATGTATTCTATATGAATGGCAGAAAAGAGGCCTACCACATGCTCTCATTTTGATTTGTTTAAAGGACAAGATTACTCCGACTCAAATTGATAGTGTTATATCAGCTGAATTACTCAATCCCCAAGAAGACCCGATACTTTTTGAAATCGTTAGCAAAAACATGATACATGGGCCATGTGGAGCCGTGAATCCCAATTCACCTTGCATGAAAGACGGAAAGTGTTCGAAAAAATATCCCCGAAAGATGTATCAGGAAACACAAACTGGTGACGACGGATATCCACAATACCGGAGACGAAAACCCGATGACGGAGGACACACAGCCACTATCAAAGTAAACAATGTGCATCATGAGGTAGGTAATAGCTGGATTGTTCCTTACACTCCGTTACTGACGAAAATATTTAAAGCCCATATTAACGTTGAGTACTGCAACTCGGTTAAGTCAATTAAATATATATGTAAATACGTCAACAAAGGCAGAGATATGGCAATTTCGAATACAAATTCACCATTCGATGAAGTCACGCAATTTGAAGTAGGACGTTACATCAGCAGTAATGAAGCTGTCTGTCGAATTCTGAGTTTTAATATTCACGAGCGTTATCCAACAGTTGTACATCTTAGTGTACACTTAGAAAATGGACAACGAGTTTACTTTACGGAAGGAAATCTGTTATAGAGAGCTGCGCAACCAACGAATACGACATTAACAGCCTTTTTTCAATTGTGCGGAACAGATTCATTCGTAAAAACGTTGCTGTATCATGAAGTTCCAAAATATTATACATGGAACACGTCGAAGAAGCAGTTTTTCAGAAGAAAGCAAGGCACAATTATTCGGGAGTACCCTGGAATACGTGGTTCTGATGCCTTGGGTCGAGTTTATAATGTTCATCCTAACAATAAGGAGGGTTATTTTCTGAGAATGCTGCTTCATGAAGTAAGAGAACCAACGTCTTTCAGTCTGAGAACTGTAAATGGCGAAGTATGTCAAACCTACAGAGATCCATGTCTTAAACTGGGCTTACTTGAAAATGATGAACACTGGGATAGAACACTAACCGAAGCATGTCTATGTGTCGTCCAGCACAAATACGCAAGCTCTTTGCAATCATATTAACAACATGCACACCTTCCGATCCTAAAGGTCTTTGGGAAAAGCACAAAGAAAGCCTTAGTGAAGATATACTTTGGCAAGCACGTAGAACAAATCCCGATATGGAAATAAAGTTAATTAACTAAAATATCTTTATATTTATTATTCACTTTAATCTGGTTGAAGGTTTGTAAAAATGGAGTAAAGAGAGAATTCTTGCATAACAATCAATGTATTTGAATTATATACCTCCCGTGCAACGCCGGGTAACTCAGCTAGTACGTATTAAATTCAAAAAATGGAAAGCAAATAGGCACAACTAAATAATCAGAAATATTTGCCTTTGACGCCAAATATGCCAAAAATAACGCTAATATTTCCCAAAAAAAAAATATAAAAAAATTAAACTTTTTGCCGGAAATCCAAAATCGCCGTGTAATATTTTTTGGAGATCCGGCTCGAAGGACCAATGATCGCGTTTTGAAGGGGGCTTCTTTATAATCGCAGTTTTATAAAATAAAAATCACCTTATCTTCACAATTTTATATTTTACTTATTTTTTATTATTGTAACTTACTTTACAATATCTCTTTCTATAATGAATTTTACATATTATTGAACGGCCTTTTATACAAATAAAAAAAGTGTTATACAAGCCAATTATATCGCCATCTATGATTTTACATATTTAACTGTTATAATCAAGTTGGTATACTTGTTTCGCTATAATTATTTACAATTCATTTTAAGATTGGTACTAGTGATCATAGCAAATAACCAAGTGTCAAAATGTGAAAAAAAAAAAAACAAACAAAAATTACTGGTTTATGCTTGACCATCAAAGATGTTGATTTTCGTTATCGCTGGAAAGTTGTAAGTAATTATGTGTATGTCCCAAACTATTCTTGTGGTTTTCTTATATTTTTAGGTGCTGCAGATGATAACAAACACTCTCATTGTATGATCCTTTAAATATCTATATACAAATTTAAGTTTTATAAACTTCACTTCTCTATTTATTGTAAATTTACAATAAGTTATTTAACATAATAACCACCTACATCTAAATAGTACAAAAACATTAAGTTTGAGATATTTGTGTACAAGCAAATTATTTACAAACACAATTTTTGTACTTGTTTTACATAATATACTTGTATGTAAATTTCAATCAATACCTCAATATACTATAAATCTAGGAGGCATTGATTCGACTGTTCGTAGATGTTGTTTTTGTATTGCTTTCAAACAAATTCATTCTATTTCGTTTCAATATTCTTTTGTTTTTTTTTTCGAATCATACCCTGCTTAAAAAAATTTCACTTCAAAAATAAAAGAAATACTGCCGCTTTTCTCGTTTCATATCGCTTTTTCTTTTTTCCTTGTAATTTTTGTTTTGTTTCATCGATTTTAAAAATCACCCCGGTACTAAAGAAGTTTCACTTCAAAAATACCAACATAAATGACATTTCATAATATCTTAAACGTCAAATTGGGATACAAGAAAAATTGAAAACAGAAACCAACCGAACCAATTTTTTCTCGAAACTTTATTGTGTGCGTATCGAATTTTTTTTTAGTGAAGTGATTCCCATAAAATTAATAGTTTTTTTATTATATTCTTGTCTTTTGATCAACTTTTATTTTAATTAAGTCAATACATATTATATTATTAATTTATTTTGTTTTCTTTTTTTTATATCAGTCGGGTTATAGGCTAGTTACATATATAGCCGAAACTGAAACGGAATGAAATGAAACGGACGAATTGATTGTATGAAAACCTACTAGACCAATTACAACAGAAGAAACGAAATGAAAATGAATGGACGAATTGATTCAATTCAATATGCTTTCGTTTCCTCTTTGCGGTTATACACTATTGGTTTTATTTTATTTTGCTATCCTTATGCTGTGTTTCTTATTTAAATCCGTAGATCGAGCAATTTATTTTGAAATCTGAAATCAGATCAATCTGATCGATCTGAAATAAGAAACAGTATTGACGATTGGAAGATCGTGGTTACCACGTAGCGGAGAAATTTGGAACTGAAAGAGCTATCCCAATTTGACGTTTAAAATATTATGAAATGTCATTTATGTTGATATTTTATTATTATGAAATGTCATTTAAGAATAGCGCCCTTAATTTAAAAAAATATAAACAATTAGTGCTGATATACATAATACGCGCGATATTTTTTGTTATTATGGAATGTCATTTAAGGATAGCTTGCTTAATTTTTAAATTTTCTGGTAGGTTGGCATTTTTGAACATGATCCTCAGGAAAATGATCCTGTCGATGAAGACCTAAATTTAATGATTCCGCCAGATGTCCAAAATCGAATTCCAAATAGTTTCGAAGCTCAAGCTAAGTTTGATGTTAGAGGTGAAATTTGTCGAAATTTAGCAGAATAAATTGAAAAATACCAACCCTAAAATCAAAAATTACAAGAAAAAATGTTGATATAAAAAAATTATTCGTTTATTCATTAATTTTATGTACGAGTATCAGGTTTCACATATTTCATCATATTATTTAAAAATTTATATTTAAAAATATATTTACAATATATACATAATCACAGCTTTTTAATTTTTTTCTTGTAAAATTCCATCTTAATGGCGTTAAGCTTTGTTCGGGACTGAAGCGCTTCTATTTGAGCATCTCTTAACTTCTTTTTCCGTCGGACTCTTTTTTTTCTCGTGGCATAGGGCGTTTTCGCGACGATGGATATTTATCGCGAACCCTGCAATGCGTATCAGGTGTGGATGGGACAGAAGTTGGCTGAGTCGCTATCCATTTTTTTTGAACAGATGCTTCACTGCTTCTATTAACCTCTTCTTCACTATTAAGAAACTCATAGTTTATGAATTCTTCCTATAAATATATGATAAGGATAGTTAAATTTTAAAATTTAGTTTATAAATATATAACATATATGATTTATAATACCGTATCATCAAAAAGATCAGCGCTGGAGTCGTATGGATTACGATTTGGGGTAATACTCTTTCCCACAATGCTCAAAATTGGGTTTTCTACAACCGTTTTTGAGCAAAGACCACCTCCAGTTTTAAACCTCTCCAATCGTTCATCTGCCACATCTTTGCGCACCTTTCCTTTTAAATTATTATAGGCAACTTTTAGTTGCTGTGTACTTTTTTCAGCACCAACACGCCGCGAATTATATGATGTACGTACTGCCTCCCAAGTCTCCAATTTTTTCTTATTAGATATTGAATCGGTCATTTTACATTCAATTGTATATTTTTGATTCTCCACTAATTCCAGTAAAAGGAGTCTATCCTTTTCATTTATATTTTTCGATCTGTAAAATAATAACATTTAAATAATGTGTGTGCAATGTTACTTAAAACTTACGTGTATCGCTCGCTTTCCATTTTAGTTTTTTTCTTGCACAAGAATGCCACAAATCATGATATTATTTGAAAAAAAATAGAAAACAAAAAATTTTGAAAGGAAAAACAAACAAAAAAATTGACAAATATCCCAGCAATCAGATTTTAATTCGAAAGTCGATATCGAAAATCGGCGATTTTAGCTTCGTTCAAAATTACGACACAAAAAATCCGCGGATTAATCCACGTTTAAAATTACTAAAAGTGGCCTAGGCTAAATCGGTGGATTTTCGAAAACTATGGATTAATCCGTCGATTTATCCTTGTTTAAAAATACGGGCCTTACAATCGTCAATAGGAATTAAGCGCAAATTTTAGTGGAAAAATAAAATCGACAAAATTTCTTGCAAATTGCTATAAAAACGTATGTCCATCATTGAAATAATTGTTTCTTTGCAGCAGACGTATGTCGCCACTTATATATATTTATATTTGACGTTTCATTATATTTGACATACGGTGGCGTTCAATAAAATAGGACACTCTAAGATTTTTTTTGGAAATTCTTCATTAACTAAAAAACTATTTATTAATTTTCAATAGGTTTTTTATTTACATAGTAGAAATATAAACTTACAATTAAATATAAAAAATTATATTTAATTAATAAAATGAATATTAAAAAAAAAAAATAATCATTTTATTTTATAAATAGGCTGTTCATTAAAATAGAACAGTTAATTTCAAAATTCATTTTCCGCCTTATTTGTGTATGATTAAACCTAATATGCGTTTTTATTGAATAGTATTAGACTTGTGATCTTCCATTTGAACCATTTCCCGGCATCGGCCCGCCCATAGAGCCCATCAGCCCCAGGCATTTGTGAAGGGTCACTTATTCCAAATTCGACAAATTTCAATTTCAAAATTTCTGTTTATTTTTGTGTTTCTCATTATTAATAGCTACTTTTACTTGATTCCCACAATTTTCGATCGGATTCAGATCAGGTGACAGCACTACAGTCTCGGCGATCATAGCAGAGGCCGGTGAACTTCCTACTTACTTAAAAATGAATCTATATAATTTCACATACTTAGCCAAAATACAAAATTAGGACAACTTGTGAAAAATAATAAATCCAATAAGATTTTGAGAGAATTATACATGAATAATCAAAAATTTACTTGAGAAAATTCCTATACATGAAGCTAGCCAATCAATTTTAGACAATATCCTAAATAATAATAATATTGAAATAAACACTTCTTTACATCAAAAAATCAAATCTAAGGACAACTTTAATTCAATTCAACTTAAAAACATAATCACACAATTTCTGAAAGAATATGAAGGAAAATCATTAAGTTATACAGATGGTTCGATCTACAAAAACAAAAGAGGAATTGGTATTTACAACAGTTATAATAACGAAACATTTAGCTATCGGATAGAAGAAGACCTTTCTATAAAAACAATAGAAATAATAGCGATCTGGGTAGCATTAAAAATAGGAATCAAAAACAAAATTTCTAATCTAATTATAATTTCTGATTCACTGTCATCATGCTTATCAATGAAGAAAAGAGACAATAACAATAAAACAAAATATTATGAAAAGAAAATACATCAGACTTTAACATCAAACAACATAAATTTAACAGTCATATGGATACCTGGCCACATAGTATACCTGGTAATGTAGAAGCTAATATTGCTGCTAAGAAAGGAGCATGTTCCACATGAAAATTAGAAGTCAAAACCCCATTAGAGGACAACACCTCAATTTTCAAAAACATTCTTTATCATAAATGGAATACCGACTTTTTAGAAATGACTAGAACAAAAGGAATTCAACATAGAAAAAACATAAAAGAGAAAATTTCAACTAATACTTGGTTTCACAAAAAAAAAAATTCGATGCGAGCTCAATCAAAAGATTAAATGGATTAAGAACCAATCATACGTTCGATAAGAAATATTTCCATTTAATAAAGAAAATTGATAATAATATCTGTGAGGATTGTAACGTACTGGAAGATGCTAAACACATTATAGAGACTTGTAAAAAATTTAATACTATAAGATCCAAATATAAAATAATAAAAAGTAAAAAATTAGAAGAAATTCTAGTAGAAAACAAAATGGAGGAATATGCTGAATTGATTGACTTTTTAAGAGAGATAAAAGCAGGAATTTAAGTGTTATAAAAAAAAAAAATTAAATGACATAATATAGAATCATATATATAATAATACTATAATTAATAAAAAATAATTAAAAAAAAATCTTAATAATTCAATTATCATAAACATTTTCAATAAAAAAAAAATAAGATAATAATAACAATATCAAAATGACAGTCATGAATAATACATAATGGAATCATTTAGATGAATCATTCATAAAGAAATCATTTTAAAGTAATTCTTTGGTGATGTGAAACGGTAACGTTTAAACCAAACAAATAATCTAAATCATAAAAAATAAAAATAATAAAAGAAACATTCGAAGTCTAAATAGTAACAAAGATCTACTATATCGTTATATACAATCCAATAATATTGATGTTGTCATTTTATCCGAAACCTGGACAAGTCCAAATAATAATTTAACTTATCACGGAAGACAGACCAGATGGTTTTGGAGATGTACAGTGCTGGAAAAAAAATTGGGCAAACATATTTTATTACAAATTGGAGTCTTTTTTGCTAAAATTAGAAAACTTTTGAAAGCAATTGGCTTATTGTTTAATTTTAAATACATGTATGACCTAATTTTTTGAAAAAAAATGTACCTGTAATTTAGGGGGCAAAATCGATAAATTGCTAAAATATTCAAAATATCTCATTTGGCACTTAAGGTCGTGGCAGTAATAGAATAAATTAAACACCTTTTTTTGTGTATTTTATTGGTTTGTGGAAATTCTATCTTCAATATTAAAATTTTGTTGAACCGCCTTTTGCCTCTATTTCGGCGGTACAACCCCGCAACTGATGTGCAAAAAAATTGGTCAAACAATTAGTTTATTTTACGCCTACCGTTCTTGGCCATAATTAGGGTGCAGATGTTTTATTTCCTGCAAGTATTTTATTGAGTATAAATAGTGCATATTTTGTAAGATTAAGTTATCCTGTAGGTGATCCTAGTCAAAAAGAATAAAGTGCAATTTTAGTTAAAAATATGGGAAAAGTTAGTGAGCAGTGTAAAAGCAATATGTTGATTTTGGCGCAAACATTCATAAAAGCACTGTCGGGTGGAATATTAAAAAAATGCGAGAGATGGGCAGTACACAAAGATAGAAAGGCTCTGGAAGGCGCAGAAAGACAACACCAGTGGAAGATCATTTTTTAATATAACAATGTCATCGGAACCATTTTAAAACTTCATCGGACATAAGAGGGGATCTCGAGCGAGCAACGGGAAAACAAATTTCAGTCAGCTTAGTAAGAAAAAGACTTGTTAAAGCTGGTTTGAGAGCACTTAAGCCAGTCCAGAAGTCTGAGTTCACATTATGAGTGCAAACAAAACGCTTGCTATGGGCCCAGGAGCATGTTTCGACTCAAGAGATGTGGAATGATGTGATTTGCTCCGATGAATCAAAATTCAAGCTCAAAATTCAAGCTGCATGTTGGAGATGGAAGAACTCTCGTAAGGAGAGAATCTCGCGAGAGGCTTAGCAACAAATGTCTTTAAGACTTCCACCGAAAAATGAAGGAGGTGTGGTTTGGGGATGCTTTTCTGGAAATGAAACCGGTCGATTGTGCTTCCTTAGTTCCAAAATTACAGCAGCTGTTTATCTGCAGGTCCTACATAACGAATTTGAGCGTTCTGTGTTAAAGCTTTTTGGCGAGATTTGCAGATTTATTTTTCAACAGGACAACCCTCCGTGCCATACCGCCAAAGTTGTGAGTTATTAATTTTGAATTGTAGATAGAAAAATTGGCTTTCAGATAAACATAAATAATTTGTTAAAAACTTGTTTGTGATATTATTACAAATTATTTTAATAACATATGGCAAAATCAGATTTACCCTATAAAATGCCCATCTTATTTCCAATAACATTTTCAATTACATTTTCATTCTAAATATTATGAAAAATTTCAATTTCCCTAATAGTATTACACATTGGATTTCTCAATTTCTAACAAATAGAATTATTTCTACTCAAAATATTCAAACCTCCACTCATTACACTAACAAAGGGGAGCCGTTTAAATGGCAAACGACATTTGACAAAGTTACGTTTCATCAAACTATCTTTGGCAAATTTGCATATTTGGCAAGACAAAATAAATTGAATGGCAAATGTATGTTTGATCAAAAAATCTAAATTATAAATTTAACAGGTACGATGTAAATGGAATTTTTAAATGATTTTGGATTCAATTTTGGAATATATATAACTAGCCTATAACCTAGCTGTTTCTTAATCTATTGTGATTAAATTTAACAGGTACGGTGGAAATATAGGATTGTTAAATGATTTTTGGGTGCATTTTTGGAATGTCACAAATTAGTTTGTAACTTGGCCATTTCTTTCGGGATTTTGATACATTTTGACACGTACGGTGGAAATGGGATTTTAAATGATTTTTAGATAAAGTTTTTGAATATGCCCAATTAGCTTGTAACTTGGCTATTTCTTTACCGATTATGATGAAATTCGACAGGTATGATGGAAGTGGGATGCTGAAATGATTTTTGGATAGACTTTCAGAATATGGCCAATTAGCCTGTAATTTGGCTATTTCTGAACTGATTGTGGTGAAATTTGGCAGGTATGATGCGCGCTGGAATTAGTAAAAATATTTTTAAAAATAGAGATTTATTAGTAAAATTAGAATGGAAATCTCCATTTTTCAGAATATTTCAAAATGAAATTCTAGAAAAGGAAGATTAAATCTTTATTTTCCAGAATTTAAATTTTCATTTTGAAGCAAAAATATTTTTATTAATTCAGGCGCAGCACGCGGAAATTTTGTTCAAATTTTAGAGTAATCACTTTTTGGCAAGTTATTCTTCAGGAATTATGAGGCATTTTGATCGCGCGATCAAAATGCCTCATAATTCCTAAAGAATAATTTGTCAAACAAATATTTGACATAGGTGAATTTGCCATTCATACTTCTTTGCCAAAGAAATGTTTGCCAAACGTGTTTTTTGCTAAAAGTAATTTAATCAAACTTTCATTTGCGAAACTTTTTTTTGGTAAAAGACGTATACCCTAATAAAGGTATGTATTCCACAGGGTAGCTGTTTAAGTCCTACCCTTTTTAATATTTATACCATTTCTTTACACGACAATCATAACTCCTACACTAAAATTTATCAATATGCCGACGATATTTGTATTATTATTTCTGCAGATAATCATGAGAATTTACATCTAATAACAAACAGATTTTACTTTACTTTCATTATCAAACTAATTGCAGTCTTTAAAATAACAAATTAACACGGATAAATCTCATTACCTAAGACTTTATACCAATAAAAATAATTCGAAATCTCTAAAATTAAAAATTAATAACGTACATATAAAAGAAAGAACAATTACTAAAATATTATCAAATCATTATACAAACTTAAAAGCAAATATTTCTTATTCTATCAACTTATTTAAAACTCTCACACATTTTAATGGAGGTCTAAATCCCGAAAAAATGATTAATATTTTCAAATCAATAGTTAAATCAAAACTTGAATACACTTATGATTTTACAGACAACAAATATAAAAAAAGATTTTAAAATCTGTCAATCCATTAAAAATGCTTGTTTAAGAGCTTGTCTAGGTTTTATAAGAACCACCCCAATTCCGGTCATTTTATCGGAATCCTTAGAAATATCTTCAGATCTGGATTTCTTAAAAAAATCATACCGAACAAACGGCGCAGTGGTTAAAGCTACGGCGGTTGGATCGAGAGGTACCGGGTTCGAATCCCTATAGTATAGGGGCGCGATGCAAAAGGGATTTTTCATCATCTGATTACGATCGGTGATGACGATGAACACATCTATGACCCACTGTTGAGAATGCGGAATCCATGGGCCGACCCACCTTTCATGTCAGTAGGGCTATTTCTGAATACGATACGAATTCGAATGTATAAGATTCGTATTTGATTTAAATAAGAAACGAGAGAATCTGATTCAATTCTAATTCAATTCAAATAAGAATGTTATACTTTCGTATTCGTAACGTATTCAGAAATAGCCCCCCAGCACTATGGGCTGGCATGAAGCAATGCAATGTGCAGGTGGTTTAAACAAAAGCGGGTCTATAGCCGTACGTCCTCGAGTTGGCTGGCAACGGCGTAAGGTAGGACGTTAAAAGGGAACTGCGAAACAGTTGGGAGTGCCTTGAGCCCCAGAAAAGATTGCAGAGATAGAAACAAAAACAAAAAAAAAACAAGAAAAATCATTAATTTATATTACAAAAAATTTATTTAGTAACTCAAAAATTGGCAAATGCCATTAAATCTAATAGATCTCTTCCCTCTTTTAACTATTCCTTTCTTTCCAAAATCAAACCATTCCATATTAAACAAACTTCTCCCAAAAATTATAACGAGTATTGAAGAAATTACAAAAAAAACTTTTTCAATCATTCTGAATATACGCGTTATCTATAACTGAAATTAATAAATATGATAATTTTGCTAAAATCTTTACAGTTGGTTCTATAATCAATAATAAAGCTGGGGTTGGATTATTCGTGTAGAGGATGAAAATTAGAAATTTGCCATCCAATTAAATAATTCTACTGATATCAAAAATACCGAAACCATTGTCATTAAAATTGCAATTACCTTAGCACTAATTATTAAAAATAATAATATTATCATTATAAGGGATTCTACTTTTTTAAAAACAGCTTTTTCACATGATACAGATAAACATTATGAGAATCAAATTATTGACACTGCAGGTCATAATCCAACTAAAAACTTTATTATTCATTGGTTCCCTGGTCATTGTGGTTTAAAAGGGAATACTGTTGCAGATAGTATAGCTAAAAAAAACAGTTTTCTCTCCTACTCATTTTCTTGATAACGAACCTACCATTACAGATTTGATTAATAATATCTCCAAAAACATGAATAATAAGTGGAAGGATGTGTAATTCTTCTAACCATTTTTACAAACAAATATGTCCTACTCCAAGGCCATCTTTTATTTTTAAAGATTCTAATGTTACTTCCTATCAAACCAGATTAATTTATAGATAATTCTCTGATCACGCATTTAATAAAAAATTTAAATTTCTTATGGGACTCGAATCTACACCAAATTGTGAGATTTGTAACACTGTTGAAGGAAGGCAATGGACATATTATTAACGATTGCATCAAATATAACAATATAAGAAATAGTTTCCCACTTCTTTACAGAAATCATTATTAAATATTTTACAGGATCAGAGAATGGAAGAATTCAAGATTCTGTGTGTTTTCGTGAATGTAATCAATTAAAAACTGTGAATTAAGACTAATTAATTTTTTAACAATCATTTACACACAATGTTAGTTTCTTTAAAATCATTTTATTTTTATCTATTATTTATATAACATCATAATATTTTATTTTAAGATTAAAAAAAATAATAATAATTAATTTTATGATATTATGAATTTTTCAATTTTTCTTTTATTTTTAATTATACAATATATTTTTCTCAATTAATATAATTTTATTTTTGAATTTTTTTTTATAATTAGTTTTTATTTAAATCAATTAAATTAATATATAAACTTAACATCAACAATATTCAATTCAACAATATTGGTTCAAATTGGTTCAGCACAGTGAGGGAAATAAATGTATTTAGCTACGAAATGAAACGCAAAATTTAAAATACTATATCCGATAGATCATATTTTCCGAATGAGGGCAGATCAAACGAAAAAATTGCATATAATGGTAAGTACATTTGCCGCTAGTTGTCACTATTAATGTAGAACGAAAGTACTTCACGTTTTCCAAAAGATGGCAGCACTAATCGACACCAGTGGTAAAATCTTCGCTCATTTATCACTACGTACATAGAAAAAAATAGAATAAGAGAGACTCCGGTGAACTAGTTATTTATTCTTTAACGAAACTAGCGACAAAGCATATATCCTATTTTTTGGTACTCAATTCAAGATCGGAAAAAACTAAAACAACAAGCAAAATAATTGTTTTATTATTCTATTCTATAAACCTATTATGTTAGTGTAATACCATAGACAATCATAATAGATCTCTCATTTGACTAAAAACAGAAAATAAAAACAAAAATTTTCCATTCAAATATTATCGGTGTATTGCATATACGTATTATATTTGCAACGCATTCTAAAATTATTGCCTTATAAAATACACAACACAACGATACATTGGAATTATCAGAAGTTTTTGTTTTTTTCCTTTAGTTACTATGAAATGAGAAATCTAGTATGAATGTCTATGGTAATACGTTAAATTCGCATGAAAATGTGATGTACTAAATTACGGTGGCCATATAATATAGCCCGCATTTTACAGGACTACCGCATTTCAAGACCCTGCGCAGCAGAAATTTTTGCCCTTAAAATAGCTCGCAATTCCCGCATTTGTAAAAAATTAATTTAAAAATTCAAAGTTTTGTCGAAAGAGCGACATCTGTTTTATAGAAGCAGGAAATTCGAGGATAAAACCAACGTACTCATTTAAGTTATAAACTCTACTCCATTTATTTAACATTATTCTTTAAAAACTGAAACAAAAAAGGAACCAACATACATATTTGAATACTATTAATGTCAGCCGAAAGTTGCCAGACGAAAGTAAATAGCCGGTAATGCAGATTGTGTTATCCCAGTCGGAAATAAAGAATTAAGTCTTAAACAGATAATGTTTAACCGAAAATTACTACGGATGCATGGATATCATTGAAGATTTTTGTCAATATTCTTAAGGGAGAACACCACTGTGACCTACCATTTTCAAGTGCTTAATTTGATTTTTTTTTTGAGGAATCGGTTGGGTTTAGAGAAAAAAAACTTTTAGGCTATATTTGGCATATATTTAAGTAAACAAAAAAAAAAATTTATGTAAAAAAAAATACAAAATGGCGGCGCTAGAGTAGCTTTAGTAGAAGTGATTTTGCCTAGAGTCGCTCCGCTGCACGCAGTAGAAGTGTCTTAAATTTGTTCCTGGAACAAAAAATAAAATATTTTCATGAAATATATTAGTTTTAGCATCGAAGTACATGAGGAAATTAAAAAATTCTAAAAAATAAAAAATTGAGACAAGTTTGAAGAAAAAGTTTCATTTTTCGACTATAATTTTCGTATAAAAAGTTGTATATCTTTTTTAATTTTTAATGAATCAAAAAAAAACTCATGTACTTCGATTTTAAATCTATTTAAGAAGCTACAGTTAAAATTTCAAGTCGATTGAACAAAAATTGATTGAGTTCTGCTGCGTGCAGATTTCCAAAACACGGTTTCGAGAAAAACGCGTTTAAAGTTTTTGGTATCAATAACTTCTCACTAAGATCTCTCAGGAAAATGCTTGAAAACCTTCTAAAAAAAATTTTTTTTAGCTATAAACGAATTTGTATCATATTTTTGAGCGTCTAAATGATTTTTTAAAGGCAAAAAAAAATCGATTTTTTGAAAATCTCACAGTGGTGTTCTCCCTTAAGTGGCAAAACCTCGTGGAAAATTATGGAAAAATTTGCGAAACTCAAAAAAATATTTAGAATTGGTATAAAAGTAGAGTGCTTTGTCAATAGATATCTCAGCGTTTTAAAAATGTATATTGAAGACATTATCTGCCAATTGTTGATATTATACAAGTTCTTTAATTTTTTATTAAACCTTCTGATGCTAAAATTTGGTTTAATATTTATTACCTGAATCCTCATACACAATACGCTGGAGCTGCTGAAGTATAGCGAGTACGGGATATACAGCACAACCACACATAATGACACAACTGTATTAGTGCATGAATTAATATTTTATAATTTAATAGTACTTCTGCCCTTATTTATATTAACAATTTACCACATCCAAGATCCTTCTGCGCTGAGCAGCTGAGATCAGTTTATGGCACTCCTTCAATTTACGATGTATAATGTACGCACAGAAATTATGAACAAACTCACCTGTTTTCGGTTGTGTTTTAATTTTATTTCGCATGTTTGTTGTAATAATTCTCATTCATTCATTATCATTCATAAATTTTTATTCCTTTTTACAATTTTTACAAATAAATCACGTCACGATCACGAGCACGACTCACGAGTCCCGACAGTACGAGTACGACACTCGATGATAAAATAATTGAGAGCGAGAAATAGAGAAAACAGTCAATACTGAGATTACAATGTAACACTTTGTAAGAGCTGGAGGACACATACATATCTAAATCTTAATAAAATAAAAAAAATTGTAATTTAATAGTTCCTCCAAATCCTACTAGGTGTCATCAGAAATTGGATTCACACAGGGACTCAAGCGGTCGTTGCCGGCTAAGCGTCAGGGAAGGCGTGGGGTTTTTAGAGTGTGTGTGAATCAGTTATAACCGCAAGAAGGATGAATACTGACTACCTACCCTCAAACCATGACATCAAACTTACCCTAGCTCATCCTCACTTGAACCGGGAAAATTATCTCATATTTTTTTTTCACACCAAAAGAACAATAAAAAATTTGAATTTCAACCAATAATATTTCAGGTATATTTAAATAATAAATAAAAAGTAAATATTCTGATTCAGTTTAACAAATTTAAAAAAAAAAATATAACACTAAGCTAGCTACCATTAATTACCTACTAAATTTCCAACTTAATTATACCCTACACCGGAAAAAAAAAAAATAAAGTATGAAAATCATTAAAAAAAAATAATGTTACTAAATATAAATGACGTTGAAATGAAATGTATATGTGCTAATATAGTAGATAAATTAATAAAACATATAATAAAATAAATAAAAAAAAAAACTCAGCTGAGAAGATGTTGATTGAAGCAGGTTGATATCGTCTCAAAGTTGTGTGTTGAGATGTTGAATTTTAATGAATTGTCCCTTTATGTCGCCGTGATTAATTGCAATTATGTATATTGACCGAAATAACGGCTCTCACAATTTCATTCATTATTATGCAACAAAAATGTATTTGCAAAGTTTTTTTTTCACGTTTTAATTTTTTAGCTATGTAATTATTTAAGTTTTTCTGTTTTTAAATGTTTAATTTTTATTATGTTATTATGTTAATTTTTGTTCTTATTATTCTTATTATTTATATGGCGGTTCTGTTTTAAATTACACAATTTAAAGTTACAAGCCAAGTGATTTGATATTCATCTTTTCACATCACAACCATTTTTAATTTTTTTATGACGCGAGATCACAAATTTTATTTTTTTTTTTTATTTTTATAATGATTTTTGTTTTCAATTAATTATTTGTTAATAAGTTCATCGTATTCACGTAACATTTATTAGATCAATTTATAATAGGATATAGAAACAAACATTTTTTTTTTTTTTTTATCTTCGGCGTTAAACAAAAATTTGTCTTTCAATTTATTAGCCATAAAACCATAACACACAAAATGGCTTACAAAACAAAAATTGGTTTTATTTTTAATTTTTTTTTTTAGAGTTCAATTTAAATCGATTAAATTAAAAAAAACTTTAGCACTAAATTATTTATTTCACTACATACATGTAGATAATTTAATCACTTAATATCTCTTATATTAAATTGTCCGTTTTCTTTGTTTTTTTTTTCATAATACAATCTACTTAGTTTACTTAATAATTTATTTTAATTAACTTTTTTTTTCAACTTAACTAAGAACTAACTCAGAATTTAACCTTTTTTTTATACACCAATTTTCATTACTTAATACTCAAAATCACCAAAAAAAACTGTTCCAAATTCTCCAACTTTCGCCCTTTTATGCCTTTTCACCAACCGAAATTTCGCGCGAAAAAAAAAATTCTCTTGACACATTTATGAGCTACACACTACATCATCGACCCAACCAAAAAAAACAATCAATAAAAAAAACAGATCGATTATCGATATAACTGCTGTGGTACAAACACAATTACCACCGACTCATTGTGAAGACATGCGTTACGCGTCGTCACAAATCGTGGGGACGTTCCCGCACCCTGAAAAGTCTCATGCCGGGCATTACAAATAATAATATTAGTCTCATTTTGAGAATGCAATATTTTACAATGTTAATATGATAGCAGGATCCGACAGCTCATGAAAATAATCCAATTGACCTCAAGTCCGTATGTCTTTTAGGTGATATGTTCCTAACGTTTTCCCATCTAGATTTCGGACTTTATATGCCACATTTCCTATTCTTTCTTCAATAATGGCTGGTATAAATTTGGCTGATAATTTACTAGCAAACTGATTCCCTTTTTTGCTTTGAACGAAAGAACGAACGAACACCGATTGACCAGTAACAAATTCGCGGTTACGACTGCGCAAATTATAATGTTCAGCCGACTTGTTGTAAGCAAGCTTCAGATGATGTTTTATTTTGTCTTTAACCAAATTAAGCCGATCAGATTTAGATATTATATTCAAATTGTTGTCTGAACAATCAGAGAGTAGCCTCTGTAGTTGATACTCAGAACCATGTAATGTAACATGCTGTCCGAATGCTAGATAATTGGGTGAAAATTTTGTTGTATTGTGTACCACGTTGCGGAGGGCAGCAGCTACTTCTTGGAGATGCAAATCCCACTCATTATGAGTCGCATCAGTTAAATAAGACCGAATGGCAGACAAAATGGTCCTGTTAACGCGTTCAGACGCGTTACTCTGAGGTGAATAAATTGGAGTTCTAATGTGCCTTACTCCATATTTACTCAAAAGATCTTGGAACAATTTCGATATAAATTGCTTGCCATTATCGCTTATTATAAATTCTGGTACGGAAAATAGAAGAAACACATCGTTTTCCAAGAAGTTACAGATCAATGCTGCAGAAGCTTCGCGTAACGGTTTTAATAGCACGAATTTCGAATACTGATCCAACACAATGAATATAAAAGTATTACCTCGTTTAGATCGCGGGTATGGGCCTAAGAAGTCAATATAAATCCTCTGAAAAGGACGCTCGGCACTAACCAACCTCCCCATCTCAGGCCGGGTGATATAATTAACCGCCTTATTCATTTTGCAGGTTGTACAATTAGAAATGAATTCCTTTACATCAAGGGCCATCTTATTCCAATGGAATTGCCTACGCAGCCTCTCGATTGTCTTTGCTATTCCCATGTGAGCAGAGGAAGGTGGTACGTGTGCTTGCTCGACCAGTGAATGTGTGAGTTGCTTGGGAACAACTAACCGCCAATCAGGTATATCTGTGTCCTCGTAATGTGACTCTAAAGAAGGTGCAAACAATAATTTGCCATCTTTCACGCAAAAATTTGTGCTATTTGGTTCTAAGTTTTGTACTTTTTTGATTTGATCTTGATACTCGTCATCCTTGAAGGCCGAAGAATCTAAATTTATATGGAGTGGTTCTTCGTTGATAGTACTTTTTTCTGTTTTAGATTCCTGAATGGCTTCAAGCCGTGTTTCAAGAGATGAAATATTACTTGACTCATCGCAAAAGGCGCGAGATAACGCATCTGGAACAACGTTGATTGACCCTTTCCTATATCCAATGTCAAAATTGAAAGCCTGTAACTTCAGACTCCAACGAGCAAGCCGGCCTGACAAATCCTTCTGAGACATGAGCCAGCGTAAACTCGCGTGGTCCGTGTATATGGTGAAATTGTAGCCCTCTATATACGCGCGAAACTTTTTTACGCTAAGTACCGCTGCGTAGCACTCTAATTCTGTCACTGAATAATTCCTTTGAGCGGCGTTCAACTTTTGTGACATGAATGAGATGGGACGTTCATTTCCATCAGAATCAATCTGAAACAATACACCACCCACTCCAGCGGTACTAGCGTCACACTGTATAAAGAAATGCTTCTCGAAGTCAGGATTTGCCAGGACGGGTGCTGTTGAGAGTCTAAGTTTCAAAGCAACGAAGGCTTCATTGGCTTTATCTGACCAGTTAATTTTTTTCCCTTTTTTGGTCAAATCTGTGAGAGGAGCAGCGATCGTAGCAAAATTTTGGATAAATCGCCTGTACCATCCGCATAATCCTAAGAAACTCCGAACCTGTTTGGTTGTTTTTGGCACTGGGAATTCTCGAATCGCCCGAACCTTTTCGGGATCCGTGCGAAGGCAACCGTCACCCACCAGGTAACCCAAATATCGCACTTCCTTTAACACGAACTTGCTTTTCTCAACGTTGATGGTCAGACCTGCCCGTTTCAGTAGACTAGCTACTTCACTCAGGAGAACGAAGTGTTCCGCTAGGGTGGCAGATGTGACCAACAAGTCATCTAAATATACGAAGATTCGGTCATGAAGTGTATAAGGGATCACCCGGTGCATGAGGCGGCACATCGTCTGCGGTGCATTGCACAGTCCGAAGGGCATGACCGTGAACTGATATAAAGGCCGTCCAGGAATGGTGAAAGCCGTCTTATCTCTGGATTGTGGGTCGAGTGGGATCTGCCAGAAAGCGTCTTTTAAGTCAATACTGGATATAAAGCGGGTTTGATCCAGTCGACCCAACAATCCATCGATAAGAGGTAAGGGGTAAGCATCTTTTACGGTTACTTTATTCAGTTCACGGGCATCCAAACACAAACGAACCTTGCCATTTGCTTTCGTCACCATGGTGATGGGTGAACACCAAGCACTCTGACTCTCCTCTATAACTCCGAGAGCCAACATACGGTCCAATTCTTCGTACATCCTCTTCTGAACAGCCGGAGATACCGAATAAAACCTCTGCTTGACGGGTTTTGCAGTTCCAACATCAATGACATGCGTAATCAAACTAGTTTTCCCGAGCCCCAATTGAGTAAAAGAAGGAAAGAGTTTAACAATGTCATTAAGTTTAGTCTGATCTTCTAGTGAAAGGATGTGAAAACCAGATACAGCAGGATCTGAATTATTGAAGTTCTTAGTGTTCAGGGAAGATATGTTCAGTGAAATACCAAACAACCTCCAAAAATCAATCCCCAAATAAAGAGACTGTTCTAAGGAGGGAGCTATAAATAATTTCATGCGTTTTTGCTGGCCGTTAAAACTCACTAGAGCATTTATATACCCGAATATACGTTGCGATTGTCCACTAGCTGTGGTTACGGTGGAGGGAAAATTATAAAATCTATGATTTTTATTATTCAGATATTTATCCGATCCAGCTCCTAATACGCTTATAGTAGCACCACTATCCAAAAGACCATTGTATTCGATACCATTTATAGTTAACTGAGCATAAGGCCGCTTATCATTTGAGTCAATTGGAATTATAGAGGATGCTATATTGAATTTCATATTTCTGCGTAATTTCCAGTATGTACGAGTTCTTAGCTGATGTTTCAAATTGTATTGACGTTTATTATTTATTTGTTTAATTAAAATACAATTATTCTGCTCTACATTACTTAAGGTATTGTTTTGGAAGTTTGGAACGGTTTCTGCAGAATAAAAAGAATCAAGGGAAACAATTGAATTTATTTCGGACTGTTCATCTTCGGGTTCTGGGTAGGATTGGGCTGAACATATCTCGGGGGACCCTGGTTCCCAGATTTCCACTGCCCCCTCGCACCGTTTCCCGAACAATTTGGGCACTTCGGGGTTACTGTATCTTTCATGCCACACTTAAAGCAAAACCATCGAGTAGGTTGCGCTGGACATTCAGTAAATATATGACCGATGTCATCGCAGTTAAAACAAATCGCATATGTATGGTTCATGTTAGGTGGGTTTGAGTTTATGTTTAATGATGGCCCTTGCGGTTGTTGAAATCTATTTGATGGTACGTTTGGTCTTTGAATGGCAGCAACTTGAGTAGGCAAGTAGTGTGCAACAAATGGAGTTGGATTTAACTCAACATTAGTTGCAAAATCAAAATTTGGTGGCTGATCTAAGGAATTTATGGCTCGTCTTTGAGGCACGAATCTAGCATTATCCTGATAAGCTGCTCGCTTATATGACACAAACGAATCAGGATCTATTTTTAAGTCAGACCACGTATTTTCCCAACTCGTGCAGCTACTTATCAAATCCCCTATGTTTTGAAAATGCCTATCGGTTAATTGGTACCGCAACCCCGGTCTCATATTTTTCATTAAGATCTTAATGAGCTGATGATCTGAAAAAGGCGTACTCATTTGAATAGTTAAACTCCAAATTTGTTGGTAGAACTCAAGGAATGATTCGTTTGACAATTGCTTCCGGGATTCTATCTTATTTTCTATGTCCGAGTCTGGACGCCTATTCTTGAACCGTTCTAACATATTATGACGAACTTCATCCCAGTTTGCTGTTGAGTTTTGTTGCCGAAACGTCCAATACCAATGTGCAGCAACTCCCTTCAGAACGAAACTAACTTCAGTTAGTATTTGCTCTTTCGTGAGATTCAAACTTGCTGCCAATGTTTCAAGTTGAAATAAAAATAGATTAATGGGTATGCCTGTTGGTGAGCCATCAAAGGCAAGACCACTCCTGGACAAACCGCGGTGTTCTGGAATATACTTGACATTGGTTGGTGTCGACTGTTCGTAATTATTCCCGTACTGAATAGGGTTAAATTGTACTGATGAAGTAGTTGCCATGTTCGTGTAATTCATACCAGGAATTTGATTGGTAGTTGAGGTATCATGCGTGATGGGGAAATGTGATGTTGATGTATTTCCTAGTGTATTTGGATGCTGTATGTTTTGATAGTGACCTCCTTTATCGACAGCTTTAGCTTGTGCCAATGAAACGGCTGGTAATTGTAAATTATTGTTTGCGGTAGGCAGAATCGGTAACGGATTTGTAGGGTAACATTTGGATTTGTGCGTATCTTGTAGGGTATTTTGAACTACCACTGGCGGTACTTCCGATTTACTTTCAGATTTCATTTTGATTTCTTTGCACTGATTACTCAGCAATAGAACCTGTTGAGATAATTGCCGGATTTGATCCATCATAAGGGTCATGTCGGATGTTGCACCAATATCAACAGCTTCGTTGAGATTGACGAGGTCAATTTGGTTTAGATTATTTTCAAGATTCGTGTTATCTGCGATATGTATTGCTTTAGATGCGTCTATTGATTCATTTAACTTATCTGCATCGTTTAGATAAAGTTGTAGTTTGTCTATTAAAGCTTCACAAGGCAGTAGAGATGCTTTAGCTGCATTCCCATACGTATTAGAGCTAGTAGCACGCCTCAACCTGCCTGCAACATGAAAGAGTCTCGACTCGATCTGACGAGCTGTTTGCACTTGTTGCTCAGCCTCCAAAGTACTTAATAAACCAATGTCATCTTTCAGACCCTTTAGTTTAGTACGACATGTACCAATTTCAAGATCGGGGCGCTTAGCTGCATTAATATGCATTTTACCTGGTTTCGTATTCTTCCCTGATTCTTCCGATTCCACGCGACTTTGCAGGGTGTGCATGGCGGTATCATCGTGCACTACAATATCGCGCAATTCACATTCGATTTCGAATTCATCGCGATTTAATACAGATACATTCATTTTGATTAAGTTTTAAATATAATATGATACGAGAAGAAAAAATACAACAAAGAAAAAAAAAATAGAAACTTCGATAAAGACCTAATAAAATCAATATGAATTAACCCACAATAATACCACAACAATTATACTGACAATCCGATTAATGAGACTGTGGGAACCAAAATAGTCGAAATTGTAATGTATATCGCCACTGAGTCAAATTTAATTTTTTTTTCTTTATATAAAAATTAATCGATAACAATAAATTTGGTTGGAAATTATTAACCAGGAAAGGCGGTAACGTTCCAAGTTCGAAAGATCGAGAAAAAAATTGGACGATTGTTAAATTGATAAAAAAAAATTGGATATAAATTAAACTTTAGAATTATAAAAAATAACAAATAAATGCAAATGTAATAATTAGAAAATCGATGAGGATGAACTAGGGAGCTATGTCAAACGTTACAACTGCAAAAAGACAGTTTTTTATCATTAAGGGAAGATAGTCAGCACTCAAGGGAAAGGGAAATTAGGACAGGGTATTTAAGGACTGGGGAATGAGTTTACAGATCAGCAAATCAATAATTCAAACAGTTTAGACCGGATTAAATTAATTTGGTGAACTATAGAAACTAAAATAGCGAATTTAAGACCTTACAAAAGTGAATCAGATATCAAACTCTTTATCAAGAGGAAACTATATTCAATTTCGAAGGAAATAAAATCAGATTTGGACGATTAAGATCAACTCTAAAATCAACAAAAAAAACGGAAGCAGAATTGATCTTACTCAACCAGTGAGCTATAATCGGATGAAAATAATAAATAAATTGAAATATGGACTTAAATTAAACCGAAGCAATTCTCAAACGCAAATTCAACAAACTAATATTCGGAATGGAAGTATGAGCATTGAATCGGAAAAAAAAATTATTTAAATTAGGATTAAAGGATAGGAAAACTACTGGAAGGAAGCCAATGTTTGGGCGCCACTGTAACACTTTGTAAGAGCTGGAGGACACATACATATCTAAATCTTAATAAAATAAAAAAAATTGTAATTTAATAGTTCCTCCAAATCCTACTAGGTGTCATCAGAAATTGGATTCACACAGGGACTCAAGCGGTCGTTGCCGGCTAAGCGTCAGGGAAGGCGTGGGGTTTTTAGAGTGTGTGTGAATCAGTTATAACCGCAAGAAGGATGAATACTGACTACCTACCCTCAAACCATGACATCAAACTTACCCTAGCTCATCCTCACTTGAACCGGGAAAATTATCTCATATTTTTTTTTCACACCAAAAGAACAATAAAAAATTTGAATTTCAACCAATAATATTTCAGGTATATTTAAATAATAAATAAAAAGTAAATATTCTGATTCAGTTTAACAAATTTAAAAAAAAAAATATAACACTAAGCTAGCTACCATTAATTACCTACTAAATTTCCAACTTAATTATACCCTACACCGGAAAAAAAAAAAATAAAGTATGAAAATCATTAAAAAAAAATAATGTTACTAAATATAAATGACGTTGAAATGAAATGTATATGTGCTAATATAGTAGATAAATTAATAAAACATATAATAAAATAAATAAAAAAAAAAACTCAGCTGAGAAGATGTTGATTGAAGCAGGTTGATATCGTCTCAAAGTTGTGTGTTGAGATGTTGAATTTTAATGAATTGTCCCTTTATGTCGCCGTGATTAATTGCAATTATGTATATTGACCGAAATAACGGCTCTCACAATTTCATTCATTATTATGCAACAAAAATGTATTTGCAAAGTTTTTTTTTCACGTTTTAATTTTTTAGCTATGTAATTATTTAAGTTTTTCTGTTTTTAAATGTTTAATTTTTATTATGTTATTATGTTAATTTTTGTTCTTATTATTCTTATTATTTATATGGCGGTTCTGTTTTAAATTACACAATTTAAAGTTACAAGCCAAGTGATTTGATATTCATCTTTTCACATCACAACCATTTTTAATTTTTTTATGACGCGAGATCACAAATTTTATTTTTTTTTTTTATTTTTATAATGATTTTTGTTTTCAATTAATTATTTGTTAATAAGTTCATCGTATTCACGTAACATTTATTAGATCAATTTATAATAGGATATAGAAACAAACATTTTTTTTTTTTTTTTATCTTCGGCGTTAAACAAAAATTTGTCTTTCAATTTATTAGCCATAAAACCATAACACACAAAATGGCTTACAAAACAAAAATTGGTTTTATTTTTAATTTTTTTTTTTAGAGTTCAATTTAAATCGATTAAATTAAAAAAAACTTTAGCACTAAATTATTTATTTCACTACATACATGTAGATAATTTAATCACTTAATATCTCTTATATTAAATTGTCCGTTTTCTTTGTTTTTTTTTTCATAATACAATCTACTTAGTTTACTTAATAATTTATTTTAATTAACTTTTTTTTTCAACTTAACTAAGAACTAACTCAGAATTTAACCTTTTTTTTATACACCAATTTTCATTACTTAATACTCAAAATCACCAAAAAAAACTGTTCCAAATTCTCCAACTTTCGCCCTTTTATGCCTTTTCACCAACCGAAATTTCGCGCGAAAAAAAAAATTCTCTTGACACATTTATGAGCTACACACTACATCATCGACCCAACCAAAAAAAACAATCAATAAAAAAAACAGATCGATTATCGATATAACTGCTGTGGTACAAACACAATTACCACCGACTCATTGTGAAGACATGCGTTACGCGTCGTCACAACAAAATAAAACTGTTTAATTGTGAAAGTCTACTGTAAAACTAGTTTGTTGTTGTTGAGTATGTCTTCTATAGTATTTATTAATCTATGATACTATTCAAAAACGCGATTCACATACATTATTCCCTTACGCTAACTGCATCATTGTTATAAAAATATACTCTTTCTATTCGAAATCGTTATCGCTATAGAGATTGGTCTATAGAGATTGGTCGATAACGACATGTCCACTATTTGGTTAATAGAATTTCCACTTTTATCATCAATTTATTAGCCACAACCAGAATAACATTTAGTTTTATTTTAACTGTGAACTGGAAAATATCGACAGTTATTAAAATAAATTTAATTAATTCTCCCAATTCAATAAAAATGGCTACTGATCATTCTGAAAGGTGGGTAATCAAACAAAATATGTACCAACTATTTATCTAATCAAATTGTGTTCACTTTATAAAACAATAAAGGCGTAGTGATGCCCAAAGAAAACGATTTAACCACCGGATCGAACAAATGCTTGTAGATGTAACGGAATACACCGAAAACACATCGATACATGGTATAAAATATTTGGGCAGGGCAGAACGCCCGTTTATCGAGAAATTGTATTGGATCATTTTGTTCGTCATTTGTTTTATATTTCTGGGAAGTTTTATGCAAGAAATTCTAACAAAGTGGCAAGACCATTTTGTGATTGTGGTTGAAGATGATATACCGACACCAGTTTTTAAAATACCATTTCCGGCCGTAACAATATGTCCGCAAGCTAAAGTCAAAGTGAACGAATTTTCATATCATCAATTCTATGAGTTCGAGCAGAAGAAGAAACAGAATTTGAACGGTTTTAGCGAGTATTTCAAAAAATTTCAGATCGCTCAACAAATATGCCACCAAGCAACGACGCAAATGTTTGAACCTGGAGATACGGAACAATTCCTTAACAAATCATACATTGAGCTTCTGTATCAGGTGACTAGGTGAGTTTAAAAAAATAAACAACATATATATTAGAGGCCACGCTCTATAATTTAATCTATAAACAGGTTTCGCCATCGTATTGGGACACTTTTTATCAAATGGAAATGCCAAATAGTTGCAAAATGTTTAACTTGTCTTATCCAGAATATATTGAAGATTTTGCAACAATTTTAACGAACGAAGGGCTGTGCTACACTTACAACATGCCATCAGAAATACTTAAAAACGAAACATTACAAACTGAATATCCATACCACAATATAACGGAAACGATTCAAGGGTGGAATTATGAAAACGGGTTCACGCCAAATAGTACATTCCCAAGGCGTTCATGTTCCGCTGGTGAAGTTTCCAGCCTAGTCATAGAATTAGGCGCACACCTATCCAATTTAAATTCTCTATGCCAACCTACTAATGTTGGCTATAAAGTAATATTACACTCCCCGGCCACATACCCAACGACATTCGAATCGTACATACCGGTGAATCACGAAAGTTGGGTGAAAATTGGTGTAACACCCAAAATTATAAAGACATCGCAAAGTTTACGCAGTTACACAATCGAACAGCGACAATGTTACTTTAATGATGAACGCAAATTACAATTTTTCCGATTTTATAATCGTATCAATTGTAAGCTCGAATGTTTCGCCAACTATACGCTCAAGCATCATAATTGTGTTCATTTTGCGTTCCCCCATAGCAACGGTACACAAATATGTGGCGCAAATTTAAATATTTTACATATATATGAAATGGTCGATAGTTTGGATACGCTTATAAATTATTTAGATGATTTTCCAGACGATCATGATTTTGCGGATTTCATGGAAAATGTAAATGCCTCACTGTCGTTTTCGTGTGATTGTTTGCCCGAATGTAATTCCATCGAGTATGAATATAAAATAAGTACGGAAAGTGTTAATTTTGAAAAACTTCATTCGACCATCTCACATTTGTGGAATGATACCGTAATTAAACAGTTTGCACCCGTCACATTGCAGATTTATTGGAATGATGCGAAATTTACGGGAAAGACACGAAAACAATTTTATTCATTTGCTGATTTTATATCAAATTTTGGTGGATTATTGGGGCTTTTTATGGGCGGGTCGATATTAAGCTTTTTTGAAATTATTTACTTTTGTGTACTGCGACAAATGGTGAAATGTGCACGACTTTTGTAATTCTAATTATAATTTTACAACGTAAAAGAGAGATAGGTTTATATAGAATAATGAAATATGTAGAATAATATTCTGGTAACCTTTTGAATGGTTGCATTTAATTTAGAAAATAAAAAATACCTAAGAAACATTTGATTATCAATTTGTTATTTAACCCTAAAACTCATGAATTTATTTTTTTACCTTCTAACTCATGGCTCATCTTGAAAATTTTTCATCGTTCTCCATACATAAAAATCCAATGGTCTTGCAAACCAATGAATTGGACCATTTGTTCCAATCCAATTATTTCGATAATTTTCGTTTAACCAATTCTTAACATTTCTATTGTAGCGACAAGGTGCACCATCATGTGGGTATGTGTGCGAGATTCTACTTAAAATAGGAACATCATTAAAGAGGAGTGGCAAATCGTTTTATAAAAAATTGAAAATAACGTTCACTATTTAATTTCGATGGTAATATGAATGGTTCAATTACCTTATCGCCAATATTACACCAGTGGATACATTTACACTGAATCCGTGCTAAAATGATGTTTGATTTTTCGAATGAGGATTTTCAGGAGCCCACGTGTGTAGATTGAGAAAGTTTGTTATGCCATCTCTTGTGACTTTAGATTCATCCGTCCATAGAATACGTTTCACAAACTATCATTCCTTTCCATCAAACAATTAGAAAAATCGAATCTTTTATTGTGGTATATCGGTACTAGTTCTTGAACGGGTGTTATATAGTATGGATGAAGATTCTCCTTTTGCAATACTTGATAAATTCGGTAGCGTGAGACGTTCAATTGTAAAGCGAGCCTCCTTATGCAAATAGACATCCAAATGATTTGGTGAGATTGAATGGGGTTCCGCCCGGGTATTTAAACTTAGTTACGATATCTCGCAGTCTTCTATGAATATTTGTAAATACTCATGCATCAGGAACGCGACGCATTGGAAATCTGCATTGATATTCATTGCGAGCTCGTGATGCGTTACCATCGCAAAATCCGCAGAAATTCGTATGACCTAATCAAAAGTTATAAACGGATCTTACCTTCAACTTTCAAATATCTCATATGAACAAACCATAAGTACTAAAAGGTCTTGATTAATTGTACCGTTAATTTGTCAACCCCAGTTGTGATTTCATTGTATAGGCCGATAATTTACCATATTCCATCGCTACATTTAGAGATTTCGTATGATTCCGTCAAAAGTTATAAATGATGATTGATTTCGACTTTTAAATTTTTCATATGAATAATCCGAAACTACTTAAAGCTTCTGGATAAATGAACCATTAATTTGTCAATCCTAGTTGTAGTTTCAGTGTATAAGACGTCCCTCATGGAAAAAACCTGCTACATATATAACATTTTTGATTGAAATTTTAAACCATAATTTGACCAAATTTTTGGAGAAACATACAAAATTAAAAATTTAAAATGTACCTTGGTATTGAAATCTACTAAAATTTTTTCTGTCACACCGATGATAGAGAAGTATTTTGGTAGAGTTGATGTTTTGTATAACCGTGTAAGTGTTTTGGATGAGTTGTTGTTCTTGTATGTTACATAGAGCTCTACGTAATTTCAAAAATTAAGATCAAACATAAAAATTTGAGGTGTTCAAACGGAAAATTTAAATTATTTTCTTCCAATTTGATGATTCCATTAAAAAATATATGTATACAAAGTAAAAATTGGTTATTTTCCTTTCTAGTTAAATTTCGATTGAATGAGAATAGTGTGTATATAATGTATAATGTACTATATTATATGCCATGGTAATATCAATAAAATTTTATGGGGCTTATGCTTTTCTCATTTAAACTTGTATTTTTTTATTTTTTTTTTTTATTTCAATGGATTAACTTACTAATTTATGTGATCATTCGATATGTGTTCCTATACTTATAGTCTCATTGTTTACAGAAAATTATCGAAAATGAAATATGTTTTGGTTGGTTTTCAAATTCATAAATAGAAACTTAATGTTAATAAAGTTGCTCATTCTTATGTCATTTGCTTTAGAGGTTCTTTGCTTAGGGCGTTTAATTGATTTGGAAATGTCGCCCTTATGTCTGGACAGCAAAATAAAATAAACCATTTTCAATCATTTTTCTTGTTTAGTTGTCTTAAATGAGATTGAATCCTGAATACATCGATGTATCGCTTAAATCTAGAATATAATCGTTGTTTTTACGAAAATAAATTTGATCGTTTTATTCGGAGCCGTTGCAATTTCTCTTAACGTTGTTATTATCATAAGGAAAAATCCCTGCACTGAAAAAAAAAATTGTGTGCCAGAAACGATTTTCTGCATAACTCCAACGAAATTTCTGTTAATATTGATCCGACGATTTTTTCGTTATGATAACATCAATTATTTAATAAAACATTTTAAATTTAAATTACGAAATATTTGTTAAATTTAAAACAAATTAATTAAAGTCATATTATTCCATCAACAGAATATTTGTGTCTCTAATAAAATTTTAATATAAATTTAATACTGATGGATAACACTTCGTTGTTAATCTAACAAATATTAATTAAAATTATTCGTTAATAATATTAAATCTTAAATAATATTAAGTTTAGAAATTTAAAGAATTTTCTTTATTGTAGCAAACATTAATCAATCCTTAAAAAGTAGAATAATGAAATAGTACTATTAACAACGAACTAATAGTTACCGTCAGAAATTATGCTTAATGAACTTTCGTTAATAATATTAAAATCGTAATCAATCCCCAAAATGTAGAATAACGAAGCAGCGTTATTATTAACGAACTAATATACACTCACAGAAATGGTCCTGAACAAATATTTGTTAATAATATTAAATTCATAATCAATCCCCAAAAGATAGAATAATGAAATAGGTAGTAAACACGAAGCACTGATAATTCAGTATACATACTGAATTATCAGTGCTTTGTGTTTGCTATACCTATTTCATTATTCTATCTTTTGGTGATTTTGATTATGAATTTAATGTTATTTAATTATTTAATATTTTTATATATAAAAAATGGTGTTGAAGGAATAAATTAAAATATTTTGTATAAAATTCATTGTTTTTTTATTATTCAACAAAAAAAACCTATTTAATAAAAATTAAAATTAAATATAATTATGTGTATATGTATATGCTATGTATGTGTAATAAATAATAATAAAATTTATTCTCAATTAAAACTAATCAATTCAATAGGGATTAGAAACAAAAAATAATTCAGCCTAACCTTAATTTTAGAACTTTTGCCAAAATATAATTAAAAATTAAAAAAAGACAGTAACACAGCCTGCATATATTAATCATTTAATTACGGCACACATTTTATTAACGAGAGAAAAAGAAGGAGGTTCGCTTTTCGTGAAAAATTAACTAACAAACTAAATTTTTTCGAAAATATAATATTATATAAAACTTTAGTATTTTAATTTGTGAACTTATAAATAACTATTTTTGCTTTCACTTAGCAATTTGCTTAAAAATAAAATGACATAAATATAATTCTTGTAAAGTTTCAAATTAATTCTCAATTATTATATCATAGTGTGTGCCAAAAACTTCCTTTTTTCCCTGTGTCTTCATATACCATATAGATATAGGAGGGAAGGAAGTGAGGAAAAGTTCGGAATCCACTAGAAATCTCGCGGAGTTTGGTAAACAAAAAAATACCTAGATTAGAACTTATGTAATTTTCAACAAGGAATACAATGGTGACCTTGGATGTGACCTTGAACCTCACTTTTAAGGCCATTTTGAGAGCAATGTCATTTCTTAAAATGGAAACCCTAATTTTTGGTATCCGATTCGAAAATAATGGAACATTATACCCCCGGATATGTATTTTCACGACATCCCAAGGTCACCTGAAGAAATATATTTTAGTTATAATGCTTCTCTGATTTGCTATGAAAATTAAACAAAAATAAAAAAATATAAATTTTAAAAATGAAGAAATTATATTTTTTATTTTATATTTATTTTCATAACAAATCATAAGCATTATAACGAAAATATATTCTTTCAGGTGGCTTTGGGTGCTCATGTCATGGGAAATACATATTCGGACGTAAAATTTGCCATTCTTTTCGAATCAGATGTCAAAAATAGGGGTTTCCAATTGAATTACTTGTTGAAAATTACCTAAGATTTAATCAAGGTAATTTATTTTGACCGAACTCCGTGAGATAGAATAGTCTATTAATTATTAAATTAAATTACATTTTTATTTAAAAACAACTAATTATCAGTAAGAAATTTTTTAATTTAATTTTAGTATTTCAAGGCAGCGGCGTAGCGAAGGGGGGGTTGCGGGGGGTTGAAACCCCCCCCCCCTGAGTTTCACATATTATACTAAAATCATTACATGGTGATGGAAATAATTTATAATTCGAATAAGGCTCATTACCTGTTATAATACACATGTAACATATTTTTGATTCTTCACATAAAAGAAATGTAAACAAAGCGGCGTAATATTAAACGTAATTTTACAGATCTGTGTAGACCTTTTTTCCAGATTAAGTTGAAATTAGATTACATAAGCGAAGTTAATTAAAATGTTTAAAAGACGGTCAGGTATCTACCGGTTGAACGCTTGTACCTATAATAACAAAATTAGCACAACATATTTGTCAGATTTTTAGTAATACTCTTAACCTGGATAATCTCTCCAATTGAAGAGTTCTAAGACGTTCAGGCGCCTTAAGAATTACCTAAGAAACACAATCGGTGGGAAGCGACTAAATGGATTGGCATCATTAAATATTCATAGAGATGTGGTTATATAAATAGACTGTGTCCTCGATGAATTGGCCTTAGTGTCACGATGAATCAATCAATCAATATAAAACTACAAACAACTAATAAAAAATTGAATTCAAATAAATTCGAATGCATTATTTTCTTATAAAAATTATTTTTTTTTAAAACCCCCCCCCCCCCCCCCCCTCGTTGAATTTCTGGCTACGCCACTGTTTCAAGGACCAACAGAATCGGACTTAATTGGGTATTTCATATTAAAAATTTGAATTATCTTAAACATGGAATCTAGAGCGCAAACTATTGTTGGCCTGTTATACTTAATACTATATCAAAAAAGCATTAGGAGCGAATTACTTAACTGTCTCCTCGCTAAAATAAATTTTGTGTTTTTATCTTCAAATATTTGGTCACATGCTTGAACCGTAGGCACAAATATTATGAAAGTTTTTTGTAAATCATCGATTTAATTTTTTCCCCAATTGAATTTATTTAAGAACTTTTATTTGACATCATCAGAACTCCATGAATGATAAAAGGCGATATAATCTTTTCATCTGCAAGAAAAAAATATAAAAATAGACATTAAAATCGTTTCTATACTTTACAAGTTTTCTTATGAAAACTTACCAATAGAAATATTTTTCTGCTGCCATGCAGCTTTAGCTCCATAATAGGAGAAATATTTTTGATAAATGTTTCAAAATGCAGTAAAAAATTACTCAAAAGCAATTTTTTGGCCAGTCTCGCTTGGCAACTTGGGACCCCCAAGATTCCATTTCTGGCAACAGTAGTCACAAAAAATCGTCTTGATATTAATTTATTACGGCTTATATAGACATTTTCGTTGGTTTTGTATCTGCGCATTAACTCACACATTCGGGCTTGTCTAAAATATTTGTGTTGGTTTTGATGGAAATCAGTAGAAGTTTCCAGGCTACTTAAATTGAAAAGTAATATTTGCTATTTTTTTTAAATGTAGTTTTCGATTCGTATTTGATCCGCACCCGTGGATTCTATAATCGGGCTGATTATTTCAATAATTTAGATTCATTAGTTGTCAAATTATTTCGTAAAATATTTCGTTAGTTTTGCAGGTAAAATAAATATTAATATATTTTTTAAGTAGAATTTTAATTTACCATCTGAATTTTTGTTCTTTTTCTACCTAACAGGATTTGGTAAAAAATTATTGCTCCTGACCTTTGCGGTATAATTGTTGTATTTGTCGTACAACTGACCTTTTGGTTTCTGATTCCTTCTGCTTTGAAAATAAAGGGCCTGCAATATAATAAAAAAAATGATTTAGAATCTAAACATCCCACTTTTTGTAAAAGTTCTTATTTCACCTTTTGTTGGAAGGATTCCATAATTTTTTGGAAATTATCTCGCAGTGATAAACATTCATTTAAAACCATTTTGAATAAAATAGTTTATGATTAAATTTATTAGAATTCCCTTTATAGGGCTCACGCTGAGTTAGTGTTTTTGGCCCATTATTACCATATTTCCAATGACGTTGAGTGATGTCGTTTTCTAAACAGCAAACAAAAAACAAACTATTTTAGTATACATAGGCTATTGCTATATATTGAAGCTACAATTAATAGGGGCATAAAACAAATGATGATCATAATTTGACAATTTTTAGTTCTATAATTAATTATTCTATTTTCGATCATTTTAAGGATTATACATTGAAGTAAAAAGTAGGGCAAATTATTTTGCAAAAACCATTGTAAAATGGCGTAAATGTTCATTCCTTAGCAATAAATTCCATTTAATTATCGAACAAGGCCATTTTATGGATGTTAACGTCAACACAGAAAATCCAATTTATGATCATAATTCGCCTTTTAGTCGAATATAGTCGATAGTCAAACTATGAACATAAATTGAATTTTCTGTCTTGACGTTAACATCCATAAAATGGCCTAGTTCGATAATTAAATGTAATTTATTGGTAATGAATGAACATTTACGCCGTTTTACAATGGTTTTTGCAAAATAATTTGTCCTACTTTTTACTTCAGTGTAGAATCCTTAATATCCTTGACAGCGTGCGATTTATTAAATTCGATTTAGTTAAACTCGTTTTAAATTACGGTAAATACACTTAAACTGTTATTGTTTTCATAATGTTTGTCAAACTTATACAGTCCCATTACATCGTTTTAGTGGAATGGGTACGAAGGGCCGAATGGGTCGAAGGGCCGAATTTTTTTGTTTATTGTTTTTTGGTTTTTAGAAATTTAGGGCCGATTATTTTTTTTTTCAGACTATTTTATATTCGTTAGAGTGAAGGAAAATTCTATTTAGACGAATAAAATAATTTCATTGTGATTTAGTGATGTAAATTAGTGAATATTAAAAATTCGGCCCTTCGACCCATTCGGCCCTTCGACCCATTTCGGCCCTTTGATGTCATTCCGTTTTATTCACTAAACTCAAAATAAAGCATATATACCGTAAATCTCACTACGGCTAATCTCGAAAATTCACTAAATCGGATTTATTAAACCATAGTCTGTCTAGGGGTTTAAAATAGTCGAAAATAGAATAATTAATTATAGTACTGAAAATTGCCAAATTATGATCATAATTTGTTTTATGCTGCAATTAATTAAAGCGTCAAGACATAGCAGTTTTATTTTAAGGTAAATAAAGTAAAGATACAATAATTGCGCATGTTAATTCGTACGTCACGAGTAGCCGAGAATTATTTATAAGGAATTTCAGGATTGTTTTTATTTGGATAGTAAAAGTATTTTTTTTTATTGTTTTCCAATTTGAATATGTATAACGGATATGTACCTACATATATCTCGAAGGAATTTTTTCTTAAATATTTCGAACCTAAAGGGAAAAGTGTTAAAAAGTTCAAAAGATCTATCATTATCATATTAATATTAAATAAGGTTTATTGCAAAAAATACTTTTATTCCTAATTTATTTAAAAATTTAATTTAAAAATCGCTAAATTCATATAAATATGCTTTTTGGCTACACGTGACGTAATGCGTTACTATCCATTTACCTTGGCTGAATTTAGTTGATTTTATATAATAAAATTACCAGGAATGGAAGATTCACAGTGGACATCAAACGTTTCACTGTCGTTAAAAGATCAGGTAGAATATAATCCTTTACCTGCTTTTGAAAATTGGATCACATCTTTGGTGATAAAATTATTTTTTTGAATTAAATGTATTGAAAATTTAACCGCAGATGCTAAAATATTGTTAATTATTTCACTACTAGATGCACCTATTTGCAATAGAATCTTCTTTATCACCGAATTTATAATTTTAATCTTTTTCTACCACTGGTAAAAGTACAATTCCCTAACATGAAAATTATTAAAATGCTTTCTAAAATTTGAAAGAATTTGGAACGATATATGTATGTATATAGCACAAATTATCCGCACATTTATAAGTTGAGTTATGTGTATTTAAAACCATGGAAATATTTATAATGTACAGCTTTGAAATGTTCAACACTAAGCTATACAGATCATTTCTCACTTTAATGCAAAATAAATAAATCAATAATAATAAAATATTGTTAAAAACACATTAAAAATGTAGGATGCTTAAAGCGTAGCTGGTAATTTCGTTTATCCTGTAAAATTAATTTGCACAGAAAGTTTCCTAAATTATCGTTTTAGAATGTTACTTACTTTGATTCGATGACATGTATAATGCATATAACAACATAAATAATGTTGCGTATATTGAATATGACGAAATTGCATAAAACAAAATGTGTGTTGCAAATTTCGAAATATTTTTGATTTATATTCTTCCAAATATATTATAAACACTGAAACTTTTATTATCACTTTTATTTTCTTTAATTTTATTTTAAAATTTAATTTTCAACTAATTTTTAACTTAAACATCCACTTTGATCTAAAAACAATTCAAGAATAATTTTCTGTAGATTTATTTATTACCGTTATCCCAAGCCGCAAAATTTAACGAAAAAGACTACATTTAAAGAAAAATTCTTTAATATAACCGAAACTGCTTAAATATTACGTAACATAGTTAAAATCGTTTATAGATAAATAAAGAATTTTTCTTAAATCGATTAAAAGTTGTTAAATTCAAATTACATTGTTATTGTAACATTTAAATAATTCATTTAATAAAAAATTTGTAGTTACCTATGAATGATTTTAATTATGTTTCATAACAGTAAAGAGATTTATGTTATACTAATGAATTTTCCATTCATTATTTATTTTAATATATTGGAATAAACTCAAATTGAATTAAGATGGGTAAAAGTGGCTAAGATCCCTATAATAATGCTATTGATATGTTATACTGAAATGATAACCGTTATTATATAAACTCCAATTCCAATTTGTATTCCAATTAAGTTTAATTTCAGCTTTACCTAATGGCTGCAAATAGTAAAAAATAAAAGTGGAATTCACTGGTATACTGTAGAGTAGTTATACTGTATAAAGTAATATCTTGCTTATCTTAAAGGTTTACTTTAAATTTTCAGCTCCCTATATTTGTAATGATGTGGAACAATATGACGATTAGAAGCTTGTATCGACGGACATTAGAAACAGACACGGACAATGTATCAAATAGACCTGTGCACATGTTTCAAATACGCCACCCGTGCACTGAGGTAAAAGGTTACCTCAAAATAATACAAATCAGTTTAATACAAAACACAATCAAAAATGTAGTTTTTATTTTACTAACATATTTTATAAATGCCCGTAAAAAAAACATTTTTGCAACAATATAAATATAATTGTGGTCACAAATCATAAAGGTGCAAGCCTAAAATTCCCGTTTTTCAGAAAAACATTTCTAAAACTAAGAGGCAGTCAAATTCGTAAATCAGGTTTCGAATTCTATTTTTTTAAGCACTTATTACGGTTATTTGTAGTTGCTCGAAAATTACAAAAATTGATATTACCTATATAAAATCGAATACGGAGATTTCCAAGTTATAATATGAATGAAATTGGCATTTCATTGTTTCCAGTTTTACATTTAGGAATACATATAGCAACATTAAACATGATTACCCATCTTCAATTTATTTTCCGTTTATTCAAGTTGAATAAAGCAAATTATTATAATTTATTAGTGCTACCCTGAAATAATACATTTAACAAACAGTTTCTTATTTATCGATAAATGATTTTGATTACATTTCATAATTGTTAAGAAATTTCGTATTATTTAATTAAAAAATAAAATATCAAAATTTAATGAAAAAATCTTTAATGTAACGAACATTTAATTTGTTTCTTTATAAAATTTATTTGTTCTTGGGTTAAGTAAAGTAAAAAATAATTATATTTACGAAATATTTTTAAACTAATTACAAATTTACCTGCCTTTTAATTCTACACCTAATATTGTTAATATTATTCAAATTCTTCATACATAAAAAACTGGAATAAAGATGGTTTCGTTAAATGAACAATCTAGTTTTCAATGCAAAGCTTATTTTGTTATTTATCAAATTAATAAATAACGATTTGAAATATGTAGTATTGAAGAATATTAGTTATTTATATATTTTTTATTTAATATTATTAATGATGTTTACGTTATATTAAAATAATTCTGTAACATTAACGATTTTTTTCTGTTAAAAATTAACGAAAATCTCTTCGTTAATGCTACGGTATTTTTTTTCTCAGTGTGTTTTAATTATTTCTTTTCTCTCATCACAAATGACTCGAGATCATTTAACCGCATCTCATTCAGTAAAGCGACGGCTCCAAGCTCATACTGGTTATCCTCGATCAAAATTGGACGTCGAATTTACGAGTCGATTGCAGTAAGGTATGATTCTATTCAAAAATATTATGTAGTACCAATTTATTTGACTTTCAGATTTTATCTTCGTTTCGTAATACAAAGCAAGCGCCCTGGGGCAATTTTTTCTTCTATTATGCTATTATTTCTATGAAAACTCGATTCAAATTTTAAAATTATCAGCAGTAATATCCCAAGAGCATTGATAATTTCCCGAAATAATTTTATTATATTTTTCGAAAGCACGTTGCTTGGTAATAGCCCGAAGCCGTAGGCTGAGGGCTGTTACCTAAAAGCAACGTGCTTGAGGAAAATATAATAAAATTATGAGGTATTTATCAATGCTCGAGGGGTATTCGACGAGAAAATTTTTTGCAATTTTATTTTATTCTAGTAGTAAGGCTGCTAGATTGTAAATTGTTCTATGAACGTGTCATTTTGAAACAGTATTTATTGTAAAATAAAACTATAAATTCTTTTCATCTAGTAGCCAGAGTGTGTTTTTCTAAAATAGCAAGCCTATTAAATCGGTCAATTTCGAGTCACGTGTACAAAATATACCAATCAAAATAACATTACACTGATAACATCCCTAGGGAAATTATCAGTCTAATGTTATTTTGATTGGTTTATTTCGTACACGTGACTCAAAATAGACTGATTTAACAGGCTTGCTATTTTAGCAAAAAATTTTCACACAAACTTCCCAATTATTTGATAATCGATCAAGTTTTCTTAGGAAACAAACAGGTATCCCACTCCAAGTGGAATATTTGAGATCTCGGTATCGGTCATGCCAAATTCAGCAATCACTTTATTGATATAGGCAGCTTGGCTAAGTAAGGAATTTCCAGCTGCTGACTTAATTATTTCCAGACCAAGGTAATTTTTAATTGGTCCCAAGTTCTGGATCTTAAACTTTGTTTTGATTGAATTTTCTGCTTGTTCAATCATTGTTGTTAACTGGCGACCACAAGATTGTCAACATAAACCAGTATGTACATATGTAACAAACTCTATTCGCGTCTCTTTTTATGTACAAACATGGATCGGACTTACTTTGAATAAATCCAAATGTTATAAGGACCTCATGTAAAGCTTGGTTTCAGCACATAGCCGGTTGATTTAATCCATATAAGGTTTTCTTCAGTCGGCATACAAGATGTTCTTCGTTTTCTTTAACAAAACCGGGTGGTTGTTTCATAAATTAGGTTTATTCGACTATTTCGTTCAAAAATTTCGTTTTTGCGTCGAAATGGAATACGGCCATTTTTTCTTTCGCTGCAATCGATAAAAGGATTCGAAATATTGTTTGCTTTGAATCGACAAACGGAATCGTGCGTTCCATACTTCACTTTAAATACCCATTTACATCCAATAGGTTTTCGTCCTTTAGGTATTTCAGTCAAAACCCAAGTTTGGTTTTCGCTCAGCGAGTCTATCTCCTCCTGTATGGTACTCTTCCATTCGTCTTTATGTTCACATGTAACTGCTTCTTTTAAACTTTTGGGTTCCTTGACAGCATAAACAACAATAATTTGGTTTATTAGTCGTTTTGGAGGAACTCCTTTGTTTATTCGTGTCAAACGCCGTAGCTCACCAGCATTTTTGTTATCAATTAATGTAACATCGCCTTCGATCCAGAATGTAAATCCACGTCACTAAAATAAACGTCGCTGTCATTTTCAGATGATGAATCATCTGCTGGTTCAACTGGATTGGAATAGGAGCCACATTTGAAACGGTTGATTTATCCGGGACGCTTTCATCATCTATATCTTATCAAACTGATGTTTTAGATGTTGCTCGTTCCGAATTTTCACTTTTCGCCACTGCTCGCTTCTTTTTAATCCCTTTTATCACCGTCTTTTTAAAAGCAAACTCTACATCTCGGCTGATTACCACCTTAGGTTAGGTTAGGTTAGGTTGAAGTGGCTGCTATCGCACACTTAGGCCAGCAATGGCCCGTTGTGATACCACAGGATCCCATCTCCCCATTACTCCCGTTGAAACCAACCAGAGCTATTTATATAGCGTAATAAATCTCGCACTCCACAGTCCGCGAGTTCCGAAAGGCTGTCCATACCGTACACACCCAAATACTTATGCCTTCTGTATGATAGCGCCGGACATGAGCATAGGAAGTGTTCCAAAGTCTCCTCCTCCTCTTCGTCCATGCAATTTCTACAAAAGTCATTCGTCTGTATCCCCAGCCTTCTTGCATGCTCCCCAAAAAGGCAGTGACCTGTCATTATCCCTACGACCAATCCTATTTCTTGTCTTCCCAGGGATATTAGTACCTTGGAGCGCCGCAAGTCCAGTTTTGGCCAAACTTGCTTTGCTACCCTGCACGTGAGAGTGTTGATCCACCTCTCATTTGTCAAGGCGATTGCCTTTTTACTGAGCGCCCATTTTAGCACTGCCATAGGCCTCCCCAGACCTACCATTTCCGGCTGCATCTGGAGAGTCGTACCGTACCTAGCTAGTTCGTCTGCCCTGCAGTTCCCCGTGACGTCCGAGTGACCCGGGACCCAGATTATCTGGATGCTGAAATACTCCCTCATCTCGTTAAGAGATGATCGGCAATCCAGCGCCACCCGCGACTTCAGACAAACTGCCCCAAGTGACTTGATCGCTGCCTGACTGTCCACATAAATTGCGATATCCCTCCCGGATACCACATTATGCTTCAACCATGTCATGACTTGCCCGATCGCCACCACTTCAGCCTGGTACACGCTGCAGTAGTCAGGGAGACGAACAGAAATATTAACATTAAGTTTATCACAGAAGACTCCGGCTCCTACCTGATCGTCTAGCCTCGAGCCGTCCGTGAAAAATTGAACTGCCTCGTTTTCCAAGATTGATCCGTTTCTCCAGGATTCCCTTGAGGGAAAGATGGTACGGAAACCCTTATCGAAGCACAACGTTGGTGTAATATAATCCAGATTCGCCAGTTCTTCGCCAGCGAATCTACCTATCGTCGAGTGTCCCACCTGAAGACACTTCCACTGAGAGACAGCCAAGAGTCTCGTAGCCACGTTAGCTGCCATCTGTTTACCATAAAGGTCGATTGGAATAAGGTGGAACATAACCTCTAAAGCGCGTGTAGGTGTTGTCCTAAGCGCCCCGCTTATAAGCATACAGGCCGTTCTTTGCACCTTCTCCATCATACCTCTATATGTTACCTTATCTAGAGCTGGCCACCAAACGCCCACCCCGTACATTAGCACAGGTCTTACCACGGCGGTATAGAGCCAGTATACCAGCTCCGGTTTCAAGCCCCATCTCTTACCTATAGCGTTCCTACACGAGTATAAGGCTACAATAGCCTTATTCACTCTTTTCAAAGTGTTAGGCTTCCAGCTGAGCTTACTATCAAAGATTATGCCCAGAAATCTCGCTCGGTCAGCAAAAACTAGTCCGCTGCCGTTTATGATAGGAGGGCTAACCACCGGAATTTTATATTTCCTAGTAAATAGCACCAGCTCTGTTTTGGAAGGGTTAATCCCCAATCCACACTTGCTGGCCCATTTCGTAATAATCAGGAGTGCATTCTGCATAACATCCCTAATCGAATCTAGATATTTGCCTGAGACAGCTATCGCTACATCATCAGCATATGCTACAACCCCTATCCCCTCTCTCTCTAGTTCCAGCAGCAATCCATTAATCACTGCACTCCAGAGAATGGGGGACATTACACCTCCTTGTGGGGTTCCTCTAACCACCCGTCTTCTAATCTTGGACTCTCCCAGCTCCGAGGTAATAGTCCTACTTACCAGCATCTGATTTATTAACCTACTTATAGAGCAGTCCACCTTCAAAAAAAAACAATCCTTCCATGATCGCCTCCGTTTTTACATTATTAAAAACACCCTCAATATCGAGAAATGCTACCATGCAAAACTCTTGCAAGTAAATTGATTTCTCAATTGTGCGTACTAGATCGTGCAGAGCTCCACCGACTTTCCCTTATCGAATAAACACATCTATCAACCTTTCCAGGGTTTTCAGCAGAAAGGATGATAGAGTTATAGGCCTCAAGTCCTTTGGACGAGCATGCAAGCTCTTTCCCGATTTCGGGATAAAGACTACTTTGACCTCTGTCCAATTCCTAGGAATATAGACTAGTTTCAAACATCCCCTGAAGATAACCTCTAGCCAGGGGATGATGGCTGCCGAGTTCTTTTGAATCTCTGCTGGTATAATCCGATCCGGGCCCGCCGACTTATAAGGCTTAAAACCCTGCAGCGCCCACCTGATCCGCTCTCTATCCAATATGCCCTCCATAACTATTGGAGGTGTTCCTCGATGAGCTCCAGGCTCCATCGAGTCATCAAAGCTTCCCGGAAAGTGGGTATCGATGAGAAGCTCCAACGATTTCGCACTTGAAGCTGTCCATGACCCGTCTGGTCTAATTAAGTAACTAGGACTAGTTGGGTTAGTAGATAGAATCTTCCTAAGGCGGGAAGTTTCAGAGACTTCTTCCATTCTACCACAGAAGAGTCTCCAAGATCCCCTCTGTGCCTTCCTCAATTCTTTTTTGTACTTTCTTAGGTCTTCCTTATAGGAGTCCCAGTCCCGTACATGCCTCGTGTTGTTTGCCTTATTAAAGGCTGTCCTACACGCCTTCCGAAAGGTCTCCAACTCCATGGACCACCATGTCGGTTTTTGCCTGCCCCTTGGCTTTATCAGGGGGCAAGAAGCATTAAAGGAAAGATTGCATGCTTTTGTGACAACATCCACAATGCAATTCAATTCTTCCACTGTCTCCGGAAGTCAGGGGACCTCCGGCAATAGTTCCTCCAACACCTCCCCATATTTCTCCCAGTTTGTCCGTCTAGGATTCCTGAACGGCTTCTGGGTACCCGGGTGTATGTTAAGGTTATAAGTTATATATTGATGATCAGAGAATGAGTGCTCCTTCGCCACTCTCCATCCCCTAATCAACTGAAAAATAGTATCCGAGGCGAGGGTCACATCTAGAACCTCCTGCCGATTACTAACGATAAATGTCAGTTCCTGCCCAACATTGCAGACTGAAAGGTTAGTATTTAATAAGTAATCAAAAAATAACTCACCCCTCTCATTAATATCAGTGCTCCCCCAAATTGTGTGATGCGCGTTTGCATCACATCCGAGTATCACACCAATCCTATTTCTCCTTGCTTCTCGGATCAGGTCCCCCAGGTTATCCGGCGGGATCTCCTTCTCCCGATCCATATAAGCAGAGACCAGCCAAAACTTGTCTCTGCCAACCTCCATACTGATCGCAGTAACGTCACCACTACTGTATTGAGAAAGTAGAAAAAATTTTAAAGTATTTTTCACTAAAATGCAAGATCTTATCTTCTCAGAGTTACTTGAGTACAAAGTTGTATACCCTTTCACCTTAAGGCCACAGATCCTGTTTTTGTTAATCCAAGGTTCCTGGATTAACGCTAGCTCCTCTCCTGATCTAGTCAGTCTGAGAACGAGAGCCGCCGAAGCAGCCTTCGTATGGTGAAGATTAATCTGCACAATATTAATCATCATGCATTATCTCACTCACTTCTTCATGCATTCCCTGTTTCAGGCTAATGCTACCTTCCTCCGGGGGGCCGCTAGTATCCGCCGTGTCGCCCCCCATAATTAATGCTTCGCTGCATTGAGAATCCCCAGCCTCTCTTCGTTCAGATTCCGACAGGGTGTCCCCATTGGATCCAAGCGAGAGAAGGCCGCCTCTCTCCAATAGCAGCTCCACGTCATCGTCTGTTACAACCCCATGCGCTTGCTCGACCGTCTGCCGCTGGGTCCGTCCGACGTCCACCTCCGGCCCGTCCTCCGAGCGCATGTCTACCTCATCCCTCTTAAAAACGTTGAGAGTGATCGACCCGAAACCGTAGCTGATCACCCCCTTTGTCTCCGCCAGGGGAGTAAGGGACTCCTTATTGAGCAGCATGATTGCCATTCTGAAGCCCCCTTTAGCCTCCTCCTGTTTGACAATCTTCCAATCTTTCGTTGGAAGATTCGGATTACTGCATCTCTACAGAACGGAGGGGTCCTGGATTTTCTCTCAGGACCTTGATGAAAATTACTTGCCTGAATAATCTCAAGGATCTCTTCTGGCTTTTCTGGTTTGGTTGGTAACCAGACGCGGGCCCTTGGTCTACTCGGAATTTCTTCCTTTCGAACTACCTCAAGCCTCGCGCCTTCCCATACCTCACCTACTTCGGATATAGCCTTTTTATAAAGATCCACCGATTTTTGATCCGAGCACGCAGTTAACTTTACGCGCCCTTGATGCCATCCCGCATCTCTACAGAACGGAGGGGTCCTGGATTTTCTCTCAGGACCTTGATGAAAATGGAGTTTAGTGCATTATACACTTCCCTCCACTTTCCTGCCGTGATGCTCCCATCTTCTTGACTTCTGTCAATTACCGCTAGCACCAGTACGTTCTCCTTTACTATTCCACTGAACAATTTCGGTTTTTCCTTTGGATCTCCCGATATCGCTCCAGTGACGGTCTTGGCTCGTTTGCTGTCGCCCACTTCGAGCTCATCCTGGGACCTCTGCCTTTTAGGCACAAGGACCCTATCCGAGCTGTCGCGGCCGACAATCTCCCTCGCCCAAGCCACAGATTGCTTCTGTTCTACTGTAAGCTGCCCCTCAGGGGTTGCAGCCAGTTTATCCAGAATTTTATGCGCCGACCGTTTCTCCCTGTATCGTCGCTTTGCAGGAGGGATCCTTCCCGATCCCCCGCTCTCTTGCCTGGCATTGGTATCGCTGACTCCTGGCTTTGGTGCCATGGTGCTACTTACCCCTGCCGCTGATGAGGTAGCTCCACCTTTAAGGAAAGAGCCACTTACCTCCTTCATTGTTTCCGGTTTTTCAAGGGTACCGGCTCCCTTATTTTTATTTTTCAAATCATTCATAGTATTCCCACGAGTGTCGGAGAAATACTGGTCCACCTGCGCAGAGATCCGTATACGCAGGTAAGGCTAAAATACAACTGGAGGTAGCCAGGTATCCAGAGGGCTCCGTCAACGACTGGGCTTTGTTAAATGGGCCCCCAGCCTAGCTGATCATCAGCACGGGTCGCATAACACCTTAATCTAGCCCATTGGCTCACCAAGCATCACATCCCAGCACCCCCGCCCCTATTCATCTTTCACTCAACCATTCACCCATCCATATGGATATCCCAAACCAATAGGACCCATTCCATTCAAGGGGGTAACCCGTTTAAAGGGGCCCCTCACTCACTACCTGGAGACCCCGGAAATGTGATGCTCAGTTTGCCTGTGGTTATTAGTTGATGGTTTTATGGCGCCATCAGTTCGCCATTCCATACCGGGTATCATAGGCACTCAGAATTTATTAAACTGAGGTTAACCACTCCCCAGTTTCCTGAGACTCTCCTCCCAGCAGGGCTACGGTTGGGGGCGGCTTATTTAATTCACCGCTAACCTATCTATCGATAGGCCGTTCACTATCCACCACCTGTGACCCCCCCGATAGCTGCAGCATGCCCCGGGTGATTACCACCTTTCTTGATGACGAAACGTGACATCTGCGATTATTAGCCCATCATAACTCTCCGGCAGCGATCCTAACAGTGTTGCACTGATGAAAAATTCAGGTTTAATTTCTTCTCCCAGCTCCAACAACTTTTGGAACAATTCGTTCATTTTGTTTACATGCACCTCAACATCACCTCCTTCTTCTAATCGCTGTTTCATAATTGTTCGCAGAACAAACACACGATTACCAGGAGTATCCTTTTCGTGGAATTCTTTGCACGTTTCGCTGATTTGCAATTTCGGATATGTTGTATTTCGCTGTCTTCTACCAAGAGTGCAATGCAACTATGTGCCTTCTTATCTTTTGTAGTCCCATCTGCGGTAATTGGCACTGCATCTTTTATAGCACTCCATGCTCCTTTTTCCCTTAACAACATTTCCATTTTGTATCGCTAGTTGAAATAATTCTCAGATCTCAACTTGGTAACCGTGTTCTTGAAATCAGTCTTCACTTTCACGTGTATATTTTTGACCAAATTTTCGAACTCTAAAATATTCTATTTTGAACAATTTGCAAAAATATTAGTATCTAGCGATTTGCCAGCCGAAAAACTGTTAGAATAGCAGTAGATGATTTAAGAAATGGCAAATAATAAGCCAATTATTCCTAAATAACAAGATATTTAGGAATAATTTTGTTCAGTATAAATAACACACGCCTACTTAGTACAGTAGTCGGCAACACTAACCAGAAAAAATATAAACGAACACGTTGTAGAACTATATGTTGTTAATAAAAAGCACGCACTATTGTTATTTATTGAATAAATTTGTTCACAATATAAATTTATGGATTCTCCACCACCTCTGATTTTTGTGTCCCACTATGGAAAAATGAATTCACTTTTTGTTGTGGAAAATTCCCGAGCAAGGGAATTTAATCGAATTAGGGGTATATCCTCCAACAGGTCGCAAACAAACTATTTACGACTCAAAATCTGACTACTCGATTGATTTTAACATGAGTTTTTCAAATTTTATTTGCTTTTGCGACTGAGTAGTAAAAACATTATAGAAAAGTTACCACCGATTTTTTGACGATGCAAATAAAATCAAGTAAGTCAAGACAATTAATACTACTCAGTCGCAAAAGCAAATAAACCACAAAAAAAAATGAAAAACTCATGTTAAAATCAATCGAGTAGTCAGATTTTGAGGCGCAAATAGTTTATTTTGGAGTTTATTTTGGACCTGTTGGAGGATATACGAATTAATTTCGTTTGCCTTTTTAACTTATAGACACGCACGACCGAAAAGTGTAATTTTTAATTTTTTTATTTTTAAACAAAAACGATACATGCATCTGCGTGTGTTTTTGACAAGGTATAAAAACTGTGTGTGTGGCTGTGTGTTAGAGTATAATTTTTACATGAAGTTTTTTGTGATTGACAATGGGCCTATCCACACCAGTATTTTTAACAACCGTATTCACCCTCGTTTCTTTACCTCTCTGCCAACAAACCTTAATTTGTGGTGGGGATTTGTAATGCACTTTTGCATTATGAAATTTCTGGTATTCTCGTGTTGTTACACACTAATACTAATATAAAATTAAATAAATAAAAAATTGATTGTGCATTAGCACGTGTTTTTCTATTGTTTAACGCACAAAATGAAATAATTGTTTTTCTCCTTGTAGTTCGTACCTCGAACAAAGCAATCCAAAAATGAAGTAAATTTACACATACATAAAGAAGAATAAATACAGTGTGAATGGGTCCGGGTCAAAGTGCCGCGTTTTAAAATGTCGCGTTTTAAAATATCGCGTCTTAAAATGTCGCGTTTCAAAATGCCGCGAGGTACAAAATGTCGCGTGGTACAAAATGTCGCGTCTTAAAATGTCGCGTTTCAAAATGCCGCGAGGTACAAAATGTCGCGTGGTACAAAATGTCGCGTTTTAAAATGTCGCGTTTCAAAATGCCGCGAGGTACAAAATTTCGCTTGGTACAAAATGTCGCGTCTTAAAATGTCGCGTTTCAAAATGCCGCGAGGTACAAAATTTCGCGTGGTACAAAAAGACGCGTTTTAAAATGTCGCGTTTCACAATGCCGCGACGTACAAAATGTTCAATTTGGATTAAATTGTGTATCTGATATCAACTTCCGATATATAAGGACTTAACTTTAACATTTTAGTGAAGGAATATTCTAATAAATTTCAACATTTGCGTTCTTTTTCTTAGACCCACTTTATAATTACATAAAATTACATTTATAAATAATTTCCATTCAGTGAAGGAAAATTTTACTATATGTTTAAACACAATTTGCTTGTTTCAAATAATTTTTATTAAATTATTTATTATTTCACATCATATTGTGTTGATTTATAAGGGATTTTTTCAAAACGCGTCATTTTAAAACGCATCATTATAAAACGCGTCATTTTGTACCACGCGGTTTTTTGAACCACGCGGTTTTATGAAACGCGACATTTTGTACCACGCGACATTATGTACCACGCGGCATTTTGAAACGCGACATTTTAAAACGCGACATTTTGTACCACGCGACATTTTGTACCTCGCTGCATTTTGAAACGCGACATTTTAAAACGCGACATTTTGTACCACGCGACATTTTGTACCTCGCGGCATTTTGAAACGCGACATTTTAAAACGCGACATTTTGTACCACGCGGCATTTTGAAACGCGGTATTTTAAAACGCGACATTTTAAAACGCGGCATTATGAACGGTTTCCAGTGTGAATACAGAATACTTTTGTTACGGTGTTGTTAAAAATATTCGTGTGGATAGGCCCAATCATTGCTACCAACGCAAAAGAAAAAATGATGGCGTATTTATGTAGATAAGATTGACTGCTGCGCGTGTGATGTTGGTAGATGTGCAAGAATGATAGATTACAAGATTATGCAACTCAAAATACGTTACTCTCTTTTTTTGTAAAAAAGTAAAGCGTAGGAACCAGTCTGTATATCTGACTTTTTTTCCACCTGTTATTTAAACTTTGTTTCACTCACCCTTGGTTCGTCAAATATTTGGTTGGTTTTACAGCGGTGTGAGCGGGAAACATGGATAAATAATATATGATCAGATGATCATTGATGTGAAAGTGTTAATCTATATACCTTTCATTTCCTCTTATTGTATGTAGTGTGGTGGTATAATACATTTGGTCATTCACTCACGTTTATCATTGGTTATTTATTTAATTTAATGTTTATGTTGTATATCACGAATCCCATATAACGTGCTGTAACAGTGTGCGAATGTTTTTACCAAAATTTAATAACAAATTACTTTTTCTAAAACAATTCTTTATGATTTATAATGATTAATGACCAATTTATCTCTTCATTTAGAATATATTAAATATTTAAAAATCGCATTACTAATTGCCAAAATATTTAACAACATACGTATAACGTATAGTGAAAATAATATCTCAGCGAAATTCTGACAGCTCTCGCGCATCAAAACAAATGGCGTAAACACAGCGATGTATTTAGGCTTATACATGTGACAAATTTTTTCCTCTGATTTTAAGTTGTGTACGTTATATAAAATTACTTGCGAATTGGTTTGGACCTGAAACTCAATTTTTTTATCTAAATAGAGGGAGCTATGCTAAAACATTTTAGTGCTGTTTTCATTTAGAATAACCTAATACTAACTGACTTTTCAATTTTTCACTAAATAACGTACATGTCACATGGATAACGTACGTGTGACACCATACAAACTTTTCTATGGCGAAAATTTTTTAATTCTTTATTCAAATGCAATTCGTTGTGCAAGTGCAAAAACATGAAAAATTATGTCATATTTTAATGTCGAAATATTTCTTTTCTAAACAATATAGCTGTTATTATCATCTATCGATTCCATTTTTCAAGTTTGAGGGTTACCTTTTTGTGGAATTCATGATATACAGTGGAAAACAAAATTATCATTCTCTTCATAGTAATTTGCCGACCCGGCAATTCATTTAAGTACAACATTTTTGGTCACTATCGTATTAGAAGAGAGGATAAAAAATAAAATTAAAAAATAAAGCATAGGAACCAGTCGTTTTACTCTCTATCGGAGTTGGACAATCTTCTAATCTATCATTCTTGGTAGGTGTGAATGTTTTACATTTTATGTGTTTGAATGGTGTGGCGATGAACGAGTGATGAATATTTCTAAATGATTGGATTGAATGATGAGTGAGTCGCTACAACGTCATGCGGATAGCAGACGTTAAGACTACTTCGTCAGTTTAGTTTTGCCACATTATGCAAATACAAGTTCATTGAAGTAGTTACGTATAAATTAAATGATGTTAAATATGATTATTAGTTCAACAGATATGGGTAAATATCAGAATTCGGGTTAGTGGTGTGGTAAGTGGTGTACGTTTAACTTTGTTGGCGTAAAAAGTACATAACATTAAGGAATAAGAAAATGGAAATTCAGCTAGTAGTGCGAATGAAATTGAAATGAATGTCGATAAATTCAAATGAAACCAATATAGTTAGTAAAATAAGATCAAAGGGCAAATATTATAATACAATTAAAATAGATTCAGGTGATGTTAATATTATTCCATTAAACGTATTTTAAAATATTAAAAGTAGCTCAAAAATTAAAAAACTAATCAAAATATTTAAAAACCACAACAATAACGTTATAGTGGATTATTTTTAAAACAAGTCTTGCGACTACAATTTGATTAAATTGTAACTTGGTACAACGGTTTGATTGGAAGCGTACAAGACTAACCAAGATGTACCTACTCTCGTACCTGAAAGCATAGACGTACATAGTTCTACGTTTAAACAGTGTGTGCCGACCGACCCAAAAATATGTACAAAAAAATTAATTAGCCCGCAAATCTCTACACAAATTTATTTTGCTACCTAACCACCAAAGGGTTAAATAGAACGATTAATTTTGGTTTTTGGAGGGAATGCTGAGTGCTTACGAGGCTTCTTCTTGGGAATAAAATTGAAAAAAAAGGAGTATTGTGTGAACAATGTACAGAGGTACATGTATTGTAAAACCTTAAAATAAATAATAATGTTAAAAATAAATTTTAAAAAAATCGAACGATCAATAAGATGTGATTAATCATAAAAGTGATAATTGTTTTATGATCATGTTTTTGTTCGTTTCACGGTAAAATTTTAAAGGAAGTAAAAAAAAAACGGTGAAGCTTGTTTTTTTACTCTGGTTTTGATCAATTAAATAAAAATAAAATTGATATACATTAAAACTATAATTTAAAACTATTGTTCATAAATTATATTTAAGTAATTAGTTATTCTATAATAATAAGTAGTTAATCAAAAATATTGTAATTTTTTATACTTTGAAAAAGTAACGGGTGATGAACAATATGAGTGTTTTTTTTTAAGTTCATAATAAGAGACTGTGTGTGAAAATAAACTGGAATTGAGTGAATTAGTATGTAAAACGTAAAAACTAATTTCTTATTTTTTTTTATGTGATTAAACATAAAAACTAAATAAATACCTAAAAACTAACAATAAATCTAAATAATAATCTAATAATAATAATCTAATAAACTATATAAGTACATATAGACTCTAATAGTGCAATAATAATAATAAACTATAAATATATCGCTAAATATATATTATTGTGAAATAGTGGGAAAAAACGGTGAAGTGCAAAACTGTCCTAACTTTCTGCAATCTGCAAGGACAGGAAATCCACAAAATGACTGTTCAGTTACCACATTTTTTTTTTTGTACCAAATGTTTTAATTGAAAAAAAAATTGAATTATTTAGAATATGGTACAAGTGTAAATAATAAACTAACTTAATTAAGTTTAATATTAAAAACTAAATAAATAAGAATATTTTAATATAATTAATTAACTAATTACATTAATAATTTAAAAATATAAAAAATTCAATAGTGTGGTGATTACACATATCGGTTGTCATTGAAAGAACCGTAGTTGCTCTTGCTACCAGTATTTTCATCATCATCATCAACATGCATCTTGTATAATTCAACACACATATAACACGCAACATGACTTTCATCATGCAACAAAGCTAAGTGGAAAACTTTTAAACAACATTTTTTTTTATATTTATTTTAATTAATATCTTTTCGTTCATCCTACTTATTTCAAGTGAGCTTATTATAGTTAATGGTAGTCAGTATTTTTAAGTTATTAACATTGTACAATTAATTTTCTTTCATTAATTTAGATAAGTTTTAGGGTAGTGTAGTAGGGTGTAGCTTAGGATTAGGTTATAATTCTGTAAATTTTTCTTTATCAATTTTTCTTGGTTATTATTGTTTATTAATTTTATTTTTTTCTTTCAATTTAATTTTTTTGTGAGAATAAAATGAGAGTATTGAATTGTAGCTTTTTGAATTTACATTTTATTGATTGCTAATGTTAAGATGAGAATTTAGAAGAATTTATTAATTGAGGATGAGCTAAAGGGTAGGTATATGGTAGGTAGGTCATTGGTAAAGCTGTGGTATGTCTCAATATTTTTTTTTTCTGTTTCTTTTTGCGGTCTAATACAGACATATGTATCTTACGGAAAACCCCACCCCATTTCCCTGAAACCTAGCCAGGATAAATTGACCGCCCGTAAGCTCTGCATGTGTACATTTCTGATAACCTACTAGTTTCCAATTAGTAGTTGTTACAGTGGCGCCCAAATATAAAGGTTTTTATTATTTTATTTCAATTTATTTTCTCATAAAATTTCTTTCTTTTTCTAATCATATTGCTTACAACCGCTGTTTGTTACAGTGGCGTTGGCAATTACCAAACTAACGTAAATATTATTTATATCTAACCAGCGTTAAGAGAACTACATCCTTTGATGTTTTGATTTAGTTATTCATTACTGCTGATTCTAATTTCAATTTATTCATGATAAAATTTCATTTTTTTTTCTATTTACATATATATAGGTTGTGATGATCGGTTTAAATTAAGATTGCGCTATTTCTAGAATATCTTTTGATATTTCTATTTATTGATTCTAGCTGTATAATCATTGTTTTCACATGACCATCACCACTTACCGTAATAAGTAAGTCTTCTCGTATTATTTCCATATATTTATATGTATGTTTTGAATATAGCTCGAAGATGTATAGTATGTAGTGAACTGAAATAGTGAGTGTCCTCTTAATGTTTATCATTAAAAGTTTTGAACCTCATTAGTACTCGGTTTAACTATACTACTTACTTATAATTTATATTTCAAATTATTATTTTTTTTTTCTCCCAAATTAATCCAAATCAATTTAATTATATCCTCCACCACAGACACGAGTGATCTACCTACCAGATGTATTTTTTTTCTTAAATGGCCAATAAATACAGCAAAATATACATTTAAGCCAATACTAAAACGACAACGAAAATAAATAAAAAATTAACTTTGCCTACCACACTTTAGATCATCCTCACTACTTTATGAATTTTGAAATATATATAATTTTTTTTCAGAAGGGTTTCGTGGCATACAGTATTGTCTCGATCCAAAAACCAAATTTCTCAAACATATTTATACCTTAATAAGTTTATCAAAACAAAAAAATCTGCGTATTTGAATTATTCGGTATAACATAAATTATTTTTAAATATTTTTAAGCAATATATTTTTTTTTTTTAAATATCAACTAAGCATAAGTGGCTCTCTATTAAGGAAGTAATACTAGTTAGTTCTAGACATTTTTTTTTGAAACACTGAATTTATTGTAATTTTGCTTCATTATTTTTTTTCCCCTCTCGAGATAATAAACAATAAAAATATGAATCCAGAACATTTAGCCCACGATGAGTTTGAGTTGGAATGTGCCGTTCGGGATATTGAGATTGATGATCCTCTAACTAAACTGGAGGAATTAATGAAACGATTAGAGAACGAAAAATCTCATCCCGTATTAACTCCCAACAGACCTCCGCTCGCAATTCGGAAAAACACACGTCGGGAAGTTCATAAAATTTCTGTAAAATTTCGTGAAATCCATTCAGAAATTCAAAGTGCTTTGGAAAAAAAGAAAAATTCGCTAAGTGAAGATTTGCATGTGTTTTATTCGCGACTCCTACATATACAAGGACGATTGCATAGGGTTGAATATTCTAAAGTTGTAACTTCCGCTGTCACAGAGCTCAACGGAAAATGTGATCAGTTGATTAACTTTATTCTTAAGTGTATTGAGGAAGAGGGTGAGTTGGATGATTCTGCCACGCAATTAGAAGGTTTAAATTTAGGAAATAATGATGAAACCCACATTGGTGAAACTAGCGAACAGTCCGAAGTGGATTCTTCTGATGAATCGCAAGTGTCTCAACTGTCGGTAAAACGACCTAATGGAAAATCAGACGTACCGGAAACTGTTAACCGAGATGAAACATTTTATTCAGTACAGCCAAAATATCAAAATCCAATAGATCAAAATCAGCAAATGCCTAATTCCCAATCGCAGAATCAACCTGGTCTTTCTAATCAAATTCCAAATTTTCCACCGGTAAATAGAAATATATTAAACCAATCACAAAACTTTCCACCGTTAAATAGAAATATAGTTAACCAACCACAAGATTTTCCACCGTTGAATAGGCCTATATTAAACCAACCGCAAGGTTGTCCACCGATTAATTATTTTGTACCCAACCGAAATATTCCATTTAATCCACAACAGTTTCATCCCATTCAACGCGATCCAGCAAAATGGCCCATTTCTTTTGATGGCACACCAACTGGTCCTCCCGTAAAAAAATTTATCCGCATGTTAGAACATCAATCTATGACCAATTGCATTCATCCACAACAACTCGCGAACGACATGAGTTATTTTCTGAGAGGTATCGCTGCAGATTGGTACTGGAATTTTATACAAAGACATGGTAACGTAGAATGGCCCATACTTAAAAATGAGTTAACGAAAAGATTTGCTGATCGACGGACGGACCTAGAAATAAGGCGAGTTCTCGAATCAAGAAAACAACGACCGAATGAGAAATTTTTAGATTTTTATAATGCCGTTTTGTCCATTTCCTTACAAATGGAAAATCCAATGCCAGATAACGAACTAGTTTTTGTTATAACTCAAAATATGCGCCCGGGGTTGCAAGATCGATTAGCAGTCACTCAGTTTACAACACTCGATGAATTGGTAAGACAGTGTGTTGCATATGAGGACGCCTGGACACGGAATAGAATCGTTCCAGAAATATTCTGTGAAGCACGTAGACAGGTTCATGAGCTACAAGTTGTAGAAGATCCCAACAGTTCGATAAACTTACATAATAATCAAACAATGCCATTTAGTTATAGCTCAAATTTAGCCACTCCTCAAAATATGTTACAGTACAATAACCAGCCGTCAAATTTAAATTATCCCGCATTACAATATAACTACCCCACTCATTCTTATTCACAAATTAATCAACCCACAGATTATTCTAATCAGCCTGTTGGCCCGCATAACTCGGCACCATTTCAACCAATGGTCAACGCTATTGCTCCAAATCGTGAGATTCGATCCATTAAAACAGCCTCTTCGAGTGGAACTCACATCAAGCGTTGTTGGAACTGCCAACAAACAGGTCACTACTTTAAAAATTGCAACCACAGGATATTGCACATATTTTGCTTCGGATGTGGTACTCCAGAAGTTATTAAGAAATTCTGTCCTAACTGTTGTTCGATGTGGGGAAACTCGAAGGAGGGAGTGAACGTTCCGAGGCCGCTTGCTCCCATTACACAGACACCTCAAACAAATCAGAACAGGAACGGAGGGTATCATTCGATCCTAAAATAATATCCAACGAAAAATACAGTCTTCCAAAATTTTCTCAAATAAAAACCAATTATCCATTTTTTCATCGTAAAAAAATTTCTCGAGCCATTCGTTACTTCCAACTAAGAAAATCATTTAAGTCCCAAATTGTTGAGTCCCTTATCGCTGATGCCACGGACGGAAGACCTTACGCTGATGTTGAAGTCCTGGGTAAAAGAATAAGAGGGCTATTGGATAGCGGGGCAAATGTATCTATTCTGGGTAAAAATTGCGAGGAAATTTTGAAGGATCCTACAGTTAATTTCCGCCACTTTCCTTCAACCATTAAGACCGCAAACGGACATACGGAGCAAATAATTGGGCATATCAAGATTCCAGTAACTTTTGCTGGCCAAACAAATTTTATTACTTTACATCTAGCTCCAAATTTGAAACAGGAATTGTATCTTGGCATCGACTTCTGGCGATTATTTAACTTAAAAATCTCGTATGGCTCATCTGTTTATGATTTTTCTACTCCATACATAAATTATTTTTCTTCATGTGAGTTGTCAGAATCGGCTAATTGTGACAATAAACCTACTCTCCATCAGTTAACCCCTACTCAGCAACAGCAGTTGGAGACAGTTAAGCTAAAGTTTCCATCTTCCGCTAAGCTTGGTCTGGGTCGAACGCAGTTAGTAAAACACGTCATTGACGTTGGAGATGCGAAACCCATCAAGCAGCGATATTATGCTGTGTCTCCCGCTGTTGAAGCTGAGATGGGCAAGGAGCTTGATCGAATGCTCTCCTTAGGCGTATTAAAAGAAAGTTGTAGCTCGTGGAGCTCGCCGATTGCTGTGGTACGTAAAGCTGATGGCAGAGTCCGATTGTGCTTAGACGCAAGAAAATTAAACTCGGTGACGGTGAAGGATGCTTATCCTTTACCTCTCATAGATGGTTTGCTAGGACGGCTGAATAATACTAAATTCATTTCCAGCCTTGATCTTAAAGACGCCTTCTGGCAAATACCGCTGGATGAGAGGTCAAGGGATAAAACAGCCTTCACTGTCCCAGGTAGACCTTTGTACGAGTTTACCGTCATGCCTTTCGGACTCTGCAACGCGCCACAGACGATGTGTCGGCTGATGCATCGAGTTATACCCCACGAGTTGCACACACAAGTATTCGTATACCTCGATGACCTTCTGATAGCCGCGGAGACATTCGACGAACATATTCTACTGTTGGGTCGAGTTGCCGAATTGTTAAGCCGAGCCGGTTTAACTATAAACTTGGAGAAAAGTAAGTTCTTACTCAAAGAAATTCGCTACCTTGGTTACATAGTCGGGGATGGGGTACTCAAAGTAGATTCTTCCAAAGTTTCTGCTATTAGTTCTTATCCGACTCCTAAAACTGTGCGACAATTAAGAAGATTCCTGGGTATGGCAGGTTGGTATCGCAGGTTTATTCACCGATTCGCGGACCTCGCAACACCGCTTACTAACCTTCTAAAGAAAAACCGCAAGTTTGAATGGAATGATCTCGCACAGGAATCTTTTGAGAAGTTGAAGCAAGCTCTTTCCTCCTCGCCAGTTCTTTGTAATCCGGATTGGGGGCAACCCTTTTTTATTCAGTGCGATGCTTCTATGACTGGCGTGGGAGCAGTCCTATTTCAAAGGTCACCCAGCGGCGATGAGGGTCCTATTGCTTTTATTTCTCAAAAACTTAATCCAGCGCAGCGTAACTACAGCATCACCGAGCTGGAATGTTACGCCGCTGTATTAAGTGTTGAGAAGTTTAGGCAATACGTAGAGGGCTACCCTTTTACCATTATCACCGATCACGCAAGTCTGAAGTGGTTAATGGGACAAAGGGATCTCTCTGGACGTCTCGCTCGCTGGAGCCTTAAACTGCAAGCATTCAATTTTACAATTGAATATAGGAAAGGCAAGGATAATATCGTGCCGGATGCTCTCTCCCGTCAGGCTGAGGCGTTTACTCTTGATGAATGTATTGACGATAATCATCTTATATCTGTAGATCGTGATTCCTTCCATTTTCAAGATCCAGAATATCTTAGCCGGATTGTACTTCTCCAAAGTCAGCCTCACATAAAATCTAATCTTCGCATTGATAATGGAAAAATTCTAATACGTCCTAAACCTGATTCAGACTTATCCACTGATATTCCGTCTTGGAAGATCGTTGTCCCAAATTCGCTTATTCCTGATCTATTAGAACGAGCACACTCACCACCTAGTGCGGCGCATTTAGGAGTACGTAAGACGTTGGAAGTTTTGCGGCGATATTATCATTGGTCAAAAATGGCTATTGACGTTCATGATTTTGTATCCAATTGCCAAATATGTAAGGCGAATAAGGCAACAAATACTGTAACCCGTCCACCAATGGGACAGTTCACGGAGGTTTCACGAAATTTTCAACGCCTATATATAGACTTTATGGGACCCTACCCGCGCTCCAAGTTAGGAAATACTTATCTATTCGTCGTGTTGGACCATCTTAGTCGATTCGTTTTGCTTGAGCCTATGAGGGATGCCCTGAGTAAAAATGTCGTAAGGTTCCTCGAAAATCGAGTGTTCAATGTTTACTCCGTACCCGAGCAAATTGTAAGCGATAATGGAAAACAATTTACCTCGAAAATATTTAACGATTTTTTACGAAAATTTAACATTAGACAAATACTCACCCCAAAGTACTCACCTCAAGCGAATGCGTCAGAGCGGGTAAATAGAAGCATACTTTCAGCCATTCGTTCTTATATTAAAGAAGATCATACGACATGGGATGTTCATATCCATGCAATCGCATCTGCATTACGTAATGTAACTCATGAAAGCACTGATCGATCCCCTTATTTTACGGTATTTGGACAGCATTTTATTCCTGATGGATCTCACTATGATATGCTTCGTCAAATTAATAGTCTGGAAGATAGTGAAACTCAGCTATCAAATACGGATAAATTAACTCTGTCCCAGAAAACTGTGTTAGAAAATTTACGTAAAGCCCATGCAAGAAACACAACCACTTATAACTTGAGAAGTCGGAATCGAAAGTTTTTTTCTGGTCAACAAGTATTTGTTCGTAATTTTTGTCAAAGTGCTGCAGCTCAGAAGTTTTCGGCAAAGCTCGCTCCAAAATTCAACTTGGCATTCATTAAAGAACCTGTTGGTAATGTTGCTTTCAAGCTAGTAGATAAAAATGGTAAACCTTTGGGAACCTATCATATTAAGGACATAAAAACTTAAAATTCAGGCGGTATGGCGTCTTATTAAATCATACTAATTATCAAAGTAATTGTAGATAGTGAAATATATTTTTTTTTTGTTTTCACGGCAAAGTGTATATTAATTCAATGCCCGGCTTAGAGACATCTCTCATGGGATGTGGGACGGCTCCACGATTTGTGCCGACCGACCCAAAAATATGTACAAAAAAATTAATTAGCCCGCAAATCTCTACACAAATTTATTTTGCTACCTAACCACCAAAGGGTTAAATAGAACGATTAATTTTGGTTTTTGGAGGGAATGCTGAGTGCTTACGAGGCTTCTTCTTGGGAATAAAATTGAAAAAAAAGGAGTATTGTGTGAACAATGTACAGAGGTACATGTATTGTAAAACCTTAAAATAAATAATAATGTTAAAAATAAATTTTAAAAAAATCGAACGATCAATAAGATGTGATTAATCATAAAAGTGATAATTGTTTTATGATCATGTTTTTGTTCGTTTCACGGTAAAATTTTAAAGGAAGTAAAAAAAAAACGGTGAAGCTTGTTTTTTTACTCTGGTTTTGATCAATTAAATAAAAATAAAATTGATATACATTAAAACTATAATTTAAAACTATTGTTCATAAATTATATTTAAGTAATTAGTTATTCTATAATAATAAGTAGTTAATCAAAAATATTGTAATTTTTTATACTTTGAAAAAGTAACGGGTGATGAACAATATGAGTGTTTTTTTTTAAGTTCATAATAAGAGACTGTGTGTGAAAATAAACTGGAATTGAGTGAATTAGTATGTAAAACGTAAAAACTAATTTCTTATTTTTTTTTATGTGATTAAACATAAAAACTAAATAAATACCTAAAAACTAACAATAAATCTAAATAATAATCTAATAATAATAATCTAATAAACTATATAAGTACATATAGACTCTAATAGTGCAATAATAATAATAAACTATAAATATATCGCTAAATATATATTATTGTGAAATAGTGGGAAAAAACGGTGAAGTGCAAAACTGTCCTAACTTTCTGCAATCTGCAAGGACAGGAAATCCACAAAATGACTGTTCAGTTACCACATTTTTTTTTTTGTACCAAATGTTTTAATTGAAAAAAAAATTGAATTATTTAGAATATGGTACAAGTGTAAATAATAAACTAACTTAATTAAGTTTAATATTAAAAACTAAATAAATAAGAATATTTTAATATAATTAATTAACTAATTACATTAATAATTTAAAAATATAAAAAATTCAATAGTGTGGTGATTACACATATCGGTTGTCATTGAAAGAACCGTAGTTGCTCTTGCTACCAGTATTTTCATCATCATCATCAACATGCATCTTGTATAATTCAACACACATATAACACGCAACATGACTTTCATCATGCAACAAAGCTAAGTGGAAAACTTTTAAACAACATTTTTTTTTATATTTATTTTAATTAATATCTTTTCGTTCATCCTACTTATTTCAAGTGAGCTTATTATAGTTAATGGTAGTCAGTATTTTTAAGTTATTAACATTGTACAATTAATTTTCTTTCATTAATTTAGATAAGTTTTAGGGTAGTGTAGTAGGGTGTAGCTTAGGATTAGGTTATAATTCTGTAAATTTTTCTTTATCAATTTTTCTTGGTTATTATTGTTTATTAATTTTATTTTTTTCTTTCAATTTAATTTTTTTGTGAGAATAAAATGAGAGTATTGAATTGTAGCTTTTTGAATTTACATTTTATTGATTGCTAATGTTAAGATGAGAATTTAGAAGAATTTATTAATTGAGGATGAGCTAAAGGGTAGGTATATGGTAGGTAGGTCATTGGTAAAGCTGTGGTATGTCTCAATATTTTTTTTTTCTGTTTCTTTTTGCGGTCTAATACAGACATATGTATCTTACGGAAAACCCCACCCCATTTCCCTGAAACCTAGCCAGGATAAATTGACCGCCCGTAAGCTCTGCATGTGTACATTTCTGATAACCTACTAGTTTCCAATTAGTAGTTGTTACAGTGGCGCCCAAATATAAAGGTTTTTATTATTTTATTTCAATTTATTTTCTCATAAAATTTCTTTCTTTTTCTAATCATATTGCTTACAACCGCTGTTTGTTACAGTGGCGTTGGCAATTACCAAACTAACGTAAATATTATTTATATCTAACCAGCGTTAAGAGAACTACATCCTTTGATGTTTTGATTTAGTTATTCATTACTGCTGATTCTAATTTCAATTTATTCATGATAAAATTTCATTTTTTTTTCTATTTACATATATATAGGTTGTGATGATCGGTTTAAATTAAGATTGCGCTATTTCTAGAATATCTTTTGATATTTCTATTTATTGATTCTAGCTGTATAATCATTGTTTTCACATGACCATCACCACTTACCGTAATAAGTAAGTCTTCTCGTATTATTTCCATATATTTATATGTATGTTTTGAATATAGCTCGAAGATGTATAGTATGTAGTGAACTGAAATAGTGAGTGTCCTCTTAATGTTTATCATTAAAAGTTTTGAACCTCATTAGTACTCGGTTTAACTATACTACTTACTTATAATTTATATTTCAAATTATTATTTTTTTTTTCTCCCAAATTAATCCAAATCAATTTAATTATATCCTCCACCACAGACACGAGTGATCTACCTACCAGATGTATTTTTTTTCTTAAATGGCCAATAAATACAGCAAAATATACATTTAAGCCAATACTAAAACGACAACGAAAATAAATAAAAAATTAACTTTGCCTACCACACTTTAGATCATCCTCACTACTTTATGAATTTTGAAATATATATAATTTTTTTTCAGAAGGGTTTCGTGGCATACAGTATTGTCTCGATCCAAAAACCAAATTTCTCAAACATATTTATACCTTAATAAGTTTATCAAAACAAAAAAATCTGCGTATTTGAATTATTCGGTATAACATAAATTATTTTTAAATATTTTTAAGCAATATATTTTTTTTTTTTAAATATCAACTAAGCATAAGTGGCTCTCTATTAAGGAAGTAATACTAGTTAGTTCTAGACATTTTTTTTTGAAACACTGAATTTATTGTAATTTTGCTTCATTATTTTTTTTCCCCTCTCGAGATAATAAACAATAAAAATATGAATCCAGAACATTTAGCCCACGATGAGTTTGAGTTGGAATGTGCCGTTCGGGATATTGAGATTGATGATCCTCTAACTAAACTGGAGGAATTAATGAAACGATTAGAGAACGAAAAATCTCATCCCGTATTAACTCCCAACAGACCTCCGCTCGCAATTCGGAAAAACACACGTCGGGAAGTTCATAAAATTTCTGTAAAATTTCGTGAAATCCATTCAGAAATTCAAAGTGCTTTGGAAAAAAAGAAAAATTCGCTAAGTGAAGATTTGCATGTGTTTTATTCGCGACTCCTACATATACAAGGACGATTGCATAGGGTTGAATATTCTAAAGTTGTAACTTCCGCTGTCACAGAGCTCAACGGAAAATGTGATCAGTTGATTAACTTTATTCTTAAGTGTATTGAGGAAGAGGGTGAGTTGGATGATTCTGCCACGCAATTAGAAGGTTTAAATTTAGGAAATAATGATGAAACCCACATTGGTGAAACTAGCGAACAGTCCGAAGTGGATTCTTCTGATGAATCGCAAGTGTCTCAACTGTCGGTAAAACGACCTAATGGAAAATCAGACGTACCGGAAACTGTTAACCGAGATGAAACATTTTATTCAGTACAGCCAAAATATCAAAATCCAATAGATCAAAATCAGCAAATGCCTAATTCCCAATCGCAGAATCAACCTGGTCTTTCTAATCAAATTCCAAATTTTCCACCGGTAAATAGAAATATATTAAACCAATCACAAAACTTTCCACCGTTAAATAGAAATATAGTTAACCAACCACAAGATTTTCCACCGTTGAATAGGCCTATATTAAACCAACCGCAAGGTTGTCCACCGATTAATTATTTTGTACCCAACCGAAATATTCCATTTAATCCACAACAGTTTCATCCCATTCAACGCGATCCAGCAAAATGGCCCATTTCTTTTGATGGCACACCAACTGGTCCTCCCGTAAAAAAATTTATCCGCATGTTAGAACATCAATCTATGACCAATTGCATTCATCCACAACAACTCGCGAACGACATGAGTTATTTTCTGAGAGGTATCGCTGCAGATTGGTACTGGAATTTTATACAAAGACATGGTAACGTAGAATGGCCCATACTTAAAAATGAGTTAACGAAAAGATTTGCTGATCGACGGACGGACCTAGAAATAAGGCGAGTTCTCGAATCAAGAAAACAACGACCGAATGAGAAATTTTTAGATTTTTATAATGCCGTTTTGTCCATTTCCTTACAAATGGAAAATCCAATGCCAGATAACGAACTAGTTTTTGTTATAACTCAAAATATGCGCCCGGGGTTGCAAGATCGATTAGCAGTCACTCAGTTTACAACACTCGATGAATTGGTAAGACAGTGTGTTGCATATGAGGACGCCTGGACACGGAATAGAATCGTTCCAGAAATATTCTGTGAAGCACGTAGACAGGTTCATGAGCTACAAGTTGTAGAAGATCCCAACAGTTCGATAAACTTACATAATAATCAAACAATGCCATTTAGTTATAGCTCAAATTTAGCCACTCCTCAAAATATGTTACAGTACAATAACCAGCCGTCAAATTTAAATTATCCCGCATTACAATATAACTACCCCACTCATTCTTATTCACAAATTAATCAACCCACAGATTATTCTAATCAGCCTGTTGGCCCGCATAACTCGGCACCATTTCAACCAATGGTCAACGCTATTGCTCCAAATCGTGAGATTCGATCCATTAAAACAGCCTCTTCGAGTGGAACTCACATCAAGCGTTGTTGGAACTGCCAACAAACAGGTCACTACTTTAAAAATTGCAACCACAGGATATTGCACATATTTTGCTTCGGATGTGGTACTCCAGAAGTTATTAAGAAATTCTGTCCTAACTGTTGTTCGATGTGGGGAAACTCGAAGGAGGGAGTGAACGTTCCGAGGCCGCTTGCTCCCATTACACAGACACCTCAAACAAATCAGAACAGGAACGGAGGGTATCATTCGATCCTAAAATAATATCCAACGAAAAATACAGTCTTCCAAAATTTTCTCAAATAAAAACCAATTATCCATTTTTTCATCGTAAAAAAATTTCTCGAGCCATTCGTTACTTCCAACTAAGAAAATCATTTAAGTCCCAAATTGTTGAGTCCCTTATCGCTGATGCCACGGACGGAAGACCTTACGCTGATGTTGAAGTCCTGGGTAAAAGAATAAGAGGGCTATTGGATAGCGGGGCAAATGTATCTATTCTGGGTAAAAATTGCGAGGAAATTTTGAAGGATCCTACAGTTAATTTCCGCCACTTTCCTTCAACCATTAAGACCGCAAACGGACATACGGAGCAAATAATTGGGCATATCAAGATTCCAGTAACTTTTGCTGGCCAAACAAATTTTATTACTTTACATCTAGCTCCAAATTTGAAACAGGAATTGTATCTTGGCATCGACTTCTGGCGATTATTTAACTTAAAAATCTCGTATGGCTCATCTGTTTATGATTTTTCTACTCCATACATAAATTATTTTTCTTCATGTGAGTTGTCAGAATCGGCTAATTGTGACAATAAACCTACTCTCCATCAGTTAACCCCTACTCAGCAACAGCAGTTGGAGACAGTTAAGCTAAAGTTTCCATCTTCCGCTAAGCTTGGTCTGGGTCGAACGCAGTTAGTAAAACACGTCATTGACGTTGGAGATGCGAAACCCATCAAGCAGCGATATTATGCTGTGTCTCCCGCTGTTGAAGCTGAGATGGGCAAGGAGCTTGATCGAATGCTCTCCTTAGGCGTATTAAAAGAAAGTTGTAGCTCGTGGAGCTCGCCGATTGCTGTGGTACGTAAAGCTGATGGCAGAGTCCGATTGTGCTTAGACGCAAGAAAATTAAACTCGGTGACGGTGAAGGATGCTTATCCTTTACCTCTCATAGATGGTTTGCTAGGACGGCTGAATAATACTAAATTCATTTCCAGCCTTGATCTTAAAGACGCCTTCTGGCAAATACCGCTGGATGAGAGGTCAAGGGATAAAACAGCCTTCACTGTCCCAGGTAGACCTTTGTACGAGTTTACCGTCATGCCTTTCGGACTCTGCAACGCGCCACAGACGATGTGTCGGCTGATGCATCGAGTTATACCCCACGAGTTGCACACACAAGTATTCGTATACCTCGATGACCTTCTGATAGCCGCGGAGACATTCGACGAACATATTCTACTGTTGGGTCGAGTTGCCGAATTGTTAAGCCGAGCCGGTTTAACTATAAACTTGGAGAAAAGTAAGTTCTTACTCAAAGAAATTCGCTACCTTGGTTACATAGTCGGGGATGGGGTACTCAAAGTAGATTCTTCCAAAGTTTCTGCTATTAGTTCTTATCCGACTCCTAAAACTGTGCGACAATTAAGAAGATTCCTGGGTATGGCAGGTTGGTATCGCAGGTTTATTCACCGATTCGCGGACCTCGCAACACCGCTTACTAACCTTCTAAAGAAAAACCGCAAGTTTGAATGGAATGATCTCGCACAGGAATCTTTTGAGAAGTTGAAGCAAGCTCTTTCCTCCTCGCCAGTTCTTTGTAATCCGGATTGGGGGCAACCCTTTTTTATTCAGTGCGATGCTTCTATGACTGGCGTGGGAGCAGTCCTATTTCAAAGGTCACCCAGCGGCGATGAGGGTCCTATTGCTTTTATTTCTCAAAAACTTAATCCAGCGCAGCGTAACTACAGCATCACCGAGCTGGAATGTTACGCCGCTGTATTAAGTGTTGAGAAGTTTAGGCAATACGTAGAGGGCTACCCTTTTACCATTATCACCGATCACGCAAGTCTGAAGTGGTTAATGGGACAAAGGGATCTCTCTGGACGTCTCGCTCGCTGGAGCCTTAAACTGCAAGCATTCAATTTTACAATTGAATATAGGAAAGGCAAGGATAATATCGTGCCGGATGCTCTCTCCCGTCAGGCTGAGGCGTTTACTCTTGATGAATGTATTGACGATAATCATCTTATATCTGTAGATCGTGATTCCTTCCATTTTCAAGATCCAGAATATCTTAGCCGGATTGTACTTCTCCAAAGTCAGCCTCACATAAAATCTAATCTTCGCATTGATAATGGAAAAATTCTAATACGTCCTAAACCTGATTCAGACTTATCCACTGATATTCCGTCTTGGAAGATCGTTGTCCCAAATTCGCTTATTCCTGATCTATTAGAACGAGCACACTCACCACCTAGTGCGGCGCATTTAGGAGTACGTAAGACGTTGGAAGTTTTGCGGCGATATTATCATTGGTCAAAAATGGCTATTGACGTTCATGATTTTGTATCCAATTGCCAAATATGTAAGGCGAATAAGGCAACAAATACTGTAACCCGTCCACCAATGGGACAGTTCACGGAGGTTTCACGAAATTTTCAACGCCTATATATAGACTTTATGGGACCCTACCCGCGCTCCAAGTTAGGAAATACTTATCTATTCGTCGTGTTGGACCATCTTAGTCGATTCGTTTTGCTTGAGCCTATGAGGGATGCCCTGAGTAAAAATGTCGTAAGGTTCCTCGAAAATCGAGTGTTCAATGTTTACTCCGTACCCGAGCAAATTGTAAGCGATAATGGAAAACAATTTACCTCGAAAATATTTAACGATTTTTTACGAAAATTTAACATTAGACAAATACTCACCCCAAAGTACTCACCTCAAGCGAATGCGTCAGAGCGGGTAAATAGAAGCATACTTTCAGCCATTCGTTCTTATATTAAAGAAGATCATACGACATGGGATGTTCATATCCATGCAATCGCATCTGCATTACGTAATGTAACTCATGAAAGCACTGATCGATCCCCTTATTTTACGGTATTTGGACAGCATTTTATTCCTGATGGATCTCACTATGATATGCTTCGTCAAATTAATAGTCTGGAAGATAGTGAAACTCAGCTATCAAATACGGATAAATTAACTCTGTCCCAGAAAACTGTGTTAGAAAATTTACGTAAAGCCCATGCAAGAAACACAACCACTTATAACTTGAGAAGTCGGAATCGAAAGTTTTTTTCTGGTCAACAAGTATTTGTTCGTAATTTTTGTCAAAGTGCTGCAGCTCAGAAGTTTTCGGCAAAGCTCGCTCCAAAATTCAACTTGGCATTCATTAAAGAACCTGTTGGTAATGTTGCTTTCAAGCTAGTAGATAAAAATGGTAAACCTTTGGGAACCTATCATATTAAGGACATAAAAACTTAAAATTCAGGCGGTATGGCGTCTTATTAAATCATACTAATTATCAAAGTAATTGTAGATAGTGAAATATATTTTTTTTTTGTTTTCACGGCAAAGTGTATATTAATTCAATGCCCGGCTTAGAGACATCTCTCATGGGATGTGGGACGGCTCCACGATTTGTGCCGACCGACCCAAAAATATGTACAAAAAAATTAATTAGCCCGCAAATCTCTACACAAATTTATTTTGCTACCTAACCACCAAAGGGTTAAATAGAACGATTAATTTTGGTTTTTGGAGGGAATGCTGAGTGCTTACGAGGCTTCTTCTTGGGAATAAAATTGAAAAAAAAGGAGTATTGTGTGAACAATGTACAGAGGTACATGTATTGTAAAACCTTAAAATAAATAATAATGTTAAAAATAAATTTTAAAAAAATCGAACGATCAATAAGATGTGATTAATCATAAAAGTGATAATTGTTTTATGATCATGTTTTTGTTCGTTTCACGGTAAAATTTTAAAGGAAGTAAAAAAAAAACGGTGAAGCTTGTTTTTTTACTCTGGTTTTGATCAATTAAATAAAAATAAAATTGATATACATTAAAACTATAATTTAAAACTATTGTTCATAAATTATATTTAAGTAATTAGTTATTCTATAATAATAAGTAGTTAATCAAAAATATTGTAATTTTTTATACTTTGAAAAAGTAACGGGTGATGAACAATATGAGTGTTTTTTTTTAAGTTCATAATAAGAGACTGTGTGTGAAAATAAACTGGAATTGAGTGAATTAGTATGTAAAACGTAAAAACTAATTTCTTATTTTTTTTTATGTGATTAAACATAAAAACTAAATAAATACCTAAAAACTAACAATAAATCTAAATAATAATCTAATAATAATAATCTAATAAACTATATAAGTACATATAGACTCTAATAGTGCAATAATAATAATAAACTATAAATATATCGCTAAATATATATTATTGTGAAATAGTGGGAAAAAACGGTGAAGTGCAAAACTGTCCTAACTTTCTGCAATCTGCAAGGACAGGAAATCCACAAAATGACTGTTCAGTTACCACATTTTTTTTTTTGTACCAAATGTTTTAATTGAAAAAAAAATTGAATTATTTAGAATATGGTACAAGTGTAAATAATAAACTAACTTAATTAAGTTTAATATTAAAAACTAAATAAATAAGAATATTTTAATATAATTAATTAACTAATTACATTAATAATTTAAAAATATAAAAAATTCAATAGTGTGGTGATTACACATATCGGTTGTCATTGAAAGAACCGTAGTTGCTCTTGCTACCAGTATTTTCATCATCATCATCAACATGCATCTTGTATAATTCAACACACATATAACACGCAACATGACTTTCATCATGCAACAAAGCTAAGTGGAAAACTTTTAAACAACATTTTTTTTTATATTTATTTTAATTAATATCTTTTCGTTCATCCTACTTATTTCAAGTGAGCTTATTATAGTTAATGGTAGTCAGTATTTTTAAGTTATTAACATTGTACAATTAATTTTCTTTCATTAATTTAGATAAGTTTTAGGGTAGTGTAGTAGGGTGTAGCTTAGGATTAGGTTATAATTCTGTAAATTTTTCTTTATCAATTTTTCTTGGTTATTATTGTTTATTAATTTTATTTTTTTCTTTCAATTTAATTTTTTTGTGAGAATAAAATGAGAGTATTGAATTGTAGCTTTTTGAATTTACATTTTATTGATTGCTAATGTTAAGATGAGAATTTAGAAGAATTTATTAATTGAGGATGAGCTAAAGGGTAGGTATATGGTAGGTAGGTCATTGGTAAAGCTGTGGTATGTCTCAATATTTTTTTTTTCTGTTTCTTTTTGCGGTCTAATACAGACATATGTATCTTACGGAAAACCCCACCCCATTTCCCTGAAACCTAGCCAGGATAAATTGACCGCCCGTAAGCTCTGCATGTGTACATTTCTGATAACCTACTAGTTTCCAATTAGTAGTTGTTACAAGTGGTGTCTCAAAATCTGCCGCTTTTTTTTGCTAAATATTATTCCTATTAATTAATTAATGCTTAATTCTCAAGAAAAATACAGAAACGTGATTGAATATTATCAAATAGATAAATCTAAAATATTTAATTTAAATAATCGTGGTTCAAGTGAAATCATTATAATATTGATTTGAATAAATGTTAATTTGTTTGCAATTAAATTCACAAAACCTGTAAAATTCCGGTACTTACCTATAACTCATCTTGTTTACATGGTAAACGAGACGCCGATAGAATTTTTGTTTATT